>CM077644.1:110874374-111474374 GCA_039707465.1 Rhabdophis nuchalis
CAAATTCATGTTAGAAAATATATTGTTTGAAATTTATTTATGAAGTTGACTATGGGTCATTGACATAGTACTACATCATTAATTCATCTCTTGTTCAGATTTTGAAACTGAAGGGGAAGTGAGTTGGAGAGAGTATGTGTTAAAAGAATTCAGTTTGCTTGGAAGTTACTAACATTTACAAGTACAGCAGATACACCTGGGTACATATTTCATAACTCTTAGGAAATTGTAGGAATATGGGTCTGTAACTTACTATGTAATGTAAGAGTGACATGGTGTTCAACTACACCAGCATCATTTGTGGCTATACATATATATTCTGCAGCATCTTCATTCTGAAAAAACACAAGTGATTTGTTCAGTCTGGGACTGGCTGTATTAAACAATATCTTATACATTTGCAGATGTAGGATTTAAGTGAAATTATGCATTTCAGACAAATATGTCTAATTTCATGATATGATATAACTTACCTAAATAACTTTTTTTTAGTATGTGGATTTTATTAAAAGAAATCCACATGTTTACATATGATCCAATTTCCACTGGCTATGTTGACTGGAATTTTTAGGAACCTGCAGTTCAGGCAAGATTGTTTTATATGGGGGCATAGCCTAACTGGTCAGAAATAAAATAAAGATATTTATAATACTATGCTACTTGGGATTTCTCTCCACATGTGCTGCAAATATGCCTCCCATAATTCCCAGCCATAATTGCCATCTTTTGCCCTGCATTGGCAGTTGTAATTCTATTGTATCTAAGAAAGGTTAGGAAAATCTGGAATCATACACGCATCCATGCATGCAAAAATATTTTAGAATATATGAATATATGAAAAAGAGCATCTGTAGCAGTTACAAAAAAGAAAAGGTTCAAGTTGAATTGACAACTTGACCTTAACAGTGTCATAAAAATAAGTGGGATGATCATAGCAAGACACCTTGCTGGTAGAAGATGGATACTATCATGTTGAATTAAATCCAATGGTTGCATTAGTTCAGTGCTAACTCACTACTGTGCCATGGATGGCAAGGGATCCATTGCTAAGTTGCCTGATTCGATTGCTGATCAAATTGCCAACTCCTTTTCTGCTCCACTGAATAGTTGGAGGAGGGTCTCCTGTGACTTCACAGTTGAGAATGGCATTGCCACCCAAGGGTTCAATCCGATTGGAATGATAATCTCCCATGAATACTGGAGGTTCTGAATTTCAAAATAATAAGTATAAGCAACTCAGTAGAAAACAAAAGTCTGAAGAAACTTGAAACCCACCATATTGAGGAAACACTATGTGGATCTGAAACATGATCCATAAATATATGTAATAGTTGAGTGAGATTTAGCCATCATAATTTTCTAGGCATTTCTGCTATTTTTGCATTGAATCATTTGCATAGTAAGACAATTTGTTAATTACAATATGTACCCAATTTTATTTTAACCCAAATTGGAAACAGAAATTTTCATGTCACCTATCGATCATAATTAAATGCTATATTTCTGTAAGCTGAATATTTTTATTGCCATTATTCCTCCATGCCATCCATTATATTGTAGTTAGATGCAATATGAAAGCAGAAAACTGTGAAACAAGGCCAAAACATATCAGCAATACACACCTTTAACATAAACAGATCCAAGAGCCTTGATAGAACCAACAAGGTTTTCTGCCAGACACACATAGGTTCCTGAATCTTCCTTAGACACTCTTTCAATAACAAGTTTACTCAATCCATTTACTCCATCATATTGTGCTAGCCGAACAAGAGACGTTGAAAAAAATAAACCAACATAAATTAAAACACCTAGGTCTTTTGTTTTAAAGACATGTTTAATATTTCCTAGACTTGACTTTGCTTTGCAGCAAAAAGCAAAAAACAAAATTTGGTGACAAATGGGAAGCCATATTCTTGTCTCATGTTCTGCTCACAATGCAGCTAGTCCTCAACTTACAACCACATTGGAGCCACAAATGTCTGTTGCTAAGCAAGGCAGTTTTTAAGTGAGTTTTGCCACAGTTTATGACCTTTCTTACCCCCCAATGTTAAGAAAATGACTGCAGTTGTTAAGTTAAGAACTTTGCTTGTCAGAAGGTGACGAAAGGTGACCACAGGAACCTGGGATGCTGCAACTGTCATAAATATATGCTATTTGCCAAGCATCCAAATCAGGGGTGGCCGGCTGAGGGTTCGCAGGGGTTTTGAGAGAATCTCTAGCTAAGATTCTGTGCAGTTCAGAGAACGCTCAAATCCCACTCCTAGCTGGCCCCGCCCACCCCACCTCGCCCCTGCCAGGAGTCCCCACGCGGCCCATTTTGGATACAGCTAATTGCAGGGCATGCGTGGAGCTTGGGAAGGGTGAAAAATTGGCCTACCAGAAATTCGGAAAAGCTGGAAACGGGCGTGTTTCTGGCCTCCAGAGGGCCTTCAGAGCCTGGGGAGGCTGTTTTTGCCCTCCCAGAGGCTCGAGTAAAGCCTTTGGAGCCTGGGGAGGGCAAAAAGGCCCCCCTGACATCGTGCAGAAGGCTAACGTCCACCCAGCAACTGGGCAGAGAACCCCTTGCTAAAAATTTTGAAGCCCACCCAAATGTTGATCCCGTGACCATGGGAATGTTGCAAGAGTTGTAATTGTTGAAAAACAATCATAAATTGCTTTTTCAATGATGTCGTAGTTTCAAATAGTCACTAAACAAATGGTTTTCAGTTAAGGACTACCTGTACATGTTTTATTATAGAACTTTCTGCTGATTATTTTTCCGCTACTGAACTCCTTCCAGACAAATGTGTTTCTAAACAAAACCATATTTAGGAAACTAAAGCATTTGGTAGCTAGAGTTAAGGTAGTATTTAATGGCTTTAAGTATTTGATAGGTATTTGATGTTTTAGTAATACTTTTTATAGCTGGGGATTAAAGTAAAAGAAATGTGGTTCTCTAGTCCAGGGGTTCCCAAACTTGGCAACTTGAAGACTTGCGGACTTCAACTTCCAGAATTCTCTGCTGGCTGGAGAATTCTGGGAGTTGAAGTCCGCAAGTCTTCAAGTTGCCAAGTTTGGGAACCCCTGGTTCTAGTCCCAAAGCTACAGGTTAAACCTAAAAAATAATATGCACAAACAAGGCATATGACCCAGTACCAAAGCACTGAAGCCTGCAACAAAAGCCAAAGCTCAAAACACCAAGCTCAGGGACACCAAGGACCCCACAGTTCAACCCTGAACTACAAATATTCTATCAGTACCAAAAATAAATGTTTTTTTATGGGCACTAGGGATTCCTCATGGCTTTCCTCCTTAGGTCACCAGGACAACTTATTTTGCAAGTCACATTGCTCACCAAGAATGAAAGGAAGGAAGGAAGGAAGGAAGGAAGGAAGAAGGAAGGAAGGAAGGAAGGAAGGAAGGAAGGAAGGAAGGAAGGAAGGAAGGAAGGAAAGAAGGATCAGAATAGAAATTAAACTCTGATTAGCTTCTTGCATCCCTTGTATTCTGTTATTGGCTGATTGAGCTGAGTTGGTTGAATTGAATCAGTTGAATATGCTCTCATGCAATTACATGTACATTCTGTACAGTTTATTTCAGATTTGCAGATGGTAAAAAGAAAACCAAAGGCTATCTTTACAGTGTGTGGGGGGAAGCGATGCTTTTCAATCTGAAAGAACATGGCTCTACACCTAATTTTACAGCCTACCATTTACTATAGTTTTCTGGATTAACTCACCTGGGATAATATTATTGTTAAACATCCACTTAATATTCGGTACAGGAACTCCTGTTGCTTTACAAGTTAATTGCAATTGTTCTCCTTTGTTTAACGCTATATCGCCAGGGAGTTCAGTAAAAGCTGGGAGCACATAAACTGTTAAACTGACAGTATGGGTGTCTTCACCAACCACATTGCTAGCAATACAGGTGTAGCTCCCAGAATCTTCTGGCTAAATAGAGAAGGAAAACAATTCAATTTTCATAGTACATACTAAACGAAAGGCAAAATCCAAAAAATATAATAGCTATTTGTACTACAGGGAGAACCTCAGAAACTCTTTTAATAATATCGATAGGTAGATTTGAATCAGCCAATAGAACATCAACAACAAAATGTCTCATTATGATTTTTAGCACACACACACCCAAATAAGTTTCCAAGTAATAGAGTACTATAAAGAATTTAAGTATTCAGCATGGCATACATTGAAAAAAATGCAAAAGAAGAAATATTGTACTTTTTTCCCATCAAATTTCCACTTCTTATCAGCAACAATCATATGTAAGCTATGATTATTTTAGATAAACACTTTTTATTTAGCTTTTTATTATTTTATTGTATGAAAATGTTTTATTGTTTTAATTGCAGTATATTGTTCTCAATTATAAGCTTCTGGAATCATTGATTGAAATGTGGAGCTGTACAAATTGAATAAATAAATATTTGCATCTAATGTTGGGTAACAAATACACAGCTGTGGTGTTTGCATGATTACATCACCATAGGTATCATTGGGGCATCACTGTAGAGTACTACACATGGTGTTGCTGCTGCAGTAAATGCATTCCTATTCCCACACCATTCAAAGAGTATTCATCCCAAATTGTATAGCTAAAAGACAATTTGGGATGAACACCCTTGGAATGGTGTGGGAGTAGGAATGGATTTCTAGAGAAAGAAATTGCCAACTCCATGAACCAAGAGCACTACTCAGGTGACCCTGAGGACACAGATAAACCGCCCAGTGCTTCAACGACTTTCTAAAAGGATGCAAGGAATATAAATCCTTCCATTCTCCACTATCCTGTTAGAGGTGAAGAAGCTTCTTGGATGACTTCAAAGAACAAAACAAGAAAGTCCAGTTGCCGCCTGAAAAAGCACCATTGGGACAACCATGACCTGGATGACTGAGAATGTCTACAGACTTACAGGAAGTGCAGTTCTTGCATGAAAAGAAAATTGGATTAGACTATTTTTAAACTGTAAAGCTGAACAGACCAGGAATGTAACTTGAAGGGATAATTAGATATTCATACATAAACAAAGTTGCTAACCATTTGCATTCAATCATCTTTCTTCAATGTATGTTTATTTCCCCCCTGTAATCACCCTTTGCCTTATAAAAAGTTATCTACTGAAGAAAGGAGATATTTAGTCCTGTAAGACTTTGATGACCTAGACCAGGGGTCCCCAATCTTTTTGGCACCAGGGACCGGTTTCATGTAAAAAAAAATTCCGCGGACCGGTGGGAGCCTCCAGTGGTGGAGTCGAGTCACGTGGCCCATGCACGCGTTCAGCAGTCACGTGGAACCCGCGTCTTGTGGGAACGCGACCCAGGGAGGACACCTTGCGTACACCCGGTCAGGAAAGCTGCCAGGGGTCCCGGGCAAAGGATCCTCGGCTGGGGCAGGGAAAGACGGGCTGCGTCCTGGACAGGAGGGCCTGGCAGCCCCTTCCACCTTGCAGGGTGGTGCCCCGAAACCCCCCCAATGCAGGCCGTTGCCCCCGTCTTGCCCCCGGGGAGTGCCCCGGCCAGCCGCCAGGATAGTGGAGCGTTTGCTACACTTTCCTAAGAGTTGAGCTACTCTCTCCGCCACTCACTCTGGCCCGGTTACTATCAAACCACGGACCAGCACCAGTCCGCGGCCCGGGGGTTGGGGACCCCTGACCTAGACAATAAAGGCAGTCCTCATCCTCACTATCATCTTTCCTAAGCATGCTGTTCAGAATAGAATGACAGAGTTGGAAGGGACCTTGGAGGTCTTCTAGTCCTGCCCCCTGCTTAGGCAGGAAACCCTACACCGCTTCTAGACAAATGTTTATCCAATCTCTTCTTAAAAACTTCCAGTGTTGGAGCATTCACAACTTCTGGAGGCAAGTGTTCCACTGATTAATTGTTCTAACTTTCAGGAAATTTCACCTTAGTTCTAAGTTGCTTCTCTCCTTGATTGCGCCGACTGGGGGGGTTGGGGTTGGGAGGCACCGTTCTGCGGTGGTTCTCATCCTACCTCTCTGGTCGGTCGCAATATGTGTTGACAGGGGGGCAGAGGTCGGCCTCGAGACCCCTCATATGTGGGGTTCCTCAGGGGTCGGTCCTCTCGCCCCTCCTATTCAACACATATATGAAGCCGCTGGGTGAGATCATCCGTGGTTTTGGGGTGGGATATCATCTGTACGCTGATGATACTCAGTTGTACTTATCCACCCCAGACCACCCCAACGATGCCGTCGAGGTTATGTCCCGGTGCTTGGAAGCCGTACGGATCTGGATGGGTGGTAACAAACTCAGGCTCAACCCGTCCAAGACTGAGTGGCTGTGGCTTCCGGCGCCTCGGTTCAGCCAGATTATTCCAACTCTGGCCATTGGGGGCGAAACACCGGCCCCCGTGGAGAGGGCGCGCAATTTGGGTGTCCTCCTGGATTCCCGGCTGTCTATGGAAGATCATGTGGCAGCCGTGGCCAGGGGGGCGTTTCATCAGGTTCGCCTGATGCGCCAATTGCGCCCCTTACTGGACCGGGGGGCCTTACGCACAGTCACTCAAGCACTCGTCACCTCTCGACTCGACTACTGTAATGCTCTCTACATGGGGCTTCCCTTGAGGTGCACCCGAAAGCTGCAGCTAGTCCAGAACGCAGCCGCGCGGGTGATTACGGGAGCGCCTAGACACTCCCACATAACACCTATCCTGCGCGAGCTGCACTGGCTTCCTGTGGTCTTTCGGGTGCGCTTCAAGGTTTTAACGACCATCTTTAAAGCGCTCCATGGCTCGGGGCCTAGTTATATGCGAGACCGCCTCCTGCCCCATACATCTCTTAGACCGATACGCTCCCACAGAGAGGGCCTCCTCAGGGTGCCGTCGGCTGGACAATGCCGATTAGCGACACCCAGGGGGAGAGCCTTCTCTGTGGCGGGCCCAGTCCTCTGGAACGACTTACCCCCTGAACTCCGCACCATCTCCGACCTCCGCCTCTTCCGCAAGTGTCTGAAGACACACCTATTTCACCTAGCCGGCCTAGCGTAACCTCCACACTGACCATTAGATAGTTTTTAAACTTGGGATTTTAACTTGGTTTTAGCGCAGGGTTTATTTATTAAAATAAGTATTTTAAATTTCATATATTTTATATTTTGTATGTATTTTAACATCCCTGTGCGCCGCCCTGGGTCCTAACAAGGAGAAGGGCGGGATATAAATTTAATAAAATAAAAATAAAAAATAAAAATGATTAGTTTCCACCCATTGCTTCTTGTCCTACCCTCTGATGCTTTGGAAAATAGCTTGACTTCCTCTTCTTTGTGGCAGCTCTTGAGATATTGGAACACTGCTATCATGTCATCACTACTCCTTCTTTTCATCAGACTAGACCCAGTCCCAGCAGCCATTCTTTATACGTTTTAGCCTCCAGTCCCATAATCATCCTTATTGCTCTTCTTTGCACTCTTTCTAGAGTCTCAACATCTGAGCCACGGTGGTGCAGTGGTTAGAGTGCAGTACTGCAGGCTACTTCTGCTGATCACCGGTTGCTCCACCGGTTGCTAGCAGTTTGGCAGATAGGATCTCATTAGGCTCAAGGTTGACTCAGCCTTCCATCCTTCTGAGGTGAGTAAAATGAGGACCCAGATTGTTGGGGGCAATAGGCTGACTCTGTAAACCGATTAAAGAGGGCTGTAAAGGGAGTTGCTTCCGGTCTCTTGGAGGAGACGGAGGAGTCTTCGACTCTTCTGCCGTTTTGTTTCTTTCACTGCCCCCCAAGGGGTAGGGATTTCCTTTCAAAGGAATCGTGCCGTACGGCCGGCTTGCCTGGATTCCCCTGTCCTGACGGCAGTCGGGGGGGGGGTCCTTGTCTTCGACCCATGAGTGAGAGAACATGCTGCGGGGGGCTTGGTTCCCTTCGCCTCCGGAGGATTGGAACATTTAGTGCTTTGGAGAGAATGGATCTGTCGGAGTTGGAAGCCTGTCTGAGACTCTGACTTCAAAGTGGAAAGTGAGTGACTTTTCTCCTTTTGCTTGCAATCTTCACTTAACAAGGCGATGGAGGGGGGAGTTTGTGAAACCCCCCCTTGGATAAGCGGCGCTGTGAATTTGCTTCCTCGGCTGGGGAATGCACAGAAAATCACACCCAAGCTTTTCTAACGATGATTAAAGTCCTTCTGGAATGGTTGCGAAAGCTTTGTATCGAAGTCTGGCAACTAATTTGCAATTTCACACTTTGTTGACTCCCGGCGGCTCCCTGGTCGGTGGAGAAGATGGCGTTCCTTTGTTCTTCTGAGACACTAATTAAGGCTTATCTTATCTTTCATGATTGATTTATTGTGGATTCTCTCAGGATTTTGATTTAGCACCACCTGAAAATTTGTTTATCGGTCTGCTTCTTCTTGCTCCGCTAATATCTCCCCAGCAGGCGCCATTTTACTGACACAGGAATAAACTTTCCACCATGGCTTCAAAAAAACAACCTAAAATCACTTCGATGTTATCTGAAAAACCTGACACAGATGCAAGATTAACAGCTGTCGAAGAAACACTTGCAATCTTGGTGAGAGAGATCCAGGAAATGAGGAAAGATCATGTCAGTTCCAAATTAGAACTTTTGGAGGTACAGAAGAAATTAATGGAAAATTCACAAAAGACTTATGAGCTGGAGGTGGGGCTGGGTGGGGCAAAGGGGGAGCTTAAAAGTATTAATAATGAAATTAGCGATTTAACTGGTTATATGTCTAGGATGGATTTCGAAAGAATGTCATATTTTTTAAGATTTCAGAACATTCCTGAGGAGTGTGGGGAAAATTTACAAGAATTAATGAGTACAATTTTAGCAGATTACCTACACAGTCCTAAGGAAGAATTAAGGGGTGACATTGATCTGATTTATAGAATAAATTCAGCATATGCCAGGATAAATGAAGTACGCATACATGAAGCCGCTGGGCGAGATCATCCGTGGTTTTGGGGTAGAGTACCACCTGTACGCTGATGACACCCAGCTGTACATATCTACCCCAAACCACCCCAACGATGCCGTAGCGGTGAT
Source organism: Rhabdophis nuchalis (assembly GCA_039707465.1). Taxonomy (NCBI): domain Eukaryota; kingdom Metazoa; phylum Chordata; class Lepidosauria; order Squamata; family Natricidae; genus Rhabdophis; species Rhabdophis nuchalis. The sequence goes on from CM077644.1 coordinate 110,883,391, forward strand.
GTGCCAGTGCCTGGAAGCCGTGCGGATCTGGATGGGAAGTAACGGACTTAGGCTCAACCCGACCAAGACCGAGTGGCTGTGGTTTCCGGCTGCCCGATTCAACCAGCTCTCTCCAACGCTGGCCATAGGGGGCGAACATCTTGCCCCTGTGGATGGGGCGCGCAACTTGGGTGTCCTCCTGGATACCCGGCTGTCCATGGAAGATCAAGTGACAGCCGTGGCCAGGAGGGCGTTTTACCAGGTTCGCCTGGTACGCCAGTTGCGCCCCCTATTGGATCGGGACGCCCTTCGCACAGTCACTCATGCTCTCGTGACATCCCGACTGGATTATTGCAACTCTCTCTACATGGGGCTCCCCTTGAGGTGTACCCGGAGGCTTCAGTTGGTCCAGAATGCAGCCGCGCGAGCAATTATGGGCACCTCTAGGTTTGCCCATGTAACACCGCTGTTGCGCGAGCTGCACTGGCTACCTGTCGTCTTCCGGGTGCGCTTCAAGGTGTTAGTTACCATCTTCAAAGCGCTCCATGGCTCGGGACCTAGCTACCTGCGGGATCGGATCCTGCCCCATACATCCTCACGGCCGATTCGCTCCCACAGAGAGGGACTTCTCCGGGTGCCGTCCACTAGACTTTGTCAGCGGGCGACGCCCAGGGGAAGGGCCTTCTCTGTGGCGGGCCCAGCCCTCTGGAATGACCTTCCCCCCGATATCAGGGCAACCACGGACCTCCGCTCCTTCCGCTTAAAATTAAAGACGCACTTTTTTCGTCTGGCCGGCCTTGGGTAGTCTCTTTTTAGGTCAGGGTTTTTTAGGGGTAATTTTTAGTTTAGTTATGGGTTTTAGCGCAGGATTTATTTAATCTATTTTTAACTTTGTATTTTGTATTTGTTTGTGGTCTATTTGTATTTTTAATTGCCTGTGCCCCGCCTCGAGTCCCCTTGGGGAGAGAGAGCGGGATAGAAATTAAATTATTATTATTTATTATTATTATTATTACCTAGAGAGATACATATTAAATTTGTTAGAAGGTCGACAAGGGAAAGGATATTGAGGGCGCAGAGAGACAACCCCTTAATTTATCAACAGAAGGAGATCACCATCTTGAAACAGGTCCCGAAGAAAATTAGAGAGATAAGACGGAAGTATTCCTTCTTGTCCAAAAGATTATTTAAAAAGGGGGTCTGGTTTAAGTGGGTGATGCCGGAGGGAATGTTGGTGTTTTGGGAAGGGGGAAGAGTAAGAATTAAAACAATTGCAGAGGCGCAAGCCTTTCTTGAAAAACACTCCCTAACCCTTGAAGATGACAACGGGGGAGCAGAGGCGGCCGCAGCTCCGCCCGCTGGGGGCCAGGGGGAAGAAGATACAATTGCCAAGAGACTTAGATCTCAAAAATGACTTTATTTTAGTATAATACAATGTTGTTTGGATGTTTAAGCACGTTTGCTAGCACTGTTCTTTTTATTATAACTTTATTTGCATCTCTGTCCACTTTGTAGTATGTATATATAACTGAATTATCTATTTTGTGTATGAAGACTCAGATGGAGTTGATGATTTCGACGAGAAAGTTCTCAAAATGTCTTTTCGCACCTTACCCTTACCTTTTGTATACAAAATTTCTAAAACCCAATAAAACTTTTTTCATAAAAAAAAAGAGGGCTGTAAAGTACTGTGAAGTGGTAGATAACTCTAAGTACTATTACTAAGTGCTACTGCTATTTTTACATCATAGTGACCAAAACTGGATGCAGTATTCCAAATGTGGCCTTACCAAGGCATTATAAAGTGGTTTAACTGAGACTTACCTTAGCATTCTCTATAATGAAGTCTTCGTATGGTTCAGATCTGCGCTTAACTAAAAGGCTTGCGTCACCTTTCCTCCAGGTCACTGATGGTGCTGGCATTCCATCAGCAACACAAGACAGAACTGCCTGTGAATTTTCAACCACCATGTAGTGATTCTCAGTTACATGGATCTTTGGTGGCACTGTGAGAAGTATTTTTTTAAACAAACAAATAATAACTTTTATTAAAATTAGGCATTTTGTATACTGTACTGTATGCATATGGATATGAACATGTATTATCAAGGGTCTTCAACATCTTTTAAGAGATAGTTGTACAGATGGTGACTGAGAATAATTTGTTTAATTTGAAGAAAGGAAATTGGAAATGCTGGCTAAATGTTCTAGGCATTTTAGTCCAAGGCATCTGGATGGCTGAAGAAAGCTGAAATATAGCCCAGTATTCTACAGAACCATGAGAGAAGATATCACAACACTGGAAGAAATGCAATTTTAATAGGGAAATTTGGGAACTAGCAAACATTTGCCAACAAGCCCTTAAATTATGTAGGAAATAATATTAGTTTGTGTTCATCAGCATGCAGTGTTCAGAGATCACACTTAACAAATTCCCCCCTTTATAATATACCAAAATATAGGTTTTAATTTTAATATTATTGTGTTCAGAGAAAATATTCCAGAGCTCTTTATATTAATGATATTTTTAAAATATATATATTTTAATCTACTATAACATTAATTTTTCCACTATTCCTACACTCCTTTGTTTGGGAGTGGGGGAAATGTGCAGATGACCAAGATGGGATGGGATGTTATTCAAGAAAGCAAGCCTACCAATCCACAAAATGTAGCATCTTGGCTCCTGAAAGGAGATTGATAGAATCTAAGGGCTAATTAGTTTGCATAAATATTCAAATATTTGGTCTAAGCATTGCATGTTTTGATTGGTGTAGGTCTCTTAGGTAGCAGTCTTTCTCGTCCTTTTCAGAGTTAAACTGAGTTCTAGATTACGTCCAGGCAATTAGCTAATATAGCATTGTGTGTTTTCTATCCTACTGGCACAGGACTAGGTATAATGTCTAGAATGAAGCTGCTCTAAGACAAGTGTTGATGGGTTATTTGTTTTTTTATCTGCAGATGGAAAAACTGAGCAGGATCCATTCCTCTCTTTGTTGGTTCTCTCATGTCTCCACTTTGGGTTTCCTTCTAGTAGGCCTCCACCTTAGGTCTGCAATTTTTCAGCTCTATGAATCACAGAATGGGGCACAATAGCTGCTGGGCTACATTGTATGCCTATGGATATACTATGTCACTGGTTGGATCGCTGAATTCTAATTGATCATCTTCACATTTCAGTTGACTGTAACTACAGGTTCATCAGACATCAGTGGAGTAAATTACTGCCATTGGTCATTGTTGGTGGTGGTTTAGAGGCAAGACTATTCTGATCTTTCCTTTCTTAGCTATGTAAGCACAAAATGCGCTAAAGGTTCAGCCATCTCCAACTGATCCTATCCTCTTTTTCTGTGGATTTGTTTTGATAGGGTGATTTGGTTAAATATATATTACACCAGAGTTCCACTGATTATTTTCGGGGTAAGTTTAATACTGCAATAGCCTGTTTATTAAAGTGATAATTATATGTTTACCTATGGAATGAAAAATTAAAAGCTATTTTGACTTCTTCAATGTTTAATAAATAAATTCAAGTTTCCCAGATTTTAATTTTACTTACCAAGGACAGTGAGTTCTGTACTGGAATTGCTAGATCCAGCCACATTAGTAGCATTGCAAGTATAATGTCCAGTATCCATAGGCTGAACAAAGGCAATCTGCAAGCCTCCTGTGCTGAGAACCCTTCGCCTCATGGACTCTGTGATTATCTGTCCATTCTTTTGCCAGGCAATCATAGGAGATGGGTAGCCATTGACTTCACATAACAGAGTGACAGGTTTATCCACAACAACCACATATTCTTGGGGATGTGGTTTGATAACTGGAGGGACTGAAAAGTCATTGCTCAATTGAATTTTTGTTTGCATTTCAATTCAGAGGCAAAAAACAACAACCCCTAAACAACTTTATCTATATACAAGTATATATACCGTGTACACTTTTATGTATACATTTTCCCTCAAACTGACCTATTTGAAATGTTATTTTATTCCTGGCAAACCATTTTAAATAGCTGATGTTTTCAAGGAATAAGTTAGAGACCCGTAGTCCAAGTCCCCATATTTAAAGATTTCCTTGGCCTGGTATCCAGCTGAGAGTCAATATTGGATTATTAGTCTATTCTTTGCGATAACTGTTTATTTTTCAGTATGATGAGTTGAGCTATAGTTTTTTTCTCCTTTCCTTCAATAGCTTTTAAAATGATACTTCTCTTTAGAACAGTTTCTAACCAAGGTTCAGTGAAAAGCACCTTCGCATCGTGTCTAGTGTTTTCTATGGTGGCATCAAATAGCACAGTTGTGGGCTAGATAAAAAACTTACCTTGAACTTTTAATTTGATCTTCCCAAGGGCAGTTCCTGCTGGATTCTGAGCAACACACATGTATGTTCCAGCATCTTCAATAGCAGCTTTAGCAATCTGAAGATTGCCATTGGGAAGCACTGTGTACCTATTTCCTAAAATACATATATAATAGATAAGGGAGGAGTTTAAACTGCACACCAATACCCCTGGATAGATTAGTAGAAAACATTCTTGTAAACTCATGCTTTGTCTACCATGGTGGCCAGATAGTGGAGGAATTCAAAATATGTCCATAATTTACAGAAATTCCTCTGGCTCAGTAAAGTTACTCCCCAGAGGTGGGTTGGTCCCGGTTCAGCTGAACAGGTTGCTCATTGCTCTGAAGGAAATTGAAAATTATGATCAAAACCAGGTGCGCTTCAAGGCGCTAGTAACCACCTTTAGAGCACTCCATGGCATGGGACCTGGCTATTTGCAAGACCGCCTCCTGCTACCTAATACCTGCCACCGACCAGTCCGCTCCCACAGAGATGGCCTCTTCAGGGTGCCGTCGGCTAGGCAATGTTGGCTGGCGACGCCCCAGGGGAGAGCCTTCTCTATGGCTGCTCCTGCCCTCTGGAATGACCTACCCCCTGACCTTCACACGATCATGGACCTGAGCCTTTTCCGCAGGGCTATGAAGACCTTTTACTGTTTGCCTCTACACCGCCCTGAGTCCCACTGGGGAGAAGGTGCGGTATAAAAATTTAATTAAATTCAAAAATTCAAAATTCAAAAAACAAAATACCTGTTGTAATAACACTGATCCCTTCCTTCTGCCATAATATTACAGGATGAGGTGTGCCTAATGCTTCACAGGGCAGGAGAACTGGGTTGTTCAGAATAACGTCTAATGCTCCGGGTTGCACTCGTATTGTTGGTGGTTCTAACAGGAGCACAAAAGAAAGCTAGTTAATGATCTTAAAAAAAAACATCCTTATTGCTTTCTCTATATAAATCATTTTTCAGGGTTAAAAAAATAAATTCTGTGAGTGCTTTTACCAGACTAAAACCATTAAACCATAAATTGTAAAACTTAACCACCCAACATTCCACAACTAGCAACATAAAACTTTTTTTTTCAAGATTTCAAGCATTTAATATTAAATTTAGATTGCAAGCTAAGAGCAGATGTGAAAAATGTAATCACAGTATTTTAGGTGGAAGAATTTTCCTCTGTAATATAGAAAGCTGGAAATCAGGAGAAAGCTTTTATTAAGAATTATGTCTTTGATATGTTTGTTTATAAACATTGATGGGCTTTTACATGTAAGGAATAAAGAATACCCATGCAGTTTAGTAGATCTGCTAGGGCCATACCGTTTTCTGGCCTGAATTGTTGAAAGCTCTTAGATTTATGGTTGTCGGGGGGGGGGATCTTTGAATAAGATAAGAAACATACAGGTTCCCACCTCACCCTGAACATGAAGGGTGATGTGTTTATAGGAAGAGCCAGCAGCATTCCATGCAGTGCAAGTATATTTTCCTGCATGGTCCAATTGAGCAGCACTTATATCAATAGCACCTAAAGAGAAGAAATGAGAGACTTCCATTGGTTATGCTAAACAGTGATTATTGACCATTGGCAATTCTCAGGCAGTTTCGAGACAATTCCAGAAAAAATAAAGCCAGTGGAAGCTTTTCTAAATTAGCGTTTAGAGTCTGAAACATGAAATAGAAGATTGATGTTTTTGAATCTTCTCTATTTGGCATTACATCTAAATTGAAAGATTTTATACTACATCACATCTAAATTGTACAGCATAAAAGCTATCATAATTCCAAGATGAGGGTCATCACAGACTGGCAACGATTGGATATATTAAGAGTTTAGCTATTGCTGCAGAACTTGAGTGACAAAATAGGATGACAAAACATCTGATAAAACATCCTATTTTATACAGCAGGTAAAAGCAGCTAAACTTTAACTTTGAGTCCCAAAAGGGAGAAGGGTGGTACATAAATCAAATAAACTATAACTATAACTCTCTGTTTTCCCTCCATTACAACACCCCATCACCATCACAACACATCTCTGTTCTGCTATATACTGTTTTCATGGCATGCACAACCTGAAGACAGAATTCTCCAGTCATTTCCTCGAGAAGGAAGCTTTATTCCATTCTTGGTCCAAAGGATTGAAGGCACTGGAACCCCTGATGCTGTGCAGGGGATGATTATGGGGGATGACTTGGTTACTAATAGATCCGTAACTTCATCTGCTATGGATGGTGGCACTAAAGTAAATAAAGACAAATATTGTTATTAATCATCCGTATTGTGATGATGTCTCCTTGAATGACCTACAATTGCTGGAACACTAAAGAATATACCATATTACAATACTAATGTATTCAAATTTGAATAAGCTTATAGTTTCTACCTGAATAGAAAAACATAAGGATCTCCTTGCTTCCTTTTTAAACACAAAATGATTAAAAAAAACCATATTGACTAAAATATGTGATACAAACAAAGCAGATATTAAAATAATACAAAGATCTACCATACAATTTCTTATGGAATTATATTGATTGGATGGATTTTCATTCTGTGTAAAAGGAAAGATTTGCAGTAGAATGGATTTGCAAATCCCATAGTCCACTATCAACAGCTTTCCATTTAGTAATCCTTACCTTTCTTTTTCTATTTTTTTTTTAATTTTATTTTGAAATCTGATTTTCATCATTAAAATAAAATTCTTCTACCAAAACTTCCTGGTAGATCAGCTTCACATTTTACAAGAATATATTCCAATGTTAGTACTGTACCGTTCACCATGAGACTAATGGTCCTTTGATCTTTGCCAGCTTCATTGTTTACTATACACTCATAGAGTGCAGTGTCTTCTATAGTAGGAGAAAGGATCACTAGTGAACCTGAAGACAAAAGCCTGGAAGAAAACAAAAATAATTAATATAGTTCACCACAAGAGATAAAATTCAGATACTTCAGATACTTAACAAAAAGGCAGCAGAAAGATAGATTTCAGGCATTATCTTCTTATAGAACTTTTTGCTTGAGGGAAACAAAGATTCCCACCAATTTAGTTATCTCAAGATGGCAGCGCGCTTAGGCGCAGCGGCTTTGAGCTCCTGGTGTCACAGCAGACTTTTCCATCAAAAACTCACTCTGAACCTACTGTGAATTATAGAGAAACAAACATATCAACTGGTTGTGACACATCAGTTAAAGAAAAAAAAGGATTACTCAAATTTATTAGGACAAGTAAGAAAAACAAGTTTCAGGCAGAGAAATCCTCAAGAAGAAGCCTAGATCTGGGTAGTGGAGAATTTTTAAAACCCATGTTGTATCGCAAACAAAGCCTTGATGAAACAATGATCGCAGATTCTTCACGAAGTTTATGTTCTGTAACGGTGGCACCATCATTATCTCTTGGGAATATACAAGGGGCAACTGCAAGAATGGAAATGAAGAAGCGGAGAGCACCACCCCTACCAGTAATTCCATCTTTTTCTGTTGGGAAAGCTGAGAGAGAAGAAAAAAAAATGCCATTGCGATTCCTCAAAATTCATCGCAACAAGAAATAAAAAAGAAAAAGAGACATGCTCCTCTTCCACCAACTCCTAAAATGCCAAACAGATTTGAATTTTACACACATAATAAGTGGCGTACTGACAGTGGGGTTGCTTATACACACTGTTCTGCAGACGTGGGGTTCTCAACTATCATTTGTCGGCCATTTTGTTTGCCTGGAGAGATTCCTGTTATGGCTGTCACTGCTGTCTGTATTCCACCTGATGCAAATGTTGGCACAGCACTCGAACCAATCTCATTGTAATTTTATTACAATCTTATTACAATGACAATAAAGATTATTATTATTATTATTATTATTATTATTATTATTATTATTATTATTATTATTATTATTATTATTATTATTATTATTATTATTATTAAATTTATTTTTGGGATGTGCATGTGTGAATCAAATTGAGATGATAGATTTGGATACTTGACTTCCAAAGAGTCGCTTTAGAAACTAATTACTGTACCCAACACATACCATGTTTCCCTGAAAATAAAACAAGGTTTTATTTTATTTTCACTCCCCGAAATAAGCACTTTGCCTTATTTTTGGAGAAGTCTTATTATTTTTGAGGTGCAGGAGGTGGCAAACATGGTCACCTCATGGCTGCTGCTGTGTTGCAATATTTTTGGGAGGGCTTATTTTTTGGGGAGGGCTTATTTTATTGCATGAGCTCAAAAGCCCAATTGGGCTTATTATCTGGGGAGGTCTTATTTTCAGGAAAATAGGGTAATTAATGAGGGTTTTGTTCTAATAAATCATGAAAAACAAGAAGCAAAAAGGGTTTAAGATCCTAATTTTTCAGCTTGATTCCAGGCAACTGGCAAAAACCTGTATAGCTTCTCTTGATGAAGATGGAAGTAAAAGAAATTGTCATCATCATACTGAAGTAGATGGTGAGAGAAGGTTTTCCTTCTCTCCGCCCCCAATGGCTACTACAGGGTAAGAGCCTTTTTCCCCCCTCTTACCCACAATCTGCTGTATTTGCTGCCAGAGCTGGTTCTTTGGCAGCCTTGCTCCCTGGATTTGATGAAAGCAGTTAGAAGATTGCAACTCCTTGCAGCTGAAAAATCAAAGGCCCTTCATCTCTCCTGACCTGCAGGCATCTTGGTAAACAAGCTTGGGACTTTTAACTTTCAGTTTTTGAAATTTTGCTTTTTATTTTAAAATTTTAATTGGATGGCTGAATGCTGATTTATTTTAATCCCCTGCTGTACTTTGTCTGCTCTACTTCTTGTCGGCTTTACTTCTCGAAGAGCATCCTATTCTATCTAAACTATGTATTTCCGGCAAGAAGAAAGAAGGTCCTATACTCAACTACATCAATTTATCCAAAGAAGATCTGCTTGTTTAGGATTCAAACAGGAAACAGAAGCAGTATCTGTTAATTTATAGTATTTGATTTTGGCATCCAAGGAGAGAGATGTTAACACACACATTCATAATCCCTTTTTAAAGACTGTTGACAGTTTAACAAGACAGTTAATGAGAACATTGCCAAAATCTTAGACAGATAGATGGTAGTAAAGTAAAATTTATGAAACATTCATTGCAATTGCATGAGCTAAGTGACAGGTGATTTAATTCCTACATAAAATCTGTGGAAACTATGTCTCCATTCTCCAAAAATTAAGACTATAGGCAATTCTGCCTCTTTTTTCCCTTATAGCTCTGATGCCACCATAATGAAAGAAAAAGGAAATGGTTCTTCTCTAAGGCCATGGGAACTTTGCAGCCAGGAAAAATGGATAGTTCAGGAAATAAATTAAGGAAGGAAGGAAGGAAGAAGAAAGAAAGAAAAAGGAAAAAAGAAGGAAAGAAGGAAAGAAAGAAAGAAAAAAAGAAAGAAAGAAAGACATTGCTATATTGTAACATAAGGATTTAAATATATACATACTGGTATATAGATGCTTTGCAATATTATGGATGTGGTGGATAACAAGGGGAGTATTTTTCAAAGTGGCTAAGAAGAAGCCGCCACTGAGTGAACCAAATAGAAAGTACAGGTTTGCCCTTTGTGTATTTTAAAAATAGGGTCCTCCCTCCTTATGGGCGGATGAATAGCTTTGTATTTTTTTTTAAAGCACAACATGCAATCATTGCTCCGTATTCATAAAAACAAATAAACCTCCATTTTTTACCTGAATGAGTTCTGATCCAAATTGAGAACATGCCCATTCTTCTTCCACGTTATGGCTGGCTTAGGAATCCCTGTAGTTTCACAGGATAATGTGGTTTGTATATTTACAGATACTGTGACATTGACAGGTCCTGGAGCAATATATGGATGAACTGGGGGGGAAAAACCATTGGTCTTTACCAAACTAGAGATGGAAATAGAGTTTATCATAGCAGATATAGCTCATATAAAACTCCCCCAATCCACCCCTTAGCAATCCAATATAAGTTCATATATCTTCAGAGTCAGTGGGAGTTTCATATATACATCATTCATTCTAATCAAGTCCTTACTGATGTCCAGTTTATTAAGTGACTAATCAAAAGAGGATATTTTATTTATGTCTTTCTTTCTTTCTTTCTTTCTTTCTTTCTTTCTTTCTTTCTTTCTTTCTTTCTTTCTTTCTTTCTCTTTCTTTCTTTCCTTCTTTCTCTCTCTCTTTCTTTCTTTCTTTCTTTCTTTCTTTCTTTCTTTCTTTCTTTCTTTAGTTTTTATGCCACCCATCTCCCTTATAAGGTGACTCTGGACAGATTATAAAACAAATATTAAAAAAAAACTAGACAAAAACTAAAACTAAGAAATGGATGGCATGGGGATGAGGCTTTATTTCCCTTTCAGTGAGTAGTAAATTAATGCATTATAGTCCAGCATGGAAGAGAAAAAAAGATTATATGAGTCCTGTCTAGCATTCTTAGTTTAAGCCTATTCAATTTCTCCTATGGTACTTGTTTGTCTGAAAAAGTCATATTTACCATGGACCTGAAGATCAATTCGCTTACGCTCGGTGCCAGCCACATTGGCTGCCATACAAAGGTATCTCCCAGTGTCAGTAACATGGGTTGAATGTATATGAAGGGATCCATTTTCTAATAGTGAATATCTAAAGTAAAACACAATAAATTTTACACATTCTCAATGCATACAGAGAAAACAAAATCTCATTCATACATTTTTCCTCTATCCTGTGCTTCATTAGAGATGCCACTAAAAATTAATATTAAAAATGTGCAAATAAAAGAAGCAGAAAACATATATTTGTGGTTGGTTCTCTGGTTCACAAAACGACTCTGCTTTTATACTAACTCAAAACTTAGTTTACAAATTTTTGGATGTATAAATATAACTACAGGGGTAGATTTTCATGTACAGACATCTCTACAAAGTTGTGCTTAAATGTGAGTTGGCAATATTGTGAATCCACAAGACTTGCAGAAATGTCTTAATTACTAGTCAAAGCAGGCAAAATATCTAAGTCACCTTGGGGGATTTTAGAAAACGAAGCTAATAGTTAGATCTAGTTAATACTTGGATGAAAGATCATAGGAAATAGCAGAAGTGTAGATTAGATTGGTCAGACAAAATAATTCCATAAGAAGGTAATTGTAAATTAACTCCATACTCTTAGTAGGGTACATGAACATGGAAAAAGTTATGCAGTCACTGATAGACACACTCGCAAGGCTGTAGAGTTAGTAAAATCCACACTCAACAATTTGATATCAGATATGTTTTAAAACTCTGTTTTATCCACTTGAACATAGCAATTCAGTCAATGAGGTTAATGTTCCCAACATAATATGGACATTAAGAAAAATATAGAGAAGATACCACAGAATGTCTGCTTGGGAAATTGGTGTTTACCTGACATTGTTTCCAGCTAAAAGGGCTCCATCTTTTCTCCAAGAAACTCTTGGGGCTGGAACCCCTTCCACAGCACACTCCAAGACAGCAGGCATATTAATATTCACAATCATAGTCTGAGAACCATTTTTGATTGAAGGAGGAACTATACAAAGGAAGATTCCCAAACAAAGTTAATTTAATTTATTGAAATAAATTCTTGCTTTACACTTGAAATGAGATTTTCTTTCATCCCAAAATATGGGCCCTAGTTTTTAACTGTATACAATTGACTTTTCTTACATAAATCTAGGTGTAAAAATCTGGAAAACCAATAAATGCAGTAGAGCAATACATAAAACCATAATTCGTGTTGCCATAAAATAGTTAGAGTTTTGCAGTGCAGGTACAGCAATGGTAACTATTTCTTTCTTTGTTTTGCTTAAAACAAAATACATGTCATATAATGTAAATTCCTATTTACCTTTCTTGTGCACAACCTACTGAAAATGTATAGTTATGTTTTTATTTATTTTTACTATGCTAATTTAAAACAAGTTTTTTTATTCAACAAGGCTGGTTTCTAGATAAGCCTATAAACTGGTTTCTAGATAAGCTGATTAAAAAGAAACACAAATCCATATATATTTTAAAATTTCCTAAGTGTTGTTCTCTTACCAAAGGACACACTGCTAAAAAGGAAATTTATAAAAGCTGCTTTAATAATCAAAATTAGAATAATGTATTTTTAATTTAAAAAAATACTTAGGGAACTTTCTTCCACCAAGAAATAAACAGATGAAAGATCACAAAACCTGTTACTTTGAGAAGTCTAATATTTTGAACATACACTTATGGAAATACCTTACAAAGATTATATAGATTTATCTACTTCTCTTACCATTTACATCCAATACAAACTTTCTTGTAGTTTGGCCTGCAACATTACTTGCAACACAGGTATAAGTTGCTGCATCATTTAAGTCTGCGTTGTTGATTTGCAAATATCTTCCACTGGATAAAATGCGAAGTCGGGGAGTGGCCTGAGAATCAGATTTTCAAAACTGAATCTCTTTTCAATAATAGACAAACTTAATCAATAGAATCTACTTTATTTATGCTAGACAGAGTTTAGGAATGGGAGACAATATTGGTAAAGTTTATTTGTTTGTTTGTTAGTTTGCTTAATTTATAATCCATGCTTCTTCTAACAGTTCAAGATTACTTTCAAAGCAATCTCTATTTTATACTTTATACTCAGTATACAAAGTATATACAGTACTAAATCCCATGACTAAGAGAGGATTTGAACCTGGGTTCTTCTAGTCCTACTTCAGCACCTTAATGGAGGGATAGTAAACCTGAGTTCAGTATGCACATTTGAATGTTAGAAACATAGAAACCCGATGACAGAAAAGCTTTGGATAATAGCTCGACTCTCTCTTCTTTGTGGCACCCTCTGGGATATTGGAACACTTCTAGGTGACCCTAGTCCTTCTAAACATACCAAGTTCCAGCAACATTTTTATATGTTTTAGCCTCCAGTCCCATAATCATCTTTGTTGCTCTTCTCTGCACTCTTTTTACAGTCTCAACATTTTATTTTATTTTAAAACTAGCTATCCCCGCCACGCGTTGCTGTGGCCCAGTCTTGTTAAACCTACCTACCTACTGTATTTCTCCCTCTCTATCCCTCTACCTACCTACCTACCTACCTACCTACCTACCTACCTACCTACCTACTGTATTTTTCCCTCTCTAATCCTCTACCTACCTACCTACTGTATTTCTCCCTCTCTCTCTCTATCCACCTACCTACCTACCTACCTACTTACCTACCTACCTACTGTATTTCTCCCTCTCTCTCTCTATCCCCCTACCTACCTACTTACCTACCTTCTGTATTTTTCCCTCTCTTTCTCTATCCCTCTATCTACCTACCTACTTAGAGAGAGAGGAGAGAGAGGCCGCTGACTCGGCAGCGGCCTTGGCGGTGGGGGGGGGAGTTGGCGGTGCAGGCGATGGCAGCAGAGAAGAGAGAGGCCGCTGACTCGGCAGCGGCCTTGGCGGGGGACAGTTGGTGGCGCGGGCAGCGGAGGAGGAGGAGAGAGAGGCCGCTGAGGAGGCAACCATCATGGATATGACGCAGACTGCTCCACCGCTGGTGAAAAGCGGCTGGATGGGAGGGGGGCAAGTGAGCGAGTGAGGGAAACATACAGAAGAGCTGCAGTTTTACATTTGTGTGGCGTGTACCTGGCACCGGTGTGCCATCCACACAATCTGTACGTATCATTGGTGCTGCACTTGCAAGGAACATTGTGTGAAAATTTGGTGGTGATTGATGCAGTAGTTTCTGAGATTAGCGGTTTTGAACAAACTCATTTTTATTTATATAGATTGTTGTTAGATTAGTGTTGAATGTTGACAGTACGCCATCAGCATCCCCACAAATGGCTGCAATTAGTGTTGAGAACCTATGCATAAATGGCTATCAAAGTGCAAATACCCATTTAATAGGTAATATTCATGTACGTTTCCCACCATGTTCTTTTGCTGTATTATACTATTTTCTTCCTTGATAGGTGACCCTATTTCCCAGAAAAGAATGGATCCTCCATTAAACATTAAAGTATTTCATTATGCCTGCAAAGGACACTTTATAAGTTAAACTTATTATGTGCATGTGCAATGCTAAAGTATACATACTAAGGCATTAGATCCAGCCTACAAACATTGAGCTAGATATGTGTACACTCTCAAGGAAACAGGTCATATGTGTCTTACAAGCCAAATCTTTCATCATATGTACAATTTGAGGATTTACAGTTTTTTCAGTAAATTCAGTAAAGTCTACTTTACCAATTAAGATAAATCACAGACAAAAGACGCAGCGAATGTACCTCCAAAATTTCTCCATCTTTGAGCCATGTAAGGACAGGAGGAGGTACTGCATCTGATTTGCACTCCAGTATAACCTGCTGGTTCTGTAACACACTAAGATTTTGAACATTGCTTGTGCCAGCAATATTCGGAGGAACTGCCAAAGAAAAACACAAAGAGCATAATAAATGCAAACATTTCACTTACATAGAGGTACACTGACATAGTTTGATTAGTTCTGGGCATGACCATTTGTCAATTTCCAAACAAATTACATTCTTGAGCAGTCATTAAAACATAGATGATTTCTGGGAGTGGATATCCATCCATCTTGGAGATAAATCCTCCCAACCAAATTTATTCAAACTACCATTACTTTTTCTACAAAATCAGTCTGATTCTTATTTGCTGCATATAGTATGTTGAAGCCAGCATTATGGTGATTAATCAAGCCTATGTTTTTAAATATTTTCTACCATATAATCCTTATTAACTTTAAGTAAGATAGCTACTGTTCTTGAATTACTATTACCTTTGTCAGAAATCTTGTCTTCCAAAATATTTGTGCTTAATATTTTCTGATTTATAAATTTAACATAGGAAATAGTCAGATAAAAAATATTTATAATGCTTACTGATTTTAGTTACTTTTATTGGATTACCTATCCCCTTTTAGTGAAATTATTCTACATCATTCACTCATTGCCATATTATAGTTCTTTTTCAGTCTTGTTTGCAGTTCTACATTATATTAATTAATACAATATTTTAACATTTATTTTATAACGATCATGTAATTTCCAACTGCAAAATATTGCTTTATGTGTAATGTCCTCTTCTAGAGATACATATTTTTAAGCAACAAAGATTGCTTCTATTAGTCCTTCATACAATACCCTTTAGATATGTTTAAAATAGCATAAAAATAGTTTCTCTTTCTTGTGGTTGAAACAAAATTAGCTTTCAATGCAACTCTCATTTAAAATGTATTCAGTTTTTTCATAGTTCTTCCAATTATAGTCTTAAAAGCTTTAGGTGGACTAATATTGATAAAAGATACTTTCTTGAACCTAATTTGTCACTTTTTGCAAAAATCTGTCTCTCCTCCAAGAATTTAAAAATCTTATCAATATTTCACTTGTTTCATATCCAAATTGAATCTAAGAGTAAATATTTTATATGTACATTCTACACCTTTGTCAGCTTTAAATCTGGAAGCACATCAATACATTTTGATATAGGATATCCAATACAATCTGATCATGTAATCCTCAAATAATTTAGTCTATTCTAGTCCAGTTTAATATCTGTAAATCTTAACATTTTTAAAGCTCAATTTTCATAGCAGGATCATATGCTGTGCCAGCAGTCTGACTGATGTCTGAAACTTGTGAAGCCAATTCCCAGTTATTTATTAACTTGTTCATAGAGATATTAGGCAAATATGAACTGGAAAATGATTGGACAATTTGGATTTGGAAATTGCTAGTCACACACTACTTACTCTTAATTGTTAATCTACATTTTGATTTTGCTGCCATTACTGAAATAGATTAGCAGAGCAGCTTTCACAAACAGGTAAAGCTCTTCCTGACAGTGATTTCCAGTCTCAAAAGCTGACTGCTACTCCATTGTTTTCCTAATTTTTAAATGTTCAAGAATGAATATATATGAATATATAAGTGTTTCTTCTATAACTGATTACAAAAAGATACTCTGTGTGATCATGAACTAGAAAACACCATATATCCATCAACTTATATAAAAAGAACAGGTGCATATTAATACAAGGAGCAGTGTCCTGCTGAAATGAAAATATACACATGCACTCACAAATATACAGAAACATGAGGTTGGATATAAGTTTGTCACTGTACACATTCATTTTCAGTGAGGAATGAAACCATTGGGAAGTTCTCTTTAGTTTCACTGTGTTCAACTTCCATGCTGTCCAAGATATCCCAAACTTCATGGACAATGTGAAAGGAATGGCAAATAGTTCTGAAATCTATGAATCAAGTCCAATTACTTTGATATATGCCTAGTAATATTCAGAACTTCAGTGAGGGGTGGAGGTGAGTCCAGGCTTGCAAGTTAACCCACAGAATCTCTGCTCATTTTCAGCCCAGATGTCCTTCTGCAAAACCTTGCAAAGGCCCAGCAGCTTTCTAACATGAACAGAAGCGGCAGTGTATATGCCAGAAGTGCCCCTGGAGAAATGATCCCTGGGTTTCAATCCATTGGAAGCTGCTAATAGGCCAAGATCTGAGACCACGTGGACCATCAATACCAGTCCTACTTTTTTTAAGCCTAGGGGGAAAAAAAATCATGGCTGAACTTAAGATGGAGGTATGGGACTTAGATGTTCAGGAAAACCCGAACTTTCACCTCTGCCATACAAAAGTTGTTGTGTCCTCCTGGATACCCAATTACAATTTTGTATGTTCCACATTGAAGGATCTTCTCTCTAACATGTATAGATCTCTCCCTACTCGCATGCATAGATCACGTCATTGCACATCATCACACATTGTTTGAAAATGCCCACTGTACTCATACTGGAGATCAGAACTCATATACTCCCACTTCAGTCTGATATATGCCATTCATGTTGAGAAAAATGAGATGTCATTATTAAGTGACAATATTCAGGAGTTTCAAAGGCAGTAGCAACATTTTTAAGAGTT
Organism: Rhabdophis nuchalis; assembly: GCA_039707465.1. Classification (NCBI taxonomy): domain Eukaryota; kingdom Metazoa; phylum Chordata; class Lepidosauria; order Squamata; family Natricidae; genus Rhabdophis; species Rhabdophis nuchalis. The sequence continues at coordinate 110,900,631 of CM077644.1, forward strand.
TTAACTTGTAGATACTGTTTGGTCCCTTCGATGAATATTAATTTTATAGGGTTCCTGCTTTTTATACATGGATGTACTTTTATATATGCCTGTCTTAATGGTGTGCTGTAGTTTACATTCTATGGGGCTGAAAATAAATAATCTAGTCTCTAACATTAGATATTAAGCAGAAAAGGTAATGTCAGCCTACACAGTGAGTGAACTTACAGTTGATGCTGTAGAAGTGAAAGTGGTAAATAGTTGTATTTTCTTGAGCCCAAGAATAGATAGAGGTGGGCAGTATGCTAGAGAAACAGAGAGATTAATCATAGGTAGAAAATAGTGATTTAAGAATAAGAATATTGCAATGACAATGAGGACTGCAATACAAAGCATTGTGAATTTATAGTAGTGAAAGCTCGTCATTAAGAAAAAACAAAAACCAAGCAAAAATCTTTTGATTATGGATTTTGATTTGGTTATAGGGAGTTCTTTGGACTGTAAGAGTAACCAACCAACCAATCAATCCCACATCAAGTAAAGACCGATTGCTGCCTTGAGATAATAATCAGCAAGCAGAAACTCATATATATATTGCTTGTGCAATGTGAATGGAGGAAAGAGGAAGAAATGGAAGACAGTGGATAAGATGGATAAGTGGGGTCAGAGAGATTATTAGAATGCCTTTGAAAAAGCTACTAGTTTGTTATCAAAGACATGTTGAGATGGTAAGTATTGAGAATTAGAATGAACCTGATTTGATGAACCTAACTTTGAAAAAAAAATGAATGAACCTAACTTTGAAAACAAATAGAGAGAAAGCCAAGCATAAAAACCTATGTGAAAGTGAACTTAAACATTTAATTTTCCATGCCTATTTCACAGTGTGCTATATATGAAACAGATAGACAAAGATGGCACAATTAAAAATATGTGATAGAACAACTTTCCTCAAGATCTTTAGCACAGATCTTTAGAATTTTCAGCAATGATCATGCTGACTAGGAAATTATGGGCATTCAAGTTCACACATATGGAGCTTCCTTGGGTTAGAAAGCCTGTGTAGGAAAATTTGGCAATTCTTCATATTTATCCAAATTAATATTACCATGTACTCTCACTAAATATTCTTTGTCATCATCTCCTGCAGGGCTAGAAGCCAAGCATGTATATCTTCCAGTATCTTCTACCTAAAAGACAACCAACATCTCAATTAGAAATAAAACTGAACTAAATTAAAGCAGTTGAGATGGCTGTAAAAGAATTAAATAGCTATCTTTCAGTACCTGAGCACTAGATATTCTAAAGACCTGTCCTCCCCTTAAGACACGAAAAGTGTCTGTTTGAGGCAATGGGCGTCCATCCTTCATCCATGTTAGTTTGGGGATTGGAATCCCATCAGAGATACAGAGGAGCTCAAGAGGATTGTTAACCACTGTAGAAATTTCTTCTGGATTATCTGATTTATTAATATGAGGAGGTTCTGAAAAAAGATACCCATAATATCATCCTCAAAAAAAACACACAAAAAAAGACACATGACAATTTACAAGAGAGTTACCAGGGGGTGGGGGGGGTGGAAAATCTCTATGATATTATAGCCCTTAGATATTACCCTCCTTCTGAAGGCATTTTAAGCAATCAATAAAAAAATATCAATTTAGTATATGATAGCCATTCTAAACATTTATTATGGTAGCTTTAGTCACATAGTGAGCTGACCAGCAATATATTCAAATTAAAGTTTACTAGGCCCAAATAACTAATGCCATACAGTTCCTATTCTTGGTTTAGTAAAACATTTTGATAGTTTCTGGTTGATCAGACCATTAATTAGTTGTAAATAGATAATCCTTACCTAGCACTTTCAGAGTAAAGTGTTGGCTGTCTTCCCCAGCTTCATTAGATGCTATACAGGTATATATACCTGAATCATTAATCTCTGAGTTTAAAATGCGAAGACCCTTTTTTTGGTTTTCAAAAGCCACACGAAGGTTAATGCTAAAAGTCTGACCATCTTTCAGCCATAATATAGTTGGTGTTGGTATTCCATTAGCCAAACACACCAAAGATATGGGATTTCCTTTTAGTACAGATACTTCTGTTTCTCCACCGTTGTCTATGCTTGGGGGTACTGGAAGGAAGCAAACCCATGCAAGATATAAAATTATTTTTAGTTTATAAAAGAACAACTGATTTCATATCAGAAAATGTATTAATATATTTCAACATTATAACTCTAGGTGGTTAACAATGGTTAAAAACACAATGTAATAACAACTTCACAATAAAATTGTCAGCTGAGATAAAAACAAACATCATAACCATCAAGGTTCAAGGTTCAAGGTTAAAGCGCTCCATGGCTCGGGGCCTAGTTATATGCGAGACCGCCTCCTGCCCCATACATCCTTTAGACCGATACGCTCCCACAGAGAGGGCTTTCTTAGGGTGCCGTCGGCCGGACAATGTCGACTGGTGACACCCAGGGGAAGAGCCTTCTCTGTGGCGGGGCCAGCCCTCTGGAATGACCTACCCCCTGAATTACGTACCATCACCGACCTCCGCCTCTTCCGCCAATGTCTCAAGACATATTTGTTTCAACCGGCCTAGTCTAACCTCCCATGGGGACTTTTAGGTAGTTTTAAATTGGGTTTTTAAAATTTGGTTTTAGCGCAGGATAGGTTTATTTAATAGTCTTTTAAATTATATTTATCGTATTTTGTATGTCTTTTAAATTTCCTGTGCGCCGCCCTGGGTCCTCTGTGGAGAAGGGCGGGATACAAATTTAAATAAATAAATAATAAATAAATAAATAAATCAGTAGAAACATTCCATGGGCTCTGCTATACTTCTGCTATACATCTTAAACTTCGTTTGTTTTAACTTCCTGTGCACCGCCCCGGGTCCCTTCGGGGAGAGGGTGCGGTTATATAAATTTAATAATAAATAAATAAATAAATAAATAAATAAACAAATAAATAAATAAATAAATAAACTCATGTCCAATGAAAGAACTAAGTCTTCAAAGTCATTCAAAAGTATTGCACTGGGGAGAATCTGGGAGATGATGTTCCAAAGAACAGGTGCTAAGAGAAAATAGACTTTCTCTTGGATCCTGAAAGCTGCCACTATTTAATATTTTGTACCCATAGCAGGCCTCTCCTGCCAGGTCTGATAGAACACAATCAAGGAGAAGCAGTCCTTCAATCCAGCTCCATGCCACGAAGGGCTTTATAGCACCTTGAATTAAATCTGGAAGCACATTGATGGCCAGTGCAGCTAGTAAACCAAAGAGGCAATAAGCTCTGATCAAAGGGGCACACATAATTCCCCCACCCACTTTGCATTTTGAACCAGCTGCAGTTTCCAGATGCTCTTCAAGGGAAGCCCCATATAAAGTATATTGTAGTGGTCCACAATCATAGATTGTGATTGTAGTGGTCCACAATCACAATCATGCGGCTGTGGGAATGGTCACAAGGTTGAGATCCATTTATACTGTAAGTCTCCCTTTTTAGCACAATTGTAATTTTGAACAGTCACCATGTGTTCAGTAAGCAAGGACCACCTGTATTTATAAAGACACAAGGATTTCACACTATATTGCTTTAAAAAGGCTTACCATAAACTTGAAGACTGTAATGTTTATTGTCGACACCAGCTCTGTTGGAGGCTACGCATGTGTACATGCCAGCGTCAGCTACCTGTGCTTTAACAATTCTGGAAGGAAAATAACCACTAACCATTTTGAAATTTAAAAATTCCTTATTCTTCTTAGACAAAATACATAGCAATTTATAAAATGAAAGAGCAAAATGCTCTCAAATGAAACTCAGTTCTTGGTGACTACTGCCATTTTATTGGCACTGGTATGGATATAATTTATAACAGCCTTCTTCTCGGATGCTTTTTGATTTTAAGTCAACAGATATAAAATTCCCAATCACTCCCTCATCGCTATGCTAACCAGGAACAACCATGCTTAACTTCTGAGATCTGCCAAAGTTTGCCAGATATAGAAATGTTCTGAGGCATTTATAAAATGGGCATGTGCAAATCTTGAATTCAGAGTTGAAGTTCAAGATTGGCTGGATCAAGTGACATTCTGAAAGTTGAACTGATTTCTCAGATTAAGCTGAATCCTTTGAAATCGTTCAGATGTTCCTATTCATGCTAATGACTTTCCACATATAATTGAATCTTCGGATCAGCTAATTTTATTGAATCACGTCAAAGAACTCCGCTAGGTTTTGCTGGATTTGTATTGGTTAATAAGGGTGTTTCTCTAAGATTTAAGGAACCTTTCAAAAGCTCGATATAAATTGGATTTTCTCCTGTTACCAGGTAATTGAATTGATACTTTTAATAATAAAATTTAGATAACTTTACAGAGAAGCACAGATATTCTTGGGATCCCTTTTTTTTCTAAAGAAAAATCTTTTAGCTTGTTTTTCAAAAGATATAATCTACAGATAATGTTAGGCTTGTCAGATGAGAATACAGAGTGATCTGTTGGATCTTTGCTATTAAGAGGATAGTATATATTATACACTAAGCTAAAATTAAGTCTACAGGAAAATCAGCTGACTTAATGATGCCTATTGGAGAGCCAGTTAAATGTTACCTCTAGCTTTTGTCCCTCACCTGAGAATGTGCAATTATTTTTTGAAATAAATGACAATTGGGTCATTTGACACAGACACAAAAAAGCCCAGCTCTGACCAGTAGCTCTTTTTTACTTCTATTGTATCATTATAGGATGTGCAAGATGCAAGACAAATAAATTAAAATAATTTTAATGATTTATTTCCAAGTGAATTCTGCAACTTATTTTAGCACTCATAAGAAAAAGGAGACAGACTAAGGATAGAAACTGGAGGCAAATAAAAGCAGCATACCCTTTGCTCCCTTCATAACAATTCAGAGAACAAACCCTAATTGTTGGGAACAATGGCATTTGTCCTCCAAAATGGTAAAACTGCAATGATGCTATAATAATTCTTGATAATTAATGCCAATATCCAGTAGTCTTATAAGTCTCAATATGTTGTTAGGGAGGCAATGTACCTTTGAATCAGTGGTGGGATTTACTTATCTTCCCTACTGGTTCACAAATGGGAGTGTGTGCATTACATCAGGGTGGGCGGAGCCTCCCACAGTCGCCACTACCAGTTCACCCGAACCAGAGAGAACCAGCTGAATACCACTTCTGCTGGAGATACTTTCCTTGACATCCTCCAGACTCTATTCTCATCTCTACATTGTAAAATGCTTTTTCAACTCAGTAAACTCGAAGCTCATATGCTACAAAGCAAAGTAGCAGCTTTCAAGATAATCTTTATTTCCCAAATGAACTTCCGTACAATACTATACTTTGCTTGGAAGGGATTTTCCTCTGCCCATTCAGAAAGAGGGCAAAGATAACAACAGATAGTAAGGTGAGGGGCCTTGAGACCATGGTAACTAGCTTTCTGATAAATTGATACAGCATAGTGGGCAGTTGGTAAATGAGCAAGCTTCCAGATGAATATTTTACCAACGTTCACAGTATCTTCCAGATTTTTCAGTTGTGCACACCCCCAAAAAAGTATAGGCCATGGGAATCTACTTCTTGAAATATGAAACCATCATAATTTGCAATGAGCCATTTTTATTTGGTATAATCTAAATTAATGAAAACTTACCTGAGTACCTGTCCAGCTGAAAGTAACCTGATGTGTGATGATGTAGAAAGGGGAAGACCATTCTTCAGCCAATTTATCTGAGCAGGTGGAATGCCCATAGCTTGACATTCAATGTTTATTGACGTGTCCAATACCACAGTTAGAGCCTTCTCTTTTTTTTTATTGATAGTGGGTGGCACTAAAATTCATAACCAAATAAGGGGAAAAAACAAGTTATATATATCAGCATTTAGTTTGATCTCAAGATCAAGGTGGAGAACCTATAGCCTTATATCTTATTCACAGTTTTGACTACCAATAACCTCAGTCAATATAGCCAGTGAGCATCAGCTCAATGGGAGTACAGCCACTGGTCTACTATCCCTATTCAGAATATGAGCAATTATAAAACATAGTAATCAGAAAAATCACAAAAAATCTGAAAAAGATTAAAAATCATGAAATACGTGATAATTGTTGATAACTCTTCACTGCTTATCTGAACTGAGTCAAATACATTATCTATGAGGGTCTGAGATCCATTTCAAGTAGCAACATCATTATTCTATTTGTAGAGGAATTTAGAAGAGGGCCTCAAGAAGGAAAGAAATTGTTGGTATATTAAATAATGGAAATTTGGAATTATTCCCAGTGAAGTTGTTCAACTTAGCTGAACCCCAAGGTGGCAGCATTACTCTTTTTCCTATCCAAGACGGATTCCCCATAGTATTCCAACTAAATCATATTAAGATGTCATGATCAACAGCCTTCTATTTCCCTTAATAGATCATGTAGAATTTCTTTATAAATTGTGTCCATAGCCAGAAAGCATTTCCAGTGTGATCCATCAAAAAGACACAAATGATAACAACTGTCTCTTCATATTTATGAATTGCATTTTGCCCTTGTAGGGCCATACTTTTGTCTGCTTCTCTTTTTTAAAACAGATTTCTCAGTGAGTCATTTTCTAATGTAATTTAAAAATGAAGTGGAGTAGCAGTGGGCTAGAAGCAGAAATATAATTGGGACCTCTCTTCATTTGGAACAGAGCTAAAGATCATCTAGCATCAATACAGGTATAAGTACTTATTTACATGTACATTTATATGTAATATACATCATAAAAAATAATAAAACACATGATTCTAAATGCTGTACACATCCCACAATACTGAACATCTGTGACTGGTAGGGGCAACTCAAACTGCTGTGTTAATTATATTTCTTGTTCTTTAATAATGTTTTCTGAGAAGGTGTAATCTCATGTAGCTGAATCAGATGATTGAATCAATTATGCGCTAGACATCTTTTAAACTCCTCTTAGCCACTGCGAGGAAGGTTAAGAGAAAGTTGCTTCTTTCTTTCTTTCTTTCTTTCTTTCTTTCTTTCTTTCTTTCTTTCTTTCTTTCTTTCCTTCTCTTTCTTTCTTTCTTTCTTTCCCTCTCTCTCCCTTTCTCAAAAATTCCTCAGTGCTTTGAGTAGAATTGGAACTATTACAAACTAGAAGGGCTTACTCATTGCTACCTTGTCCTACTTCCTCTCCCCCCATTACATAGGCGGGGAAAGTTAAAAAGGCAAAGTTCTCCTTTTTCTAGGACCTTGGAAGACTTACAGGAAGAAGAGGAGGACACTTAATTCCATGCTAAGACATCCAGACAAAGCTAATTAATTTAGAAATCCTGAGGCTCTTTGCTCTAACGCAAACCTCCTTAGGGTAAGATGGTTGGACTAGTTGTCTTGATTTTGCATACATTCTAATCAGTCTCCCCATGATCTAGATAAGAGCACCATACCAACAAACCATAATCAAATTTTAGCTGTCATAACTACATAGTAGTAAACTGATGCCAAATGAAAAGGAAAGGAAAAAGACTGAATATTTGGGGGGGGGGCATTTTCATAAATACCTTTCCCTGAAACATTTTGGTTCTACACATGCTATAAAGTCAATTAATTTCAGTGCTCAGGATCCCATGATTTGGGAAGCCTATAAATAATAGATAGCTCAGCAATAGTTAGACTGGCTAGACAGACAGACATTATTATAGAAACCTGTATAATGACGTGTACCACTGTGTAGTGTTACCCAAGACTTCATCTTGTATGACAGGAGTACCACTAAGATAGGGGTAGTCAACCTTTTTATACCTACCACCCACTTTTGTATCTCTGTTAGTAGTAAAATTTTCTGACCGCCCACCGGTTCCACAGTAATGGTGATTTATAAAGTAGAGAAGTCAATTAAATTAAAAAAAGGAAAGTGCTTCGGTATCGGACAAAACCCTACCGCCCACCATGAAAGCTGGAATGCCCACTAGTGGACAGTAGGGACCAAGTTGACTACCACTGCTCTAAGATCTCAAGGATACATTCAGCCTCACAAAGTTTTATGTCTGGTCCCAAAAAAATGCCAATAATATGTATGTTTGATGTGACAAAAGAGAGGGTTTAAATATATGGTTGTGGTGGTACTGATTGTATTTTATATCTAATTTTATATTTATACCCCTCTTTTTCCTCTGGTGCAGTTCCTATTAATAGCCAAATATAGTTTGCTGTCCAAAACCCATTGCTATATGGGTAGATGTGATCTATGTAGCTTCTTTAGCCACAAGGTTGCTGAGCATCAAGCATATGCTCCATTTGACCTATGTTGAAAACAATGTCTATAAATAGTTTGCATGGCTTTTTTTTAACTAAAAGGAACAAAAACTTGATGTAAAAAACTGAAAGCTGTATAGATTTAGTTTAATTTATCACAATGTTTCTACTTGGATGTTTGAGAATTAATGTCTTTATTGTCAGTTCATTTGTAGATTGGATCAATATATCATTGAAATGTCATCTACAATCTTAACTATTTCCTCGGGGAGGCAGAGAAAGTAACATCCGACCATGATTATTGAAAAAGCGAAAGTATTTCCATATATGGAATTGCGATGGAAACAATGTATCTGGGACTTGTAGCAGCAGAAATGGCTTGATACAAATTCTTCATGACCACCAAGGAGGCGGAAAAATGGCGCTCCTTTGTTCCCAGTAAGAAACTGTCTCTTTTGAAAAGTGAACGTTCCTTCAACTTAAAAAGACTTTAAAATTTATACACAAGCCAACTCAAGTGACTCTCGGGATTTCTCCCATTGTGTGCCTTCTTTTTTACTGGATTGTATTTGTAAAATTCTCTCTCTGAACTTTATACAAGTCGCATTTTAAAATTGGACACAGACTTTTCCCTCTTCTTCGATCTCACGGATTGTCCACCCACCAGACGCCATCTTTTATACAAAAACTCAAAACTTTTACTATGGCAGGAAAAAAGCCTCCATCTGGCAAATCCTGGTCTGCGCCAGCTTCTACGAAGGCCAGTCCTACTCCACAGCAAACTAAGATCACCACAATGCTCCAAAAAGAAGCAGCTGGAGAGGGCACTCAACAATCATCAATTGAGGAAACTCTTCAAAATATAATGAAAGAAATAAAAGAAATACGCAGAGACATGATAAGCTCAAGGTTGGAGCTTTTGGAAATGCAGAGAGCATTAGCAGAAAATAAACAAAAAAATTGATGGGCTGGAAGGGGGGGCAGCCGAGATGAGGGAGGAGGTGAGGGAAACGCAAAAGGAAATTGTGGATCTTACTGGTTATATGTCTAGAATGGATTTTGAAAGAATGTCTTATTTTTTAAGGTTTCAAAAAGTTCCTGAGTCAGATTCAGAAAATTTAAGAGATTTAATGTCTACAATTTTAGCAGATTACACTAAAAAGAACAAAGAACATATCTGGGAGGACATTGACCTGATTTATAGAATTACAATCTTAACTATTTCCTTTTGATAATAACAGCACAAAATCTATATATTGCAAAATGCAAACGGATAATTAATATATGTCATTTAATATAAATATTAACCAGTCTAGTATTTCATAAATAATCCATAGGTTTATTTTATTTTAGGCACTTTGCTATATAACATTAAACAGGAACATCTTAATTTAGTAATGATTAAATTCATATAAAAACTTATCATCTCAGCATGAGCTGTGATGGTGCAGTGGTTAGAATGCAGTATTGCAGGCTAATTCTACCAGGCATTCGATTCTGACCAGCTCGAGGTTGACTTTGCCTTCCATCATTCTGAGGTCAGTAAAATGAGGACCCAGATTATTGGGGATAATATGGTGAATCTGTAAACTGCTTAGAGAGGGCTGTAAAGCACTATGAAGTGATATATAGGTGTAAGTGCTATTGCTATCTTTTTTGTCCCTTAAAATTAGGAAAGGTCTAATGCATGGGTCTCCAACCTTTGCAACTTTAAGTCTGAAGGACTTCAGCTCCCAGAATTCTCCAGCTAGTTTTGCTGGCTGGAGAATTCTGGGAGCTGAAGTCCTTCAGACTTAAAGTTGCAAAGGTTGGAGACCCCTGGTCTAATGAGAAAGATGACTCATATTTTCTCAGATGAAGAACAACACACAAAACCAAAGCTCACCATATATATTCACACTGAATATCCGGTCCTCTTCCCCTGCAGGATTGGTAGCAACACAAGTATATTTCCCTCCATCACTTGTAAGGGCACCAAAAATGTTTAGTAAGCTCCCATTTGGAGCCAGGCTGAAGAAAGAAGGAAAATCAGAGTATACTGAATTTTTGGAAACATGCCTATAGATCTTTTTTTCATTATTTCCTTCATTCCTTCCTTTTTTCATTCGTTCCTTCCTTGCTTCCTCCCCTCCCTCCCTCCCTCTCTCCCTCTCTCCTGACATATGACCAGCTCACAACAATCCATTAAAAACAAGTGTTCTTTCCTCCAGGCACATAAACAAACATCCTCTGATATCAACTCTTTCCTCCTAGACCTGTGATGGTGAACCTATGGCACAGGTGCCACAGATGGCACATGGAACCATTTGTTAGGACACTTGAGGCATTGCCCTGTCAGCTTCAGCACACATGTGCATGCTGGCCAGCTGACTTTGGCCTTCTTTTGAAGCCATTTTTTGCCCACCAAAGGGTTCCTTGAAGCCTCCGGGGCATGAAAAACTGGCCCTACGGGGAAACCAGAAATTCAGGAACAGACCTTTGGTTTGCTTGTAGGGCTGTTTTTCACCCTCAGGAGGCTTCCCTGAAGGCTCCAGAGGGTAAAAACCACCCCTCCGAGCAAACCGGAAGTGATTTCCGGTTTGTCTGTAGGGCCATTTTTTGCCCTCCAGAGCCTTCAGGGAAGCTCCTGTAGCCTCCGGAGGGCCTCGGGGGGGGGGGAGTGTTGGTGGCAGAATGCGTACATAGCTTTATGGGCATGGCATGCACGTGCACGACCCCCCCTGTGCTCCTCCTGCTTTTGGCATGAGAACCAAAAAAGGTTAGCCATCACTGTCCTAGACCAATACTTGAGGGAAGAATTAGGTCTTCATTGCTCTCTATAGCCTTGTTCCAAAGGGCTGAGAAGACACCATTTAAGGGAGGAGACGTAGAACAAGCCTATCCTGTTAGTTCTGTCAGCAAGGCAAATGATTTGAAAAAAGACCTCCTTTGCAGAGAATATTTGAAATTGGTATCATTCTGGCTTTGTTTTTGAAGATATTTAGATTTTATTATTTTATTTTACTTCATTAGCATCAAATCTATATAACCCATATAGATTTAGGCCTCAAATCTTGACCCCCAAAATCTCAAACTTGGTCCTTATCACTTTCGTCGGCTTTGGTTTTCTACACCTTTGCTCCTTTCTCCTTTGCTTTTAACTTCCTTTTCTTAGTCAGAGCTGAAGAAGCTTCTTGGATGAGAAGTGAAACGTTTTCAAGGAAAAACAAAGTAATTCCAGTTTCCTTCTGAAAAAGCACCTTTGGGACAACCATGACCTGGATGATTGAGAATCCCATAGACATTTCTCTTTTTTGATCATTCTCTTGTTTGGACTCTGCCTCATTTCCCAAAGAGAGAGTTCAACACTTAACCTGATCCGCTGAGATTCATCATGGCTGATTGGTTTCCCATCTTTTAGCCACTGAATGACAGGTGTCGGGATTCCACTGGCCTCACAGGAAAGCTGTATGTTTTCTCCAAAGATGCCATTGACTTCACTTGGCATTTCAGAACCAGCAATATCTGGAGGAACTTCAGAATAAAAATATATCTATCAATAATAACTGCATAAGACAGAGAGGAAAATACAATGAAAGCACAATTTATTGAAACACTGAGTCTTCTTGGAAAAGAAAAGCTTCTTGGAAAAGAAAAGCTCCTGAGCTACATTGACATCTCCAATCATTCTTACTTCCTTACAAATTAATTCAAGGATTTCAGAAACTTAATTTAGGAGATAACAAACTTTTAGTAAGAATAGATAATGGCATTCATTGTACTCAAGATGTTTGTTGTTACATTAGATCAGGGTTGTGTTCCTGCCAGTTCTAACCTCTTCTATAGAAGAGGTTCCACAAATCTACAGTGCTGCTTAGAACTGGTTCCAGCTCCCTCCCCCCCGGCCCGTCCGCACATCATCAAGAAGATGAAGAGCGAGAGGAGGAATTCTGGGAGTTGAAGTCCACAAGTCTTAAAGCTGTTAAGTTTGAACACCCCTGGAGGTTTTTTTCTAAAGGGTTAGGGGTGCAAGGGTCTTGTAACTTGACAGCTTTAAAACTTGCATGCTTCAATGCCAGAGGTCCTGAGCCAACATGACTGGAGGAGGAATTCTGGGAGTTGAAGTCCACAAGTTGTTTTTTTTCCAAAAAAATTTATGTATTTTATTTTCAAACACAACATAAAAATCCTTCATCTCACATGTTATAGAAAGTGTATCTGCTGATTACAAAATATTTTCATACATCTCTTTGATATTCATTCAAGTTTCATATTATTTCATATTATTTCAAGTACATCACATCAAATATATTTATAAACTTTATCTTTTTCATGTCTTCCTTAATTAATTATAATTGTATTATACGTCCTTCATTTCAAAACATACCTATAAAACTTAGAACATAGACACATGTTGGCATCACAAAGCAGACCACACCTACAGAAGAGGTTCTAAACAATTTTGAAACCCACCACTGCATTAGATACTGATATGTAAGTAGCTCTGGAACTACGGGAGTTATTTTACATATATTTTTCAGTTTTTAAAAACACATAAAAACATGCATACATACTTTCAACAGAAAGGACATAAAATTTCTGAGCTTTGCCTTCGACATTTGAAGCAATGCAGGAGTAATTTCCATTATCAGAAGAGTGGGGCCTAGCAATTTGCAGCTTGTTTCCTCCTTGCAAAATAAGCAACTTGTGGGTGGCAGAATTTTCTAAATATAAACAAATATGAGGAAATCAGAATATTCAAATCTCAAAATTTTCATTTTAGTTCTATGTCCATGCTTTGAGATTATTTGCTATCTCTGACAGCTTAAAGAATTAAGCAGTGCTTGGTGCTCCCTGAGCTTGCAATTGTTTCATTACCCAACTAGATAACATCATCAGCATTAATGTGCTGTGAACCATGGAGACCAGCTCAAGGTTGACTCAGCCTTCCATCCTTCCCAGGTCAGTAAAATTAAGACCCAGATTGGGCGCAATATGCTGACTCTGTAAACCACTTAGAGAGAACTGTGAAGCAGTATGTAAGTCTAAATGCATTCCTATTGCTACCTAGTTGGGTAATTATACATCTGCAAGAAAACCACCAAGCACAGAGAGCAGCAAGGACCCAGAGATGAGTTGCTCCTGGTTCGGACCAGATTGAGCGAACCGGTAGTGGCAGCGGGAGGCTCTGTTCACCTGCCCAAACACTTGTGTGGGAGCACACCCGAAGTAGAAAAATTGGCAACCAACCACTGCAAGGACCCCTCATTTCAGCCCTGAGCTACAAATATTCTATTCTATCAGCTTAAAGAATATCAGAAGGAAAAAATATAGGGCACAGATCACTTGTTTGGTTAGGACTCATAATTCCATAAGAATGGGAATGTGTAAGAGAAGGTTTAAGCTGTTCCTTTGAGAAAGGAAGGCATTACCACTATTCAAAGCATTCATCAGAGGAATAAATAATGAATGTTGCATTGCCCATAAACTCTTTCCCTTTGGTATGGTATTGTGGCATTGAAATGGATATAAAGTATTTATAGTGCAATGTTCCTTTCATCCAAATGCAAACATTTTTGCAGATATCTTTGATCACCATTAGCCCCTCCCTCCCTCCCCAAAAGCACTTAACAACGTTCACCGACCTTGAAAAAATCAGCACATGGCAAATCAAAAGAACAATTCCTTTAAAAAATATGTTCAGCAGTTCAAGAAAGGTAGGCTTATCTTACAGAGACTTTCAGTTCTGCATTGTACTTCATTCCTTTCCCCAGGTACTCAGTGGGTGTTTTGAAGGCTGTAAAAGAAGTGCTGGGGGCTGCATGCAGTAGGGATTTATCCAGCTTTGGCTGAGAGAGAATTCATTTCATATAACTTAAATTGATTTTATAAGAAACTGTGCTTCTGTTTTCTCTTCCAGGGAAAAGCAGGAGAGGTTCACATATTTTTCCTTCCTATTCAGTACAGCCTAATCCCTGATCACATGTAACAAGCTTCACTGACCCTTATATTTTAATTTTACCAACATTAGCTTCATAATTGGCTTCTTGGGTATTAGCTATCTAGATACTTTTAAGGGTTGGAGGGACAGAAATGCTTTTCTGTTTTGAGCTTACAACAATTTTATCTGAACCTATTCTCCATTTTGGATCTTAGAAAATCCAACAAGCAGCTGACAGTAACCAATGTTACATGAGCAAACATTACCAACAGGTTTTCCATTCTTAAGCCAAGTTATTGCTGGTGGAGGAATTCCAGTAGCATCACAGTTAAGAGTTATAGGGTTTCTGATGGTTTCATTGATCCACTCTTGCTGGGGGCCTTCAATGGTAGGCGGTACTGTGAATGAAGACAGCAGGTTGATACATGCACTAAATTACCAATAATGGATTCTGGGGGGAAACAAATGGTCTTGACAGAGTCTGTACCTCATCCCTTCCCCCTATCTGCCACCACAGCTTCCTGTTGTGCAACAGGAAGTATTTTACCAAGTTTTGAACATAAGTAACTGTCTATCTTGTCTTATGTTCAGTTTGATTCACTAATCTCTAACAAGAATCACTTTATTCTGTCTATTAAAAGCTTACCATGAACATTAAGATGGAAAGTTTTGTCATCATGTCCTGCAATATTTATGGCTTTGCAAACATACTGGCCTGTATCTGATACCTGTGAATGCAAGCAAAAAGTGATATGCAATTATCTTCTTATTAATTTTAAAAAGTATCAATGCTAGGAGAGTGCCATTATAATATAAAATTCAAGATAGAATAAATAAAATTTAAAAGTCAGTAAATATTGGAATAGGTTTCTTTGTAGTTCAATTGTTGAAATACTGTAAATGAATAAGCAAACCCTTTATAGGCAATCTTCGCTTGCCAGCTGTCTTGTTTAACTACCATTTGACGTTACAATGGTAATAAAAAACAGCTTTGTGACCAAATCTCACATTTATGGCCATTGCAGAGTCCTATAATCACATGATCTCCATTTTTCACAACTGACATATTTATAATTATTACAGTATCCTGAGGTCATTTGATTGTAATTTGTGAGCTTTACAACCAGTTTCCAGCAAGCAGAATTAATGAAGAATATGAATGTGAAATCACAAGTTACGGTCATGTGATGTCATGCTTAAGAACTGTGGTGATTTGCTTAACAATGAAAACAGAAGCGATGGCACGGCCATGTAATTTTTCATTTAACAACCTCAGTGCTTAGCAACAGAGTTGCAAGTTCAATTGTGGTTGACAAGTGAGGCCTACCTATATAACAATGTGTTGGACTATGAAGCAGTAATAAGCCTGTTTACATTTTTCCAGTTTTATCTATTATTAATCATGGAGGCTTTTATATATGACGTATGTCATTTTGAAGACTACAATCATGTGACGTTTGGACTACACTTTTAAAAGTACAGAAACAAGAAATATTTGTATACCTCAGTCATCTTGATGTGGAGTGTCTGTCCATCTGCTACAATCCCCACATTGGATGTGAGTGAGATCATACGGCCATTCTTGTACCAGGTGATGCTGGGAGGTGGAACAGCATTGGACTCACATTCTAATGTCACTGGCATTCCCACTCTGACATTGACTGTTGCAGGAGGTGTGTTGCTCTGGCCTTTAATACTTGGAGGAACTTTGGAGTAGGGGAACATAAGAAAAAATATTTTTCTTTGACTTTTCCCAAAGAAGGGCTATGTTAAGAGGAACTGTTAGATGTCAACACTGACAATGGGAAAATGTTCTCTTTTATACGATGCTAAAACACACCATGAATAGTCAGGAAAATCCTCTTGATGCTTTCTCCAGCACTATTTCTGACTATGCAGACATATTCCCCACCATCAGATAAACGCGCCCTAGGAATCTGCAGTGTGCGGCCACCTAAAATCAAGACAACAAAAGGGTTCAAGTGCATTACTGAACTGTCATCATATTATTCACTGAAATTGTATAGGATTCTAACAGAAGCTACAGAAATAAAAATAGGGACATGAATGTTCACTGCTTAGAATGAATTAAGAACACCACTGAAGACCTTTCTGTCTTACGGTACCAAAATGTCCAACTATAGTACAAAAACTTCCAAAGAACACTGGAAACAGCCATGCCACCAATTATTTGTATCTTTAAGACTAAATTTGGAAATTTCTTAGAATAATAATAATAATAATAATAATAATAATAATAATAATAATCTTTATTGTCATTGTAAAAATTACAATGAAATTGGAACAGCCTAATCTAAACAAATCACAATTAACTATTCTGCTTTAAGTGGATGAGAAGTATAGAATTGATCATTCCAAATGATTGCAACATTCTATGAGAAAAACAGCATGAAATTATTTTTATTTTATATTCACACACGCATGTTGCTCTATTTCTTCTATCACCCTTGTTGAAATATTGAGAAAAAAAAAAAAACTACTCTACAAAAACAACACATCCAGAGATTGCTTACCAGGAACAATGAGAATATTTGTGTTCAAGCTGAGAGGTTTTCCATCCTTGAGCCAACTGAGATCAGGAGGTGGGAAGCCAGTGACCTCACATGTCAACGAGATGAAGTTATTCACCACAACAGTTAGGTTCTCAGGGTTAATTCCAATAATATTGGGAGGAACTGTTAAAAGATAACCATGTCCACATTTTGCAGTCTCATTTTTTAAAGGTTCCTTCAGATCCAGTTGCAAATTAAAACATTATAGTATCAACTTCCCAAGCTTCAGCTGATTCTTCTACTGGGGGGATGAAAGCAATTAAGGGAGAATATGGAGCAAGATTTCTATTACTGCCACAGTTTCTTTCCCCCCCCCCCACCCTCACTCTTTCTTTTTTCAAAGATTTAGTTTTATTTTTTTAATCAATGACCAAAATAAAATAACTGTCTTTCTTCCCCCAATCTTGGTAGAACAGAATAGGGTGCCAACATATGTAAATAGTCACAACATGTTCACACACGCAAACACCACTGGGTTGTCGACAGGGGTGGATTGCTGCCAGCATTACTGCCTGTTTGGTGTGTGTGCAATTTTGCACGCGTGCACAAGCGTGTATGCACATTTGCCCATAAATGCAATTACAATTGTTCTGTGCATGCGCAGAACTGAAAAACAAGATGGCAGTGCTGCCCACGCCACTCCAGGGAATCAGTTTGGGGGCGTGGCAGGCTTGGGTCATTGCCGGTTCCAGCGACCCTGGCCACCAAACCACAACTGATTTGGTCAAACTGGTCTGAACCAGTAGGAACTCACCACTGGTTGTAGATCTTATACTTTCTCTGTATAATAGGCATATATAGGGTAATAGGTAAGTACACAAGGTAAAAGATTGTGGAAAGTGCACTAAGGGGAAAGTGAATAATAACAATGATCACAGTGACATTATAAAGTTTTAATACTCTTCTTATTAATGGATTTATGACAAGCTTGAGCAAAATTAGCAATGGATTATTTTATTCTGTAGTATCTAAAAATCATTTTCAAATAACTATTGTTAGTATTTTTTTTAATATTAAAGTCATCCATAGTCATATATTGAGATGGGTGGCTATACAAATTTGATTAATAAATAAATAAAACAAAAAACAATCAGTCAGCAGAATTCATTCAAGGAAAAAGCAAAGAGTTTGGGACGGTGACAGCAGGCATGGGAAGCACTGAAGAAGAAGTTCTGATGTTTCATACAAGGGAGAAGACTAACCAACATAAAAGTAAGATTAGAATCAAAATGTTATAATAGTCATACAGGAAGGTGATCAAGAGTATGATTCACTTCTGCAATAGTGTTCCAGTCGACAAGAACAGAAATAATTCTTGTTACAGGTAACTTCTGAATGGCACAGTAGCTCAATGGTTAAGACACTGGGTTTGTCAGCTGGAAAGCTGGCAACCTAGACCAGGGGTGGGCAAGCTTTGCAACTTTAAGTCTGAAGGACTTCAGCTCCCAGACTTCTCCTCCCAGCAAAGCTGGGAGCTGAAGTCCTTCAGATTTAAAGTTGCAAAGTTTGCCCACCCCTGACCTAGACTCAAGACCTGAATGCATGTGACGGGGTGAACTCCTGTTCTTGCCCCAGCTCTTGGCAACCTAGCAGTTCAGAAACATGCAAGTGCAAGAAGATAAATAGATACCATTTCTAGGTAACAGCGCTCCATGACATTATGTTAGCTGTCTTCGGACAGCACTGGCTCAATGGCCTTGAAACAGAGATGAGTAGTAATGACTGGCAGAGTAAAATCTGCTAGCCATTTATTCTTTTACAGGAAATTAAATTACCTAAGTTTTGTATCGCTGCCTAGTACATTTTTAATATGGTACGTGGTTTTCTGAAAAAAATATTTGGACAATAAATTATTTGGATAATTTGCTGTCAATTGAATTCATTTTAGATTTAAAGATCACTGCAACTTATATTCAAAGGCGATATTAGCTAAAATTTTGCTCTAATTTGTGCTGGGTAACCTGTATCTTTCTTGTCTTTATCCTTAGCTATTTTCCTTCTGTCAGCTTAGCAACTCAAAATATGCAAATAAAAAAAAAGCTCTAAAGGTTTTGGGGGTTTTTTGCTTCAGCTTTCAAGCTTGCTGCTATTTTAACTTCTAAATAAATCAATGGCCTGATGCTTTCAAATAGGTCAGGAAACTTAAGACAAAAATAAAGCCATGTTGCAGTTCTGGCTGACAAGGAATGCAGCAACCATCAACTTTAACACACTAACACAACACTACAGATGTATTTCTCTGTTCCAAAAAAAGGAGCTAACAGGCTTCTTATTGTTTAGTGCAAACTAGTCCATTGTTTCCTGCCAAGTGATAAAATTGGACATCGCTCAACTGCATTTAAGCATCTCTTTCAGTGACTAAACCATTAAAATGGAAAATGTACTGAATAGAAGAGTAAAAATGCCGTTCATGTTTATGATTCTAAATTCAATGAAGATCAGACCAACAATTAAGAACTAAACAATACCCAATCAAGGAATTGCCAACTAAGCTAACAGTAAACAGTCCAAAGAACCTCCAAGATCACTTCCATCAACACTGACAGGGCAAACCACTAGTATATAAATTGAGAACAACTCATTCTTTACTAGCACTGATAATCTTACCTAGTTTAGGTAATGGGTAATTTTACCTAGTTTAGGTAATTGGGTAATGAAACATCTGAAAGAAATCAATCAAGATCAGAGAGCACCAAGGACCCTTCATTTCAACCCTGAGTTATGAATGGTATTCTTTATTGGTCAATGTAGGTCAAAGAATATTTTTCTTGTTCTCATCCCAAAACCAAATTCTAAAAGCCCTCTCAAATATTGCATCTGACATTATTTTACAGTGCCAGCCTTTAGGAATCATTTCCAAATAATAATCCAGAATAATTCTGCCTTCTTAGTTTTCATTTCTAGACTTCTCTTTCCTCATCCTTTCTACTCAGACTTTATAACTACTGTATCAAATCATACTGTATTATTTTCCCTGAAACTTGCTCCAGTGCTTTTTATGTTTACTGTAGGGTTTTAATTCTCTTAAATAGAAACAATCTCAGTTTATGTGCAATTCTACTTCCTCTGATGTCTGTTTTGAATTAGTGTGCTAGTTCTCCTGTAATAAACAAACTGATCTCTTTCAGAGCTCTGTGGTTTATGCTATCAGATTTTTCTTGAACATATATGTTGAATTCACACATATGTACACACACATACACACACACATACATAAAATATGGATTCATGTATGCAAATCAGCATAAATAGAAATATACTCTAAGCCAATAGAAATGAAGATAACATGTTACTGCTGTTGTATTGGCTAGGCTAAAAAGTTAAAAATAAAATAAACTTCATCATAAACTAGAAAATAAAATCACAGTCTTGGGACAATACTTAAAAAACATTGTTTGAAACAACCAAGATTTGTTGATGTAAGTGTGGAATAAGTAGGCTTTCTTCCAAGCTTAAAACAATTGGAACAGTCATATCAAGCTGTGACCAGGAGCTTTATTGATCATTTATTCCATTAACCATCTCTCTAAATCACGGTTGTCAAATTTGATTTCATTATGGGCCGCATCAGGGTTGTGTTTGACCTTGGGGGGCCATTGTGGGCATGGATATGGTGAGCATGGCCAGCTCAATGTCACTGGGGGGCATCTGTGGTGGCCCAAGCGCTCTGCCAGCGAAAATGACCTTCCGAACTGCTGCAACAGCCTCCTGCAACCCTCTGCCAGCAAAAATGGAGTTTGCAAGGGCTATGCTCAGCCCTCCCAAGCTCCATTTTTGCTGGCAGAGGCACCAAGGACCGATCCTTCGCTGTTTCCAGGGTGTTTCTTCACAGCCACAACTTGGTGTCTCCCATGAGTTCCTCAATAATTTTTTTTCAGAGAAATTCTAACCAAATATTAATTTTCTATAAAAATAATATTTAAGTGTGAGATGCGACTCAACTAAAAATACTGGTAAATATACAGATGGCAATTAAAAGTAATAAACAAATATTGATTAATAAATAATTGAGACCCAAGTCCTCTGGAGAAGTGTCCAAATAGTGAAATAAGATTTTAAAAATATCCTAAGATTTGGCATAAGTCAGAATAGGATTTTTTATACTTCTAGTAGCAGTGAACATTTATATAGTCAGCATACATATGGAATGTATAAAAAGATTTAATATTTGAACATATAAAACAAATGTGATGGTGATTTGTACTTTTGCAAAAATTAAATAAGAGTCAAGTGCAGAATATTTTTTGAGCTGGCCATTATATAATAGTAAAATTTAATAATAAATTTAATTTGTTGACCGCTCCCTCTCCCCGAAGGGACTCGGAGCGGTGCACAGGGCAAATAAAACAATAAATATACACACATAATAAAAACGAATTAAATAATATCCCTGCGCTAAAAATTCCCAGTTAAAAATCTAAAATTATTAACAACCCCATAGAAGGGAGACTACCCTAAAGTATGAATCATTACTTTAGAAAATAACAATCTTACCATGGACGTTAAGATTAAAATATCTTTTGGCACGTCCTGCTATGTTCTCCACAAGACAGACATACCTGCCTGTATTCCCTATTTGAGTATTGTGAATCTATTAAAAAAAGACACACTGTAAAAATCAAATATCTGGGTTTTTTAATTGACTTCACATACACATTGTTAAATTTTCACTTGGCAAATAAGTAAATATATTAATTTATAATATATAATGCTTTACTCTTTGCAATTAATTACTTGACTATAACCTCTGTTCTGTGTTGGTTCTATATCTTCGGGGCATAAATCTACTATATATATTTTGGTGCTCTCAAGATTTTTAAACAGATGACATATTTGCAACACAAAAAGTAACAGGAATAATGAAACAGGACTTATCAATATGCAGATATTGTCTTTTGAGGGGAAAATACTAACAAAAGATACTAGAGAAACTACAGTGAATGGTAAGATAAACAGGCTAGACAATAAAATGTTTAAATGTTTAAAAATTAAAAACTGTGTTTTATTGTAGACTCACACAAGATTTTCCATGACCCCTCTTTCCTAGGAAAAAATAAAATAAAAAAGAAGATATACACTCTATAAGCTTGCATATTCTTCCATAATTGGAATTGCAGGATTTTGATGGCTTCAAAATTGTCATAGCCTCTTGTGATAGGATGCGTGAGTGAAACTGAGACATACAGCATCTAATCTACAGAAGCTAGTGCACTTCACAGAGTTACCTGAAGGGTTTTTCCATCCAGTAGGAATTTGTGATGGGAATCTTCAACTATTAGCTGTCCATCTTTCTCCCAGATTATGCTTGGCGGAGGACTGCCCTCTGCTATACATTCCATCATTGCCATCTTGTCCAGAAGTACAAGCAGCTCCTCAGTCACATCACTGCTGGCACCATTAAAGTACGGTGGCACTAGGCAGAAAGATTAAGGAGAACCGTTTTGTACCCTTTGACTTCTTCATAACATTGCTGAGAAGATGAAAAACGTCAGTTAGAAAGCTACAGAACAATTTTCATTCATAACATTTTTTTCAAGTATTATCAGAGATGCATCTGCCATGATCATAAATGACTCTTCAAGAAACAGCATGATGCATTTTTATTTGAAGGGGAAAATATTAGATATTTTCTTACTCAGAAGAGAATCTAATATATCATATTAATAGAACTTTCTACTTGCCATGTCTCCTGTTGTAGCTTTAGTATCTTAATATTTATATTTATTAGACATTCATACTACTAGCACACAGTAAATTATATAGAATGAAACCAAGTGAGGCCCGCCATTTAAAAGAAGAATATTTATTATTTGCAAACTCAAAAAACATCAAGTAAGCTCACAAAGCACGCGGACATCATATTGGATAGAATCTTCTCCAGCTTCATTAATGGCCATGCAGGTATATCGTCCAGCATCTTCACTCTGAGCTCTAGGAATCTGCAACACACGACCTCCTAGAGTAAAATAAGAATGAACTTGCCATCCTCTTAAACACAGATCATGGGTTGCTCTAAGATAAATAGATACACTTGATTCATGATTAGAAAGAAGGACCTTGATAGACCTCATATTTTCAACCCAGCTCTGAGGTTTTAGGGTGGTTAAAACACTTAGACCTTAAATATCGGGAAGAATGTATCTTATTGTCATTATGTCAAGAGTAAGAAAGCTTTTCATGGCTGTACACTGAACACTGAAAACATGTCTATAATACAGATTATATGGATTCAGGACACAAATTATTAGCTCATAGGATATGGCCTTGCAATCATGGAGAGATCAAGCTGCAAATATAATGGAGGAAATTACTTCTAAGACACCGAAGGGCTCAACTATTGAGAGATTGATTTTTAAGAAATTATTCTATTCTACTCTACTCTACTCTACTCTACTCTACTCTACTCTACTCTATTCTATTCTATTCTATTCTAAAATGATTACTTTGCATTTTACCTAGAATTAAAGCATGAAGTCTTAGACCATAGAACAAGGATCCCTAACCTCTGGTCTATGGCCCAGTACTAGGCCATGCAAGTGGCAAGCATGCATGCCAGTGGGATTCCAATTTTTTTACTACCGGTTCTGTAGGCATGGCTTTCTGTAGGCATGGCTTTGTGTCACTGCCACTATTGGTGCCCTGCTTTGCAAAACAGGAAAGATTGGGGACTGCTGCAATAGAAGATTCATGTAATGTAATCATAATTTACAGAAAACCTGTACAGATGAACTTTCTCTACTATATGGCTGTTCCTCACTCCATGTTTACTGTTAGTCACATGAAGGAACTATTTTATATTTATATCATTGTTTGTAAGCTACCTAGAGTCACTGAATGAGCAGAGAGCTATATAAATTTTCTAATAAATAAAAATATAAGGATATAATTACATTCCATTGTTATGACTGCCTGATTCTGACAGTTCTTTATAGAGTTTTCAATGCCATTGCAAGCATAGGCAACATATATGAATTAGTAAAATTTGCTCCCCACAAAAAAGGAATGCATACATCCAAGAAATTCATTAGTACCTATTTATGAATACAATACCGTAGCTTTTAGAGGAAGTCATATTACATTGCTTGGACCAGGAATTTTTAATAATGCCTATTAGAAGCATCCATTTTCAACTGTATTCCAGAGAATGGAGAATATTTCATTCTTACTTTAAAATAAAATATTTATTGCAAGGGTTGTGTGGGTCAGAGCTACCTTGTTTGCAGTGTGCATTTTGGGCAGGCTATTTAAAACAGTCAAGTGTATGTGGCGAAAAAATCCCAAAGGATAACCAAGGAAGTATTTTATTATATTTATAAATATTAACTTGCTTAATACAGACCTGGAAGTATCAGTAGTTTATCATTGGAACTCAATGGAAAATCCTCTTTATACCATGTAAGTACTGGAGGCGGCACAGCATTAGTTTCACAATATAAAGACAGAGGATTGTTTAAAATTACATCTTTGGCTCTTCCTCTTTGACTTCTACTTAGCACATTTCCATCTTCCCAGAATCCAAATGGTTTTCGAAAACTAGGAGGAACTGTAATATATATAGGACCCAGATTAAAAATAAAGAATAAGTATAAGGCTTTCCCAACCTTCATCACACGAAGTATTAAATTTAGAGATTCTTCACCCTCTCAAGTTACAAACATTTATTCCTTCATCCCATGTACCATCTCTTATCTATAACAAATCCATAAAGTTGTCATTCTTTCAGTCCTGTTATCAGTAGAAAGTCCATAGCCAAAAGTAACAACATATCTTATTTTAACCTTGATCAAATAAACCAACTTTGCTTTCCTTGTGTCTGCTTCTTACAGTCTTATTCTTTAATTTATTCAAATATTGTTGTAGGAGTGTATTTCTCTTTTATTTTTTCTTTGCTTCATTGCACAGAGCATTTCAAGGCTTTAACAGACCCTTTTTATAAATCCAGTAAGAAAAAAATTATCCAGTGACACTTGGTTTCTCTGTTACATTTCTGTTTTAAATTTTAAAACCTCTGCGATTTTTCTTTTGTAGATTCACTGAAACAATATTTTCTAAATTATTCTCTTGGCCTATCAGTTAAAATCCTTTTAGAATAAAAATCTATTTTTTATTTTTTATGTCAGATTCTTTAAATTCTTAATCTTATGATTAATATTTTCCTTTATTCAGAATTAAAGGTAGACCCACCTGGCATTTTCAAACTCCATTATGACTGTCGTCAATAGCATAGAAATAGTTAAAGAGCAATTTCCAAAAATGAGGTTTGCAAACTTTAAATATCTCTGCTGCAATTGCAAGCAAGATGGCTAATCCTTTTGTTACTCAGTGCTCAAATCCACAAAAAACTAGTGTCCTATAGTTTCCATAGAGTCCCTCCCTAGAGCACATGTCGATCTCCCATCCTCTCCTTACCCAAAAAATTTCCAAGGAACAAATCTATTCACCAGTTCCTTGGTCTTTGTTGAAGTCATCAGTTCCACTTTAGCAGAGACATCTTCAATTCACTATATGTCACCCAAAAATCCAAAATAACTTGGATCCACATTTAGTCATTGTGATGACTGGCACATTAAAACAGTTGGAAAGTTATTCTTGAACACACTTCTCAAACTCAACTCCCTGAGAAATCATAACTGCATGTGATTCATGCTACCAATATCCCAAGGCAGATTAACAGTATGGTTTACTTGATATTCTCACAAATTTTACTATGGGTAAATTTGGGGAGACAACAGGCCCAACAAAAAACAGTACGTTCATTTGCACCTTAAAAGCAATTTTCTCCCAATGTATCATATTAGCAATCCATTTTACTAACTAATGGTATAAGTAACTATTTGTAAATTTATAGTAACTACACAGAAGTTGTGATTAGCAAGATTAGCAGGTTGGAGAAGACTGATCTCTATAAATACACCCATAAATAATCAAAGCAATACCTTGTATACTGACATCAAACTCCAACTCATCCTCGCCAGCTATGTTTGAAGCAACACAACTATATCGGCCAGTGTCAGATATCTGAGTTGCTTTAATTTGAAGGACGCGTCCACCACCTTGAATTGTTAGATGATCATCTGATGTAATAGGCTGTGATGGAATTATCCAAAAGGATACATGAGCATTTTCTACAATGTACAGATAAAGTATACATAGGTATGCATAGTTCTTGGCCAATTAACCAAACTCAGCGATGCATTGTGGCTTCTCTGCTTTGGCAAGAGATTTGACTCCCCCCCACCCCCCAAAATCAAATTTTATAATTATAAAGCAAGATCAGATATGAAATATCTATTTCTGACCACTTGGAATCTTCTTCTGAGAGATGTTTGAAACAGATCCATTTCCCTTATTTTATTGTATTACAGAGAGAAGTGTACATCTGACTGGTAAGCTACACAAGGACTACAAGTCATGCAACATATACAGATTTAAAGTTCTTTTTTTCCCTATTGTGTCCATTCCATAGTTGAGAACATTGCTAAGTTATACATTTTGGCTGATTAGTAAGTTAAAAATATTTAAGAACATAAAATGTAAAGACATTTGTATTATAGTTTCCTTTACTTTGTCAAAAGAATTAAGACTAATATCCCTATTTAATTTACTTGTTATTTGTAGTTATTCTAACAATTATCAAAGGGTAAGTTTTGAAAAAAAATTACATCACTTAGAATTTCAAAGAAATTATTACTTTTATTTATTTATTCAATGTCTATAACTGCCCAAAGTCACCTGGTTTGCGATGAATGAATGAATGAATGAATGAATGAATGAATGAATGAATGAATGAATGAATGAATGAGGCATGCTCTCTTGTTAGTTTCAATAAAATATTGTCAGGCAAAAATAATATTCCACATACCAAAAGAGTCAAGGAGAGCAAAAATATGAAAAGTGTATGGAATATAATACCAGGTAATACATAGTATGAAAAATACTTTGCAAATATTAAAATGCTGATGTGGAAGTGCAAAAAAAAAAATTCAAAACTGGAAAGAATTGCATTTCCTAAATGAAATTGACAAAATCAATCCAAAATTGCAAGTGACAAAGCAGAATGCAATGGATTCTTCAACATCCTGCAATTCTAAAATTGTGTTACGGATTATTGTGTAACCCAAAGACAAGTTAGGTGGTAAATAAATTTAACAAATAATAATAATTGCTGAAAGAGAACAGGACTTCCTATAGCTTTGGAACATTGTGTTTTGGAAAATTTGATGAAAGGAAGAAGAGACATTGCTATAAAGAAGTTTCCTTGTTTCTCTAAAACAAATATTTGCTGTAAGAAATTAACTTTATGACTGGCCTGTCTATCCTTGTACCATCTGATGCCAGCATCAGGAATCGCATGGACTTCACATTCCAGGGTAAGACTGTTGTTCACTCTGATCTTCACCTCTTTAGGGGACAAGCCCAATCCTAATAAATCACCTCTATTTATTGTAGGAGGAACTGCCAAAAAAAGATAAATATAAAAATAAAGCCACCAAACTGAAAAGGGATTTCTCATTTTGACACTCACAATGTTGTTGGAAAAAAGACATATGTAAGTTATAGTACATCAGCAATGATTGACCTGCTTTTTAGGCCAAATCACATCAGCAATCGTTTATTAAGTCACACACACAACTCTCCACTGGGTGACATAAACTTAAGGATGGATGATGATATGGTGTCATTTATTTCTAAGCAAACTTGCAACTTACACAAGAGGATGAAAATTGATAGAAGATTACAATCACATATAATAAATAAAAGTTACATTATCTGGTGACAGTTTTACAATTATAAATTATAATTATAAAACTACTAAAATGAATAAACAAACCAAACCAATACTAATGTGAGGTTTTCTGCGCTGCCTTCATTATTTATGAAAGAGGTGCTAATCTATACTCTTTATTACTCAATTTTGCTAGATTTCCATTATCCCCAAGCTGAGTGAGTGTGCTAGAAGTGGGAGCTCAGCAACCTCTGGATAAACCATATCACTGCTTTCCCAAAAGGCAAAAAAATGAAATGAATCATGATACAGTCTCTAGGAGTATTTACCTTTAAAATCTGTATCAATTAGAATACTTACCTAATTGTCTGAATGATGCTCTTTCACCTTGATAAAATGTTGTCTAGGGATGACTCAAGACAGCTGTAATTCTTTAACAACTAATAATAATGCACTCAACAATACTTGATTTTTCTAATATTATCTTTAAATTAAATGTTTAACTGAACATTATGTCCCTATATTTATTCAATGCAGTTAATTAACACTTAATATTGGAAAGGGATCCTGTAGTTCAATATTCTTTGAACATTAGCTCTAATGTTAATCTTTTGCATCTTCTTTTAAAGCATCAGGTGGCACACAGATTTAGGTTGAATTGGCATTTTGTCCACCTATCAAGTCCTTCCTAAGGATCTGGGATATTGGCCTGAGATATGGAGTGTTCCTGCCATTTCAAGCAGCCATCAATGGGCATTATCCTGTTTACAAATCAGACAGTGGCTTTTCATGTTTGTCTTGATTTAATTCAGCTAGGAAATCTGTTACTATGGGGAGGGATTTATATTTCAGGAAGCTAGCCTTTCAAATCTAGCCTCTTTTATCCAGCTTTTCATAGAAGGCCTGGGGTGGGGGGAATAACATGGCTCACAAGAATTTTTACTCCTCATCCTGCTGAAAATTCCCAACAGTAACCCTAATTACTGTAAAAAAAATAAATGTCTTTTGGGTTTTTAAAAAAAATGTGTAGTTATACAGCCACTTTCCTTAAAGTTACTCAAAGACTCTTATATGCAATGAAACATCTAATTTGGCTTTACCATCATGATATAAATACAACAAAACAAACAATGGAATGTATATATGGCATATACTTAAAAATAAGCAACTAAGGTAGAAGTTGTATAAAATATAAAGAGATGGTAGAGAATCAAACAATACATCATAAATTTCAGCAAGAAACAATGCTTTAAAACTTACTATAAACTTTCACCTCATAATGTTTTAATGTTTCCCCTGCTTCATTTGTAGCTATACAAGTATATCTACCAGTATTGTCCTCCTGCGCATTCAGAATCTGTAAAGTTCGACCACCTATACAAAAGGATAAAAGTCATGTTACATTTTTCCCAATTCCTTTTGTTTATTTTCTTCTGAATTGAGCAGGAACTGTATGAATTTAAGTATTGTCCCATTGAAAGAAAGAACTCCGATTATTCTGATTTCAGAAGATATTAAAATTGGAGTTTAGGAAAGAACTCTAGAAAGAAGCAGACATAAAATGTGTTTTCAAATTCTAGTACTGGATCATCAGCATTCTAATTATGCCAAAAACTGAAACAAGTTGAAAGGCCTTTCCAAGTTATGTATTCCTTCTCCCTGCCTGTAATATGCAAGTGAACTATATTACTTCATACCTAAAAGTAAGTTTTTCAAGCCATTGCTACTCTGGTTAATAGTAGAAGACAAAACTTAAGATCTGGTACATTATTAAGTTCCACAAGTGGGAAGCCAAAATATGCAAGTTTATTCCCAGTAATTATAATAATTGAAATAGTCAATCTCTACTCAGTCATCTTCAGAAAGTATACCAAAGCTTATTTATAAATGCAAACAAATAGGATAGAATTTAATTCATTCATTCATTCATTCATTCATTCATTCATTCATTCATTCATTCATTCATTCATTCATTCATTCATTCAATTTCTATAGCAATAGTAATAGGACTTAGACTTATATACTGCTTCATCATGTTCTACAGTCCCCTCTAAGCAGTTTATGGATTCAACATATTGCTATCAACAATCTGGTCCTAATTTTACCGAGCTTGGAAGGAAGGAAGGCTGAATCAGTCTTGAGCTAGTCAGAGTCAAACTCCTGACAGAGAAAAGTGAGGTAGACTGCAATACTGCATTCTAACCACTGCGCCATCACAACTCTATAGTCACCCATTTCAATCCAACTGATTCCAAATTTATGTTAATAATAGTAGAAGCATTCAAATAATTACCTGGCAAAACCCGGATGTTCTTATTTGACTCTATGGGAGCTCCATCTTTCAACCAGGTGATTGTGGCTGGTGGATATGAATAAGCCTCACAAACTAAGGAGGTTGGGTTATTTAAGATAACTGTGGCTTCTTCTGCACCTCCGTCATTATTTGCACCCACAATGGATGGAGACACTGAGCAAGTTCAGGGGAAAAAGAGCATTGTTTTAAAATAATCCTGATAATTGTGAGTATCATTTGTACTTTTAAAAGAACTACTTATGGGGAAAATATCTGGTCATCCAATATACCTGCATCTTAATCCAAGGGCACAGATTGAGCAAATTAAGATTGAGCAAAATACACTTGTTTCTCAGAGACTGAGCTTCATGTAGAAGCACTGCTTTGATTCAAACCACTGAACCATTGAGATTACATCCAAGCTAAAAAGCCTCAGAGTTCATTTGACCATCAGAAAACAGCGTTTTCCTTATTTTATTTTTAAAAAATAATTTCTTATGTTTATAATTCTTATTCTTTTTTCTTTATATGTTCATTTGAAATGGTGAAGAAGCTTTGCTTTTTTACAAGTTCATTGATGGAACAATCTAACAATGACTTTTTAAAACAAGCTGTTTTATAGCATAGTGAACTGTCTATGCCAAATGAGACTTTTTTAGAGTTTATTTGTTTCCTTTTTCTTTCAAAAGTCTGGGAGTTTTAAAAAAGGAGGATTCCATCAATCAAGGAATATAATAAACACAATCCAGATAGAATATTGCGTTATCACTATCACTGAAGCGAAGGAGGGAATTGAAAGGAAGAGGACTATTTTACACAGGAGAGGCAAGCAGCTGAGAATCTTTTTTGGGGGGAGGGGGGGTGGTATTTTAGGTGCTTGGAAGAGATTCAAGTAACACATTTGTTTCTTCATTTTTGTAGAGGGAGAGAGGCAATGAAATGAAATACTATATGAAATACTATATATCTCTGTGTATGAAATTTTGGGAAGATTCTTGGAAGTTGCATATAATCCTTAAACCTTCAGTGACTTGGAGACAGCACTTTTGGTACTTGCCAAAGTGATAGCATAGCACGAGTGGTGGGTTTAAATTTATTTTAGTACCTGTTTGCTTGTGCGCGTGTGAATGAGAGGGTGGTCAGAAGTGTCCAGGCAGGTGGGCGGAGCCACCTGCTGCTGCCATTTCCGGTTCGCCCGATCCAGGGCAAACCAGCAGAATCCCACCTCTGATTCACACTACTTCCCTCTTCCAATGTCTTAGCACCAACTCTCCAAAGTTTTATCAACCACTTTGCAACTTCAGATATATATGTATATACAGTATATTTACTGATTTTTTCCCCAATTCAGGCAGATCTATCTTCTTCAAAGGATCCCCAAACACTTCCATTTATTACTCAATAAATCTTACCAAGTACATTAACACTGAAGCTTTTTCTTTTATCTCCAGCTGCATTGGAGGCAACACAGGTATATCTCCCTGTGTCAGCAACTTGAGCATTTGTAATTTGAAGAAAACGTCCACTAGATATTAACTGATAGCCATCATCCTGTAGAAACGTTTGCCCATCTTTTAGCCAAGTGATCTCTGGAATAGGGTTTCCTTTTTGAGGAAAAAATACAAATATTAATGATTGAATTGTGAAAATTGAGGTGGCCCTTTTAAATTTTCTTCTTTGTTAAGTCTTTAAAAGTAAAATCCAAGAAAGAAATGTTTAAATGCTCAATATATTATAATACAGTGATGGTGAACCTATGGCACATGTACCACAGGTGGCACACGGAGCCATTTTTGCTGACATGACGGCCATCAGTTCCGGTGTGTATCAGCTCCGGCCAGATGATTTTGGGCTTTCTGGAAGGCCGTTTTTGCCCTCCCCCAGGTCCAGAGGCTTTCCTGAAGCCCGGGGAGGACAAAAAACAGTCTCAATGGGCCAACTGGAAGTTTGGAAATGATCTGTTTCCCTCTTGGGGCGAGCCTCGGGCCATTTTTGCCCTCCTCAGGCTTTAGGAAACCCTCCACAGCCTGGGGAGGGGTCATGCGTATATGTAGGGGGGGGTCCCACGCACATGCGCAGGTGAGCGGGAAGGATTGAATGGGTGTGGGCAAGCATGCATGTGCGATAGCGCACACAAACACAATTGTGTCACACCATAAGAAAAAGGTTAGCCATCACAGTTATAATACTAAACTTAGGGAAGTAATGTTAATATGAACGTGAAAGATGTGGCAAAAAAGGAACGATATTGCACAGAGATGTTTGTACCCAGACGACACACTGCATAAGGAAAGATGGAATGTTTGTTTTTGTAACAAAAAAATAATAAAAGTCTATTTAAAAAAAAAAAGTAAAATCCAACATGATATTCTATCTCAGAGGAAACCAAAGGCAATATATGATACTTTTTGGTGATGTATATGTGTGTATATGTGCACGCTATATATATAAATAATAAATACATGCTTGTTGCCAAGCATATTAATTTTGATCATGTGACCACAGGAACAAGGGAGACATTTGTGTGAGAATTTTTCAGTGCTATTATAATTTTTTAGTTAAACGAATGGACATAAGTTGAGAACTATCTGTAGTAGCACCACCCAGGAGAGGGAGGGAGAGGAAGAGGGAGAGGGAGAGAATGAATGAATATGAATGTTTATTTGATTAATATCATAGCCATTGATCGGAC
The DNA here is from genome assembly GCA_039707465.1 of Rhabdophis nuchalis. Lineage (NCBI taxonomy): Eukaryota > Metazoa > Chordata > Lepidosauria > Squamata > Natricidae > Rhabdophis > Rhabdophis nuchalis. Next base: position 110,933,078 of record CM077644.1, read on the forward strand.
TTTATAGTGCAGTCAAATCAGTTCTAACCAAGAATCACCAGAAGCTTACCTGTGACTTCACATGTCAGCATAATGCCATGCCCTTCTTTTACTTTTACATCTTCCAGTTTATTTTCTCCTACAATGCTTGGAGATACTTTTACATTGCCAAAACAAAAAATAATAATAATAATTATGTAAGAATACAGGAATACAAAAAGATTGTATATTTATTTGCATTTGTCATTAACAAAATATGTTTTTTCCATTTTCAGGAGCCATGTCTTCAATATATATTTGTATGGGTGCTGTGTTGTGGTGGACATGTGAGAATGTCATGACTTTGATAAAAGTATGTGAAACCTGGAGCAATATTTAAAATATTGAGGCTGAAGTCAGATGAGACTTTTTAGATAGTTTCAGATGAAACAAAGGGACATAATTTACATATGCTTTTCCTTGTTGTCTTAGTTCTTACAATGAATTGTAGTGCTTCTTTTGAAAAAGTCACAAAAGTAACTATTTAAACCAAGACACTTATATATTCTTAGTTGATCTAAGATCCTGCAAGACTGTTTCTTTTTTGTTCTTTCTTTTCCTGCAAGAATAACGTGGCTGCTTCTATGGAATCTAAATTTTACTATTTTACAGATTGGATGGTATAAAATGCAGTGGAATTACAATATTATGTCCATTATATTATCAAATAAGATTGTGTGGGGTACTAGGTTTTTTTTTAAGACTAGTTATTAAAATTTGAAGAATTTGCTGGGAGGAAGGAAGGAGAAAACATAACTACATTCTCCTGTTTTTGATATTATCATTTTCCAAGGGACATAAAGCATCCTTCTGTTTTACACTGGAACAACTGCCAACTTATATTATCCAATTAAGAAAGCTACCCATTTCCTATATTATTTTTTTAGTCGTCTCTTCAATTTCTAAACACAGGGACTATAGAATAAACTAGGAAGAAAAATCCGACACTTTAGCTTTTTTTAGATAAGTTTGATATACTCACCTAAAACTGAAAGTTCAAAGTTTTTCCTGACTTCTCCTGCAATGTTAGTTACTACACAGATATAATGACCCGCATCTTCCATTTTCACCTGCATCAGACGTAACATCCTGCCACCTAGACAGAAGAGCCATAAAGCTTGCATATTATAATAAAACCTAATTCTCAATTTTGAGTTGTTGGTATAGAACCCGAAAAAAATGAAAGTTCAAAATAACTGGCAGCCTACTGAAATCTCAGTCTTCTGTGGAATATACAGTTGTCTGAGTGACAATGATCATTTTGCTTTGGAAAACCCACTTCACTCTTAGTATACTGTATGCCTCAGCTCATGGATATTCAGCAACATCTCCAATACATATGTATGAAAGCTAAAAATGAATATTAGTAAGAGTTTAATCTTGGAATATATTATGATGATCATGCCACTGAGGACAATATCTATATAAATAAAAATGTAACAAGAGTTTGTTCAAAACTGCTAATCTCTGAAAGTACTGCACCGATCGCTTCCAAATTTTCACACAATGTTCCTTTCAAGTACGGCACCAATGATATATAGATTGTGTAGATGTCACACCTGTGCCAGGTACACACAACGGAAATGTAAAAAGTTGTTTAAAAGCTAGATAGATGGATACAGAGAGAGCAGTGGGCCACAGATATTATGTCATCCTTTATGACATAAAATACTCTGCCCATAAGATTCAAGGAGAAATACAGTAAGTAGGTTGGTAGGCAGCTATAGAAACATAAAGAAGGAGGGAGAAATGCAGTAGGTAGGTAGGTAGGTAGGTGGATAGAGAGGGAGAGGGAGAAATACAGTAGGTAGGTAGGTAGGTAAGTAGGTAGAGAGTTAGAGAGGGAGAGGGAGAAATACAGTAGGTAGGTAGGTTCGGGGTTATACGATGGTTGTGTGTATGTGTTTGTGTGTGCAGGTGTAGATCTACACACAGATTGGTTGGCCATTTAACCAGACTGGGCCACAGCAACGCATGGCTGGGAACAGCTAGTGCCAAATAACTTTTTCCACCAAAACTCTCTTTAAACAAAACAAACAAACTAGCAGTGGTTCAGTGCTACAGTGGTTCATTGTGACATCCCTCCATGTTCTGAAAAGTAACTGAGCTTTGTAAATAATTTATAAAAAGCTTGTTTGCAAGGACAGAAATGCATGGAAACATGGTTGAGAATATTACAAATTAGATTTAGTCAGGATTTTTTTTCCTCTTCTGTTTTTAATTTCTTTGCTCATCTCACTACTTTGGGGAGTTTTCGGGAAGGGGATTTGCTTATTTTTGTTTTATATAATGTTGCTTACCTGAACGAGGATTTATGATAATTATATATGTTTTAAAGGAAATTCCTTTTATAGTAGTGTAGGCTTTTATTTTTTGAGATTTTTGACTCTGTGCTTGTAAATCAATCCATGAAAGTAGTCAGAACTGCCTGAGTCTACATTACTAAATGAAGTTCTGCTTTTGAGCAAGGCGGTTGCATTTAAAATATCATCACCCCTTCTTAAGAGAAGGCATGGGCCCAGCCTCCTTAAAAAAAAAGTAATGCTTCCAATTCTCAAGAAACTTCCAAAATCATAACAATCATAAGCCAATAGCTAATATTTCCTTCCTGAATATGCTGCTGACATGTGTTGTACCAGACTAATATGGTTCCTCTGAATGAGAACTATTTTCTCATTTGGAATTATTTCTGCATTTTAGGCCTAGTTTCATCAGAGATTTGCCCTGGAATAACTCTGTTCATTCATATGATTTTAGACTGCTTTCTTAGTCACTTCTATTTAGGGAGGGAGAGTATATATTAACAATGTATAAATGTATTATTTTTATGCATTAGGCATGGAATATTTTGCCTTTTAAGACAAAATTCCCAATGCTATGATGATAAAGTTATGCATTTTGGGAAAAAGCTAAAGACTGCCTTCAGTCCACAAGTACAGTATATGTAGTGGCGGGATTCAAATACTTTAACAACCGGTTCTCTGCCCTAATGATTTCTTCCAATAACCAGTTCACCAAACTGCTCAGAAAGTTAACAACCTGTTCTTCCGAAGTGGTACGAACTGGCTGAATCCCACCACTGAGTATATGTCAATGTATGGGCCATACTGATAAACTATTGCCTTATTCTGGGTTGTTGGTTGTTGGTTTATTGTTTTGTTTTGTTTTTCAATCTCCCCAAATCAAATCTGTGTAGTATTGACCAAACCAGATCCTACTTAGTATTTTTCCAAAACCAGCCAAGATCATTTCAGTGATGCCACATGTATTGGTATTATGTCACTGAAAATTAAATGAAATTTGCACTAAAGCAGCAAGATCGGCCCATTATCTCAAAATGTATTTCTTTTAGCCTCTCAATAACTTGGATAAATTATTTCCTTAACAGTATCTGTAACTGATACCACATATTAAATCCTAAATATTTCAGCTTTAGGTGGGTGGATAAGCCATATGTTAGGTTTAACAGAGTCTTTTCATGTGGTTGTTTTATCAAGCATACTATAGAATATTTTCTCTGGTTAATCATAAAAATAATATCATTTCACTTTAATATGCTCCTTCTTACCTGATAGGATTCTCACAGAGTTACTTAAAGAAACTGGCTGCCCATTTTTTAACCATATTATTGATGGATGGGGAATTCCTGAAGATTCACAAGTCAGCGTGACAGGGCTTTTCTCCACAGCACTGACATTTTCTGGCTGCACCAGATTACCCATAATTCTTGGCGGGACTACCAAAAAAGAGTAGCAGATTAAAAATTATTCAGTGAGGAAGGAAGGTCAGCTACATTTATTTAAAAGAATTTAGAAACAATCATATGCAAACTGAAGTTCTTCGATTAAAATGTTCCCCTTCCCTCTTTCTGACTTAAAAAAGTAACTATAATTTCTTTTTTAGTAGTAATGCAGACTCCTTGACAGAAAGAAATTGGAATTTAGTGGATTAAACTCTGTCTAACTCTGGCTGTAGAGAACTCTTAATTGATCTCCACAATGTGCAATATAAACAAGTGTCTTTTTGTTGTTGAAATAATTAAGCATTTAAGAAGTCAAACTCTGAACAAATTACTAGTTAGGGTTGAGAAAACCATTTTTGTTGTTATTTGGAAACAATGCACTTTCTATCGCTTGTGCTTCAATAAGTTGAATAATTTAATTAAATACTCTATTATAATCGTGCACATAGTGTAATTATCTGATGAGAATTGAAACCTATGTGCAGAATTGCAGCTCTTTTCTGTATTAGTACATGTATTAATTTTATCTGCTCCTTCAATCATTCTCATAAAGCAACAGGCAAAATCAATTGTTCTGCAATACTTTAGCATGCCTAGCATAGGTAACAGAATATTGTGTTACCTATATACAGTATAAGCTTCTCCGATGTTATGGTGTTATTTATTGAGTTGATTCATTGCTTCTGCTTTTGTTTTTAAGCAACACAATGATCCAACTACTTTAATCAGGAACTGAAAGAGCTTATGAAAGTTTACATTCAGTATTTCACAAAACCCTGTGTTTTTGCTAGGTTTTAAACAAGGTCAGAGGCTTTCTGAATTAGATTAAAAACCTTTCTCTTGAAATGTATCAAGAAAATGGTGTGACAAAAGGACAAACACAACAACATGAAAATAATAAAGTACTGTATGTTCTCTTACATATTGCTTTAGTTACTATGTTTTGTAAGCCACCCAGATTGGGTGTCTTGAACATTGAGATGGGTGGCATAGTAAATAAATAAAGCTATACTTTTTCTTTCCTGTTGTCTTCATAGTGCATATATTTATAACTACATATTAATCCATAGCTGGTTCTTTTGTGCTACTCAGACTAAATCAAATTATACAACTATTCCATGGCTGGAAGAACAGTCCATTGCTTTCTTACTCTGGGCATGCACCTCTGTGTATTTTCTCTTACACAGATTTCCTTTACTTACCATGAACACTTAGGTCATATTTCTTGTCGGTCAGTCCTGCCACATTCACAGCAACACATACATAGCGACCAGTGTCCGACACCTGTGCACTTTTAAGTCGAAGACCATGCCCCTCTTTTAGTATTTCAACTCGTCTTTCATTGGCTAACAGTTGACCATCTTTCATCCAGGTGACAGTTGGTTGTGGAATGCCATCCACTCGGCATTCAAGTAAAATATCGTTCCCTTGAGTTACAATGACATCTGATTGTATATTCCCATTGTCCAGAATAGTTGGGCGAACTGTTCAAAGAAACATTTCAGGTTCAACACTTTAGCTCCAAACTCTATGAAACACAGCAATAAGTGAACAGAATTTCTGGCTGCATTTATTTTTATTGACCAAGAATCTAATAATTCTATTGACAGCCTTGAGGGAGCATATGTGCAAATGGCACCATTGCCTCAGCAGGCCTTAAAGGTTATGGAAGGTTCCTCAGGAAACACTCAATGTCCATGAGGTACCATCCAATGTCCTTGGAAGACCTCCAAGAGAGGTGACTAACTATTTCTCTACCTCTTTATTGTTTTTGTACTTTATTATATTACCTAGTCCTTTGGGTGAAGAAATAGACAATGTAGCAAATATATAAATATGAGTCAAAGTGTGTTCAGGATTCCCTCTTGCATTGAGTGGCCCCTCCCTATCCAGCTGAATAAACGCATAAAACTTATCGAGGCAAATACACGGACTTTATTTCTACCGAGCCACACCTGAAACCAGCAAGTCTCATTTGAATAAATCTATAAATCTATAAATCTCTAAAGTGGGGTGGAGGGTGGATTTGTATTTTAACATTAAGGTTAACTCAAATCAAATTCATGTTCTGGTGACTATATGAACACCTCTTTAACGTCTCAGCAATGATTTAGTTGTTATCACTCTTCTACTTCTGAGACGTTCTTCTTACAAATTACCAGTCCAGTTTACTGCCCTGAAAGTTAATGGTGGCTGTTCTTCTGAGCATTAATCAGTTCCTAGCCATCTTAGCTTTAGAAGGCCAGCAGAGTAATAAGATGCCATCACCAAGAGGGACATCTCTATTGGGGACATAAGCATTACAAAGTGCAAATCTAGTTTCTACATTTCTGTTAAAAGAAACACCAAAAATATGTGTGTACTTTCACTGTGCCTGCATAGTCCCCATCTCAAAACTAATACTGAGTTCAGGAGTGTCACAGTGTCAGTACAATGATTTTAAAAATTCCTCCAATTGCTATTAGAAAAAAATGAGAAATCCAGTTATTGTTTTCCTGTGACATGTTTCATTTGTTTCAAAGCTGATTTGTGAAGGTCTTATATAGTATTCGTTTCCAAACTGAGAAAGATTGCCAGAGACTTACCATACACTAACAATTTATACTCTTTCTTTGTTATTCCAGCTACATTTGAAGCTATGCATGTATAGGAGGCTGAATCTGAATTTTCAGCAACAGAAATTTGCAGTTGTCTTCCTCCAGATAAGATTCTGACTCTCCCTGAAGGATCAACTAGCAGTGGAGAACCTACAAAAGAAATACTCTCAAATAAAAATCTATATATATAAAATATGCATACACATTCTCCAGATATGCATTATTTGGATAATCAATTTAGCTGAATAACTCAAGGCATAAATTAACTTCAACTTCATGCACAAACAGTTATTGTGTTCCTCTCTTTGCACAGTTGAAAGGCAATAAAAGGCGCACTTAATCACAGCTGCCTATTATGTCTGAACTGGGAAATTGGATTAATCACAATTGTTAGTCTATCTATGAACATGAGCTGTAGCTTCACTGTTTTTGTAACATTTATGTACCATTTCCCAATATCTCAAAACAATTTAAACTAAAGCAAACCATAGTTTCCTAGTTAGATATGGCATGCTAAGCTATGTTAAAACCAGGTTAAGTTTAGCATCTCATCTGAACCAGTCCAATACTGTACTTAAAGGGTTGTGTTTATTCCACAATCTCAACACGTTGCTCCAATAATATTATTTTGTCAATAAAGGCTATTGTGCCCTCTGAATACAGAATTAAATAAATTAACTCCCCCCTCTGTTCTATAAACAGAGATAGGTGGTATTTGGCAAGCAATTATTCCCACAATAGCATCTCTTCATCTTGCCCTAAGACTTCCAGAGGTTTCCTTAAGGTAAAAAATAACTAAGTTAATAATTAGTCTCCTTTCCTCCATACAAATCTTCAACTTGTTTTGGACTGTCATGTGTTTCTATTTAGATTTTATGTAGTGGAAACTAGTAGCCGCCAAGACCTACTGATACAATGGTCAAGGAGGATGGGGCTCAGCAAATAGTAAAATAGAATTATTGGTTTGGACACACAAGGAATAGTAGTTTCTTTGATTACCTCTTACCCATGGCTAAACCTAATAGATAAAAAGGAGGACTGTGCATATGCGCCATATGATTAATCACAGCTTTGTTGCATATTTACTACATGGGGAAAGGGAAGAACAATTTGGCTGCAGGCAAATGCAAGGGACTCATTCATACTAGAATTTCTTAATGTATTCGTTCTGTTCCAGACATATTTCCTGTTGGCTAGGTCAGCTAAAGTGCAACAAAGTCCCATAAGCATCAAGTGTTACTTTCATTACACTTTGGACAATGAGACATTGGCTCAAATTCAGGGTGGTACATTCTATAAATCCTGCCTGAATTAAGACATCTTTTTTTGAAAGGATCATCTGGTTTCTCTAGTTGTCTCCAGGTGCATGTGGTTGCATAGACAGCAATTCTGCCAGCAAAGGGAAACCCGTGTGCATTTGTATGTGAAGAGAGCAGCAATGTAACCCTTGTAAAAGATGCAGCTGCTTTAATGCTTCAAAAAAATCATTAATTTACAGTAAAACATCTTTTCTCAATGCATTTAATATTCTTAAAAGGCAGTATGTAACCCCTAATTTCTGTAACCTGGAATTTTCCAGATGTGTTGTGACTGCTAATCCCAGAATGACTAACCACAATGCAAATTGGGAATTCACACAGGCAAGGAAACACTTGTTTATATTCTGGTTAAGACAAATGAGACATAAGAAAGAGGGGGGAAGTTAGATGGAAGCACAAAGCAGCTTTGTGTATATATGATTTAAAGAGTCTATCTCATCAAGTTTCTTCATCTAAGCCAGTGGCCCCCAAACCTTTGGGCACTAGGGACCTGTTCCATGGAGAAAGATTTTTCTGTGGAGTGAAGGGGGTCTGGTTTTTCATGCTGCTTGCATCCCACGGATGGGAGTTCACGTGTTTGTGCAGCCCGGTTGCTGGCCTGCCGTGGCTGGTGCCAGTCCATAGACCAGGGGTTGGGGATCCCTGATCTAAGCATTTCAAGTTACTGCCACAATAAGCTTAAATCAAATATTATCCAGTGTATTTGAAGCCCTTTCTATTGAAAGAAAGGACAATGTCAGAATCAAATGTTGAAATTTGCCGAAGGTACTGCTGATCAACCCAATGATATTGATTTCTTGAGATCTAGCAGAATGATTAATTTAGGTTCCATTCTGTAACCCAGTGAGATAAACAGGGCTCAACAAAACTAAAAGAACTAACAGGGTTTGTGATTAGTCCTCACTAAGAAATGCTTACCATTCTTCCTCCACGCAAGAATGGGTGGTGGAATTCCACTGGATTCACACATCATGCTGATGAGGTTCCCTTCAATCACAGTCAGCTGAGTCACTGTTTCTGAGCTGTAAATACTTGATGGCACTAGAGAAGGCAAAGATCAGAAACAAACAATCACCTCCTAGAGGTTAAAACAACCTATAAAGAAATTCAATGTATTAAATTCAGCAGAGAAAGAAGAAAATGTAAGTAAAATTCTCAATCCAAATCTTTGTTTCAAGCATTAATATTCTCAAAGGTTAAACAATGATTGCAAAAGCATTTCTTGGTTTATTTAAAATATTTTGACAGCCTGCAAATTAGGAGTTTTAAAACACCAAAGAGATCCCTATGGTTTAACAGTTGGATTTTACAGTGCAGGAAATTATTTCCAACTCTTAATTCATTTCCCCCCCATTGAAATAGTAAATTCACTAGAATTTCCAAAAAATAAAAATAAAGCCCCCAGCGTTGCTGAATATTTCCAGCTTTTGGAATTCTGGGTACTCTGAGGAACAGACTGGTGTTAAATCAGGTAGACAGCTTTCTTAAATTTAGATGCCAAAAACTGTCCAACACTGCTTCTGATTCCAGGGACAAACAAAGAATATATTTCTTAACAGTCACTCTGATATGCTTTTCACAGGCAAATCAATCATGACATACAATCCTAGGATTACTCTTAATGCTGATGCTTTAATCTTGTCTTACCCCATACATTGACATTGTAGTTCTTTTCCATTTTCCCAGCAATATTTGTTGCTTCACAAGTATAGCGTCCAGTGTCTTGCACCTGTGCTTGTTCAATCTAGTAAGAAACAAATCAACAAATTTATTTTTGGCAATACCTTTGGTACTCAACACTGTGCATTATTATTTATCCACCCGATACATTATTTTGATTTCTGTGAAGATTTCTGTGTGAGAAAGATTTATTTCAAGTATTATTTTTCTACTTTACAGACTCTAAGATATTTTCTTTAATACTAAATGCCTTAGAATCAGAATGGGAACATTTTTTGGTGTTGCATATTCTGGCCCATTAAATCTTTATTTACTTGGGCCAAAACTGTATTCCCAGTTGCAGCCCTCCTACAAGAGCACAGCAATTAAAGCTTGGAATGTTACACCAGCCCTGTTATATCTTTTAGAAAATCAAGTACAAAACCATCTTCTCCACCCCAATATTTCTTCTCCCCTCCACTTGGGGAAAAACCAACACTAGCCAGATTTTGTTCCTGCTCACATTTGTCCCTCATTCAAATTTGTTCCCCACACGATCCATGCCAGAGTTCTTTTTAATCTCTAATCATTAATGCTGATTGCCCACAATATAAACCCTAACTATTCCACAATGTACAAGCAGGATTTATTCACCAATACTGAATATGCTTTTGGATAAGTAACTCAACAGCTTTTGGGAGAACACATCAAAAGCAGCACAGCTTTTCCTTCAATGCCAATTCAGAAATGCAAAGGGATAATCTTTAAACTATTAATGTCAAGAACCCTAAACATGAGCAAGATTCACGGAGGAAATCTGAGTCATTCTAATATTTACCTTCAGTACACTTCCACCTTCAGTAATGATGAGACCCAGTTTCTTCTGCAGGAGCTGACCATCCTTCAGCCACTGAAGTGTGGGTGGAGGGATAGCATCGCTTTGGCAGCGGAGTTCCAAATGTTCTCCCATGGCCACAGAGACATTCTGTTCCTCTCCCATAATATTAGGTGGAACTGAATAAACATCACTTTAGTAATTAGTTTTATCTCTTTTCACTAAGGTACATGAAGCCACCCACTGATGTCAGCATTAAATGTATTAATTTACATCATTGATGTATTAATTTACATCAGTTAACCTTTCTTAGAAATATTGGCAGCATTACTAGGACAGTATATGAAACTACCCAAACTATACATGGAATGCTCCAGAGCAGGGGTGTCAAACTGGTGGCCCACAGGCCAGATGCATCATACCCAGGCCACACCCACCCCAGCTCTGCAAATGGGGAAAATGTCATGAAACCTCATGTGACAGCAATGTGATGCCGCAAGTTTGACACCTGTGCTCCAGAGAAAATGTAGAAGAACTAAACGATCTGCTTCACATGTTTTCCATCCATGGTAGAATTATTGCCACAACAGAAAGGGATTTCATTTGTAAAGAGGAGCATAATTCAGCAAACCAATATGATTCTGCCCTAAAATATTTGTGAAATAGTATAAATTCGACACATACAGAAGCTGATCCCGGATCAATTTCCATTTGTACTCAATTCTTCATCATATATTAGTTAATACATTAATTTCATCCTAACGGCGTTTTCAAAAGTCAGTTTCCATTCTTGCTCCTAATTATTGACTTTTTAAAATGCTTAGGACTTTTGGGCTTTACAGTTGTGCTATAACCTGAAAATGCCAGCCCTAAATTCGTCCATTAAAATTAATTTAGAGTTATGAAAGGGGCGATCTATAGATCTTAGACTGTGCTTACAATTATAAGAGTGTAAAATATTTCAAATGCAAAACATTTAGAGTTTTGAGCTCCCATTCTGAGGTCTTATGTGTTATTTTAAGATGCAATCGTTTGTTATAAACTTACTGAAAGGATTTTAGCATTGTTCCAATCATTTTGGAAGTATTCCAAACTCAAAATGTCCCTGGTTGTTTGGAATTTGGAACAGTTCCAGAATAGTTGTAGTAGCATTAGAACACTTGTAAAGTTGGAACACTGTCTCAAATTCAATACAGAGCATTTCAAATTTCAAATGCTTTGCATACCACTATTTTTACAAACAACCATACATTAACAGAATACTGCAGTCTATTATAGTTCTTTGATTAATCTAGCTATACCATTGTTTGTAAATTTTTGTTTTTCATGCACTGTAGTTGTATTTTCATAGGTTTTCTTTTAAAAAAATCAGTAATGCACTATAAAAGCAACTCTGAAGAGCAGCTCTGCTAAAATGTCTCAAGACAATATGCGAAGCCTCAGCATCATTTTAAGGAAACATCTAAATATTTTTGGTTCGTAGTTTTTAAGTGCAAATTTTCAATAATTGAAGAAAATGATTATCATCTGAATTATTATCTACTTGTCCTAAAGAAACACAGTTTTTGTTTGAATATGACTTCCCATGACGGGGCATGTTAGATTCCTATGAAACCTATGAAGTCCATTCTATTAAAATAAACACAGGATATCACTTCCAGATTGAAAGGAAGTGAGAAGATCAATTTGTAATATGTGGTACAATAAAATGCCATGGGTCATTTTAGAAATCTAATCAAGCATCACAACCAGTGGCCATCAAGATATGTTAGGACAACAGTTCTACAAAATTCCAAGATAGCTTATTGGCAGAAGCTATTGTAATCCCTCAAGATACCCTTCGAGAATGCTTCTGCAGTTCTTGGTATAAACTTTATTTATACTCTTACCATAAACTCTAACATCAATATCCCTTTGTTTTTCTCCTGCTGCATTTACTGCAACACATGTGTACTTTCCAGTATCACTAATTTGAGCACTTGTCAGTGCCAGGATGCGACCTCCAGAACGAATCTAAAAAGACAGTGGAATTGTTTTTTTAAAACTGGCACATAGGTTGAATCAGACAACGCTAAAGTATTAACTTTCATTATTCACATAATACAACTTTCCTGACGTGAGATGTTTTTTCATCAAGAAATCGCTAACATTTTCACTGCTTACATTTTTCTTGTTTCTGCTCTGTTCCATTTTTTTTTGTAATGTCTTGCCTAATGAATAATTCTAGAGAATTCTGATTTTAATTCTAGCAATAATTCTAATGCTGGCTTTGTTATTGGTCCCAATCAAAATATTATACAGCTATGTGGGTTTTTTTATTTATAAAATTAATAGCCTGCCCTTCTTACCTCAAGGTAACTCTGGCATTGCATTTTGGATTTTTATTTATGAATTAACACAGATAGAATTGCTTCCACATTATAAGTGAATTTGAAGTATTATTCAATATAATTTATGATCCAAAATTTAAAGAGACAGGTTCCAGGGAGAAATCCCATCTCTAAAATGTGGGTAAATGTCTTTCATGCTGCTAAGAAATTACCTGGAGTCCACTCGAAACACTAGAAACAGGACTGCCATCCTTCAACCAGGTTAGAATAGGAGCAGGAATTCCACGAGCTTCACATTCCAATCTCACCTGATCATTAACTACAACAGTTACCATTTCATTACTTCCTGAAATGGAGGGAGGAACTAGAAAAAAAGAAAAAAGAGACGGAAATATTGTTCAAGCACATATGCTGATTGATACTTCTGATCTATAATTTTGCAAATAATGTTGCCCGCAAATATACAGTAGATGTATCTTTGGATCTTTGCAGACCTTTGTCTACCTCAATTACAGTGAATGCTAGCAGTGATAAATATTTTTGTACCATAAAGCAATAAATATGAGAGAAATTGAATTTTGACAGTAAGAGAAAAAAAGAAGAAGTTAATTTATAACTGTCAATTTATAACTGTCAACCATCCCATTGAAAGAAACTCCTGGGAATTTTTTTTTACAAACAGTAAAACTTTACTGACAGATCCATGCAGGCAAAAAAGAAGCAAAGCTAGTTCTAAGGTTTTGGTGCGAAGTGCAGCATAGTAAAATTCCCCTTTCCTTTTCCTGGGCCACCCAGTGCCCACTCTCCACTAATCCAGGTCAAACATTTTATTTTGGGAAAATGGTCTGCACCTTTCAAAAGTCTTCAACATCTGACTTTGGAGAGGTGAGATTTTCTTAAATTAAAGGTGTTTTTATTTTTTCATTTTCATAACACATAACCACATGTATACTGTTACATAACCAACATAATTTTATATTATTAAATATTAACATCAATTTGTCTTATAATCAACTCCCAAAAAGCAATTATTGGTTTTTCTGCTCCCATACACCATATTACCCTGTCAATCACTTTCTTTTCCCTCTCTCCTCCTCCTCCTTTCTACCCTCTGTCATTCTTCTCTACTTCCCTTTCCTCTCTTCTTCTCCTCTCTCCCCTTTCCACTCCTTCTTTCTCTCCTCCTCCCCCTACCACTCTCTCCTTACCCTCTCTTCCCTTGCCCCTCTCCTCTTTTCCACACTCTCCCTCTCATTCTCTGAGCAAGCTCCAATTTATGTTGATGGTATTTATAATTTCATATCAATAAACCTCTGAGATGTGAGATTTTCTCAAGCTGTCAGTGGTTCACATAAATTTCTTTTCTTCCTCCCAGCTTCCCACACATTCCAATCATATCCATGCACCTCTTCCCCTAGCCTTGTTTGTCAAGTTGCAAGCAGAAAGAAGCAGCTTGTAAGTCAACATTGACAACAACATTATTGCCCCCATCTCAATCGTATACAGAGGGATCAGCTTTGGTCAACAAAACTGGGAGGTAGAAAATAAATTTAAAGACCTTCTTGTTCTGCTTGACAAAAGATTTGATCTCATCAAGTCTGTAATTGACAAGCCATATCCAATCACAGGACTGAGGTTGTTGTTTTTAAAAAATGATGGGAATCTAAAAATGTTTAGATTTACATCATTTTCTTAAAACCTGGCTCTGTGAGTTGATCTGAAATTATTGTGGGCTTTGTGATTTCTACACTTAAATAAACACTTCTGTCAGTTTGATGAAATCGAGACAGTGAGACCTGTCTTCCAAATCTAATTGCATGGCAGCCCCGTCAAGCAAACACTTCAAAATTAAAAGCCTCCCCATTGTTGAATTATTCAAATACCACAAAGAACCAATCTTCTTTTCTCAAATCAGCATTGAAAAATGACCTAAATACATGCAAAAAAACCCCTGAGATGTGCAGTTGAAAGGCAGATATATCTTTTCTGCCCAAACTGACTTTGTTATGAGAAGCAGGATTTACCATGGACCTGAAGATTGTAGAATAATTCAGCTACTCCTGCTGCATTTGTCACTGCACATTTATAAATCCCAGTGTCAGAGATCTGGGCTGCATCTATTTGGGCAATTTGCCCTCTATTCAAGAAAGTGATACCAGCAATATTGATGAGAGGAAGGTTATCTTTGTACCATGTGACAACTGCAAAATAAAATAAGATATATTTAGTACTAAGCTGTAAAAGAATTTATTGGAAGGAAACATTCAAGTTACAGTAGTTTTTATTCCAATACCACTTACATTGTTGACAGATGCCCAAATAAAGCACAGAAACATCATAGTTTAAAGCAGGAGGGATATTAGGAGGGATTAAAAGGTATTGCTTGCTTACTTCACTCCAACATGGGGGCACGGTAAGGAAGACAAAATGAAAGAGGATTTTTTTTTTCACTCTCAAGTTGCAAACAGTTTCAGGGTAGAGACTAATTGCCTACAATGTGGCCCATTAAAGTATTCTTCATGGTCCACCTATTCTTGCTCTCTTCTTTAATACTTTATTATTTCATTTGGATGTTGTGGAGTAATATTTATAGGGCAGCCCACATAAGCTGCTACCATATCACTCAAAGTTGTTTCAAGATACTATTAAATTTCAGGTGAAATACCAGGAATGGGCTGCTGGGGGTTCGCAGGGGGTTTGGCAAAACCTCCAACTATGATTCTGTGCATTTCAGAGAATCTCCAAATCCCACTCCTGTCTGGCCCTGCCCATGCCGCCCTGCCGCGCCCAACCCTTCCCAGGAGTTCCGATGCAGCCTGTTTTGGATGCAGGTAAGAGCAGGGTGCATGAAGAGGCTAAGGGGGACGGGGGACAGGACAGGCCTACTGGAAGTTCAGAAGGCCAAACAGGGCCTTTTCCAGCCTCCAGAGAACCCCTTGCTAAAAATTTTGACACCACCCGTGCAGCTTTCCTTACTCTCGCTCAGGAAAGATGTGGAGTTGAAGATATAATAATAATAATAATAATTTAATACTTATAGACCGCACCCTCTCCCCACAGGGACTCGGGGCGGTGCACAGGAAGAATAAAAACAATGACTATATACAACATTTCATATTAAAAATAGATTAAACAGTACCTGTGCTAAAATACCCATTAAAACTAACTAAACTAAAAATTCCCCAATAAACCCAAAAACAGAGGAATAACTATCCCAGGCCGGCAAGGCAGAAGAAGTGTGTTTTTAGTTTAAGACGGAAGGAGCAGAGGTCCGTGGTGGTCCTAATGTCGGGGGGGGAGGTCGTTCCAGAGGGCTGGGCCCGCCACAGAGAGAGCCCTTCCCCTGGGTGTCGCCCGCTGACAGAGTCTAGTGGACGGCACCCGGAGAAGTCCCTCTCTGTGGGAGCGAATCGGCCGTGAGGATGTATGAGGCAGGATCCGATCCCGCAGATAGCTAGGTCCCGAGCCATGGAGCGCTTTGAAGATGATAATTAATACCTTGAAGCGCACCCGGAAGACAACAGGCAGCCAGTGCAGCTCGCGCAAGAGCGGTGTTACATGGGTATACCTTGTGGTACCCATAATTGCTCGCGCGGCTGCGTTCTGGACTAGCTGAAGTCTCCGGGTGCACCTCAAGGGAAGCCCCATGTAGAGAGAGTTACAATAGTCCAGTCGGGATGTCACGAGCGCGTGAGTGACTGTGCGAAGGGCGTCCCGATCCAATAGGGGGCGCAATTGGCGAACCAGGCGAACCTGGTAAAACGCCCTCCTGGCCACGGCTGTCACTTGATCTTCCATGGACAGCCGGGTATCCAGGAGGACACCCAAATTGCGCGCCCCATCCACAGGGGCAAGATGTTCGCCCCCTATGGCCAGCATTGGAGTGAGCTGGTTGAAACGGGCAGCCGGAAACCACAGCCACTCGGTCTTGGTCGGGTTGAGCCTGAGTCCGTTACTTCCCATCCAGATCCGCACGGCTTCCAGGCAGTGGCACATCACCGCTACAGCATCATTGGGGTGGTTTGGGGTAGATATATACAGCTGAGTGTCGTCAGCGTAAAGATGGTAGTCTACCCCAAAACCACGGATGATCTCACCCAGCGGCTTCATGTATGCATTAAACAGGAGAGGCGAGAGGACCGAACCCTGAGGCACCCCGCATGTGAGGGGTCTCGGGGTCGACCTCTGCTCTCCTGCCAACACAAATTGCGATCGGCCAGAGAGGTAGGAGGAGAACCACCGCAAAACGGTGCCTCCCACCCCCAACCCCCCCAGCCGATGCAATAGGATACCATGGTCGATGGTATCGAAAGCCGCCGAGAGGTCTAATAGGACCAGGATGGAGGAACAACCCCCATCTCTGGCCCTCCAGAGATCATCCACCAATGCGACCAATGCCGTCTCGGTGCTATGCCCGGGCCGAAAGCCGGACTGGCGCGGGTCTAGATAATCAACTTCCTCCAGGTGACGGGGAAACTGTTGTGCCACCACACTCTCAACAACCTTCGCCAAAAAGGGAAGGTTGGAGACTGGACGATAGTTATTTAATAGAGCTGGATCCAAAGAGGGCTTCTTAAGGAGGGGCCTCACCATCGCTTCTTTTAGGGAGCGATGGTGAGGGATACTTAAAGGGAGCACAAGAGCTTTTTAGCATTAAATAATAACTTGCATATGAAGATGAATCATTACAGATGAAATCCCACAGACAATACTGCTACGTTAATGGATTTAATTCACAAATTGAAATATTAGATATTAATCTTTTTTTTACTGCTTTTGCCAAAGCTACCAGAGCAACAAATATCCTTCTTTCAAGCTCATTCCTGAACTTCTTCATTAAATTTCATAAAGTCAAAAAAAATAGTCCAGACCGCTGCACATTCTGAGTAATAATTCTATTTTGAACGTTTCCTTGATATGGAATTAAACTAATTAATTAATGTTGCTTCTGCAGGAATGCATGAGGACAACATGCCAGTCGAAAGTACATCTCAGAGAGCACTTGTTTTTCTCCTAACTAGCCTTCTTTTAGCGAACATGTTCTTTCACATGCTTCAGCTTCCTTTGCAAAGTGTCTTTTGTCTATAAAACATAGGATTTTTAAAATTATTGTTAAAACTATAACAAGCTATATGCCAAATAAATTCAGCACCTGTACTTAACGAGAAAAACATGCATATTTACAACAGTTCAGTTAAGCATCAAACAAGATCCTTTGCAAGAAAGAGGTGTGCTATTCTATATAGAGTTCAGTGAAAAGACAATAGGTGGAAAATTTCTGCATGGTTGATTTTCATAATGTGAGGAGGCAGAATTGCTATGAGAATATATATATATGTATACCTGGCAAAGGATTTCCAGACACTCTGCATTCTAATTGAATTGGATTGTTCACAATTACAGTCTCATTTCTTACCATTCCTGCATCCTTCAGACTAGGTGGCTCTGAAAAAAAGAGGAGAAAATTATGGTTTCTTTTATTTAGACGTATCGTACGCAGGCTTTCTCTGTACGTAGTTTACAAGTTTCCAACATAGATGTATTCATACAATTCATTCATACAAGTAAATGATTACTATGATTCAAAGAATAGCCTAGATATGACCTAGAGATAAAGCAATGTGTTTCTAATTACAGAATAGCCATAATAATACAGTGGTTTCTCCTTTTCTTCTCCAGGATCTTTCTAAAATTGTGGCGCCTTACATCTCCCAATGCCTGGTTTTGTACCTCAGAATCAGAACACTCTGACAGACGGTAAAACTCAACCTGGACTTTATTTATTGGATTTAAGAGTTACTGAGCTGTGAGACAAGATGCCTGACATGATTTGTTCAAGTCTAAACTAAAGTAGATATTGCCAAGACAAACTTACTAAAGTTTGGTGGAAAATGTTTAAAAGTAAAATTGAGGGGTATGTGTGATCTAGGAAAATAAAATAGAATTAAATAAAATTATCTTCTACTTAAGGTTAGCACACTCTTCTTCAGTAGATTACCCAATAACAACAGATCTACTGGAATATCAGCAATACTAAAGCATCAAAGGTGATGCGGTAACCAATTTGCTCACATCTTATACTTCTAATCATAACTCCTTGAACAATCAATATACTGTTTATTTTCCTCCTTGGCATTTTAAAATTTTTCTGGTAGCTGACTTTCCCTACAAGGTTCCAGAATACCCATGATACAAACTTTTTATTTTCTTATATTAATAACAATGGAAGGGACCTTGGAGGTCATCTAGTTCTATCAGGTCTCCTAAGCTCTGAGATCAAAGCCTTAAGCTAGATTTCTTCAGCCACACTTCTTAACTGGATTTGGTCTTCACAGGAATTTTAACTTTTTGATTATCAGGTTTTACAGAAAGGGTACATGCATGTATAATATACAGTACATGTTTATATATTTTGGAATACCCTATGGACAATAAGATAGGGTTTAAATTATATACATTAATAATAAAGGTAATACATCTCAAATTTTTATTGGCTTGGGCTTGAATCATTGAAAACCCTTTGAACTTTGATGTTCTGGAGACATTTCAAGGCATTTTTAATAATTGGTTGAGGAAAGACTCCAACCATCAAATTAGACTATTCTATGGCATCTAATGCCCAAATGATTTACCTGCTCTGGATATTTACGGAATACTGAAATTGGCGTGAAATTGGGAACATAGCATGATGGGTATAACTAGCAATCAACAGGCAATATTGAACTGCCAATGAGAAGTCATTACCATATACATGCAGATAAATGGATTGCTGGGCTTCACCAGCTGCATTTGTTGCTATACAGGTATATTTGCCAGCATCTTCTTTTAAGGTCTTGGCAATCTGCAAAATGCGCCCTAAAGATTCCAGCTGCTCCAGAACAAAAGCAAAACAAAAAAACAGCAAGATTTTTCTATTATGATGAACAAACCAATGAGATTTCTATCATAATATAAGCAAAAACAATAAACACTAGTCTCTTCTTTCAAACTATAAGAGCATTCATAGCAATTACATGTGCAGTTGTTGGATATTCAATCCAGTAGCACTGACTCTTCAGCATCTCAAGATCTATTGACCACAAGGGGCAGTAGGGTGTAAATAAAGATTAAGGATTTACTTTGTATACCCTCTTTGTCTATTAATCTGACCACCAATCCAAAGTCATTTCCTTCACAAGCATGCATGCATAAAATACTTGCTCTTGGCCTTTCTTCCTGCAAGAATGCCCTCAGTCAATTGACCCATCCCTCCATCCTTCCATCCATCCAGTGGGGTCAAAGGCTTGCTGGACTAAAACAGATGTATAAGTGATCCTATAGGACAGCGGTTCTCAACCTGTGGGTCGCGACCCCTTTTGGGGTCGAATGACCCTTTCACTGGGGTCGCCTAACACCATCGGAAAACACATATTTTTGATGATCTTAGAAACCAAGACACCAATTTTATGATTGGGGGTCACCACAACATGAGGAACTGTATTAAAGGGTCACGGCATTGGGAAGGTTGAGAACCACTGCTATAGGAGGTGCACATACTGCATGTGGGAAATGTATTAGTCAACTGGGATCTTGCCACAAAGAATTCTGAATAGCTATTTTTCTTTTTATGTTTTCAGAAAAAAGAAAGCCTACATCAGAAGAGTTTTGATCATGTCAAATCAAATATCTGCTCAAAAGATAAACACTGGCAAATGTTTTCCTTTACAATATTATTTAACACTGTGAAATGATTTCAGTCTTTTTACTTACCCCAATGTTTTCTCTAGCAGTATTTACAGGCTGATTATCTTTTAGCCATGTGATAGAAGGGATTGGTATGCCATTAACAATACACTGCAGGGTTACTGGTTTTTGTATTACCACAAATCTTTCAGAAGGACTATTCATTTTGATTGTTGGAGAGACTGCAAAAAAAAATTAAGACAGAATTTTACGCAGAAGCTAGCCATGAAGCTTCTTCATATGTTCATAAGTTTGAAAGTCAAGAAGCTAATACAATATACATTACTTCTCTGAATGAATTATTATGAATTATACAGGAATTATACAGGAACCAGTGAACGCAATCTTTTTCTAATGAGCAAACAATGGTCCAAGGCAAAATATTCACTAAATATGCAGTAATTACTGAAAAATAGCAACTGGATATTTATTTTCCTTCTGGAGAAGACTCCTGTGAGTCCCTTAGACTGCAAGGGGATCAAACCTGTCAATCCTAGAGGAGATCAACCCTGACAGCTCTTTAGAAGGCCAGATCCTGAAGGTAAAATTCAAAAACTTTGGCCACTTAATGAGAAGGAAGGACTCACTGGAGAAGAGCCTAATGCTGGGAAACATTGAGGGTAAAAGAAGGGGATGACAGAGAATGAGGTGGCTGGATGGAGTCACTGAAGCAGTCGACGTGAGCTTAAATGGACTCTGGGGGATGGTAGAGGACAGGAAGGCCTGGAAGAATGCTGCCCATGGGGTTATGATGGGTCGGACATGACTTCAAAACTAACAACATTTTTTTCCCCTTTGTCACGTCCCAGAACATATTCTTTCCCTGCCCCATAACAGCATGATACTGATGGGGAAATGACCTTGACTACTTTCAGACCTGTGGATTTCAGCTCCCAGAATTCCCCAGTCAACCTGGAAAGCTGGAGAATTCTGGGTGCTGAAATCCTCACACCTTAAAGTTGCTACAGTTAAGAAACACAGGCATATTGGATAAATCTATGGAGCAGCAGCGGAAAGAAATAATAGCAAGAAGGAAAGACTAGTTTTGTTTAATCTCCAAATATCTAATAAACCTGAAAAGATTAATAGAGGAATGCAGGAATGGGTTTAATATTTGTGTGCTAAAGTAGCCTAGAACAATTAGCTTATACATGAATAACTTGACTTCTATTTTTTTCATAAATATCACAAAGCTTCTAAATCCATTTCAAATCCTGAAATTCTTCTGTTATGTCCTCAGCAAACCATAACATATTTAAAATGGTTCACAGAAAGGTATAACCCAAACATTCCCTTTTTTACCCTTTCCTACAGAAATGACACACCATGCACAATCACATCAAATTCTTTCTTGCTTTCTCCCGCCTTGTTGGTCGCTATACATTGATAATGGCCTGCATCAGATACTTCAGCCCGAGAGATGAGAAACCTGTGTCCATTGAGCAAAAGTTTATATCCAACTCCGCCTTCAATAGGTTGGCCATTTTTGAACCACCTGATGGGAGAAAAGCAGATCTTTAAAATGTTTATTTTGTATAAAGAAGAGATTGTGAGGCATAAATGAGAATGTTTATAGTTCCCGGTGTCAAGATTAAGGTACTGGTCCAGGACTGAGAGATTGGATTACATCTAGTAAATGATGCTGATTTATGGGTGCTGCCATATATCCCCTACAGTGGTGGGTTTCAATTTTTTTTAGAACCTACTCTGTAGGTGTGGCCTATTTTGTGGGCGTGGCTTGGCAGTCATGTGACAGGGTGAGAGTAGCCAACTTGTAAAATGTGGTGAAACTCATTTAACAACGCTCTTGCTTAGCAACCAAAATTTTGGGCTCAATTGTGGTGATAAATTCTCTCTCTCTCTCTCTCTCTTTCCTTCCTTCCTTCCTTCCTTCCTTCGTTCGTTCGTTTGTTCCTTCCTTTCTTACTTTCTGCCTTCCTTTCCTTCCCATTGGGTTACCGGCAGCAGCAGGCCAGACTTACTTCTGGGTCTGCGGGTGGAACCCCCTCACTGGCTCTCTAAATTTCACCATCCGGTTCTTGCGAGTAGGTACGAGCCTGCAGAAACCCACCACTGATCCCCTAGCACAGGGGTGTCAGACTCACGTCGTCATGGCAGCATCATGTGCCTTATTGGGACTTTTTTCCCTTTTGCTAAACGGGGTGTGGGTGTGGTCAGTGCAGGGGTGGGCAAACTTTGCAAGTTTAAGTCTGAAGGACTTCACTCCCAGACTTCTCCAGCCAAGTTGCAAAGTTTGCCCACCCCTGGGTCAGCGCATGATGCATCCAGCTGTGGGCCAGGAGTTTGACAGCCCTGCCCTAGGACTATCATTGAAAGGGCATCATACATAACTCTATTTTAACCTACGGTATTTTTTTCTGGAAAGAAACATGCTGGCAAAGATAGTGGGAAAAGAGAGAAGTGTGCACCAGGCAAAGATATGACAATAAAATCTTATTTGAAAGTACTAGCTCATCTTTTCACTTTATAACTTCTTTGTAGTATAGAAGGAAATGGGGTGGCCACTATATGAACCCCTGCACTGGCCAGGTCTATGGAAATTAATTTCCATCTGCCTTTGCTAGTGAATTGAGCAGTTCATTCTGCACGCTATGCATTCAATCCATTTTACACAGGGACTCGTGGCATTACTTTTCCAAAAATAAGCTTTTTCACCTTTTCTAGACAGTAAAAGAAGAGCAGGAAGGAGAAGAAAGATCTCATTAGAAAGTAAAAATTGAATATTCAAGATTAATTGAAAGGCCTGAAGGCATTTCTAGATGGTAACTCTTTCAGTTGGCCAATTTCTCTTCTTTTTACTTTTGAAGCAGCAGAATAATATTGCACTGCTAAGACTACTGAACTTACCAGGGCACTGCAGACAATCGTGCATTGAGAATCTGTAGTATTTGCAGAGAAACCACAGTGTATCCTTCATGGATAATATGTGATTGACTGACTGATTTTTCTCCACGCAGTTCTTTAATCAGGAGAATAGCATTGTGGAATAAATTGGTCTCCTGTTTCCCAGGTTAAGAAAAACACATGAAAGATTCCCCAGGGTTGCTTTGCTCTCACATCAAATGTCACCAGCCACGAGAAATACCCATCAGGAGGTAACACTACATGTGGCAATTACATCTCCTGTAGCAATTTCTTATCTAAAAAAATCTTTTATAGACTATCATATGGTTTTAACACTTCACTTTCTACGTTAATTTACTTTCATCCAAACTTCCTGTGTGAACCTTTAAAAAAAAAAAGAGTTATAATCTCTTACGTGACAGTTGGCTGGGGTGTTCCTATTACTGGACATTCCAACTCTAGGTGGCTGTGGAGAATCACAGTGTGGTCTGAAGATTCATTTCCTCCTTCCAAACTTGGTGGAACTAGGGGGAAGAGAGAGGGGGAGGGGGAGGCAGGAGGAAGGGAAACTGAATGCTAGGTAGAAATATTTTCAAAATATATTTACAGGTGATTAAATAATCTCCAAATATCTTTTCTATTATCCTCGCTCTGTCTGATGTGTTACGGTGTTTCCTTGAACAAATCTTTTGTGCATTCAGGCTTAGAGCACCTGCTCTCAATCCTCACTCTCTGCAGGGGTCATTTTCTTGTGAGCAAGTTTATCAGAATGTTTATCAGAATGGCATAGAGACTTGTTAACATGCCAAATGTTGAAAGAATAAGGCTAGGATTTCCCTGTGGCTCACATCAATGTTGATTCCCCACTCCCTACACACACACATTTCAAGGTACAGTAGATCAGGCAAGGAATAACAACCATGGATAAAAACATTACCTTTATTATAAGGTTACAGTCACAAAATTTTGAAAGTCTGAAAGTACTTTTCATCTCCTAAAAACTGGGAAAGGGCCTTTCTAAGATCTTTATCCACCCTCATCCCTCATTTGCACTCAGATTTTGTTTATCAGACCACTGCCTAGCCTATGACTCTTCTCCCTGTCACTCAAGGTCATCCCTACATCCCATTACACCTTTCCTAATAATAATGCTCCTGATTAATTAAAAATATTACAAGATTGTAACTCTGCAGCTGCAGGGGAAAATCCAAAATTCATGTTGCAACTGTGTCGGTCTAATAGTCTAATACGATTCTCTTTATATAATAATCAACATACTTATAGGTAAAATCAGAACCAATTTCAAGACAATATCAGATCACCATTTAATAATTTTTATTGTATTCTTTTTCTAAATTCCAAACAAGTTACCCTTTAACTTTTGTTATGTACAAATTTTGCACTAACTTGAATTGAAAATACCAACTGCAATATTTCTACGAAGTCTGCAAAAGCATTCCAGTGGTGCTTTATATATATGTAGAGAAGGAAAAGAAGCATTTGTCACTAAGAAATTGTCATCTCAAATGTCATATGGATTGGAAATGTAGAAATTGTGTACAAAGAGCCATGGTGGCGCAGTGGTTAGAATGCAGTATTTCAGGCTAATTCTGCTGACTACCAGCAGTTTGATTTTCACCGGCTCAGGATTGTCCCATCCTTCCAAGATCAGTAAAATGAGGACCCAGATTGTTGGGGGCAATATGCTGACTGCTTATAGAGGGTTATAAAGCATTATGAAGTGGTATATAAGTCTAAGTGCTATTGCTAATATGCATATGTAACTTTCACATTCTTTGAAAATGCAAAGAAAACCAAATAGCAATAGTGCTTAGACTTATATGCCACCCCATAAAGCTTTACAACACTCTCTGACTGGTTTACAATGTCAGCTTATTGCTCCCAACAAACTGGGTCCTCATTTTACTGACCTCAGTAAATGGAAGGCTGAATCAACTTCAAGTCCCATCAGGATCGAAATTCCTATTAATGGGCAGAGTAAGCCTGCAGAACTGCATTCTAACCACTGTGCCACCAGGGATCCTAAAATAAAATATAATGCATAATTCCATGGTTTCTACCCACCGAGGATTTCCACATCATATTTGATCTCCTGTTCCCCAGCTATGCTGGTAGCTACACACACGTATTGGCCATGGTCAGTCACAGCAGCATTCAGGATCTCCAGTTTCTTCCCACCAAACACAACATGACGGTTGTCACTTGCTCTAACAGGAACTCCATCCTTCAGCCAGGTTAACAGGGGAGGGGGGGTGCCAGCTGCATTACATTCCAATATAAGTGAACTTCCAACAACGACTTGCTTGTTTAGAATGGTTTCACTGACACCCTCAATAACTGGTGGTACTGGAAAAAAGGGAAAAAAAGAAGGTTTTCCACCCCCACAAGCAAGCATTGTCACAATTGATTTCCTTCTTTTCTCAGGCTAAGGAATTTTCTTCTATGCCAAAAATGATATACTGTCTATTCTCCAGGGATCCATACACTGCAGTGTAGATATCTTCTTTTAGTTAAACTGGTCTACATTGTTTATGACTAATTTAGATATATAGATAATAGGCGTAGAAGAAGAACCAGACTGCCAAAGTCATCAGCCTCTTCAATAAATCTTTTGATTCCTTCAAAAATGATGACACAAGAGCAATGATGTCATTAATATGAAGTATGAAAGTCACACATTATACATCATGATCTACATTAAATCAGTTTCTCCCCCTTCTCCTCTCATGTGGATGCCTATGATCACCTCTTGAGAAAGGATAGAAATCATAACATGGATGACAGAGAGAGAGAGGGAGAAAAGAGCTCAACTGCACTTTTTTACAAAAATGTTCACCAACTATAGAATTCATTCTCCAGGTGAGAAAAATGATACAGGACAACTAGCTTCTTCCTCTTCTTTCTTACCCATGTTATGCTATGATTACCGCTCTCACTTGAATGCGGATCAAACCTGCTGACAAGGTGCAAAAAAGTCAGCAGCCAACAAAAAACCGGAACATTTAAAGACCAGAAATTGCCAGGTTTCACAAATCAACCTCCAGCACTGCAACAGTACAGGAAAAAGTGGCATACAGACAAATAGCCTATGGTGATGTCATTTCCTACCATAGATATCAACTTGAAATATTTTTTCAGCCATTCCAGCTTCATTGGTTGCCTGGCAGGTATATTGAGCCGAATCAGAGACTTGAGCATGAGGAATCTGAAGAAATTGTCCATGTTCCAAATAAAGGGCTTGGGGTCCAGAAATAATTGGGCTTCCATCTTTATACCATGTTATTGTAGGAACTGGAATTCCTCTTGCTTCACACTCCAGCTTTATGCTGGTATGTAGCAATGCTGACACCTCCGTGGTAATATTTTCTCCTTTAATTGTAGATGGAACTTTGTAGAAAAGGAATAGAAAAACAAACAGTAAGATTCAAAAACATATATACAAAATACCGTATTAGCAAGGAAAACAAACTAGTGGAACATTAAATGAATCAACTCAGAGTTCTCACTTGAAACACAAATGACCAGACTCAAATTATCCTACTTTGGGCACATTATGAGAAGACCTAACTTCCTGGAGAAGGCTCCAGTGCTTGGAAAGTTAGTTAGCATGTTAATAGGAGATCTAAGAAAGATAGAAACTCTCTATAATGTTAAGTGTGTGTGTGTGTGTGTGTGTGTGTGTGTGTACATGTGCAATAAATGTTGTATAAGGGAAACTTTTCTTCAAATATGTATTTTTCAGTTCATTTTTAAACCTTCGATTCCATTTCGATTAATTTTGTTTGACAGCTAATGCCGATCCTTTGCATTTTAACTTTAGATATTGATTTTCTCTTAAAATACATGGTTACTGTGTTTTATGTGGTTTTAACATTTTGTGAGCTACTCTGAGACTCCTTTCTTCAAGGGAAAGTGGGACATATATTTCTTTAAAAATAAGTGAGTGAGATAATGAGACAGAAACATGGCACACACATCCCCAAATAAGTCATATATCCAAAGGTCTTTATAAAACTTAGGGTAGAGATTTGAGATCTTTTGATGAGCTCCAGTTGGCCAAATGTGATATCTTTCACATTATAAGGGCCAAGAATTGTAAGAACATAGACAATTTAAATTAAAAGAAAGAAGTTGTCTTGATAGTCACTGCATTGCTAGCCAACTCACTACCTTAAAAAGAAACCAGTTTTACTAAAGACTTTAAATTTTACCCAACCTCCTGTGACTTTAAAAACCAGAAGTTTTTAAAGCACCCTAATGATTTCAATATGTTTTAAAACCCAGAACTAGAAACCCTTGCTCTTCAGGCAAATATATACTCTTCAAGCCTATAATAATGACTGTAAACTAATCATTTGCAGATGCTTATAAATGACATTCACAGCACATTCATATGGTATAATAAACAAGTTTCTAAATGTGATTGCCGATGGTGGAAATGTATTCATGCCAACATACAACCTATGCCAGAATGACTAAAACCTAACCTGTGATAGGTTTCAAAGATAACATACCCTAAAAATATAATTTCAGGCATATTGAATGGCAAAGAAAACCATGAATGTACTCGAATATACGGCATATCTAGGTAAGGGGATACTTTAGCCAACTAATCTAAGCAATTTTCCAACTTCCATGTCCCATTTGAACAGATCTTCAGAGTCATCTACTCTGATGCAGAAAGGAACAGATTTTTAAGAGAAATATGAGTGAAAAAGAGCTTGAAGTTGAACACTTCCAAATATTTTTTATTAATTCACGTGTATTCAGAATCCTGCATTTGGTAGATGTTATGTGAAGGAGAATTACATGGTTTAACATATAAATGTAACAGCAGAGTTACTTGCTATTTAGTATTGAAAATTCTTCCTCTTTTATTTTCCTTGTTTGTATCTGGCCTCAGGGATGTAATAAATAAATTTTAATATAAATTTTGAAGGCAGCTAACAAAATGAAGATAACACTTACCTGGGTGTCAGATAATTTCTGAATTACTGTATTTGGAGTTTAAGACACTGGGAAAAGTAATTGAAAATACAACCTCATCCAAGTTTAGTTCTATTTTAAGTGCTATAACATATGGTCAGATTGCATTACATAGACTTTCTCCCCTACAAATTGTTTCCCATTTTGTTCTCTGTCTTTCATTTATTTCTCCATACTTCATGCATAATGACAGTTATGGCCTATCCTTCACTATTCTGGCAGTCCATTACTGGTCTCTGGTTTCAATGACTATACAAGATTCAAAATGTTCTACCTAAGTTCTGTCACAGCCATACAACAGGTACGATGCATTTCTGCTATTCTCTTCTGCCAGCCTTTCTTTTTCAGGTTATGCTCACTATTCCTGGGAATCTACCAATCCACTTTAATCTTTCATTAATCACCAAAGGGAGATAAAGCTTTGATTTCAGCAAAATTCAACCTGGAAAAGGACACCAGAAGTGGGAATTCAGACTAAGAGAAATATAGTTACTTTAAAGAATCACCGTAATGATTTAGAAGGTTGTTGAGAGTGTGGTGGCGCGACAGTTCCCCCAGCACCTGGAGGAAACTGTCTATCTGGACTCGCGCCAGTCTGGTTTCCAGCCTGGGCACAGCACAGAAACAGCACTGGTCGCGTTGGTAGATGATTTCTGGAGGGCTCGGGATAGAGGTTGTTCCTCTATCCTGGTCCTATTAGACCTCTCAGCGGCTTTCGATACCATCGACCATGGTATCTTATTGCACCGGCTGGGGGGGGTTGGGGTTGGGGTTGGGGTTGGGAGGCAGCGTTTTATGGTGGTTCTCCTCCTACCTCTCCGACCGGTCACAATTTGTGTTGGTAGGAGGGCAGAGGTCGACGTCGAGGCCCCTCATGTGTGGGGTGCCTCAGGGGTCAATCCTCTCACCCCTCCTGTTCAACATCTATATGAAGCCGCTGGGTGAGATCATCCATGGTTTTGGGGTAGAGTTCCATCAGTATGCTGATGATACTCAGCTGTACATCTCTACCCCTGACCAACCCAATGATGCCGTCAAAGTGATGTCCTGGTGCTTGGAAGCTGTGCGAGTCTGGATGGGGAGGAACAAACTCAGACTCAAACCGTCCAAGACAAAGTGGCTGTGGTTTCCGGCATCTCGATATAGCCAGTTAATTCCATCGCTGACTATCGGGGGCGAGTCATTGGCCCCCGCAGAAAGGGCGCGCAACTTGGGTGTCCTCCTGGACTCTTGGCTGTCTTTGGATGACCACTTACAGCCGTGGCCAGAGGGGCTTTTTATCAGGTTTACCTGATACGCCAGTTGCACCCCTTTCTAGATCGTGACGCCCTACGCACGGTCACTCAAGCCCTCATCATCTCCCGCCTGGACTACTGCAACGCTCTCAACATGGGGCTTCCCTTGAGGTGCATCCGGAGGCTCCAGCTAGATCAGAATGCGGCCGCGTGGGAGATTTTGGGTGCCCCGAGACACTCCCATGTAACACCTCTCCTGCGCGAGCTGCACTGGCTTTCCGGGTGCGCTTCAAGGTCTTAGTAACCATCCTTAAAGCGCTCCATGGCAAGGGACCTGGTTATTTGCAGGACCGCCTCCTACCACATACCTCCCTTCGACCTGTCCGCTCCCACAGGGAGGGCTCCTTAGGGTGCCGTCTGCTAGACAATGCCGGCTGCGACTCCTAGGGGGAGAGCCTTCTCTGTGGCAGCCCCTGCCCTCTGGAACAACCTGCCCCCTGACCTTCGTACAACCACGGACCTGCGCCTCTTCCGCCGGGCATTAAAAACACACTTATTGTATGCGGCCGGCCTGGTATAGTTTTTAAATTTGATCTTAGCAAGGGTTTTTTATGTTTTAAGCATGGGTTTCTAATTTAATTTATTTTTAATATATTTCTACTGCATTTAGTGTTATAGTATTTTATTACTCCCTGTGCACCGCCCTGAGTCCCGCAAGGGAAATAGGGCGGTATATAAATGTGAAAAATAAATAAAATAAAAATAAAATAAATAGTAGTCTTCATGTACTTTACCCAGCTGTTTCTAAGCTTTGTCTATCCCTACCAAAAATTATCTTCAGTCACATCAGTGTGACTGGCATCACTAGGAGCCAAGTTTTTTTAAAAAATCTACATGCAAACATTTCAGATTGTGGTGAAGTATTAAAAATTCTTCTTGTGCCTCGGTATCATTGGTTCAATTCATATCCACAATTCTTACGGCTGCACTGCATGACCAATAAATTAAATGTGATTTTGCCCAAATGATGTTAGATTCCATATTTAATCGCTTTATACTTATGTAATATTTACTGAAGTCCAGGAAAAGTGAATCTGATTGACAAAAAGGGAATGTGAAATGTTGCTAGTGACAACATGTCAAATTTCAACTTAGTTCCTCTCCAACTTCAATATTTTTAAAAAAGATTTCAAAAATATTTGTAAATGAAATAGCTGTAATCAAATAACAAATTAATAACTGAGGTTGAAGCAGTGTTTGACACAGTGAGGGCATTGCTTCCTAGATTCAAATAAAAGGAAATATATATCTAAATGTTTTGTTTTATTTTATTTTATTAAACTTCAAAAATGTGAATAAAAAGTAAACCAGCAAGAAAATGGAAATAAAAAAAGAGACAATAAAAATGTGAAAAAAGAAAAAGAATTGATTTCAACTTTCTTTGGTAAAGATACAGATAAAAACTGCACCAAATTCTTATTTTAAAATCAAAAATGGTCTATGTTACTTCTATAATTCCATATAATTCTAATTATTAAATCCCACTTTCTGACATAAAGTCCAAAATTAGCTTCATTAATAACTTACTATTATCTCTTAAAATAGGATGTTTTCATTTCATACTCACCCCCCCCATGTTCTATAAAACCATCTCTAAATCCTCAATTCTACTTATTAATCAACAAAGATCCAGTAAATTAAAAAATACTTACTAACATAGATATATAGGCCCTTTTTCCATTACGTCTACAATATATTAATCCCTCTCTTTAAACATCGCAAAAAAGAAATTAAAACTTAAAAATTACCAAAACTAATCAATCCTTACTTAGATATACAAAACCTAATCAATTACCCCATTAGACATTTCCAAAAGAAACACAGATAACCAGATAACCATTCAACATCACCAGAAATAGAAACTCCTTATTTAACTATAATTAGGTAAATCGATTTTATATTTTTCCTTCTTCTTCCCAACCATTCTTAAGTTCTACAAATAATCCTGTTTTCTTCTAGTGCCGTGATGGCGAACCTATGGCATGGGTGTCTGAAGTGTAGCTATGTTGCCTGGCATGCGCAGCATCACCCGTTCCTCTTCTGGGTTTCTGGCATGCATGCATGCATGTGTGGTGATCAGCTGGCCTTCGTGTGTGTGGCAGTGCCAGAAAGCTGGTCTTCTGTTTTCCAGCATGAGCATGCGCGTCGGCCAGCTGATCAACGCACATGCATGCACGCCAGAAAGCCAGAAGAGGAACGGGTATCTCATCCTCTTCTTATCATCTTTTAAGGCCCCTTTTAATTTCCATGAAGTAACTCCAATAAATCTCTTCTATTTCAATTTGAACAAGTAATCTACAATACTTTTTTTCAATTTTTGATTGATTATCTAACTGCATTTATAAATCCAGTGAATCCCTCTCAATTGTTTCCACAGGGATTTATTCATCTTCAGAAATAATTTCTGGCTCCAGTAAAGAGTTAAAAAATCCAAGCATTTCACAGATCTATAAATCAAATATTTTCTCTCATTTCCTCTTGTGCTCTGGTAATCCACCCTCAGGATTTTGTTTTACAATTATTATGTAAACAAGACAGCATTCCCACACAAGGATCCTTCTATTCACTCTTTCAAAAAGGAAAGCTATTTCTTTCCATTTAAAGATTTTAATCTCTTTATTTCCTCAGCTTTTTGCAAGGTAAACAAAAATCAGTAAAATGCTCAAGTGTTTCTAAACATTATAATTCCAGAAATAACTAAAATCACCAAAAAGAAACACTTATCTGTACCTGAAGAAAATCTCTGTTTAACTGAAGAAGAAATTGTAATACAAAAAATGTATTGGAAATTACAAAGAACAGTACTAATGTCCATAAATTTACGCTACACACAGTTGCAAATGTGATGGAAGACCCACCCCTTCCGGTCACTCAGTACTTCAGTCAATCAGGGAAACCTTCATTTCTGCAACATGGTCATGAAGAGGACAGTCCAGAGGACAAATAGGTTAATTTTAAATTTCTAGCTTAAATACAGAGGAAGAAAAAGGCCCCCTTCTAGTAACTGGGAGTGAAACCAATGGCCGAAAAAGGGATACAATCAACTCTGAGAAGTCTATTTATGAAGTTCCAATTCCAAATTTTTGCAATGAAAAAACAACAACAGGGTTTTCAGACTAAAGACCCATTACTCAAGATGGCGGCACGCTTAATCGCAGCGGCTTTGAGTTCCTGGTGTCACAGCAGATTTAAGCAAAAACTAGTCTATACCCGCAGGAAGTTATTAAGTTATTATTAACTTATTATTAAAGATAAAGATCTTCTAGTCGACTCGATATTACCAGTGACTTCCAGCAGTCTCATAATATACCGAGTGACACAGTAAGACTGCCAGGCTCTCCATGGATCGTTGTTTGGCCTAAGAGGCAGCGAAGAGAGCCGAAGCAGAAGCGGGGATGCAGAGCAGGTTTGCTAGTTCAGTTACAGAAACAGCCTCCCAGACCAAGCATTTCCTAGCATTTCCTAACCAACTCTAGATCCTTTGTCCACAAAACCGATGAACTAGAGCTATGGATGGCAGCAAATAAGCTTATTTGTGACTGCTGTGTGATGATCATCACAGAGACCTGACTTTATCCACTTGTACTGGATGCTTCTGTGGAGCTAACTAAACGCACCACACACCGCTTTGACAGAAACAACAACTCTGGTAAAAGCAAAGGTGGAGGACTGTGTATTTATACACATAATAACTGGTGTACTAACAATAGAGTTGCTTATACACACTGTTCTGCAGACGTGGAATTCTCAACTGTCATTTATCGGCTATTTTATCTGCCTGGAGAGATTTTTGTTATAGTTGTCACTGCTGTCTTTATTCCATCTGATGCAAATGTTAGCACAACACTCAAACCAATTTCATTGTAATTTTTTTATTTTATTACAATGACAATAAATATTATTATTATTATAGCAATAGAACCTTTGATATAATAATTAAGATGTTTATCAATAACTGTATTTTTCATTTAAGCAATATTTCTTATGGTGATCAATTTTACAGTTTCTACAATAAAATGAACGTAACGGCACAAGTGAATGAATGAATAAATGTTGTAAGCTGAAGGAACTTTTTGATTTATTTTTTGTGGGAACACAATAAATTGGGGTACAGGTCATATTTATTATCACCACACCTTAAATAGATGTGCAATGCATTTTTGTAATAACTTACTGTGGATTATGAGTTTGAGTTCCATAAACTGTTTTCCTACAGAATTGGTTGCACTGCATTGGTAGCTTCCTTTGTCAACTCTTCGAGCACTCTTTATTTGAAGAATCTGCCCTTTGTCCAAAACCTCAATATTAGGATCACCTAAAAAGAGGGGCCTGGGAGGAGGGAAGAACACCGTAAAATGGAATCAATTTAATAAAATGTTTGTAAATAAAACTTACATACTGACAGGTACACTACAAAGTAAGATAACATCAAAATTTACCCTGTGGAAAATCCTGAGTCAGTGGTGGGTTGCTCCCGCTTCGGCCCAGTTTGGCCGAACCGGTAGTAGCAGTGGCAGGACACTCTGCCCACCCACCCGGGCGCTTCTACACATGTGCAGAAGCGGCACATGCATGAGTAAGTGCGCACAGGAGCACACCCGAGCCAATAGTGAAAAAAATGGTAACCTGCCACTGTCCTGAGTAATCCATTTTTTGGGAAATATAGAACAGAATATATAAGATTCTTTCAGTTTCATTAACAATTAATCTAGAAAGTGATAATGTGAGGAAAGTATCCTATGCAGGGAAGCTAACACAGTTCCAAAACGTGTGATCTTCATATGAATTTCTTTTTACTTAAATTAATACTTAAGATATGATACAAAGTTCTTTGGAAAAGGATACTGACTTTACTATATTGAGAGGAAGCAAGCTTCTTATTTTTCATCTATAAGTCATGTGAGAAAGGTTTAAGAATTAGCCCTTACTTGCCATCTTTGAACCACTGGATGATAGGAAAAGGAGACCCACTGACTCTGCATTCTAAAGTTGCCTGTTGGCTGAGGATGACTGAAAATTCATTGGATCCAGCATCTCTTATAATGGGTGGGACTAGAGGAAAGAGACAACAAGAGACAACAGCAAGGAGCGATAATTAAATGGGGAGCCCTATTAAAATACTGCAGAGTGCTTTTAGGAAATGAAAAGTGGAAGCTAATCGTGGAAATAAGCTCCTTTCTTTTCCTTTCTACACCCAAAATATATATTAAATACCGCCTTATAGTATCCATATTAGCATTTCACTGTGGAAATATGCAATATAAAGCTATTTTCATTCTAGACTGACATTTGAATAATGATAATTTTGGGATTAATTGCAATGAGCAGTTTGTACTGATTGGGCACGCAGCATCATTAATTAAAGGAATGAATTGGAGCAGTGAACCAGGAAAATTGGTTCACACAGCTGGTTATTTTTAGAGTTTTAGGAATGATTAATAGAGCATTAAATAATCTAAATCCTAAATAATGCTACTTCAAGGTTCATATCATTTCAAACATCCAGGGTTAAAAACTATACAAAGCAAGTACAAATAATCTGGAGTCCTGATTAATTATTTTAGGCTTAAGTCATTTTCATTTTATTAAATTTATACCCCGCCCTTCTCCAAACAAGTGTGTTGTTTTGTTGCTCTCTTGTCCTTTTAATGGGTCCATATCACATCAAAATAGTAACACAAGATAATAAGTTTAGTCAGTTAATTATAATACATTTTAAAGACTGTATGAGAGGTAATTTACTACTGAGTACTTGTACATGCTTGTATTGCATACCTAAGCATATATTTCTGAAATGCCAAGGACACTTCATATTTAATTTCATATCATAATCATAATTAAATGTACTAACCTTGCACATTTATAGTGAACATTTTTTCTGAACTCCCAGCAATACTGGTGGCTTTACATGAATACTGGCCAGCATCATCAGTTGCCACTTTAAGAAGTTTCAACAACTTTCCATTTTCCAAAATTTGCAAACTGCTGCCCTCCAGAACCTGAAAAGATTCAGGAATAATTGAGGTTATATCTGCTAAATATACCAAATCACTGTTTGTGCTTAATTAAACAGGTTTTATAGCATACCTTGGAACTGGGAGTAATAATAGAAGCTAAATAACAATTCCTATTTGGGCTTTGACAGGATAGAAGGCAGCAGCCTTGAACTCCAAACTATTACTGTTTGGAGTTACAGGATCCCTTCAACATATTCTTGAGATCTCAAAATGAGTTTAGGAAAATGTCCATTAATGCAGAAAACGTCATGGTTAGCAGAAGTTGGAACCAAGATCTGTTCTTTGGCTACTTGAATTTTGTTTTGCCTGCAACTATTTTTGGAGGGGAAAATCCTTCTTTGGATGGAAAGCCTGAAACTCTGATGGAAATGTATTTTTATCCAGCTTTAGTCAGATAGGGTTATAGGAAGAAAAGAGGTTGAATATTATTTTCAGTATTATTCCTACATGAGATTGCATCAAAATAATAATGCACTCATGTATAACTCAGTCTGGTTTTCTTCCTACATGTTTGAAATGCTGCCAGCTTCATTACATATCAAAAACCTAAAAACAAATCTTCATAATTTTTATCTCATGCTTTCAGCTAAATTTCATTTTTAATCTAAGAAAATAATGAATAACATCTTAGTGTACCTGCACATCATCTTTATACCAAGTGATGACTGGAAAAGGATCACCAGATACCTCACAGTACAGACCCAAAGGCTTGTTAATGGCCACAGATTCATTGGTCACTTTGTCCTGATCTTTGATTTCAGGTGGAACTGCAATCAAATAAGTAAATACTTAAACAAAGTCGCTTATTTGTATCATTGATTTTATTTCAATATTCTCAGTCCTTTTAGTTATTTGGCATTTGCATGTGCAACTTCAAAATAGTTCATTTCTAATTTTTATTTTAACACAGCTAATGTCAATGTTTTAATTATACCTCAATTACCACTTTCTAAAATTTAGAATGAAGTAACATTAACTCCAAGCAAAAGGGGCAGTTTACCATAAACTTTCAGACTGTAGTTTATTTCTGTGTTTCCAGCTTCATTGATTGCTGTGCAGATATATTCTCCACTGTTGTACGGTGTGGCAGAGGCAATGACTAGCAAAGTTCCATCTTCCAAAATGGAAACCCCAGGTTCACTGCCCGTAAGCTCCCTATTGTTATGTAGCCATTTTATCACAGGTTTTGGGGTACCTATATCATAAAACAAAGGCTTCTAAATATTCCACTTCATTTGAAGTTCAAAAAGCAATAGATTGCATTTCAGAATAACATACTTGGTAGTTTTCAACAACCCAATTCAAGAGCCTCTGAACTGGAACAGACCCTCCTCCCCCAAAACTCCTCAAAATCCCTGTACCTTGCCATTGTTTCCATGCCTGAAACAGCAGATGGAATTGTCTGTAAATTGTCTCTATACCTTCTGCATTATTTGTTATTTAAACAAGTAGCACTCATTATTATCAGATGCAGCAGAATATAGCAAACTGGCTATTAACACAGGAAATCAGCTTTAAAATATTGGAAAAATACCAAACGTTGGTGGTGTAATCCAAAGTTTGGCTTCTGCCTGCAGGGTAGTAATAATTTATTATTTTAAAAATAATAATAACACAATCATCACAATGATTATTGTAAAAGATGGAAGGCCTAATCCTCCTATCCCAAGAAATTGGTGAACTGCTAATTATTTAATTCAAAGTGCCGGTTATTACCTATCAAACCCTGTATGTCATAGGACCTGGATCTCAGAGAAACCATTTATCTCCAACTATTTCTGCCTGCTTAGTATGTTCCAACAGCATGGGTGTGCTCCAGGTCCCATTGTCATCTTGTAGGATCTAGGAAGCATGTCTTCTCAATTATGGCCCCACTATCTGGAACAGCATACGCCCAGAGATAATGATGCCCTCTCTGCTGGGGTTCCAGAAAACCTGATTTCAAGATTTTGAAGTTACCCCGGAGTTGATCTTTATATTTGTTCAATAACTCCTGTTTTTGTTTTTGTTGTTTATGTTGTATATCAGATTATTTTATTCTGAGTGATTTAGTCTGGGCTGTCTGTATGGGTCAATTGTTTTCAGTTGTTTTTGTGTTTCCCTTCTTTGTACACCATCTATAGTCAATTAAAGTTGGGTACCAAATAAATGTAATTAAGCAAGAAATAATAAAATTATCAGGTTATAAAAGTCAACATTCTCCAAAATGGAAAGTCTCCACTTAGCAATTTATGATGCTCTGTACCTTTGATGGGACATGGGAAGGCAATTTGTTCTTTTGCTATTCTTTCTTGAAATGGAGAGTTGTATGGTGGATCAATTGCTCCAACAGTTGGAGGTTCTAACACAAAATGAACAGAATATGAACTTTATTTATATTATTGGGTAGGTTTCCCAAATTCCAGTTTGTAAACATTTGAAATTTTCAAAATGGTATACAGTTACACACACACGCACACACGCACGCACACACACACTATAATATAAATTTTAACTATTCACATTTCATTATATATTATATATAATGTATTACATTTTTGTTTACTTGGTTCAGAGGCTTCATGGTATGCTAAGGAAACTCTGAGAAAAAAACTTTTCTGTGTACCAATATCAAGAAATAGAAGCAACATCAGGTAAATTATAATTCACTGTTATATTCCTCTGTATATTTGGAGATAAGAATTTTCCCACAAACTGGATTTTTACCTTTCTGTTGCAATTTACTGATTAGCAAATCAGAGAAGCAATGATACCCTTCTGTTATTCCTATCAACTACCATAGTCAGATTTAGATATCTGAACTTCCTTTCCTGCTAAAGTGAAATATTTTTAATACTTGCCATGATTTTACCCTTACTAACATCAAAAATTAAGGGTTTTTTTCAATGAAACTTATCTAACTTTATATATGATGATGACCATCCTTC
The DNA here is from genome assembly GCA_039707465.1 of Rhabdophis nuchalis. Lineage (NCBI taxonomy): Eukaryota > Metazoa > Chordata > Lepidosauria > Squamata > Natricidae > Rhabdophis > Rhabdophis nuchalis. The sequence continues at coordinate 110,971,411 of CM077644.1, forward strand.
CCTTCTCTCATAACTACCCACACTATTTGCTTTAGGGTGTAATAAAAACTTCCACTGATGTTTGGGAATTTGGAGAAAGCAACTAAGGGTAGATAGCATTAGGTAAAGCGGTAGTCTGACAGTATGAAATTGCTTATGTCAGATATAATTCCTAATATCAATAGTTCATCTTCCAGGAAAGACATCTCTCATTTACTACATAGTTCGGTTCCCCTGCTTTAATGCAGAACTGTAAAGTTTCTTATATTCTACAAACAATTGTATTGAATTCTGGCAAACATGAACTCCTGTTAGTTTTAAGTTTTTGTTGTCAATTTCCTTTTACTTCATTTATGTTTTATGAATGTTTTTTAGAATACAGATTGAAGGAGAAATCAACCAATAAATAAATAAAGTTACTTCAGGATTAGTTGGAGGTTTAAAAATTATAATTCAATTTCCAAAAGTAAAAAATTTCAAAACATATCTAATTTTGCATTTTTGAAGCAATGGAGAAAGTGAATTCCGTTTCTTTTAAAGTTTCTCATTAGATTCACCATAATAATATATATATATATTGGGAAAATATACACAGACATATCTATGTGTACAGACGCAGAGATAGAGATTTATAGACATTTGACTGGTTGAAAAAGAATCTTTGCTTTATCTGATTGTATTCTCCCTTAAGGTTATATGTATGTGTCTGAATACTGTTAGCGATTTTAAATAGCGATTTTAGTATGGGATTTTAAAAATGTTGGCCATTTATTTAATATCTTTTAACACATTGTTTTAGATTTTGTATCACTTATTTTATTATGGCTGTACACTGCCCTGAGTCCCGAAAGGGAGAAGGGCGGTATAGAAATCAAATAAACTTCAAACTTCAACTTCAGCTTAGTAAAAACAAAAATCTTATCCAATCATTTCCTGTAAATGTAAACATAACCTCTTTTAAAAATGATAATTCTTCTTATGCACTTTTCACTGTAATGTTAACATTACCTTGAACTTGGATCATTATCTCAACTTCGTCATGACCAGCAATATTACTTGCCACACATTTATAGATTCCAGCATCTGAAAGCACAACTCTGATGATACTCAGTGTTCCATCCAGAGAAGAAGCATGTTTGTTGTCTATCAAAAGGGGTTGTTGATTTTTAAGCCAAGTAATTCTTGGAGATGGGATTCCTTGAGCACTGCAATGTATATCAACTCTATTACCAGCCTTTGCTTTAATCACTCGAGGCCCATGTTGTATCTTTGGAGGAACTAAGTAAAAAATAACAATAATAATAAATTAAATACAGAAAGATTTTAGAAGATCATTCAGTAAAACATGAAGAACACAACATAGCACTTGACCCCTACATATTTTAAAGATATTTACATACTCAATGCAATCATTCAAAATAACCTACATAATTCTTTTATCAATACAATACAATACAAGCCACCCAGAGCCATTTGATACTGAGATGGGCAGCATATAAATTTAATTAATAAATAATTACCATTTCCAAACATTTCTAGAAATATTTACAAGACATAAACTTATAAGACTTGAGGAATGGTTAAAAATCATTAAAGAAATTACCCATGCATTTGTGTTAAATCATTAAAAAAATTATTTTCTGATGAATTAATTTATACTAATAAATTGTTAAATAATTGACTTTAAATGATTAGGTAACGTTAATGATTTCCCTCTCCAGTCATGTCTGACTCTAGGGCACAGTGTGATGTCCCGCTGTCTGGAGGCCATCTGGGCCTGGATGGGGAGTAACAAACTTCGACTCAATCCATCCAAGACCGAGTGGCTGTGGTTTCCAGCGTCCCGGTACAGCCAGCTGACTCCATCGCTGGCCATAGGGGGCGAGTCACTAGCCCCCGTGGAAAAGGCCCGCAACTTAGGCGTTCTCCTGGATTCACGGCTTTCCTTGGATGACCATGTGATGGCCGTGACCAGGGGGGCTTTTACCAGGTTCACCTGGTCCGCCAGTTGCGCCCTTTCCTTGACCAGGACGCCCTTCGCACAGTCACTCAAGCGCTCGTTACGTCCCGCCTAGACTATTGCAATGCTCTCTACATGGGGCTCCCCTTGAGGTGCACCCGGAGGCTCCAGTTAGTGCAGAATGCGGCCACGCGGGGGATTTTGGGAGCCTCATGGTGCTCCCACATAACACCCCTCCTGCGCGAGCTGCACTGGCTGCCGGTGGCCTTCCAGGTGCACTTCAAGGTGTTGGTAACCATCTTTAAATCGCTCCATGGCACGGGGCCTAGTTACCTGCGGGACCGTCTCCTACCACATACCTCCCTTCGACCGATCCGCTCCCACAGGGTGGGCCTCCTCAGGGTGCTGTCTGCCAGTCAATGCCAGCTGGCAGCGCCCAGGGGTAGGGCCTTCTCTGTTGCAGGTCCAGCCCTCTGGAATGACCTATCCCCCGAACTTCGTACCATCACGGACCTTCGCCTCTTTCACCAATCACTCAAAACGTACTTCTTCCACCTAGCCAGCCTAGCTTAGAGTTAGATTAGATATTATTTTAATTGATTAGGTAGTGGGTTTTAACATTTTAGTCTATATTTTAGCACAGGTTATTTCAATTTAATGCTATTTTAATGTTGTGACTGTATTTATTGTTGTTTGTTGTGTCATTTTTTAATTTCCTGTGCACCGCCCTGAGTCCAATGGGGAGATAGGAGCGGTATATAAATCGAATAAAACCTAAACCTAAAACCTAAACCTATCTCTGTTTCATGGCCAAGAGAGCCAGCATTGACCAAAGACATTTTCCATGGTCATGTGACCAGCATGGCTATATGCTAAAAGATAAATTATGTTTCCTTCCCATCAAAGTGATACCTGTTAACCTATTCACATTTGCATGCTTTCAAACTGCTGGGTGGGCAGGAACTGGGGCAAGGAATGAGACCTCACCCCATTGTGCAGGGCTCAGGGCTCAAGCCCAGGCTGTCATCTTTCCAGCATCTTTAACCATTGAGCAATGGCACCCCCATTTTAAATGATTATCTTTTGAAAAATGCATATTATTATAAAGAGGTGCAGATCCTTTTCATTTAATGAGCATAGATAGTTCCTGTAAATTGTGGCCAAGCAGCAAGTCTTATTTAGGCTGTCAAGATATATGAGAAGCTATTATGTTACACAAGAAGATTCAGGCTATCAGCAAATAGGGTAGTTTCTGGAGCCTTGTGGAAGGCGGAAATTAAGAAAGATAATGGAAGCTGTGAATGGATTACGGGTATCAATGGTGCAGGCAGTGGAAAAGTAATGTATTACCCTGAGAAATGTTTAAAAAATTAACACTCCACTACATAATTTTGTGTTGCACACAGAGTCTAAATTGATTTACTGGGCCAAAAGACAGATCGAAAAAATATTTAAAAATAAAGTTCTGATTCTATTACTAATCTTCTCCCCTAAGCATTGAGGGATCATGCCTCAATCCAATTTGATTCTGATGCCAGTAACCTTAATCACATTTAATTAAGTTAATATTATTTGAGTTACTAATTCATTCAATACCCATTATTAATTTAATGTAATTCAATATTTATTATTGAAAGCAGAGGATTCTTACCGTGTACATTTAGTTTTATTTTTTGGGTTGCATTTCCAGCAATATTTGTGGCCACACAGATGTAGAAGCCACTGTCTGATACCAATGTCTCAGTGATCTTCATTGAGCCTGAAGAGAGTAAGGTATGTCTGGGGAGGTGGGGAAAAAACCCACAGGAAATACAGATGACTATAAATATTTATAAGAACATGAAAGTCTCTTATAGGAGCATTAATAATAAATGCTGCACATCAAAGAGCATCTGTTCAGTATTACTTTTGTACAGACTGATCTTCCATTTTTTGCCTTAATTGCTCTTGCCCTCTGACTTCTTCATTCTGCATAGCTGAGGAATGAAGTAAGAGTCAACAGTCCACAGACTTCCATTTCAAATCCAGTTAAAAACCAGGTTGGAGGCATTTTCTGTCCTCTTTTACATTTTTTTAAAGCACATCGCTCAAAGATACCAAAACAGTATATGTGCTAGGGATTCAAAAGTTGCTCTGATGGTCTCTATGAAAAACTAAACCAATCAGAAATGGTGCCTTGGGGATGATACTCTCCGACCTGCCGAATTCAATCCAAAAGATTATTTATTCTATTTTATTTTTATCATGGTTTTGAATTTTATTTTTGACAATTTTAAAATAGTTTACTGTACCAGCTTATTTTTAATCATGGAATGCTGTAGTAATACTGTGAATGCCCATTGTATTCTGTGCATATTTCCATTAACCAATAATAGCAACCAAAAAAAATCAAATCTATATAAATAAAAATGTAACAAGAGTTTGTTCAAAACCGCTAATCTCTGAAAGTACTGCACCGATCGCTTCCAAATTTTTACACAACGTTCCTTTCAAATACGGCACCAATGATATATATAGATTGTGTAGATGTCACACCTGTGCCAGCTACATGCAACAGAAATGTAAAAAATTGTAAAAAAAAAAAAGGTAGGTAGATGGATACAGATAGAGCAGTGGGCCACAGGTATTTTATGTCATCCTTTATGACATAAAATACTCTGTCCATAAGATTCAAGGAGAAATACGGTAGGTAGGTAGGCAGCTATAGGGATAGAGAGAGTGAGGGAGAAATGCAGAAGGGAGGGAGGGGGATAGAGAGAGGGAGAAATACAGTAGGTAGGTAGGTAGATAAGTAGGTAGGTAGGTAGGTAGGTAGGGAGAGAGAGAGGGGGAGAGAAATATGGTTGGTAGGTAGGTAGGTAGGTAGGTAGGTAGGTAGGTAGGTAGGTAGGTAGAGGGATAGAGAGAGAGAGGGAGAAATACAGTAGGTAGGTAGGTTGGGGGTTATATGGTGGTTGTGTGTACATTTTTGTGTGTGCAGGTATAGATCTACATACAAATTGATTGGCCATTTAACCAGACTGGGCCACAACAACGCGTGGCAGGGAATGGCTAGTAACAAATAAATTTAATGGATCCTCGTGTATTCTTAAATCAATGCATATTTTATTAAATCTAAATATAATAAAGGGAAGAACTAGGGCAAAACGTGTGGACTCATAAAGACAAAGGAAGACTACCATGTTTCTGTCAACTGCAATGCTACTTTTATAATAAAATGTGGTGCATACATTTTGTAAGACAATAAATGTAGATTACACTGTCACTGTGGAGACTTTGAGTTGATGAAGAAAGACCCAGAAAGCTTTCTAGTTTTGTGGGAGGAGGAGGATTGGCAGAATCTAGGGGAGGAGTCAAAAGAGGAATCAGGCTAGATTCTCACAAATGATCTAAATCCAATCTCTCTTGAATTTTGTTAACTCTTATCTAGTGCCAAAAGGCAACAGTACATGACAAAAACTCCCATCTATCCTGCAAGGTAGAACAGATAGAATCCGTTAATGCCTTGATCAAATTAATTGCCTATCAGTGACTACCAATATTCATGTTGCCAAACTCGGTCCTCTCTCATTTCCAGACTGAACTCTTTCTTAAATGATTAAGATATGTGACGGGGAGAAGTAAGAAATACCAACAGTAGAAGTCACTTCTAATCATCCCTTTAGTGACCCAGTTCTTACAATGGATGTGTTGTTTAAAGACTCAACAAGGCAAGGTGCCAGCAAGTTACATGGCTTCATTATGGATTTCTGAGATAAGCTAAAGCTCCAGGCCTTTTGATGCTTCCTCACAAAGATATTCTTTACCAGAAAAAAACCTAAGTATTTTCAAGGGTCATACAGAGGATATAGATCTGAAAGCAGCATTCTTGATAAATGTATCTGTTATCTTTATTTAGTATTCATCTTATAATGTGATGGATTACAAGGATGATGGAAATTACAGTCTACAGTATATGGAAACTACAATCTAGCACACCTAGAGAACTTCATGTTGTGAAAGGACTCCAAATGATTGCTAAAGATACTGACAATATATTACACATATTAAATGCCCATTATCCTTTAAATAGGTAGGGACTGGATCAAAGTTTAATATGAATGTTCAATTCTTGGTGTATATTAATAATCCATACAAAGGCCAGAGTTATCTAGCAGCCTCTAATCACATCAGTGAGACAACATGTATAGAAATTCAAACAAAGTAAACTAAGAAATGATATAAAACTTACCGTGGAGAAAATGGAGAGATAAGCTGCATTTCTTTAGCCCAGGTGATTATCGGGGGTGGTAAGCTTTTCACTTCACAGGGAAGTGTCACTTCTTCCCCAGCTGTGACTGACATCTCAAATGGGTTATCTGATGAACTTCCTTGCTGATTTCCAGGTCTGGAAACTCTTGGTTTTACTAAACAAAGCATGCACATTATATTTTTAACTTGCTCCTGCAATAATATCTCATTTTAGGTTACTGGGTTAACTCCAATTGTTCTGTAAGCAAAACAGCTCACTCTTTCCATCTTTCTGTCCCTTCTTCTACTTACACAAGATAAACTTTCCAAAGGGTCAAGGCCTCTTTTAACAGAGGAGGATATGTTGTACACAGTTCCAGTACAAGAGGAGAGAGGATATTCACCTGAACTCACAGCTCCTGTGCCAACAGAACATTCCTGATAAATGGATATTATTACAAAAAGCAGTTGCGGTCAGACACACCACATGGGAAGATAAGATTAAATACTACTTATTGTTCCAAAGTCACATCAATGAATCTAACTCCAAATCTAAACTCTAGTCAAAACTTCCTGTTAGAATGGACACTTACTCTCAGAGTGGGAATAAATGTAGGAAGGAAGGAGGGGTAAACCACACAGTTATCCTACAGAATGGTCTTCTCAAAGGGATCCTGCTTATGCAAGGATAACCTATAAAAGTTTTTAATCATAATAAACAGGGAGAACAGCTGTAAAAGTTATAGCAGAATAGTAGGAAAAGAGGCCTATACCCATTGCAGCTAAATCACATCAACTGGTTGTTATTATTATTATTATTATTATTATTATTATTATTATTATTATTATTATTATTATTATTATTATTATTATTATTATTATTATTATTATTAAATTTATACCCCACCCTTCTCCTACAAAAGGACTCAGGGTGGCGCACAGGCAAATTAAAAACACAACATACATAAATAAACCAATTATTAAAATCCAATTAAATTAAATTACCCCGTGCTAAAACATTTTAAAATTCTCTAATTAAAATTTATAACTAAAAAGTCCAAATCGGGTGGTTGAATGAACAGGAGAAAGAATGATCATGAAATGGTTCTTGTAATACATTTTAGCTCCAAATTATTACTGATATTGGCAGTTCTGTATAGAATAGGGATGCCCAATATTTTAAGGCTGAGAGCCGTACTTATCTTTTGACTGGCATACTAAAAGTGATGTTACAAAAGTAGGCAGGCCAGGACAAAAAAATGTTTAGTAGGTTGGAGCAACAATTAGAAGGGGCTTAACGTGCATTTAAATTTAACATTATAATTTGATTACAAGCTATAATATATTCCCCATTGCCTCTTGTTAATCACCATTTGTTTGCAACTTCTGGATGGTTCTGTTCTCCTGGTTTCAAATGCTATTTGCAGACTTGAGATTTTAGGCTGAGCCCCACTACTTCATTCTTAGAGAGATTTACACTCTCATGTTTATTTACCATATACTGTCAGCTGCACTTTCCGTGTGGCATAACCTGCTGCGTTGGTTGCAGTGCAGATGTATTCCCCAGACTCCTCACCTCCCGGAGAAACCACATAAAGACTTCCATCAGACCCAGCAGAAAACATTAAACTGCTGGGAGGAATCACTTCTCCTTTCTGTAAAAGGACAGTAAAATAAAAATGAAATTTTTATGCTACATGAAGTAAAAACTGCCAGAGTATGTCTTAATAATGGTCTGTGTAACTCAGCATCTTCACAGCTTGCTTCAAAGTCATAGTGTCATTTTTGCTTTCTTTTAAAATTTACAGAGTTTGCTATTATTACTGGCTCAGTTTACATTAAGAGTTAGTCTCAACTGTTCCTTTGAGAATTGTCCTTCCTTTTACATAGTTTTAAATCTATAGCTCTGAAAAGTACCTGCTAAACTACATTTAACAATTAGACAAGCTTAATCTGAAAGCTTGCATCATTGCCCTAACTAACAGTCGAAGTGGAAGCAGCAAATGTAATTAGATGCCTTAAGATAGCATTCTTGACCATTATGCCTTCTCAATGTGTTGGAACTATTAAATGGTAGCATATGCTGTCTAGACAGAGTGTAAGATATCAACATTTTAAGTACATAAATACAGCCAACTCATTAAAGTTCCCAGTTCAGTTGATCAAAACATTGCAATTACCTTGGACCATATGATGGATGGCCTAGGAACTCCACTGGCTTTGCAAGGCAATGTAACTGGGACATTTTCTATAGTACTGAAGATCTGTTGTCCATGCTGAATTATGGGTGGAACTGAAAACACAAATATGCAAGTATCTTACAAATTATTTCTTATTAGACGTTATTTTACATGTGTGGTGTTGCTGTTTATTATAAGGCATAACGCAGATATTCCATCATAGTTTCAGTCTTTTTTAGACGTAACGGCAGGTATAGGTAATGTAGGGTCCACAGTCAATGATGTGATGAAAAATACTCCTTTGGACTACTATTGGAGTCTCTGTCCCAATTGACTTTTTAAAAATATTATTTTAATTAAAAATATTAAATAAGAGGTTGGCATGCTGCTAAGTATCATCTTCTTACACCATATTTGTATCTATGTAAATTTGATTTCCACAAAGATCCAATGGGATGTCAGAAAGAATGTGAGTAGATCTGTTAATTCACCTTCTGATAAAAGGTTTTTGTGAGTGGCTGTGTCTACTAGGGCAATCATTTCACAACCAAAGAAATCTCCCATGTGGCTACTTCATAATTGTACTTGTAACATCTTCTCAAATATGTCCCTAGGTTCCAAAGATGACCATTCCAGCATTATGCCTTATATTTAGATTAGATAACAAGGAATGTCTTCCTTTGTCTCTCTCACAAAACTTAATAACAGATTTGTTGGTCTAGGTTTCCTGATTCCCTAAGCCAGCCATCCCCAGTCCCCGATCCAAGTGCTGACACCAAAGCCATTCCAGATTTAACTTGATATGTGCCCAGCCTTCCCTTGTATGATTCCCTGCTGAATAAAAGCCTGCTTTTCCCTTGAGTACTGTAAGATTACCAACATTATTCTAAGACTGAGAACTTTTGCCACATTTGGCAGTCCGAGAGGACCATCTCTTTCTCATTGAAGGGTTCTTGTCCTCTCTTCCCAGGGACTTGCATTCAGCTTCAGCATTACCTTTTACATCTGAAACCAGGTGATACAGCATTTGAAACCAATCTTCTCGCCATCTTCCATTAGATGTTTAGCATCTTCTTGTTCATAAAGTTGCCCTAGACTAGTTTGTACATGTGTTATTTCATCCCCGCCACAATATTCCAGTGGTCTTGTTTGTGGCCATTAAGTGACATCATTAAGCTTATAGCCACCAGAAAGATTTCTCTTTGCACATTTCCCCCACATCATTTGCATACAAGCATCAAAAAGAATTCTACATGCAGGTTTATTTAAATGCTACCTTAATTATCAGCCTACTGTATGTTTACAGCAATCTTCCTTCACCATCCGTCTACAGAAACCAGTCACTCATATATATATATATATTATTCTGCACTCAACTAAATCATAAATATATGCATGTAGGTGAGGAAGGTCAGGAACAAATCCTCTTTTTCCCTGGAGATTGACAAAGCTATTTTTATTTGAGCATTATCAGAGTTTAGTGGGCACAAAAGACACTTAGCTGCTGGTTGACTTAAAGACAATGATGATAAACATAACCATGGAGAATTAGGAATGTCAATACCAAACCTCAAAAAATATAGACAATTCCATGACGGTACTAAGAAGCAGCAAATGTAAAGACAATAAATGGTCCTTTTAAATGTATACTGTGAAGGCCTGGATGGATGGGCAGGAGACCATAGTATCTGGGGGATTTTGCATACAGGGTTAGAGCAACAGTAAGTAAGGACATCATAATCATCTCCAGTCAGAGATGAGAAAATAACTTTAAATTAAATAATAATAAATGGCTTCTCGACTGACAACTGATATACCTCCAGAAAGTCTGCGAAACATGAGCTGCAGTGGCACAGCGGTTAGAGTGCTGGCTGCCTGCAATTTGGCAGTTCAAATCTCACCAGGCTCAAGGTTGACTCAGCCTTCCATCCTTCCGAGGTGGGTAAAATGAGGACCCAAATTGTTGGGGGCAATAGGCTGACTCTATAAACTACTTAGAGAGGGCTATAAAGCACTGTAAAATGGTATATAAGCCTAAGTGCTATTGCTAAAACATTCTCATCTTAAGGATGGAACATCATTGCTATCCATTCACAGACCTACATAATGATCTGCAGAAAACTTTTGCAGCAAGATAAGGATGGCAGTTAATATCCATCTGCTGATCTTCAGATGCTTGAAAAATAAAAATGTTTCAAATAAGCTTGTCGGCTGTTATTCCTTTGGTTGAAAGATCTCTGTGTTAATAGTATAACTATGCAGATTTGCATAGTTATACTATCTCAAAATCTTCTTGTCTTTGTAAGCCTTTGATATTTTGAATAGTTATCACAACTTTATCAGTTTTTAAAATCAGAACATGCTTCAAAAAACAATCTTCAGTTGCAAAAGTGTAGGAAAATAACTGGCTGTCTCCTTGTTAGGCAGAAAAGACAGCATTTTATTGGTTGTTTCAAGCATTCATCTCTTAATTTTACACAGATTTTTAAAAATTATGATGAATGAGGCTACTAAAAAGGTGGGATGTTACAAAGCAAATCCTCTCTGCTTACTGGGATCAGTATAGCAGTTTTTTTTTAAAAAAATGCTACTAGTTGTTTCTTTAAACTATACACCCCATTCACTGGCTTCTTCTTTTTAATCCTTGATCAAATGTTTTAAACTGCATTTGGGGAATTCTTTCATTGACTCCGTTTTATTAAAAATAAGTGTGTCTGCAGAAACAATTATTACTTCAAAACATTCGTACAGAAAAGACCTATCTTTGGCTGGCATTTTATTCACATGTTCTGTTTATCCAGAACATTGTAAGATCAGAACATCTTATACATTGGGTAAGACACCAATGTCTTCTTACAATGGATCTTTCACTGGAAAAATTGTGTTCAGACGACCTTTTTTGGATGCAAAGAACTTTTCTTTCACATAGCTGTGTAGCACATTCTGCATGCATAAGAATTTTAATACACATAGCCATCTCATCTGCCTTTCATGAACAGCTGGAACTAGTTTATTACTGTTAGATTCTCTGCACGGTGGAGAATGGAGGGAGTCCGAGCCAGGTTTACTCAAAACAACAGCCTTTATTAGCTAGGCAAGCTTACAGAAAAAGATAAGTTCAGTTAAAGAAATAGGCGGTAGACAGGGGCTCCCGCGCTTTGACAGCTCTTTATATTTGGAGCTGTCAAAGGGGGAGCCAATCAGGCTGCAGCAAGGGCCAGGCGCGCCGCAGCCAATCAGGCGCGTCTGTCAGTTGGCTGCCTTGCTACTGTCTGTTGCCAAGGCTCCTAGAGGCAGCTTGGAAGATCTGCGGCCGGTCGTATCTCGAGACCGGTCGCAGGTCGAGGATATAACACCCCTTTCCCCCCTCGGTCTGCGCATGCTCGAGGAAATGTCTGTTCCGATGCACGAGCATGCGTAGTCTTGTAAGAAGGCGGGGCGGCGCCGGGAACGCCCAGACCGCCTCAGTTGCTGGTGAGACGTCGGAGATGCAGGTTGCCCCTGTGCGAGCTCCTCCCTTCGGGGAGTGGAGCTCCAGGTGGTGACGTCATCGAGGCCTACCCACGGAGGCGGAGCCGTCGGAGCTGGTAAGTCGGGGCGAGGGGGCGCGGCGTTCGGAGCATAGTTTGCTGTATGCCGGTTGGTTGCGGCTGTGCAGGGCGGGTCCTTAGGGGCAAGGGCCCGCGCGTCCCCCTCGGCTTGAGACAGCTTGTGCAGCGTGTGCCGGAAGGCGGCGTCCAGTTCGGCCGGGCCTGAAGAAGCGAAGGCCCCGAGCGGTTTCTCAGGGGACGGTTTGATTGGCCCAACCGGGGCAACGGGGAGGTGCGGCTCCGACGATGGGTCCGCAGGTGTGGGAAGGCGGCGCCTTAGTTGATCCAAGTGGCGCCGCCACTCGGACCCGTCCGGGAGGCTGACCCTGAAAGAGCAGGGACCCGTTAGCTCGGTCACCGTGGCCGGAACCCACTTAGTGTCCCCTGCATAGTGGCGGGCGTACACAGGGTCCCCGGGCAGGAAAAGGCGGGGAGGGGGGGCCCCCAGGTTGCAAGGCCGCACATCGTCGTAAGCCGGGTGCAGCCTGTCCAAGGTTGTCCGCAGGCGGCGACCCATCAAGAGCTCGGCGGGGCTTTTCCGTGTGGCAGGGCAAGGCGTGGAATGCTGACCTAACAGGTAAGCAGCCACCCTTGCGGGCCAGTCCCCTTTGGTCATCCGTCCCAGAGCCTCCTTGGCCGAGCGGACGGCCCGTTCAGCCCGACCATTGGAGGCCGGATGATAAGGGGCTACTGGCGCGTGGCGGATCCCCTGCGAGGCCAAGAACTCCTGGAAGGTGGCGGACTGGAACTGGGGCCCGTTGTCGGACACCACGATGTCCGGCAACCCGTGCGTCGCAAAGAGGCGGCGCAGGGCCTTGACCGTACTCTCCGCTGTAGTGGAAGCCATCAAGATGACCTCCACCCAACGGGAGTAGGCGTCCGCGACCACCAGGAACGTCTGGCCTCGGAAGGGGCCCGCGAAGTCTATGTGGAGCCTGGACCAAGGGCTCCGGGGCAAGTCCCACTCCCTGGGCAGGGCGACCGGAGGGGCGGGGCGGGAGATTTGACAGGGGACACAACCCCCGACCCAGGCAGCTACCTCCGCATCCAAGCCCGGCCACCACACATAGCTGCGGGCGAGCGCCTTCATCCGGGCTATGCCGGGGTGGTCGGCGTGGAGCGTCCGGAGCACCCGGTGACGGAGGGGGGGGGAACGATGACCCGATCCCCCCAGCACAAGCAGCCGCTGTGGAGTGAAAGCTCCGTTTGGCGTGCCTGGTACGGCCGAAAATCTTCGGCCACGCCGCCCCGAGGCCACCCTCACAAGACCCAGGCGGAGACCTGGGACAGGACAGGGTCGGCCTTCGTCCGGGCGGCGACGTCCGAGGACGTCAAGGGCAGGCCTGAGTCCGCCACAGACAAAACGGACAGGGCCGGTACCGGCTCATCGCCCGTCTTGGGGAGGGGGCACCGGCTCAGGGCATCAGCATGCCCCAGCTGTTTGCCCGGACGGTAGTACAGCGTATAACTATACGCTGCTAGGAACTCCGTCCATCTGGTCATCCTGGGAGAAAGGATGGGGGGTGTCGGACGGTCACCGGCCAAAAGCCCAAGGAGAGGCTTGTGGTCCGTGAAAACAGCAAAATTCCGTCCATACAGGTATGGGTGGAACTTTTTGATGCCGGACACCATAGCCAGAGCCTCCTTGTCAATCTGGCTATAGTTTCTCTCAGTGGGAGACATTGTCCGGGACCAAAAAGCAATGGGGGCTTCTGAGCCATCTGGGAAGGAATGGCTCAGGACGGCCCCCAGGCCGAAAGGGGAGGCATCGCACGCTAACGTCAAGGGCAGCCTGTCATCATATTGCACAAGGACTGCCTCTGACGTCAGAGTGGCTTTGACAGCCGCGAACGCATGTGCCTCGCGGCTGCCCCAGCGCCAGGCCGCCGATCGATCGAGCAATCGATGAAGCGGCTCGGCTAACGTTGCCTTGTGGGGAAGAAAAGGCGCGTAAAAATTCAAGAGGCCGAGGAACGCCTGCAGCTCCGTCTTGGAGGCAGGCGTAGGGGCGTTCCTAATGGCCTCGACCTTCTTGGGGGTGGGGTGTATGCCCCGGGCATCTATCAAGAAGCCCAGGAACTCCACCTCCGGCGCGGCAAAAACGCATTTGCTGCACTTTAACTTTAATCCCGCGCCCCTGAAAACGCTGAGAACCTTCCTCAGTACTTTGGCGAGTTCTGAAATGCTGGAAGCAGCTATCAGAACGTCGTCAAAATACGGGACCACGCCTGGGAGCCCATGGAGCAAACGTTCCATGAGGCTCTGGAAGATTCCCGGGGCGACGGACACACCGAATTGGAGTCTGCGACAACGGAAAGCCCCCCGGTGGGTGACGATGGTCTGCGCCTCCGCAGCCGCCTCGTCCACCGGGAGCTGTTGATAGGCCTGGGCCATATCCAGTTTCGCAAATATGCGGCCCTGCCCCAGGGAATGGAGCAGGTCTTGCACCACAGGGACTGGATATGGGTTCGCCTGGAGCCCACGGTTGATGGTCGACTTATAGTCGGCGCAGATCCGCACCGACCCGTCGGGCTTGATGGGGACCACAATGGGGGTCTCCCATTTTGCCTGGTCAACGGGCTCGAGCACGCCCTGCGCCACCAGCCGGTCAAGTTCGGCATCAACCTTGGGCTTCAAGGCGAGCGGCAGCCTGCGGGCCTTGAGCCTAATGGGTGCAACCTGGGGGTCAAGATTTAAGGAGACAGGGGTGCCTACGTACGAGCCAAGCCGACCGTCAAACACGTCGGCGAACTCCTCCAAAACTCCTGAGATGGGAGAGGAGGCGGGAATAGTATGAACCCCCTGCACTGACAGGCCAAGGGCGGGAAACCAATCCAGGCCGATGATGGCCGCCAGGGGGTCAGAAACCACCAGAATAGGCAAGGGCCCCTTGAAACCCCCGTACTCCACCCCCAGGGAAATCTGGCCCAGGGTGGGGATAGATGATCCCTGATAGTCCCTCAGAACAGTGAGTGGGGGGGACAATTCATCTAAGGAAAACCCGGGGCGTAGCTTGGCCAACTGAGCCCGGGAAATAATGGACCGAGACGAGCCAGAGTCCACCTCCATGCGGACCCCCACCCCCTCCAGCTTCACAACTGTCCTGAGCCGCGTACGGTCGGGCCGGGCTTCCAGCGGAGAGTTGTCGTCGGTCAAGGCAAAACAGCCGGACGGCTGCGGCTGCTGGCGTCTGCCCCGGCGGCGTTGGGTGGGTGGGTTGGCCGCTGGTCTTCTACGGTCCTCTCCGGAGCGGCGTTGGGGCTCGGGGGAGGGTAGGTCTTCCGCGGGCGCGGCGGCGCGGCAAGCTGCGGCCAGGTGCCCCTTTCGGCCACAGCGGCGGCAGATGGTTTCCTTGAACGGGCAATCGGCTCGAGGGTGCTTACCCCGGCAGCCCAGACATCGGTAGGCAACCGGCATGGGCGGCTTGCGGCCGGTGGGCCTAATGTAGGCGACCTGGTCATCCACGTCAGGGTCCTCGTCAGGGTCCTCGTCCTCCTCTACCAGGCACGCGCGTGCGGCTGGGTGGCGGTCAGAGTCTCTGTCCAGGGCCGAGGACTCGGACATCTCGAATGCCCGAGCCTCGTCTACAGCCTGTTCCAAGGTTAGCTCAGCTCGGGCCAGCAGGCGCCTTCTGAGGCGGACTTCTCTGAGGCCCCAGATGAATTGTTCCAGCAGGGACTCGGCCAAGAACTCCGCGGCGAAGACGCACGGAATAGCGGCCATGCGGAGCGCCTTCAGGAATTCGGCCACCGACTGGTCAGGCTTCTGGAGGCACTTCCTGAAAGCGAAGCGGTGGGTCATTTTAGACGGCACCGGGGCGTAGTGGGCCCTGAGTCGTTCGATTAACGTGTCCCACGGCACATCATATACTTCGGCCGGCGCGGCCACAGTGCGGGCTGTGGCGAACAACTCCGTGCCGCTGCAGCCGAGGAAATGGCCCAATTTTCGCGCCGGGGGCAGCGCCCCGTAGTCATTTGCCAGCACGAAGCATTCGAATCGTGCCATAAAGGACACCCAGGACTCCTTCGCCGAGTCGAACGGAGCGAAAGGAGGAACGGAACCCATAGCGATCGTACCGCAAAAGAAAAAAATGTGTAATAAAAATTTTGTGAGGAAAATTCCCTTCCCTCAGCAATTCGAGCTCTGCCTGGCCCCAGCCCTCGTCGCCAGTGTTAGATTCTCTGCACGGTGGAGAATGGAGGGAGTCCGAGCCAGGTTTACTCAAAACAACAGCCTTTATTAGCTAGGCAAGCTTACAGAAAAAGATAAGTTCAGTTAAAGAAATAGGCGGTAGACAGGGGCTCCCGCGCTTTGACAGCTCTTTATATTTGGAGCTGTCAAAGGGGGAGCCAATCAGGCTGCAGCAAGGGCCAGGCGCGCCGCAGCCAATCAGGCGCGTCTGTCAGTTGGCTGCCTTGCTACTGTCTGTTGCCAAGGCTCCTAGAGGCAGCTTGGAAGATCTGCGGCCGGTCGTATCTCGAGACCGGTCGCAGGTCGAGGATATAACAATTACCTTCAGCATTCCAACAAAACTCCTTAGCTATACTAACCCTATGAAATGAGAAATTTACATAATATATGTCGTGTTGGATCTATTTGTAATGGAAAACACAGAATTTATTGAAGAGTTTATTTCTTTACTCCACAAACTATCTCTTACTAATCTAATCAAATCTTTTGTATAGACAAAGACCAGCAGAACACTACTTATTATGATGACGATGAACATGAGAATAAGCGATGACCATAGACTATCATTCTATAGTGATGTTTAATGTATTTCTTATGCTCTTTGAGGACAAAAGAAGAAAGATAGAAAACAGGTACCCAACTGAAGGAGACAAAATGGCAGAATGTGGGAATGGAAATTTTGCTTTCCATTTCAATTGATAGTTTATCTTTTTTATTATCCTAGGAACACTGTAGGAAGCATCAAGAAGAGGATGGATTGAGTAAAAACATGCACTTCAATGCACTGCATGATGGTGTTCTATACGTTTCTGTATTCACTTGAAAGCAATATCTCAAGGATTAAATTCCAGCTCCTAGTAATGTCAGATCTTGTTCCTCATCAAGTAGCAGGCTATTGGGAACTGGCAGATTTTAAGAACAGGCCATTGCTTGGTCATTTGAACTGATCATTTGCATAGTTTTTAAACTTAGGGTGCAATTTCAGTGACAATCTACCAATCATCACAGGATAGAGTACTATTGAATTCTTAACACTGAAAAGTAAGAAAAACACAATGTTTCACTCACCAAAAACATTGACAGTGGTTGTTCTGTTGTTTGTCCCAGCAACATTGCTGGCCATGCAAGTGTAGTCTCCAGCATCCTGTAGTCGAACCCTTTCAAGGTGAAGACTCCCATCACTCCGGAAGCTGATATAGGGAGTCTGGACTACCTATAGTTGGAATGGGGAAGGCAGATAAGACTTATCTCCATTCTCCATTTAGTCTGGTCATTTACACCTGGTATAGTCTGGTGTTTTTTTTAATTAACCAATGTTTCCCAGAAAGGCGACTTAAATGAGAGCATTCTTGTGGGATTTTGATTTTGCTCAGGGTTGGGGTTTTGTTTTGTTTTGTTTGTTTTTGTTTTTTTGGCAACCTTTGCGGACAAAGAAGCCCATATAACTACCTCTTTCTTGTACCTAGCTACCTAAAGCCATTTTGCATCATTTAGGTACAGAATCATCCAGAGTTCCGGAAATGCTTTTACTTCAGCCTTCCTCTTTCTCCTCTAAACCAGGGGTCCCCAACCTTTTTGGCACCAGGGATCGGTTTCATGTAAAAAATATTCCGTGGACCAGTGGGAGCCTCAAGCAGGTGAGTCGAGTCACATGGGCCCCGCACACGTTCAGTGGTCACATGGAACTCGAGGCAGGAACCCGTGTCTCATGGGAATGCGACCCGGGGAGGGCGCCTTGCATGCAACCGGGTGGGAAAGCTGCCAGGGGTCCTGGGCGAAGGATCCTCAGCTGGGGCAGGGAAGGACAGGCTGCATCCAGGGCAGGAGAGCCTGGCAAACCCTTCCCCTTGTTCAGGGCTGGGCGGTGCCCTGAACCCCCCCAATGCAGGCCATTGCCCCTGTCCTATCCCCTGGAGCACCCCAGCCAGCTGCCAGGATAGAGGAGCATTTGCTACATTTTCCTAAGAGTTGCACTACTCTCTCCGCCGCTCACTTTGGCCCGGTTACTATCAAGCCGGCAGTGGTCTGTGGCCCAGGGATTGGGGACCCCTGCTCAAAACAAAAGACATGAGGGCTTGGGAAAGTGAAAGAAGCAATAAATGACTTCAAATCAAATGCAAGCAAAAGTTCTACTCCTTTCATGGCTTCCATAATAGAATAAAAAAGGGTATCAAAATAATGATTCAGTCTAAGGGCTACATATGGAATTATCTCCCTTTGAAGTCTGTAGACTTTCCTGGAGCGTATGGTTCAGATTTTCTTCTTTCTGGTTGTAGCATAGTTTCACTGAATTAATTATCAGTACATATTTAAAATGAGTTTTCCTGTCTTTGTCAGGGTAACTGGAATCTGTAGCTTATTTTCTCCACAACTTTCCATTCTTTTATCCTATAAATTATATACATAACTATACTTTGCAATGTTCATGCATTAGAATCTTATCTGCACAAGCCTGTAACAAACCATTCTGTGGAAGATAAAATTGAGTTATGTTTTTATATATGTAAAACTATCTACACCAATGACTCTCCTGATAGGAAAACATGATTATTGTGTATAGATTAAGTCAAACTACCTCTACATGAATCTTAAAATTGATTAGAAATTCCCCATTACAACAGCAGCTGAAAGGAAGCTGAATGAAACAATATATTTCTGCTTATCTTTGGTGACACTTGGGGACAAATTTAAACCAAAGCCTTAGTTCAGATGTTTATCCTTTCCTCACTGCAACATCAAAAAGCAATGATATATAGATAAGGTAAAGATAAATTCTTCCTCTGTCCAGTTGTGTCTGACTCTAGGGGGCAGTGTTCATCTCCGTAACTAAGCCAAGGGAGCCAGAGGTTGTCCAGAGATGTTTCCGCAGCCATGTGGTCAGCATGGCATCACACCGCAGCATAGAATGTGCCATAAAACACAGAATGCTGTTACCTTCATGTTCATGCTTTTGAATTGCTAAGTGCTTGGGTCAAAAACTGGAGCTGTCAATTTTCCTGCTGACAAGCTCAACTTCTTAACTGCTGAGTCATGGCACCCCCACATATAAATAAGTAATCACAATTCCTTCTCCAGAAAAAGAATTTTGCAAAATTCAAATGAAATAATTTTCAGATGGAGTTAATTTATGGGTGTCAAATAGCAAATTATCAAACACAACAATGGAGGCATCACATCATTACTACTACAGGAAACCTTGGGATATCACGATCATTTATTATATAAGATTTTTCCAAATTTTTAAGAACTCTGGGGAGTCCAGAGTTATTTCCTGCTTCTCAAGAAGTCTGTCCCTGCCAAATGTACTTGGACAAGTAACTAGTGCTTAACCTAAACTGACTTTCCCAAGTTATCTAGCACAGGGGTCTCCAACCTTTGCAACTTTAAGTCTGAAGGACTTCAACTCCCAGAATTCTCCAGCCAGCAAAGCTGGCTGAAGAAGTCTGGGAGCTGAAGTCCTTCAGGCTTAAAGTTGCAAAGGTTGGAGACCCCTGATCTAGCAGGTAATTTCATTGAGTCAGAAAACAATCTTCATGCAATACTGTAAGTTATGTCCCACCTGCATATGAAATGAAATAATGAAATGAAATATTGCTACTCATAAAAGTTCATGTTTTTGGAAACAGTTCACCATCAAACAGTGGCGGTATTTAAACTTAAGTAAGTTTAAGTAGAAAGTTTTAAAGGATATTCAAAATTATCTTACCACCATGCTATTTTTAATCCATTTTCGCTCTGGGATTGGGTTGCCTGCCAGCAGTATACATGACAGAGTCAGTTGCTGTCCTTCAATGACATTAGCTGTTGCAGGACTCATTGCAATTAGAGGTACAACTATATCAAAGAGAGACAGGAAAAGAAAAAAAAATTGATCATAACACAAGGATGGTTTACGTTCCTGTAAAACTGCATCAAAAAAATCCATCTTAGCAAGGGACTTATGAAAAATCCTAGAATACAAAACGTTTCTTATAAATGGCTTACTTTAATCTTGAATTATAAATAAATCTACTGAGCTACTGATTGTATTCATACTGTGTTGAGACCATGAATCCCAAAATAATCTGTTATGTCTTATGGCATGCTACTTCCATTTTTACATGGTTGTTTATTATGGTTGGTCACACAGTCAGCCAGATGTTTTGATTGGATTTGGCATTTATCCACTTATTGAGTCCTTCCCAAGGACTTGGTTTAATAATAATAATAATAATAATAATAATAATAATAATAATAATAATAATAATAATAATAATAATAATAATAATAATAATAATAATAATAATAATAATATACACTCAATGTGAAATTACAGCTGCCAGTTCTTTAGCTGATGTTGGCCTCCATAGATATCAAATTCTTCTCAGGAACGTAGGACAGGGGTCCGCAATTTTAAACACTCAAAGAGCCATTTGGACCGATTCCCCACAGAAAAGAAAACACCGGGAACCACAAAACCCTTCCCATGTCTGACTATTTCCTGAGTGCCCACAAAACTTGCATATGTTGTTGAATTAAACATTCTGATTTCTTCTGAAACCTTTCTTTTCTTGGACTGATCCATGGTTGGCCTATGGGGGCTGGAAAATCTCAATAAATTGCGTGTGGTTGTGACACATATTTTGAGCAGCAGGGAGCCACAGCAGAGTGATGAAAGAGCCACATGCAGCTCCAGAGCCACAGTTTGCTGACCCCTGACCTAGGATATTGCAATGTATTAGCATAGTATATTTGCAGATCCAAGCAGAGCAGAAAGATGGAAATGTTGCCAATGTGCAGATTTTCTAAGTGCAGTCAAAACTTTTTGGTGTGGTACCCAGTGTACTGAGAAGTGCTAAGACCTCCATGACCGATTTATGCCATAATCTTGCAATTTTGATTTTCATGATTTGATACTTTATCATCTTCTCCAATGCTTTAGTCTTCAATTCTATTATATCTGGGTATTGCCACATCAATTATCCACACTTTCTTCTTTTCAACTACACACTCTTAATAAAATTACTAATCAAATTTTCATGCAGGAAACAGGATTCAAGCTCATATATGTTTTTATTTAAAATTAAACATATCAGTATTCCAATGCTCCTCAAAAATAAATCTGTGGACTTATTATTTATTTGTTCAATTATTGCTCTTTGTCTTTGTTTGGATTTAACATAAATGTGATTTTAAACATAACATCAGAGCATGCTGTTATTTCGCACACTATAAGCACTAAACTCAGTGGAGAACACTTTATTTCTATGCTAAATATTCTCAAAGCCTCATATTATCAATTCATTACCAAGTCCCGTCACAGTAACTGTAGCATGGCTTGAGATAATCTTTCCAAACTGGTTTTCAGCTTCACAGACATATGCTCCTTCATCATTAACCCATAAATCTAAAATTGTATAAAAAATTTAAAAGGAAAAAAAAACAAGCAATAAGTATTTTGTATTAAAAACATTGTCCTTAAACAAATAGATCTGAAAATATACATTCCCTTAGAATCATTGTTTTTTTAATTCTCTTATTCTTGTTCTTGTTCTCGTTTTTGTTCGACAAATTCCAATAAATAAATAAAATAAAATATTATTTTTCCAGTTAAGCTGAACCTAAACATAGGTCACATCATTTTAATAGCTTGAAAGCAATTACAGAATTGTTCCAGAGTTGTTTTCCTGGTTGTTGGGTTATGAAGATGTCCCTCTAACCATCTACAAAGGACAAGCCTTCACATTATTAGTTGGTTGTCAGGCAGATGCTGAATCAGGCTGTGGCTTGTTTAAGGTATTCCATTCTGAAAGTAGCATTTTCCCTGCTAATTCAGCAGGTGACTTACAGTGCAAACATTATTTTAAGACACAGAGGAGACATCTTTGGAGATTAGCAATTTTCTGAGCTTCAGTGGTTCATTGCAAATCTATCCCTAGCTGGAAGATTCTGTATCTCCAGGGCCATTTTTGCTGTGGCTGCTACAATTGGAACCACAGCAGTGGTGGCATACAACTGGTATGCCCCGGTACGGGCATACTGGTGCCTGCTGGGAGCATGAGGTACCGTTCCAGTACAGTGCTCCAGAGGGCCCGCCCGCTCTCCTTACCTCTATTTGAGCCAACCGGTGAATTTGTGCACACACATGGAGCGTATGGCAGCAGCACAAGGCTCCGCCGAGCAACTGGAACATCACAGGTGGTGGGTACATATGCGTGCACTGCGCACGTGCATGTGGTGGATTTCCGGCCCCGCTGCAGCATACCGGTTGCAATGGGAGCCGGAACCCACCACTGAACCACAGCCTGTTGTTATTTTTCATATATTGGAAGGGTTCCATCATAAGAATATCAGCCTTATGTAACATCCATCATAGGAGATCAATGTGCCCATTAATAAGCAAAACTATAAAGGCAGATCTTAATAGCAATAGCACTTAAGACTTATATACTGCATCATACTACTTTGCAGCACTTTCCAAATGGTTTACAAAGTCAGCATATTGCCTCTAACAATCTGGGTTTTTCATTTTACCAATCATAGAAGGATGGATGGCTGAGTCAACCTTGAACTTGTCAGAATCAAACTCCTGGCCACAGGCACAGTTAACCTGCAAAATGACATTCTAACCACTGTATCACCACAGCTCCTTAATCTTTACATAGGCAGATGTAGACAAACCATCCTTATTTTTGGCATTCAGAAATTCAGAATAAGTCAAGGTGAATTCAAGGATGTTCAATTTGGGAGTATATGCATATTGAAATGAGGCTTTCTGTGTGATTTCCTGACCTCAGGGATTTAGCAGGCAATTCTATGGTGGAAGTATAAAATATCCTTCCTCTTTCCGTCTGATTAACATAAACTGAATCATTCTATTATTCCATCAGTTGCATTTTTTGAGATTTAAGTGCCCCCTCAATAGAGAAGCAGCACAGATATGGACATTTCTATTCTAAAGTGAATGCTGTATATATAGTCGCACCATAGGGTTAACAGCAAGAATAAGAGGACTCTACCCCATCCCAGGGGAGCCATTGATGATTTATTTTTTCCTCAGGAATTGGTATTTTGTTGAAGGGAGAAGGCTAGTATGGATTCTACCAATTACTGCCCTGCCTGCATTTACACCATATTGTAGTATGTGTAGGCAGCAATAGTAACTAGCAGAGGTAGACTTTGGAGGGAGTGCTTTTCATACCAATAAGCTTTCCTCTTCATTACTCAGGGATGGGAGGAAAGTATACTATCACAGATGTTTGAATGAGCCCATAAACAGTCTTATGTATTTCTTAATACATAAGATGGTGTCTACATACTGTGAATAGAAAGAGCTCCTGTTCTGAGTTGAGTGACAGAGCTAACTGCAAAATGTCTTGAGAAAAGCGGGGTGCCGTCCATCCGCTGCCACTTCACCTTCGGTTCTGGATAACCCTGAACATAGCAAGCCAATGTTATGTTTGAGCCAATATCCATAGATACATCACTAGGTTCTTGTGTGAAAACTGGAGGAGCTATAAAAGGAATACAGAGGAAGACAAAAATCATAGAATTGTCAATACAATTTTAATGTATTTTTAATTAAAATCAGATAAGGAACCCCAAATCTTCAATACTGACTCAGAGCCCTTTCACATAAATTATTTGCCTTTGTCTAGGTTTATTGGCACAACACCACCATGTTCTCATGATATGGCTGATTGTCTGTAGCTGATTACTTCTAACTTAATCTGGGGGCTGGCTAAAATGCTTTGAGAATAGATCTGCAGCATTACTGCTAGAGTTGTGAGATGGATAGTATTCCATTGCATGAACTCAGCCTGTCTCTCCACTATTACACCTAACTCTGTCAAAGATACTATCATCTCAACTGCATGGTTCCAGGATTATTCTGAATGAACACTTGAGAATTCAATGCACTTTCAAACATGTTTATAAATACTGAATACTCCTCCAATATGCACTGTATTTGGAAAAAGCAGGGTACCATGCAAACATACAGGCTGCATGGTCATACACATTGTTTCTGCTTTACTTTGTAGAATGTACTTTCTTTCTCAAAGACAACCCTAAAAGTTAGCAAATCCTCCGAAGCAGCACAGAAGGATGAAAGAAAACCTGGAATCATTCCCTCCCAGCAATGGGGAATCACTTTCCATCTATACAAAGTAAATGCATATAGCATCAAATAATATGAATACAATAATTAGTAATATTTAATAATATTAAATAATGGAACACTAACATCAAAGGCTATCAATTAATATGATGGTGATGATAGCAAATAATATTCATGTAATATTATCCTTCATTGAATAAATTACAATAGAATGGATGGATCACATCTGGTACAAAATATCTAATTTGTGTGCTTTGTTCTAGTATCATACTTACAGCCGACATCCAGAGTTATTTTACCAGATGCAGATCCTGCAACATTTGTGGCAACACACATATAATCACCAGCATCCAGATCTTGTGTTTCCTGAATTCTCAGGGTGCCTTGAGAGAAGTCAATAATAAGAAATTCTGTTGCCCTCAACTCCAAATCCCCTAGACCCAGGGAAAGAATAATGAAATTTTTGTTTAAATCATAATAATAAACACCTACTCAGGAAATTAAATAGTTTCCTTAGAGGCAGCATAATGGCTCTATTGTTTTACAAATGTTCAGGAGACTTCACTATCTGCCAATCTGTTGAAAACAAGCACTCATAAAATACAGTGATATTATCTCTGTAAAGTTTACAATGGGGTTTATATTGAACTTTGCCTGAGGAAAAAAAACTGAATATGAGCCAATGCATAGTCTGTCAAAGTGGTGGTTTTTAAAGGTTTTCTTCCCATCATCTCTGCTCATTTCCTCTTCCTTAGATATTTAAAAAGGCATCTCCTCAAGCTGTCCATAGGTACTGTAATGTTTTATTTATGGGAAATAGGTAAGCGCATTTAAGCAACAAAACAAGATACGGAGTCATCACATCGTCGAGAGATAGATTTTAAAATTAGTTTCGTTTCATTCACATACCTTTAAACCATTTAATCAGTGGAGGTGGGACTCCAGTGCTTTTGCATTCCATTATAGAGGTGTCTCCAAGGGCAATCAGAAGTTCATTTTGTACTACAGTCACCCTAGGGACTTCTACAAGGAGCAAGAAAAGAAGCATTAGAGATGTAGATGCCTAATTTATATTTTCAATTTTTTTAATTGTACAATCTTTACTCTAATTGAGGGTTCCTTGGTGCTCTCTGAGCGTGCTTGTGACTAGCATTGATGGTGTTACCTAGTTAGGGTAATGAAACATCTGCAAAAAAAAAATAAGCAAGCTCAGAGAACACCAAGAACCCTTCATTTCAATCAGTGGTGTGATTCAAAAAAATTTACTACAGTTTTGCGGGTGTGGCCTGGTGGGCATGGGTTGATGGTCGTGGCAGGGAAGAATACTGTAAAATCTCCATTCCCACCCCAATCCAGGAGAAGGTTACTTTAAATCCCCATTTCCTCCCAATCAGCTGTGACTCGGGAGGCAGAGAATAGATGGGGGCAGGGCCAGTCACAGCTGGTATTTACCGGTTCTCTGAACTACTCAAAAATTACACTACCAGTTCTACAGAACTGGTCAGAACCTGCTGAATACCACCTCTGATTTCAACCCTGATCTACAAATATGCTCCTTTATTGAAATTCTAATTTAGCATTGTTGATTCAGGATATAATTATAAAAGTCTACCTATGCACTGGGGCAGCTAAATTAATGAAGATCCACTCTTTTTATGAACAGTTTGAAGCTACCATATTATTCTATTTTACTTCCAGGAAGTCGGAAGGATATCAATAAATTGATATTTTATAATAATCCTATGAAGCAAGTTTGGTTGAGAGTGGCTAGCTGAAGGTTAACTAATAGAAGATAAAACTGGAACTCTTGAGTCAAAACTTTTTTTGTTGCCAGTGGAAGGATTCATCTAAACTTTCTCATTTATATATTGTATATCTGTATTGCCATCACCTAGCAAGGGTGATTCCCGATCAGATTCCCAGTTTTCTTAGAATAAAAAAAGTTTAACCAGGAAGTAGAATAATACAACACATCTTTTACATATCCTATAGCCTATTCTTAGAATTAGTCCCTTGTGGAATAATTTCAGAATACTTAGGTAGATAGTTGCCAGTGCTCCCTTGAAAATAAACAAATCTTGTATCCCTTTTTTTTCATGTAATATTTTCACCTATTAGTTGTTCAGGTTGATACAAAAAAACACTCAATAACTGAGCTGCTGTTTCGTGGATCTTAGTGAATATTCCTGCCTTAGTGTTCAAATAATCATACACTGATCACCAGCATCCACAAACATTCTGATCCATTGAAATTTGCAACAAATGCAGGAAGTAATCAACTACACTCTGTGATTTATTTATTTGTTTATTTTGTTCTTTATACTTGCCAATGTACGTGAGGCCAGCTGTTCCTTTGACTGTTCCAGCTGCATTGCTAGCCAAACAACCATAGACCCCTTCATCCTTGGGTACTGTGTTTTTTATAATTAAAGTACCTCCAGGACTTAACCTGTACCTGTTAATAAGACATCGGTAGGTCAATCTGATACTCTTATTATTATTTTTTAAAAAGAAAGAATAACAGTTTGAAACAGTGCAAACTGTTTTCATTTCTGCAAACACCATTCTGAATAAAGGACAGATATGCCTATTTCATATTATATGAAATAGCTTACAGAGCAATTTTTGGAAAATGACTGTTGTTAATGTTTGAAACAGTCTCAAGACTGCTTACTGTTCAGATTGTCAGTCATCATGGCAAAATAAAAAGATAAATGCATGTCTAATTATTGTAACCTAGACCAAGGCTGTCAAACTCCCAGCCCATGGGCCAGATGCGTCACATGCTGGCCATGCCCATACCCAATTTAGTGAAGGGGGAAAAGTCCCGATACATCACATGACAATGTTGTGATGATATGAGTTTGACACCCCGGCCTAGACCCTTGAAATATTTCAGACATAATTCCCTATGCTCTTATCACTGGCTGTGTTGGTTAAGACTGAAGAGAGAAAAGATTAAAAAAAATACTTAGAACATCAGACTGTCTACTTCACTCTGATGCTTTGCCCCTGCTTTAACGTTGCCACTTGGGGACCAGAACTCTGAAATAAGAACTGTATAATTAACTGTAGCTTTGGAACTGGACATTATGGAAAGGTGGGAAAAGTTTGAAGAACTATGTGAAATTATAAAAAAATATGCATAAATCATTAAAATCCAGTCTAAGTAGAATTCTGAACTCAGAAAAACAGGAACTGAAGGAAGAAGTGAAGGAAGAAGGAGGAGGGATAATGAAGGGGTAGAAACAGTGGAAAATAAAAAGCAGACAAAGAAAACTTCATTGGGTTCGACAGTGAAATAGGGAAAAATTGAAAAGGAGGGATGTGTCCCAACAAAAGGAAATAAAAAGCAGACAAAAAACCTTATGGAGGTTGACAGTGGCATAGGGAAAACTGAAGAAGGGGTTACGCTCCAACAAAGGGAAATATAAAAGATGGGTTTGAAGTGGCTTGAAGTAAATTGAAGAGGGTTGACATGTCAAAACAAAGAAAAGAAAAGGGAGAAGATAGGAATAGAGAAGTGGGACAAAAGACATACGAGGAAAAAAATCAGACGATTAGAAATAGTTATATGGGGAAACATAAAGCTGAGATATGTGGTTTACTCCTAAACATAACAATAAAATCGAGTTGCTAACTGTTTGAATATGATAATGGAAAGATAATTAAATAAAGGTTAAAATATAAGGAATATGGATAAATATGAAACTGTTATGGGGAGATTGTAAAGCAGAGGTCTGTGACTCACTTTTATACCTGATAATTAAACAGAGTTGCTAATTGATTGAATATGACAATGGAAGGACAACTAAGCATGGGTTAAAATATACGAAACATGGACATATACAGAACTTCTAAGATGATGGACAAAGTGAGATGTGTATTGGTTGTTATCCTATATAGTAGATTAAGGGAATTGTAATGAACATTGAACAATAAGGATTGTTATTTAAAGACAATTAAGGGTAACCTAAGGCAAGATATGGAAAAATGGAGAGCGAACATGAAATATACTTATAATGGGAAATTACTGAGTTTTAAAGACAGAATCACAAACCAGGTCAGCAAAGTTCTGAAATTGTACAATAAGGACATCTCCTTGTTAAATTTCATAATAGACATAAATTGTTGATAAAAGAGAGTTTCATTCATTTTTTCTCTCAGTAATGGCAACATTGCTGGTGGATAGGGGGAGAAAGACCCTGAACATACCTGTTGGATGCCATAAGGAACATATCATTATGTGTCCACACCACAGTTGGCTTTGGGTAACCTGTTGCAGAGCAACTGATAGATACTTCAGACCCTTCAGTAAATGATTGATTCTTGGGTGATACAATAACTTTGGGAGGTTCTGTTAAATAAAATAGAACACAGATTGATTGATTGATTGATTGATTGATTGATTGATTGATTGATTGATTGATTATTGATGATTTTCCAAGCCATTCTGCCTTGCATCCATTGTTCTGCATACATGAAAATTTTATATAATTCCCATACTTATAACCTGAAATCCAGGAACAATTTTATCACATTAGTGCATCTGTATGAGACCGGTAATCCAACCAATTCCCTACAGTTTATTCGATTTTTAAAGACTCACTTGTGCCATTAGAAGGAAATGAATCCTGTATTTTAGATAATCTAAAAGGAACCTATAGCTCTCTTAGAAGCCACCAAGACAACTCTTTTAAATTCATCCTATACTAATCAAACACAGTAAGAATATTGTATTTCATATCTCAAAGCATTTTTTTTTTCATTTTAAGATTCATTTGAGAGTTCCATCTGCATTCATTTTTGCCAGTGCCAAAAGAAAATAAGTTTCAGGAAGAATACTTTTCACTAAGTTCCTAGTGTCTTTTCTTTAAGGGCTTTCACTAAAGTTCTGGGACTATCAATTTCCCACCGTTTATCTTCCTATTTCCAGAAGACATAATATTTTTTGGTAACAGGGACATTGGTAAAAAGTTTGACTCTAGTGTATTTTATGTAATAGTTGATTCAATTCATTGTTCAGCACATCTTAATCAATGAGCTAACTTGGAAATAATAAGTATTTCCTGAGAAGATATCACTAATCTCCCCATTTCACAGATAGAGAATGAGTAAATAAGTTTACTAGATGTTGGTTTATATTAAAAATTATCAGTCAATTTGTGTTGTTCCATTGTTGACATATGGTACATAAATACGTAATTAATCCAGAATACTTCAGTGTCTAGAGTCTCAACCCTTTGCTTTACATTTTGCTTAAAAAGGGTTAAAAAAACAATGAAGTTTCACAGGGACTGGATTTATTTATTCTCCTGAGCTGTTGCATGATTGGTTCAATTTTGGCTTAGCTGCTGTGGTATATTCACCATGCTTTATGAATTAGGACTGTTCTCTAAACCCACTAGACTAGTGTTGTTTGTTCCCCAAAGCATGCTTAAAACAAACAATGGCTTAGTATGATGTGTGATCTCATGTGGCAATTGTGTTTGCAATGGATTAATAGGGTGTATTATGTGGCAAAACTAAGGAAAGGCAAGCATATGAGCACAAGCCCAAAATCCTGCTACCCATTTATCTATAGCCAATGTTCTCCATACTATATGAGTTTATGTCAGGAAATATCAATGAAACCTGAAGGTGACTTATACGGCTTTAAAAACATGGGTAGATAGACATATCTGATAGGCTAAGCAGTTCTAGAAATGAAAGACTGGACGAAATCCAAATAGATCTATATGTTTTTTCAATGTATCTGACAGAACTGTTCCAAAGTGATCTGCCATGTGGAATGTTGCCTGAGCTATTTTAATTCCTTTTTAAACATTGCCAGAAATAGACCAAGAGATGCTTTAAATGCTTTGTGGGTTGAAGGAAGATCAACTCTTCTACTGATATTTGGAAACTAAAATTGGTTCATGTGAAAGTACACACTGTGCTTTAACATCACCTCTTCTGACAAATATAGTGTTATTTTATTACACAATACATGAAATATTCAGAAATAAGGTTCTTTGATTAAGAAATACATTTGGTATATTATAGTGGTTTGGCTTGCAAAAAGTCAACAAAAGTACTGCAACATCCAGCACACCAACATCTGGAGCAATTACTAGCTTTGTTTTATTTTTTTTAATCCCAGCAGTACCCAAATGACAAGGATAGAAAGAAAAAAACCCACCAATATAGCATTATTCTCACATGTGGCATGTTTCCTTTTTAATGGTGAAAGAGAAAAAAATGTTATACACCATGTCACAACGCTGTGATCACTTCCAGATCATTCTTTTGTCTAAAGGCTCTCCTTCTCCTTCTTTGATTTAAGACATTTTCTCTTCCTTGGATTGGAATTTCCTGCTCAGAGCCACTCATACCTTGATCACGGCTGGTGTGAACGGTTGCAATGCATTCTATATAGGGCTGTCCTTGAAAACTATCCAGAGTTTGCAGTTGGTTCCGAAGACTGAGTTATTGAACGCAACTGGTATCTTGTTGGTCTAGTTTCCTTAGGATTGTTGAAGGGATGTTTTTTGTTTTTTAAATAAATTTTTCAAGAACAAATTTACCACTTGAACTGCAATCAATTCCGTGTCTTGCTTTTGCTTATTGAAAAGAACGTTTGTTTGTTTCCTTGCCTGATGAATATATTGTCAGCTTGTTTTTGATGTTGTCCATAAATGTTGAATACATTTATTCATGTATTCAAATAAGGGATTTGCAATAAATATTTAAATTTTCTTGGCAAAATTCTGTTACTCTTTCTCCTGCTTTGCTTTGTACACTGATTTTCATGTGTAATTTTACTATGCAAACACACAAATACACACACACACACACACTGTGGTCACAGGTTGAGGACTATATTTATCGTATTGATATGGCCCTGGTTGTGATCCATATGGGATCTAAATTATATTTGTAGCTTGATTTTTTTTAATATATTCAAGTTTAAATTGTAGCGAGGAACTACATTTACCATCAATGTTAATGTAATGTGAATTTAAGTTAATACTAATATTATTATATCACTATACTTAATATTATTCTTTCATACTTTATTCCATGCTTCCAAACAAAAACAAAGTTCTGTTCTGATTTATTTAAGAATAAGAATTTATTCCTCTTATTAAATTTAAATATATATTTGTTATAAAAAATAGAATTGATCAACTAGATTGAAATGACATTAACAGAAAAAGAACAATGTTGCATTATTATTATTTTTTAAACCGTATGTCCTTTTTTCATTTTACCTTGAACTGTAAGGAATGCAGACGCTCTGGTGAAACCACCTTCATTAGAAGCCACACAGTTGTACTCTCCGGCATCTGAGATTTTGACTGTTTTGATTTCAAGAGAGAGATTGCTCATCATTCGCATCCTCAAGGGCTCCAGGAGTTTCACATTCCTGTTATCTCTGTACCAAGTGAGATTGTAACGCACTGTGCTCATAGTTAAGCACGTAAGGATGGCTCTGTCACCAGGAGGGACAGTAACATTGTTAGGAACCTGTACGACAGGTGGGGGCTCTGTGCAGAAAAACATGGAAAACAATATCCGTTTGATCAAAAAGTCAACAAAATTGAAGGTGAATTCTCAATTAATTAAGCAAGAGCTCTTTCTTGTTTGTGAGTCCCAAAGGTGCTTCTTTCAAGAGGCAACTGGACTTTCTGGTTTTTCTTTGAAGATATTTCACTTCTCAACCAAGAAGCTTCTTCAATTCTGACTCCAGTTGCCTCTTGGAAAAAAGCACCTTTGGGACAACCATGACCTGGATGACTGAGAATCTCCATAACACTCTTGTTTGAGTATCTCACCATTTGTGCACTCATTGCTATTTCTCCATCTCTCTTGCTTCCTTGCTATTAGTCCATGTCATTTCATCTGCTGTTACCTAGCTACAGAACCATGTCTACCACTGCTGGATTCTCTTTCTTGCCTCAAAACTCTTCTTGTCTGACAGCCTATCAGTAATTATACATTTTCTGTCATGAAAAAGACGTCTCCTTTTCCTCTTCCTCTACCATTAGAGCTTCACACTAGGTGTTTTTTTTAAGGAAAGTGTTCCTGGGAATATTAAATGTAATATCATTTAATATTCCCAGGAACGCTTTCCTTAAAAAAAAACAACCTTATGTGAAACTCAAATGGTGGAGGAAGAGGAAGAGGAGATGGCTTCTTCCATGTAGCTGAATCAATCAAATGATGCCCTGGGAAACATGTCACTATTGATAGCACCAGAGAAGCATCATGTTCTAGTGGCCATAAGAATGCACAACAGCAGTTTCTTTTTTTCCCATATAATAATATGTGTAATTTTTTTAGATGTGTGTTACGTTTTTGAGCTGATCAATAAATAAGTCAGGGAGACTATATATATAGTCGTAGATTTTCACGGGTGTAGGTATGCTGGTCTTGTAGGATTCAGCTGTTTTCCTGTGTAAGAATGAGATTGTCTTTGCAACATTTCGGCAAGTTCTCACTTGCCATCTTCAGGCTTTGGTCTGTGGCTGCGTAGGAAGGAACCAAATTGAACTCCAAGGCTGAACAACTCAACAGGAGAATAATCAGAGAAGCCATCGAAATAGAGAAACAACCTCATAATATGAACAAACGTGATGATACCTCCCGCCTACCAGACATCTGGAAACCAGCACTGGCCAACAGAGATGCCCCACCCACCACCCAAGCCATTGAAATTCAAAATAAGGAGAAACACACAAATAGGACCAATCAGCATCAATCTACCAATCATGATACAGCTGCACAGCCAATCAACCTACTCACAGCCACAGAGTCGCACTCAACCCCCACCCCCAACCATGATTTAAGGAAGGGCGGCATCTACGCAGTCACAGACCAAAGCCTGAAGATGGCAAGTGAGATCTTGCCGAAATGTTGCAAAGACAATCTCATTCTTCCACAGGAAAACACCTGAATCCTACAAGACCAGCATACCTGGGTCCTAACAAGGAGAAGGGCGGGGTATAAATTTAATAAAATAAATAAATAAAATACCTACACCCGTGAAAATCTACGAATATATATATAGTCTCCCTGACTTATTTATTGATCAGCTCAAAAACGTAACACACATCTAAAAAAATTACACAACGGAACTCATGGCTTTCTGTTTAGATGGTCTCTGGTGATGAGCCGAAAGGCAGAAAAGGAAACAGTATGTCTCCTCTGACAGGGTGTTTATATATATAAACATTTCTAATTTGAACAGTGTGGTTTCTAGGTAACAAATGTGTTAAAATATAAACATCCTCATAATCATAAAAATCATATCAAAATACAAACATATAGTTGATACTATCAATCATTGTTATACGATATATTATCTTCCATATTAACATCTATTATATAAGCATCAAAATGTTTACTAATTAGTTTTTCTTTCTTATATAATCCATATTTCATATAAACCCATCCATATTACCACATGTGGTAGACATGTCCCAAAGCAAAAAAATATTGGAAGAAAATTTCCATATGGCTAGAAGCTATGATAAAACAACACATAGAACTGAAACCTGAGATATTCCTGCTGGGCATGCTACTAGAAAATTATAATAAGGGTAATACACATTTAATTTTACATATTTTAACAGCAGCCAGGACTGTATACGCACAATATTGGAAAAATAAACAAATCCCCACAAACGATAATGTAATAAAAAAATAATGGGTTATGCAAAAATGGACATGGTAACATTAAAAATGAAAGAAATGAGGATTCTGGATATTTTTTGACATGGGAACTTTTTTATAAATGGTTAGTCGATAAATACAGAGATCAGACAAAAGCAGTTTCTGATAGGTTCAACTCCTGCAATTTATATTCCTAGAAGTTTTTTTTTCTTTTAAAAGATCTTGCTTTAAACAATATTTTAAAAATTAAAAAAAAAATACCCTCTCTTGAGCAATAACAATCCATTACTAGATTTTCAATATCAAAGTTTTATAGTCTCCCCAATTTATGGAGTCTGTGGCAAAATATGCTCTGTTTACGAAGTGACACCATAGAATGTTCAGTTCAATAATTTGTCTGAATTATTATAAACACTCTATTATTGGCATTCGTTCATTCTTCCTTCTTAATTGTTTTTAGAAAGACTTACAGTTCAAAACTAAACAAACTCCATACTTTGCCTACTTTTATTTACAAGTTTGCATTTATCTTCCTTAATAGATTCTCAATCAACCAGCTCATGATAATCCCAAAGAGCCTTTTTCCAAAAGGCAGCTAGACTTTCTTGGGAACTGAAGAAGCTTCTTGGATAAGAAGGAAAATATTTTCAAAGCAAAACCCAGGAAATTCTAGTTGCCTTTTGGAAAAAGCGCCTTTGCCTTAATAGGATTTATTTTATTTTTGAGGGCATGTTAATATAATGCATATGTATGTTAAAATTCCTGCTGTTGTGATGACTGTCTCTATTCTTAATTTTAATTGTTAAATATTTATAGATTATTTTTTGTTAGCTGAGTTATTATATTTGTCATATTATATTGTATCATATAATATTAAACTCTCAGTTCTACAGATACTTCCTTGATTTTTTTCCCCATTAGGTAAAATAGCTGGATAATCTTTCCTGCAATCCCCTGAAGGAAATGTATTGGTTGCTATAAGTTAATGATGGCTATAGTATAAGTAAATATATGTGAAATAGATTGAACATGATAAACATAGCAACTAATTGATTTTAGGCTATTTTTGAAATTTGTTGAAGGTTCACAGTAGAGTAATCCAAGAGCTATGTACAGTTTTAGGATTATAGGTTACCTACCTCTGAGGACAATTTATTTATGGTTATATTATGAGAAATGATCACTCCAAGTGAGAAACCCCAGATGCTTTAAGAATTTGTTCTTTGCAAATGTCAAAATAAGATAATTTGATCCATACCTCCTATCCTCCCTACACTGAACCAAGAAACGGTTTCTTAATCTGTCATCATCATTATAAATAGTAGTAGTAGTGCCATTAAATTTATTATAACCATCCACTCCAGTGGACTCTATAGGCTTACAATATACGGTTTAATTCAACCAATTAAAAATATACAATAGTCACTGGTTATACCATTTTCCCGCATAAACATCTTAATTTACATGACAAAACATCAAAGACATAGTTATAGTAGGCCTCAGAAATACAAGTAAAAAACACATTATAATCTGATTTATTTTATAACATTGCACCACAATCAATATATGTGTGAGAAGCAATAGTAATAGTGCTAACCTGATACATCCAAAAATGTCTCTGCTTGTCCTATACCCGCAGTACTGCTAGCGATACATTCATAATAGCCCTCATCCAAAAGAGATACTTTGGCAATCTCCCAATTTACAATAGCTGATTCTCTGCAACAGAATAACATCAAGAAAATATTCAGAAATGTGGAAAATTTCTCTAAAGTTGGCTAAGGTGACCAGACGTTCCGCTTTTGGCAGGACAATCACGCTTTTCAAGAATTAGTCCCGCGCCCCGCTGCCTCTTAAAAATATCCTGCTTTTTGCCTGGAGAGGCGGCGGGGGGCAGGCGGACAGCAGCCGCTCTGCATGCGCTCAGAGGTGGCCTGAGGCCAGGGCAGCAGCGCAGGCAGGAAGCACTGGCCAGAGCGGGCTGGCAGGCAGGCGAGGGCCAGCGAGGGAGGAGCGAGCAAGAAGCCAGCAGGCAGAGGAGGAGGCTCAGAGCCATGAGCACCACCACCGCCGCCTCCCCGCCCGAGCCGGCTGCTCTCAGCGCATCGCGGCGGCCGTGGCAGCGCAAACTTCAGGGCCGCGCAGGCTCCGGCTGCAGCCCTGAACTTTTCGCCACTCATCCCGGACGAGCCGGAGAGGGAGGGGACGCAGCGGTGGTGGGGATCACACCTGGCTGCTGTCAGCGCATTGCGGCTGCTCCACAAAGTTCAGGGCTGTGCCCCCGTCATGCGCAGCTATCCTCTTCCTCCTCCTCCACCTGGTGGCTTCTCGGTCGCTCCTCCCTCGCCGGCTCTCAGCTGCCCGCCAGCCCACTCTGGCCGCCGCTTCTCGTCCACGCCGCTGAGCGTGTGCAGAGCAGCCACCGGGCGCCCGGCCCCGCTCCACAGCCCCCCCGGCCTCTATGGGAATAGTGCAACCTTGGGTACGGTCAGCGAGGGAAGCGGCAGCTGCAGGGCCGGAAAAGACCGCTTAGCCTCCACCCCCCACTCCCTCAATGGTATCCCGCTTGACAAATTTTGAAATCTGGTCACTTTAACGTTGGCTATAGAATTCCATGTGCAAAATCTGTGTAGCTTTCCTACAATCTCCAAAATTCATACCAAAAGCAGGAAACTGGAATGGGAACAGAAGAAGATCGAGTGCAAGACACTTGTTCAATCACATTTAAGCAAAAGGAGTTTCTACTATTTCTATGTAGCTTTTCCCAGCAATTTCATGTATTCCTTAGCCCTATCTTCTTTCACACTTATACTAGCTCTAGGACCATTCACAGTCCTAAATTGTGCAAATAGAAAAGTTTCCTATTAAAGATTTAAAACAAATTGCAACGCAGCAGGGTTATGTCACTGAAAACACAGGAAATTATGAATACAATGTAGCTTCATGTTTTTAAAAGCATAGAGTACATGCTCTAATTATTTTAATGAATTGTGCCATCTTTCTCGTATGAAAATGTTTCCCAAAAATTTAGTTTGATGGATGCTAAAAAAAAAACCTGCTTCAAAATGCATTCCTAATAAGTGTTGAATGTATCAATATATCAGAAGTATTGCTTTTTTTTAAAAAAACCAAGTAATTGTTCCTTTTTTATTTGTAGACTGAAGAAGTAAATCTGATCACATTGCTGTCACGTGATGTTTTGTGACTTTTTCCCATTCGTGGAGTTGGGATGGGTGTGGTCTGCATGTGACACATCTTGCCTGAGGGAATCCAGTTTGACACCCCTATTATTTAATGTTCTATGATTGGGCCGACTGGGCCTGAGTCACTGAAAATAATAAAAATAGTTTTGTGAAGGAACTATTATGATCAGACTACTAAAATATTATGTCTGCCTTCATTTAATCAGGAAAAAATGGCCTAATATAGAACTTGAACTGTTTTTTTTTAAAAAAAATTGATTTATTCAGAAAATTTAAATACTTTTTTTAATTTAACATGTATTCAATTAATTAAATTAATATTTTTAATTCATCCAAAAAAACAGACTTTGGGGGCAACAACAGAACAACCATTTAAATTCCATTATTTCAGAGTGAACTCTCAGTTGGGCTATCTTATTATTTATGTAATCAACATGTAACAAGACATAAAAATAATCAACGGGGGGGAAAACCAAGCAGTTGGAGTTTAAAATCATAATTACGCACCAAGGAAGAATGTCTCTAGAATGACTTAATGCAATTTCATAAAAAGATTATGTAATAAATTGGCAGCAATTTATATAGTTGGATTACAACATCTATATTGTTAATTGATTAATTAAACAAATAGCTATAATCACGCTATTGCTTATTTTGGAAATACACAGGAAATCCCTCAAACTGTTTCTGCTTCCTTTTTTATGTTTTAGTATAATGAAATGCAGTTAAAAGATTCTTTGCTTAGACAAAAGTTCTTAAAGAAGAATTATTGCTATTGTTTTGGAACATACAGTATAATGCCTATAACAAATGTAAACTGAATGCAGACTGAAATCAGTGGATCAAATTAGTTATGACTTAATCCCATTAAGTATGATTGACTTAGTCCAGATTGGAACATAATATAATTAGATCACTGTTTTCAAAATACCTAAGAAATCTTTTCCATACTTATTTTGGGAATACCCTGTATACAGAGGATAGCGAACAAGGTTCTCAGAACTGTTATAAGCTATCCACACAATCTGTGTGCATTCTAACTTCCATGCTGTTGTATTCTAAGGAGAGAGTGGGACAGTAATAGTTAGTGGTCATTTCAGGTCATCCCATTATTGGCAGTATCTGATAGCTATCATAGAGAGCAGAATTCAGATATTGTGATTGGACAGCAAACTGAATAATTTGTCAATACGTAATTTTTATTATGTGGAAAAGAAAGTCAAAAGTACCCTTCAATAATCCTCCTGAAAAACCTGAGTTTTTCCCAAAACTAATATAAAAATAATAACATTAATTTCAACATTCCTACTCTGATTATTTTCAGCAAAGAGGTATACTACAAAATTCTACAAAATTCTCAGAAGTACATAGAACACTGAAAAAGCCCCTCCTTTTGCTAATTTGGCTTTACAGCAATATATAAGAATTTATGAGTTTAAATGTTTACATATTTTGCTAGTTACATCAATCTTACTGTATTGATTAGGCTAATACTATATGTCAAAATTATTCATTCAATATATCTTTACTATATTACTCTGAGAATGTGTAATTCTCATTTGCTAATGCCTTAAAATGCTCTATTGCCTTAAAAACATATTTTCTTCTGGCATGCTGTTCATTTCATATTATTCTTAGTCCAGCTATTCTTCACAATAAGAGTACCAAAGTTCAACCATAATTTTACCCTTGCATAATGAAGGCAACTGTGTCTTCTATTGTCTCTTCAATTAAATTTAGGAAAATATACTTACTTGGAAAACTGATCCATTCCTAGTTTAATTCCATTTCTTCTAAAGTGAACAGTAAAAGGTATGAGGCTGACTATGTGACAAGAAATATGACTTGTTTGCAAATAATATCCTGGAGTTTTCTTGGGCATGCTGACTTTTGGAGCATCTATTGAAAAAAAATGTCAAACTTGCTATTTTTATAAAGATTTGTCTTGTAAATTTATTTAACATACAGATACATAAATAGTCTATATCTATATTTCTGTTTGCCTTTCTGCCTTCCCATCATCTATCATCCATGTATCCATGTGTGTCCATCTTCAGTGGGACCTCAGGTCCTGAATGGCTCAGACCACGAACAATTCAGGTGCCACCAAAAAATCAGCTAAATGTTGCATTCAGGTCATGAACACATCCTTGGGTGCTGAATAAGCACAGCTGCAGCGATTTTCCCTGCTGCGGCAATTTCCCCTTCTACGCCATTTTTTTTGTGGGCGCACATGTGCAGTCAGTCTTGCTTCTGGTCATGACCAAATCGGGTGCCGACTGAAGTCCTGGAACAGATTACAGTCAGCATCTGAGGTCCCACTGTATTATCTATCTATCTATCTATCTATCTATCTATCTATCTATCTATCTATCTATCTATCTATCTATCTATCTATCTATCTATCTATCTAACCATCTATCAATCTCACGGCCGATTCGCTCCCACAGAGAGGGACTTCTCCGGGTGCCGTCCACTAGACTTTGTCAGCGGGCGACGCCCAGGGGAAGGGCTCTCTCTGTGGAGGGCCCAGCCCTCTGGAATGACCTTCCCCCCGACATTAGAACAACTACGGACCTCCGCTCCTTCCGTCTAAAATTAAAAACACACCTTTTCTGCTTGGCCGGCCTAGGGTAGTCTCTTTATCTATGGGTTTTTTTAGTAAATTTAATTGGGAATTTTCGTGAACGTCAATTGGGAATTTTAGCACAGGAATAATGTTTAATTTGCCTTTTAATTATGTATGTATATTTGTATATGTATATTTATTGTCTTTTATCTTCCCTGTGCACCGCTCCGAGTCCCCTGGGGGAGAGGGAGCGGTCTATAAATTAAAGTTGTTTATTATTATTATTATTATTATTATTATTATTATTATTATTATTATTATTATTTATCATTATCCATTTATCATTTATGTCTAATATCTATCTATCCATCCATCCATCCATCCATCCATCCATCCATCCATCCATCTATCCATCTATCCATCTATCATCTATCTATCTTCCTATAAAGCTAAAGATTAAGATAAATACAAATGCAACTAAAGAATTCATATCATATATAGATATTACTAAAATAGTTACCAGGAATAATATTAGAAAATGAAACACTTGAAACTCTCTGAAAGAGGTAATCTTCTTTGTCGTAGCCAGTTATTTTAAGGAAGAAGGCTTCATTTGGTGGAATAAACTCAGAGATATTCCAGATTCCATAAGGATTCATTTCAGGAAAGGGTTTTACAGGAACAGTCTTGAGGGGGTCTCCAGCAATGCTTAGCAGTTCTAAACGATCTACTCTAGCTGGAAGATGGATTCCTGTAGTATTGAGCAGAATGAAGGTGGGTATCCCTGTGGACCAAATGCAAATTAAAAATTACACCAATCATTCCTTTTTCATTTTTCTTAGGCAGCATAATCTTCTGTTATGTCACTGGAAGAACTTGGTACATTTTAGTTGCTCTAAAACAGAGTGGGAAATCTGGGACCTCTGTCCTAGAAATCTATTTTGCCTCACAAATTCCATTCCGACTATATTGCTGAATGTTAGTGGCAGATCTGCTAAAAATCAAACACAATATGTTCTGGTTGTTGTTGTTTTGTTTTTTGAGACAGGAACGACACCAAAAAACAGAATAAACTTAAATCCAGTTAAACAAAAGAAACAATATTCTTCTAAAATTTCAATAGGTAAGTACAAGTCTGACAAGCTGAATGTAAC
Source organism: Rhabdophis nuchalis (assembly GCA_039707465.1). Lineage (NCBI taxonomy): Eukaryota > Metazoa > Chordata > Lepidosauria > Squamata > Natricidae > Rhabdophis > Rhabdophis nuchalis. The sequence goes on from CM077644.1 coordinate 111,012,222, forward strand.
AATACTGTCCACTTTGCATTACAAGCCCATCCTTTTAAAGACCTTATTCCCCCAACACCAAAACATTGACTTGGTGTTGGAAGCTGGCCATTTAGTAGAGGAAATAAAAGATAAATAAAAAGACAGCCATATGGCAAAACACAGCTCTCTTGATGTCCATGCAATGGATCGTGTTTACATACTTATTTGCAATGACCTTAATTCAAATGAGACTTTACTTTTATATTTCATGAAATACCTTAACCTTCATTCCTATAGTTGAGGGAACTTTCAGAAGGCTCAGTAGTACTATTTAAGCTGATTTCTCTAGGAAAAGTTTGTCTGTCTGTCTGTCTATCATTTCTGGCTAGCCTTTATTTTGCATTCGTTTATTATAAATAATAATAATAATCTAATTTTCCATTTGTTTGGCTAATTTTTAATGCATTAAACCATGCTGGGATATATCATTCCATTATCAGAAGACCACAACTCAATATAACTTCAAGGTAAAAACAAAAGACATACAGAAGTCAACATTTGAATTCAAAAGCCACACTATTCAGCTGGACTGAGTTCTAATAAGCATTATTAGAACTATTCACCATTAGTTACAACCAAAGGAAATAGGTAATAGTCATAGAGATTTCAAAGCAGAAAAATAATCTATAGCCATTTACAAGATCAAGTCAAGGCTTTTCTTAAAATTGAACCTATTTCATTGCAGAAAATAAAACAAAACATTTACCAGCATATCTTTTTGTATGCTCTACTGAATAAGGAAATTAGGCCTTTTAGTAATAAGCAACAATTCTGTAAGGTAAATACCACTCAAATGCAAGCTAAACATAGCAACTAACCTTGTACTGGTCTGGTAGAAGTCATTTTGAAGTCTAGTGTAGGCTTCCCTGAAAATCCAGCTCTGAAGTCAATATTGCTAAGTCCAGTGATACGAATAGAGTGTCGTCCACTACTTGATGTCTACAAAAATAGTGATGAAGTTATTGTAATGTCGTAGTATGAAGGTTTGTGTTCCACAAAATGTTACTATAAATTTAGTTTATAGTTCTAGCATATAAGGAAATTCCTCTGAAACAATGAACTTTCTTTTTCCTGACTATCCTGTATTCACTTATTTACAAGCTGTTCACACATAGCATATTTAAACCTTAGGACATCTGTAAACTCAGCTGTTAAGGGAACATTGGGAGGAGAGGTCCTATATATGGATTGGATTGGATTGGATTGGATCGTGTTTACATACTTATTTTTCTATAGTGGATGTAGTCATTTTTCATTCATCTTTTCATTCATGTTATTTTTGGTGCTTTTTTATTTGGATGCAATCTAAGTCTGAATCCACATATTTACCCAGCTACTAACACAGATTAGAAGTGGCCTCAAATGAAGGAAAAGAATCACTGCTAAAGACATAGAAACTGCAAGCAAATAACTAGTTAACATGCAGTTAAAATTACTAAAACGAATGGAGAATCTACAAACCCCTATATAGTCTTCACAAACAGAAGGAAAAATTAAATCATATCAAATTTGAAAGTATATATGGATTCAGAGCTACCAAATCTATTATGTCTAACCAAACTGTATGTAGCAAAAATATTAAAGCAAAAATGTTTTCCGTAAAATTATTGTTTAGACAATCCAGTCAGACAAATCTATCTGTCTTCATTGGAAAAGCTGCTATTTATTTCTGTTACTTAACCTTTTGCCTCTGTTAAATCATCACATCAAGGGTTTTTTGGCAAAGGCAAGTCCTTGTCAAGATCAATGGATTAGCAAAAATGATTTCTTTCTTTTTTTGACTGCCAAAATAACTCCTGCTATCAAGTGATAATTAGCTGCTAAGCGTCAGGTGGGCAAAAATGCCAACAACTGATCTCTTTTACAAGTTGACACAATATATGCATGGGCAATTTATAACAGGATTAAAGTACTTGAGCAACTTTCTTTTTTTTTAATGGGGCATGCCATTTAATTACCAACAAACCAAAAGGCAAATAAAGTTGTATTTAGTAGTGAAAACAGTTCAGGGTAAAGAAATGGAATGCTTGTTTCTTTGTGGCCAAAGGAACTTTTGAAATTGTCATTCTCAAATTCTAAGCCAGCTGCCAGTTTTGAGAAGGGACATCATTCTGGCAACTGCAAATTACAAATTGTTCACCAAGGCCAGCCAGAATCTTTAGGCTAGTAATCCTGGAAAACAGATCATGCAAAGCCATAATGGGCAGATACATGTAACAGATTAAGCCAAAACTAAATAAATCACAGTATGGCTTTGTAATATTTGTGAATCAGTCCACAGACACAGTTCAATTATCTTGACAAATCTGATTTACTACCCTAAATTTTAGTTGTCAACCTTGTACCAGGAAAACCAAATTAATTTAGTAATCTGATTCACAGGGATGAAGGTTAATCCTTTCATAAAAGCATTCCTGTCTCTGTAACACAACAGCCTGTAAACGTAGAATACCAATTCTCTCCACGGGTATATCCATAATTAACTTTTAGGATATTCCTGTCCTGTGCTAATGCTGGCTTGATTCTGTCAGTACCAAGACATTTTGTCAGGGGCCTTGGACCGAGTCGCGCCCTTGCGGCCTCTCTTGCGGCGACGAATCACCCAGGCTCCTTGGTTTACTGAGGAGCTGAGGGGGATGAAACGCCACAAGAGACGCCTAGAGAGCAGATGGAGATCTTCTCGCTCCGAAGCCGACCGAACACTAGTGAGAACCTATATTAGGACTTACTTAGTGGCGATAAGGGTGGCCAAACGTATTGTGCCACCCTTATTGCATCCGCAGATAACCGCCCTGCCGCCCTGTTTGGGGTGACCCGCTCCCTCCTTCACCAGAGGCCGCGGTAAGCCCCTTTACAGGGATGAGCAGAGGAATTTGGGATTTATCTGCAGGATAAAATCACTCGGATTCAGAATAAGTTACCCTCCATCGAGAGTGGTCCAGTCGGACTGTCCGAGGCTGTTCTTGAGAGACCATTCTGGGAGGAGTTTGACTTTGTTACTACCGAAGATATGGACAGGTTGTCAAAGAGGCTTAAGGCTACCACATGTTTATTGGACCCGTGTCCCTCCTGGCTTGTACTGGCATCCTGGGAGACGACATGAGGCTCCATTGTCAACGCATCTTTGAGTGAGGGGTCCTTGCCTGCCGTCTTGAAAGAGGCGGTAGTAAGGGCTCTCCTCAAGAAGCTGTCCCTGGACCCAGCATTATTAGAGAACTTTCGTCCAGTCTCCAACCTTCACTTTTTAGCAAAGGTTGTTGAGAGTGTCCTGGCCGAACAGTTTCCGCGACACCTGGAGGAAATTGATTATCTAGACCCGCGCCAGTCCAGCTTCCAACCCGGTCACAGCACCAAGACGGCATTGGTAGCGTTGGTTGATGATCTCTGGAGGGCGCGGGATAGAGTACATTCCTCTATCCTAGTCCTATTAGACCTCTCAGCGGCTTTTGATACCATCGACCATGGTATCCTATTGCACCGACTGGGGAGGTTGGGGCTGGGAGGCACCGTTTTGCGGTGGTTCTCGCCCTACCTCTCTGGTCGGTCACAATATGTGTTGACAGGGGGGCAGAGGTCGGCCTCGAGACCCCTCTTATGTGGGGTTCCTCAGAGGTCGGTCCTCTTGCCCCTCCTATTCAACACATATATGAAGCCGCTGGGTGAGATCATCCATGGTTTGGGGTTGGATATCATCTGTATGCTGATGATACTCAGCTGTACATTTCCACCCCAGACCACCCCAACGATGCCGTCGAGACGCTGTCCCGGTGTTTGGAGGCCGTACGGATCTGGATGGGTAGTAACAAACTCAAGCTCAACCCCTCCAAGACCGAGTGGCTGTGGTTTCTGGCACCACGGTTCAGCCAGATTACTCCAACTCTGGCCATTGGGGGCGAAACACTGGCCCCCGTGGAAAGGGCACGCAATTTGGGTGTCCTCCTGGATTCCCGGCTGTCCATGAAGGACCATGTGGCGGCTGTGGCCAGGGGGGCATTCCATCAGGTACGCCTGATGCGCCAATTGCGCCCCTTACTGGACCGGGCTGCCCTTCGCACAGTCACTCAAGCACTCGTGACGTCCCGAGTCGACTACTGCAATGCTCTCTACATGGGGCTTCCCTTGAGGTGCACTCTAAAGCTACAGTTAGTTCAGAATGCAGCCGGGCGGGTGATTACGGGAGCTTTGAGGCACTCCCATATAACACCAATCCTGCGCAAGCTGCACTGGCTTCCTGTGGTCTTTCGGGTGCGCTTCAAGGTTTTGACGATCATCTTCAAAGCGCTCCATGGCTCGGGACCTAGTTATATGCGAGACCGTCTCCTGACCCATACATCCCTTAGACCGATATGCTCCCACGGAGAGGGCCTTCTCAGGGTGCCGTCGGTCGGACAATGCCGACTGGCGACACCCAGACCTTCTCTGTGGCGGGCCCTGCCCTGTGGAACGACCTACGCCCAGAACTTTGTACCATCACCGACCTCCGCCTCTTCCGCCAGTGTTTAAAAACACACCTCTTTCACCAAGCCGGCCTAACATAACCTCCGCTGGGACTAGCCATAGATAGTTTTAATTCGGGGATTTTAATTTGGTTTTAGCGCAGGATGGGGATTTAATAGGTTTTAAAATTTTGTATTGTTGTTTATTGTATGTATTTTAATTTCCTGTGTGCCGCCCTGGGTCCTTTTGGAGAAGGGCGGGATATAAATTTAATAAAATAAAATAAAATAAATAAAAATAAACTCCAAACAGCAGATTACCCTTGGACAATTTCACTCCCTCCCACCTTTTGGTCCCAGGAAAGTAACTGCCAATCATTTTCCTTCTTGGACAGTGAGATGCCTTCTAAAAAGAAATATAACAGAATAACAGAGTTTGGAAGGGACCTTGAAGGTCTTCTAGTCCAAGCCCTCCTCAAAGAGGAAACCCTATACCATTTCAGAGAAATGTTGTCCAATCTCTTCTTAAAAACTTTAATTGTTGGAAGGCCCACAATTTCTACAGGCAAGTTGTTCCACTGGTTAATTGTTTTAACTGCCAGGAAATTTCTCATTTCTAGATTAGTTCCTTCTTGATTAGTTTCCAGCCATTGCTTCTTGTCCTGCCTTCAGGTGCTTTAGAAAATAGGTTGATCCCCTCTTGTCTGTGACAGTCTGTCAAATATTGGAACACTGCTATCACTCCTAGTCCTTCTTTTTATACATACAGAGAGAAAATTAAATAATTTATATAAACAAAGTGAAAGAATCAAAATACACATACATACATGTAACATAACAAGTAGCTTTAAAAATGTTTTCTCACTGCCCTGTTTTATTCTTGTCTTTTGTAGTTATCCTTACCCTGACTGTTACAGAAGCACAGTAGTTATAACTCTTGACATGTTTGCTGGCTTAAAACACAGCAGAAAAGAATATTTGTAACGAAGGTTGAAGTTTGGAGTCCTTGATGCTCCAAACTTCAACTTGAAGCTTGGTTGTTTACTCATCTAGCACTGATGATGTTACCTAGTTTGGTAATGAAATGTCTGCAAGAAAACAACCAAATCAACTACCGACCTTCCTTCCTTCCTTCCTTCCTTCCTTCCTTCCTTCCTTCCTTCCTTCCTTCCTATTTCTTTCTTTCCTTTCTTTTCTTAGCTTCCAATTTTTCCTTTTTCTCAATTAAAAAATAAACCATTGACACTGTTTCATTGTTTTTCTAGCTAATGGAAGTATTATCACAGCTTCCAAAAGCCATAATTAGTTTGTTGGAGGAGTATTTTAGGAGAAGTAAAGGTTCTGCTTGTTTCAAACTGGCAACCTTCTATTTGTAAAGAAAGAGTTATAGCCTATGAATGGTTGCAACAAACTGAATTGTGTTATCTTTTGCGGACAGTAAAACTAAAGACAACCTAATTGTCAGCTTTTCAAGATACTCTAGATAAGGAGCTCAGATGGGAATATTAGCTCTAGCTTTAGTGTGTGTTTACATTAACAGAATATTGCAAGTCTGAAAGTACATCTTTTCCCCCAGCGCAGTGGTGGGATTCAAAAAAAAATTACTACTGGTTCTGTGGGTGTGGCTTGGTGGGCATGGTAGGGAAAGGATACTGTAAAATCTCCATTCCCTCCCCACTCCAGGGGAAGGATACTGCAAAATCCCCATTTCCTCCCAATCAGCTGGGACTCAGGAAGCAGAGAATAGATGGGGGTGGGGCCAGTCAGAGTGGTATTTACCTGTTGTCTGAACTACTCAAAATTTCTGCTACTGGTTCTCCAGAACTGGTCAGATTCATACATTTTATTAAAAGGCAGAAGCTTTTGCGAGTTGATTCCTTTGAATAAACATATTAATCTTAAAAGTGTCAGGCTCCTGATCCATCTGAATTGTGACCATAGTTAACAATTCAAGAACCTTCATTCAAAAGAGGGCCCAGTTTAGATTTCACTTCATCAGTGCTGAGATATATTGCAGTCACAGTTAAAGGGGAAAGTGCAGGTAATGGTGGGAAAGGCATATTGTATAGTCCACTAACAATTGTGATGTTGGAGAAGACTCTTGAGAAACCCTTGGCAGTCCATCCTAAAGGAAATCAACCCTGACTGTTCTTTAGAAGGGCAGATACTAAAGCTGTGACTCAAATACTTTGATCACCAAATGAGAAGAAAGGACTCACTGGAAAAGACTTTGATGTTAATAAAAACTGAACACAAAAGGAGTAGAAGATAGCAGAGGGTGAGATGGTTACAGAGTACCATTGATGTAATGAACTTGAACTAACTCCAAAGACAGTGGAACAAGGGCCCCTGGCATGTTATGATCCATGTGGTTGCAAAGAGTACAACCCAACTTAACAATTGAACAGCAACAACAATAGTCCACCAACTCATTTACTTCTCCTCCAATGAGTGGATAACATGAGTACCACCAATGTAGTTGCTCTTTAAATTATATTTGTATTACTTTGGGTAAATTCAACTTATAATTTTCTTAAATTCACTCAATATTTTCCAGAAACACATTTTATTATCCTGTGGAATTGACTCTGTTTTTAAGGGGTGTTTCTCATTTTGAGACCAATGCATGTAGAGACGGGGAGGCATAGCTCAGCAACATTGCAATTTATATATAATTACAGTGTATAAACATTGGCTTAGGAAGCCAACTATTTTAACAGGAAAAGACAGCAGTGAAGTGTGGAATATGTTTGACATGCCTGCACTACACTTTGGGATTATCAACACCAACTACAATTATCCTCTGGAGGGGACTGTGCACTGACAGCAGCACAAAGCTGAGAATATCTCATTTGCAAAACATACATTAGTGGTATGTTCAATGCACATATTTTGGACATTTATTTCATTTCATTTGTTGATGACAGACCACATGTATGTTTTACTTTGTCCAAAGAAACCAGAGAAGCATGGAATCAAGAAGAAATATAAAAAGCATAGAATCAAAATTCCTTCGTTTGCTTCAGATGAATATCTTAATCTTCTTGCCTAATGCATACATTAGACAATTAATTTGATTGTTTATTGTTGATGCCCTTGGTGTTCTGAAAGCAAGTAAACTGTGAAGTAGCCACCACTTTTGAGAGCTATATCTTGATTTCAACCCTATTGGGCCATGAAAATCAAGATAAAACTGGAGTTTATTGAAGATACTTATCCAGATAGCCACCATTTGCAACAGAGCAATGGATGGATTCAAATAGCAATTCTGTAAAACCACCTATGTTTAGCATTAAGGCTGAAAATACTACAAATAAATCCTTTACCTTCAGTAACAAGAAAGGTGGGAAATAAATAAATAAACAAATAAAACTTTTTGACATACATAACTTGAGGTAGTGGAAAATAAACTGCAGTATTATTTCATTAGGTTTACCTGAATAGTCCATGTTCCTGGTACTGGATCTTTTATGTTCACTACTTTAGCAGAATTTTCAATATTTAGTAATTCATTCAAGCCAGATCCTTTCTTTACAAGTTTACCTACAGCGCAGCAAAGAATGAGTATTTTTATTAGTTATTTCAGTAATTCTCACATCTGGACTATGTTCTATGAAACACGAAATAATTTTGTCTTTCTGTAACTTTACCACAAACAGTGTTATGTTACAAACATATATATTCCATTTGAATCATGCATCCATTCATATATGGAGTGCATTTAACTTGCATTAAGTTAAATTGCTATAATAAGGGTTTCTCAAAAAACAGTGGGTTTGTAGAGATTTGTCTGTGGCTATGTCTGCATTTTAATCAAGTGAGTCACTGATGGATTGGATTAAAGAATGCAAGCAGAAACAACAGATTTAAATTTAATCATGATAAATTAGTGGTATAATTAATGGGCTAATCCCAGGATATGCAATTAGGGAAAACAGCAGTCCCCAACCTTTTTAGAATCAAGAACCAGTTTCATGGAAGACAATTTTTCCACAGACTGGGAGGAAAAATGTTTCAGTTTTGGTCACTCAACCACCATTCATTTCCAGTTATGCAGTCTGGTTCTTAAGAGGCTGGAGGTTGGAGATCATTATAGGAAAACCATCTACATTAGATAGATTTGTGATCCTTTGAAAAGATAAATTTGTAAATTGGGGATAGTTCAGGTCCAATTTCTCACTGGACAATAAGTCTACTTTCAGCTCTTGTTGGTTTGCCTTCTTTAGGACTCACTTAACTATCCCAGATGTCCCAGATCATATTTAATAAGATCTTCATTGGGCTATCCTTGGAGATTTCACAAAGGCTTCAACTGGTGCAGAATGCTGCTACTCTGTTACTGAGCAATATGTTTGATTGCTGAGTCATTACTCTTCTCTGTTTCTTCATTACCTATCTATTTCCCTATTTTGCGATATGCTTGATAACATGTAAGATCCTAAATGGCTTTTTGGAATATCTCTTCCACTATGTAAGATTTAAGATATGTCTGTGTTTTACTGAAGACTAACCTCTTTTTTTCATCCTTTAGACTACCAACAGTCATTTCTCATTATCCAAATATTTATAATTAATGCAATTTGCTGACATTATTATTTGCCAGATTGTCAAATGCAGGAAATGTGTACTCTGTATGGGCAATGGAAAGAATGGGCACATCATCCACTTGGTCAATATTTATATGAATTGGTTAGACAGTAGCACTAAATATAAATACCACTAAAATCAATTTTCTGATCTTCAATTGAAAAATGAGATAGTAAGTCACCAACCTTCTTCTGAGAGTCCAATGTTACCTGTTCTGTCCGAGGGCTTCAAATAGTCAATAACACAGACTTGGCTATTGGCCACTGGTAATTGAGCAAGATAAACAGTCCTCTGGCTGAGAGGCCAGACAACTTACGTCACATGCTTAGCTCTGCAGCCACTGTTCACACACACAGATTCCAAACTCCTTCACAGACACAGCTTGATTTCACAGACAGTCATAGATCCTTTCCAAATGGTTGTTTCCTGCAAATGTCCCCTCCCATCGCTCCACCTATAAACTCTCTTGGGAGGGGCCAATCAACAACCACCTGGTTCTTAATCAATTCCTGTGAGCCTGCCTCTGCCTCTCAGCCCTGCTCACTCTTGCATCATGGACAAACTGCCTCTGATCCTCCCCACTGCTCCATGACCCAGGAGCCTCCTGGTAGCCAACCAGCCTCTCTGGTTCCTGCTCTGACTCTGAGCACTCCCCAAGGTCTCCCTCATCTTCCAGAGCAGACTCATAGGGTTGCTTGCTCTCCGAGTCCATCATCAGCTCAGCCGGATCCGGTTGGGCCACAACAGTTACCTATCGTAGAAAACTCAAAATGCCTAAAACACATCTAAGTCATATTTAAACCATTGGGAATGCTTGCCCACTTTACTGTCATTTCTACTTTTGAATATCCTTGATCTCTCTTCTAATGTTCTAGTCTTCACTAATTTTGGATTTGCCATTCTGGTATCCTACCATTCTTATGTTCTTATACTTTAATCTCAGGGGCTTTTTTTAAAGTAGGAGAGGTATATTTGCAAAGAAAAAGATAGCACTCCTTATGTCCCATCCCATAAAATGCCTCAAGAAGTTGAGTCAGAGTCATCCAATGGTAGAGGCCAATCATATATACTCCATAAACGAACATAAAAAAGAAATAGACTAATATCTCACCCAAAGGGTTATGAATTTCAATTTCTGGAGAAGGACCACTTAGTGACACCGTAACTTCTTTCAGGCTAGGATCAAAAGGGATCTGCCAAAAGCTTCTTCCTGAAGTTAAATGGTCTGTAGACAATAGATGAACTTTGGAGGCTTGCACTGCTTCTTCTACCCATTTCAGTACCTGGGAAAGTAAATAGATCCAGAACTTATTCCATAATCAAATATATTGGATGCATGCCAAACAATGGTTCTTTTGTACCATGGATGAATTCTTCAACAGTCATCCAACAGCTAGCTTCAATATACATGCCCCATGGGCCAAAAAAGAACCAGGGTTGTATAGTAAAATAAGACCAGGGAGATCCAGGTTTAAGTCCATCAAAGGTTTTTCTGAGTTTTTAACATTTAAGTAAACACAGTTACCTTGCATAAAGTCTATTATTATGAAATAATAGAGAGCCACTATCTTTGGAATTTGTTTCCAAAATGTGTCTTACAGTTCTGAAAAAATGGCAGGGCTACTTTAAAATCTTGCAGATATGTATTACATTGGCACTTTTGTGCTTGCAGTGTATGTTGCAGGAATGTTCAGAGAGTGCGATTTTATAAAAAGTCAAAACAGTGTTTGCAATGGTGTGATCATAATTCCGCCCCCTTTTTTTAAACATACTCTATGGATACCCTAGCACTCTGCATTGTTTTATTAGATATATATGGCTAAAAGTAGGATGGTTGCTAGAAATTGAGTTATGCAAGGTAGCCATTATTTGGTATGTCCTACAAAATAATTCAGTGTTTCTATTTTCTGTGGTGTAGATTACATGGTGTATGTGAGGGGGGGGGGGGGAGGGAGAGAGAGACTATAGTAACAATGCAATTTACTAAAAAGTAAGATGAGCTTCTGTGTGTTCCATAAAGAGCAGAATCTAGAGGTGAATTGCAAGTTCCAATAAATGACATTACATATTTGAAGAAAGCCAGAAAAATATTCATGCATTGATCACTTACCCATTCCCTCATTCAATCAATTTGCTTTATATATATCTCCAATAAGGCAGTGCAAGTCTTTTTTTTTTCAATCAACCATGGAAATAAGTGTAAATCTACATTTATAAAACCTTAGTATAACCTTTTCTTATCCTTCTTTAGCATAAAAACCTGAGTGTTCAAGTAGAAATCTTGAAATTGCTTTCAGGTTTACACCTGAAAGCAATTTCAGAAACTGGTGTGTGTATATCTGAAACTAACATAAACTGTCCAGGAAAACTCAATACTTCCAAAGCTACTAGAACCTATTAAAAGAGGAAACATTATAATAAATTGTACCATACGTCCAAGTTTACTTTGCCACTTTAAGATCCAAAGCAAAGGAAGTGCACTCAGAGTCAATACTAGTGCTACTCATTTTGATTCAAGCTAATATTCCAGGCAATGTGGAACATGGATTCTTGCGTAAGTCACATTAACTGATCGTATTCCAAAAATGTGAATTCCTTCCATCACCGGTTGCTGCTCTTAAAAATGACAAATAAACTGGTCATGAAATGGAGCTTTCTCATTAAGCTCCTATCACTGTTTGTTTGTTTGTTTGTTTGTTTGTTTGTTTTTATAAAAAAGAAATTAGGAAAAGCATAATAGGCTGAAAAAAAGAGTGGCAGGAGCAATTCTTCACTCTTGGAAATGCAGAAAGCATTTGTATGATGTTCAATCTGCAGTGAGACAGGGAATGAGGTAATATGGAGCTGGAGAAGGGAATTTTAATGAAAAACAAGACAGAAAGCCTAAAATCGAAGTGGTCTGTGGTCAATTATTGCTCAGACAAATATGCAGTACAAAATTATGACATTTGAATGTAATTTGACATATGCTTTCAATTTAAAAGTTTGCGACAAGTTTTGTAGATTCCCCTCACTCTCATAAATAGACTTCATTTACAGTATATTTAATATACAGAATTAGAGTGCAGGGCAGAAATAAGAATGCATTATATTAGCAACACAAGAGAACACATTTCATCTGACAAACTTAAGGATTTTTATACCCAGTTGGTAAATCAGTTAACATCAGCAGCAATGAATCAAGGCACAATCATAACTGCTGCTTGCTTTTTCTATTTTCTATGTTAACCGAAAAGATTTAACTTTTATTCCTAGATCTAAAGGACCAGGACACAAAGCAAAATTATGTGTCTCAAATTTAGAACCCTTCATGATGGTCTAACCTGCTTTTGAATCCTTGCATAGTATAAATACTTTAATTTTTCAAATGGATGCCATGAGCACAGCTTTCCTCCTCATTGAGAATAATACTTATTCAGCAAGGCAAACTAACACAGTTGAAAGTTTTTGAAGAAAAAAAAATATTTTAATAGTAAAATTAAGAATAATGATAGCAACACTTAAAATGATCCAAATAATATGAGTAATATTGTCTGAAGTACAGTATAAAAGTATCCATGTAGCAATAAGCAGTTTTTAATAACATCAGTTTTATTTTAATCTTTTAACTGTTAAAAGATGGGTGGCATAAATGTTTACTAAATAAATAAATAAACAAACAAACAAACAAATAAATAAATAAATAAATAAATAGTTGAACAGGAAGTTGAAGAAACACATAAAAAGGGGGATTACCATTTATATGTTTTAAAAAAATATGTTTTATTGTTTTGCTTTTCAAACTTTGCTTGCATATTTTATTTAACCTATTAAAAAAGACAGGTTAAATATCCCTTAACTTTTCCATTTGATTTTAAAGATTTTTTTCAACTATTCTTTTAGAAAAGACTTTACAGTATTAAATTTAATGTTGTTGGAGATGCAGTCAAACAATGTTTTATTTAAATATATTGCTTATTTTGATGGGAAGCCATCCTAAACTTGCATTCAGTTTTGGCATATTCAATTAAGTCATCAAACATGTGAAGGCAGAAGTTGGAAGAAAATCCTGGCTATCTTTTCCCATAAAACAGGAAAACTCATGGCCCATGGGCTGCATGCGTCACATACTGGCCCTGCCTCCACCTGGTTTAGTGAAGGGGGGGAAATCCTGATACATCACGTGATGGCACCCTGACGACATGAGTTTGACACTCTTGCCCTAGAACATACAAGACAAGTTGCTTGAAGCAGAGGCAGAATTTATTTCAACAGTGTAACATGCAATCAAAGGTGGCTCAGTGGCTAAGACACTGAGCTTGTCAATCAGAAAGGTCAGCAGTTTAGTAGTTTGAATCCCTAGCACCATGTAATGGAGTGAGCTCCCATTACTTTTCCCAGAATCTGTCAACCTAGCAGTTCAAAAGCATGTAAAAATGCAAGTAGAAAAATAGGAACCACCTTTGGTAGGTAACAGCATTCCATGCACCTTCAGCATTTAGTCATGGTGGCCACATGACCATGGAGATATCTTTGGACAGCACTGGCTCTTCGGCTTTGAAACGGAGATGAGCACCACTCCCTAGAGTCAGGAACAACTAGCACATATTTGTGAGAGGAACCTTTATCTTTACCTTTTTAACGTGCAATTAAAAGGTAGGCAGCTAAGAACACTGAGAGTAGTAATATTTATAGTAAAAATGGGCTTTGATTGTGAGATATGTTAGATGTGTAAATTGAGGTGTGTGAAATGTGGAAAATTGTTTCTGACCCTGTAGGGTCTGTTGATCTTACCTATGTAAATCTCTTCTTTGATGTGGAATTTTATGAGAGCTCTGGTGTGAGGAAACAAGATTTAGGAGATTTCCACATCATTCAGAGGATCTTGCTTCCTGATTGATATGCCAGTATCGCCTGGCTGCAGTTTGTTCAATTTCAGCTTACTGTGTGCATAGGATGAAGAGGTTTTAAGTGCTTTTTTATAACCTTGCAAATGGGTATGGAGAGCTTTTGCCTGCACTATGGATGAAAAGTGGGGATGGGTTGATGTGTGGCTTGGCTGGTGGTTGGTCATATCATGAATCCTTTCAATGAGTTCCTCCTCAACTCAATGAAAACTGACTGGCATAAATCCTTTTTTCCTCACTCTCTTCCACAAAGAATATTCATCCACTCACACACAGGGTTAAAGCAATCTAATCTTCCAATCAACTTGCATCTACTATTTATACTGCAGGCTTTCTGCTTCAGGAACAAACAAGCCATTTCAGTTTATTGGCTGCAAGGGATTTGAGCTGATTTATTACTTTCCTACTTCAGGCAGGAGTGGTCTAAAATGTTCCATGGTCAGCCTCAGGCTGCAATGAAAATGTTTGATTGAATATAGGGACTATGATTGGTTAGTTGTTATCACACTTTCCTTGTTATCTTTCCGCACAACATACCAAATGTTCTTTGTCACAGATATAGAAACCTCAGCATCCCCAGTATCAATAGGTTTGTTGGGTATCGGATTCTTTGTTGACCAGTTCTTGAACTGAGTGAGGTTACTACATATGCCCTCATATGGGGCAAAGGTGCAGATTTTCCATGCATGTAATGTTTGGCAAGCTGCTATCCACATTTCCAAAATCTAAGAACTCTCTGGCAATCAGCAAGCTCAAAAGATTTTCATGCCTAAACCAGTTTGGAAGTTTTAGAGTTACAATACTATAGGAGCGCCTACATTTATAGCACTGTGAAAACTAGCATAGATTTGAAAAATATAAAGACAACTTGGAAACATTCACAACTTCATTGACACATATATTGAACAGATTTGGTATCAAACAGGCTGCTCATCTAAAAAAGATGTAGGATGCCATACCAACTCTTTATTGGGTGAGATAATTCTCCCAAATCATCCATAATGGTAGAGAAAAGAACTGGAAAGAATTAAACATTTGTACAACCTAAATATTTTAAGAAAAATATCTCTCTTCAGCCTTTTTTTTTTTTTTGTCCTTCATCTATAAAATTACTGCTTGTTAAAAGTTTATATGTCTATTTTTTTTGTCTAAAGCTCAGTTGCTTTAAAAAAATTGGCTACAGCCAGTGCTGTCAATATTATATATGGCACAAGTGTGGTATTGCCAAAGCTACTACTGCTATTTTTGCAGTTCAATTCAGAATAGATCCAGATTCTGAACCACAGCCTCTTCACGAACACTTCCAAAATCAAGGAACCTGAATAATTCAGGATTTCTGCTCTTAAAGATTACATACTAGTTGGACTCTAAAATAGCTGTGGATAATTACATTCAGCCTTCCATACTTCTAAGATTGATAAAATGAGGAGCCAGATTGTTGGGGGCAATATCCTGACTCTGTAAACTGCTTAGAGAGGGCTGTAAAACACTGTGAAGTGGTATATAAGTCTAAGTGCTATTGCTATTGCTAAATGCTATCTCTACTTTGGTTCATGGTTTTTTTATCTGCAGAGCAAAATTGAAGCTGATGCTATTCCTGCGGAAAGAAAGGTCTATTGTAAATTTTGCATGCATGTCAGACTACAACTCCTTGGATCCCACAGGCATAATTCACCACTTTTTTCCAGAGATTTAAAACAAAAAAATCTTCTGTCAAGCTATCCCTTGGGGTTGTATGCTAAACCTAAAGAAAATGTATATAATTTCAATTCTCTATCATTGATTTGCAGTCACAAAGGTTTTTAACAAATATTAAGATGCAATATGTTCAAGACAGAGAAAAGACACAAGTTTCATGCAATACACTACTTCTTCCATTGAATATGTTGATGGCATCTAAAGGTTTTTAAAAAGACTGGAGATTCTGAATAATGCTACAGGATCTTTAAGATAATTCATTTTAATTAAGGAGACACAGGAAAAAGAACATAAGGCCTCAGTTAAGGCTAGGGGATGTACCTTCTGGGCCCCTTCTCTCTCATAATCCTGCAATTTTTCTGAAATTATTGAGATGAAAATACATCTAATGGTACCCCATATTCCTGTAGTAGAGAGACAAGTTTCAGAGTAATTTTGATATGCCTGACATGCTACATCAGGAGATCCAAAGACCAATTCCTTCTCTCAGATTGGGCCAATAAGAATAAACACGAGGAAACTTTTTGAAAAGTCAGTCTTTCCCTGTGGTAAGGAAGACGTTTTCATCCTTTTCATCTTTTTCCTCCTCCCCATTGACTGCATTTTTTCAACTTCTCTTTTCTTTTGCCTATTTCTCTCTTTAACTTTTCTGCATTTCGTCTCTCTTTCTCAGTCTCCTACTCTGAGATTTTTGTGTTTCTACTCATCCATGCCTTCCTGCACTTTCCCATAATTTCCCCCTATCTTCTCCATTTTTCTTCTGACTCCTAGTGTCTGTCTTTCTACCAGCATTAAATCAAAACAAAACCAATTGCCTCACAGGGTCACACTAAAAGCAGAAGTGACCAATTTGTCAGCACTGTAATATTATTTGATTTTCATTGATGAGAATTCAACAACATTGATGCAACAACCTGCAGAAACCAATTATCTGGATTTGGTTTGATCCAAAAGAGCTTAGAATTTGATTGGGTAATGTGGTATCTTCTAATGTGAGGGAGAATATATTTATTCTTTGGTCTTTCTTTTTTACTGTCTTCTGTATAATTCACATAGCTGCAGCAAATTCTATTTCTTCCCCACAGAAATAGTCTTCTTGCTTCCTTGTGATGTCTATTAGCAAGATAACAGGGATAGGGTGATTTCCCCCCCTTCTCTGTGTGAATCTTCCCCAAAATAATGTTGCCTACAGCTGGGTGAATTTTTGCTGCAACTGCTGAACCTGATTGGTGGCATTTTGCCACCGATCGGCAGGCATCTGTTCTGTGAAAGATAGTGCCTACAAAGGGGGAGCTAGTATGATAAACCACAGTGACGCAGAATTTTCCCAAGAAGAAGGGGTATGAGACAAGAGGCAGCATAACCTGAACCAGGATAGGAGGCTAAAGAAGAGAATTAGGATAGCCACTAAAATATCACAGGGCATATCCATTAGGGTGAATATTTAGTCTGGCAAGTTTCTGTCTACTCTGTTCAATTAAATAAAAACCTGAACTCTGAATGGGTTGTTCTATGTCATTTTTGGGTTAAGCCTAACACTACTTCAAATACCAGAAAGTTACAGGGCAGGAAAAAAAAATGTCCTACCAAAAATGGATCATTTTCAAGTAAATAATAAACAATATTTAGATTTAATCTAAATCTAAGAGTGGAGATAAGATTATATGTTTCACAATTCTGGCAGAATAACTCATAGAGGACAGAAAAAACATTATCCTTAATTGACATATATTTCAGGAAAGTTTTAGGTGTCACTGATTTCATCACTGCTAAGAATCTTCTCAACTCTTTAAACAAAAAGTATGTACATGTGCTTGGAGTACCCCTAGTATTCACTTTTTAGCAAAGTTGAGAGATTAAACACCCTATTTTGGTATGATTCTTCTCCATCCCATTTGAATACTCATATCTCTCAGTAACAGAAATAAGACAAAGCCGGTCCTCTGAAATCATTGTATTAGTGTGCTTGTGAATATTTATCTATAGTATAACAAATATAAGTTACATTTTTAAAATAGTAAACCAGACTCAGAAATCCTTTTGAACAAATGAAGAAATGGCACTGCCTTGTGCTGAATTTTTAAAAAAAACCTATCTCACAACTTTCTGCTTTTGAAATTAATTAATCTCCAAAATTCCAGGCTTGAGAACTTCAATACATAGATATAACTAAATAAATAGCAAGCTATATAATTATATTCTCTCTCTCTCTCTCTCTCTCTCTCTCTCTCTCTCACACACACACACACACACACACACACACACACACACACTCAATAGGACATTCCTTTCATAGATATCTGTCACGTATAGTTTAAGCAGAAGTCAACTGCCATTTTGCACACTGGATGTTGTTTTTTAAAATTTGCCATCTAAGAATTGAATTGGGACTTTTCATATCAAGACATGCTCCCTGCCACTGAGTTACCCTATGTACAATATCCTTGAGGTTCCTCTGCAGTGCCTGAACTTTGCCAGATTAAACAGTCTCTCAAAATCTAGCACCACTGCAAATCCAAAATCAACAAAATCCAGTACAGCCTTAAACCCTAATGCATTTGTGGGGGTAGGATATCCTAAAGAAAGCCAGAAGCTAATATACTTTCCAAACTGTCAAAATGAGGTAAGGGGGCAGGGAATATGTGATAGATTTAAGAAATTGCTTTGGCTACATCTGAAAGATCCCTTTAGAACTGTGTTGATAAGACAGTGTTAAAACCAGCTAAGACTTCCTGTGATTTACATAGGGTTTAAGCAAAATGACACAATACTCTTCCTTGGAGACTGATTTATCAAGCTGAACTGGGGTTTTTTTTGGGGGGGGGGGCATGACTCTTATGGAAAGGACTTGTCTTTCCCTTCTAAGGAATATGCTCACTCAATTAGTGTGTATGGCAAAGGTGGAGAATTTATTTTCTCTTGAAGTCCAAATTGGCTGTAAGCAGGCATGTAAAAGCTATTGCATCTGAAGTTCCCTCCACATAATTCTCTATTTACACATGCAAGTTTAATTCACACATATTCAGTCCACAGACTAAAGTTTCCCACCTGCAGTGCAGCATAAAGGGAAAAGCTACAGCTTTGAGAGAGAGAGAGAGAGAGAGAGAGAGAGAGAGAGAGCGAGAGAGAGAGAGAGAGAGAGAGAGAGAGAGAGAGAGAGAGAGAGTGAGAGAGAGTGAGAGAGAGAGAGAGAGAGAGAGAGAGAGAGAGAGAGAGAGAGAGAGAGAGAGAGAGAGAGAGCGCGCTAATCTGGGAGTTATAGATACAACTGAAGTTTGAAGGCCCCACTAAAAACCTAATGATGGATCTTTTATTGTCCTTGATTGATATATTTATGAACACATTCAATTAAATAATATGCTTCCAATGTCATTGAAAGCAAATAAAACATCAGGATAAACATAGATAACATAGCATTCTTAGAAGACTAGGTCATTTATGTGTGAGAAAAGTGAAGTGTGAACTTCAGTTTCACAATTCTAACATATCTACAGGCTATCACGTTAAGGAATATTGCTTCGAGGAGCATTTTTACACATCTGTTCTTGACTAATTTAAAAAGACCAAGGTTTGAGATTATTAGTCTATTACAGGGATCAATAATGTGGAACTTAATGAATTTCTTGTACTAGAGATAAAACAGGTAAGTTGTACAGTTTTTGTGGTCAGTTACTCCAAGCTTCGGGGAATTAAAACTGAGGTATTTTTCAGGTTTTCTGTGGACATTTCACTGATCATGTCTTTGCAACTAAACTTCTTCAGTTTAATAGCTCAGAAGGGAGGGTTCCCTTGTGGTATTTCTGGTCTGCATCTGATTTGAATTCAGGTGGGGTTTGGTTGATGATTGGATGTTTCCTGTGAAGTGTTGATAAAATGACTCTTCAATATGCTTTTAGCTCCATTTTTTAATTGATCCTCTTTGTGTATTTTTGGGGAGATTGGGTACTAGATTGACTAGATAATAGATAGTATCTATCTCAGTGGATCTCTTAATGGCACTTTTATTTAAGACTTGGTATCTACACCCCAAGAGACATGGTGGCTCAGTGGCTAAGATGCTAAGCTTGTCAATCAGAAGGTCGGCAGTTCAGCAGTTCAAATCCCTAGCCCTGCGTAACAGAGTGAGCTCCCACTACTTGTCCCAGCTCCTGTCAACATAGCTGTTTGAAAGCAAGTAAAAATGCAAGTAGAAAAATAAGGACCACTTTGTTGGGAAGGTAAGGGTGCTTTGTGCGCCTTTGGAGTTTAGCCATTCTGGCTACATGACCATGGAGACGTCTTCAGACAATGCTGGCTCTTTGGCATGAGATGAGCACCACCCCCTAGAGCTGGAAACAACTAGCACACATGTGCAGGAGAACCTTTACCTTTAATCTACACCCAGTACACCTCAATATTAAGTTCAATTGCATTAAATATTAAAATTATCAATGATATACCTCAAATGAGAGAATATGCCAAGGATTCAGACAGCATTCTCATCCACCATTAAAAACCCTCCAAAAAAGCATCATCTTCATATGCTTCTAGAGACCAATACCAATATCTAATTTCCAACAAGAGGCTATACCAGGGCCATAAACATTAACTCCTAACTTCCTGTCCCCAAGCTTTTGTACCAGTTACAGGAGTTAGACTCTACATTCCTCAAGACCCTGCATTCCAAAAACAGATTTATGAATATAAATATACTTAGTGCCAAGAGCTATGAAAACATATATATATATATGATGTTCTGTGCTAACAAAACTCAGGAAGCCTACCGTTTACATATATTTTTTCCAAAATTTAAATCATGATTCTCTTTTTCCCCATTTTTGAGGGAATTGCCATATGGCTGCTCCTTACCTGATCTTGGAGATTTCTGCTATCTATCCCTTCTTTACAAAATGACCTTTCTGGGGCAAGTATTAGAAATTCCTATCTCACTAATTCATATTGTATAGTGGTAATGGGTGCTCCAACTCTTACTTGTAAGGTTAAAAGTAAGCCACAGATCCCAATTTATACTTAACATTAGAAATCAAGATTTCTTAAATCACTCTAGCCTACAGAAGAGACCAAATACACCCAATCAAGCGGCTTATAAGATAATAAGAGGTATCCTTGATATACTAGCACTGACCTCGCTTGTTTTCTTGCAGATGTATTGTTACCTACACTAAGTAATATCAGTGCTAGTAAGGAGTGAGGTTTGCTCTCAGTTTCTTCTAGTGTTGCTCTCAGTGTTTGCTCTCAGTTTCTTCTAGTGTTGCTCTCAGTGTTTGCTCTCAGTTTCTTCTAGTGTTGCTCTCAGTGTTTGCTCTCAGTTTCTTCTAGTGTTGCTCTCAGTGTTTGCGCTCAGTTTCTTCTAGTGTTGCTCTCAGTGTTTGCTCTCAGTTTCTTCTAGTGTTGCTCTTAGTGTTTGCTCTCCGTTTCTTCTAGTGTTGCTCTCAGTGTTTGCTCTCAGTTTCTTCCTGTTGTCATTGTTGATGGCGGTGGTCTTGAACTTTTGTTAGTTGGTCTGTATTACTGTCTGCTTGTTTGGCAGTTCCTTGATTAGGGTATTGTTTACTTCTTGATTGTTGGTCTGATGTTAATCTTGAAGTTAACCTATGCTCATTCTGGGTGCTGATTGCTGATGAGGGGGTGTTTTGGTTTTTTTGTTCCCCTTTTGGCTCATTGATGCTCTCTTTCTCTTTAGTATGTAGATATTGTTTATGTCTATGAGTCTAGTGATGGCTAATTTGTCAGAGTGCCAGGCTTTTAGAAATTCCCTTGGCTTAGTCTAGGATGGTCACAGTTTCCCAGTTGAAATTATGGTTAAGTCTGTCCATATGTTGTGAAATTACAGAGTTTTCATCATGTCTTCTTGTAATATTCCAGATATATTTATAATACCCAATTCCCCACTTATGCATATTGATATGCTTCCTGTTAAAAGGCAAGCTATATACATGTGGTTGAAATTTATTTAACAACAATTTGTTGTTATAAACATTACACTTTCATGTATACTGATACAGAATATATAATCGTGATATATACTGCTCTACAACCAGAAAAGTCAATAGCAATGCACAATGTCCCGATCAACCTGACCTAGAATGCATGCATGCAACAATAACACTGTCAAATCTCTGACTACACAGACTAGAATTCCAAACACTTTGGAAAAAATATATATTTACATTTTTTTTGAAGAATACCACAGACAGCTGATGGAATATTGTATACACAAGAGAATGTTTACAGTTATGGCAAATGGTTCAAATTATCCAAATTAAGAACATGTGTCTTTTTTCTGCAAATTCAGTCATGAGTGCTTACAAAATGACTATTGTCTATACCCATGTGGAACCTGAAAGTCCTCAAAAGAGATACAAAATTATTGTATTTTTAACACACTTTTACTATGTTTTGGTAGATATTTGAATGTAGAAATCCAAATCTGTAGTGAAACTTTGCTTAGTTGCAAATGCAATTATTCTGAAGAAGCAGATTCATAGAATTCATTCAATCACTCTCAAATTATACTCCTAAAAATTATGCTGTGCTTTAAAAGAAACATTTGTACATTGTAAGTTTAGCCTAAAAATACAACATAACTTTAGTCTAAGAATATCCCCAAGACTCTTCAATATGCATCCATTGAGAAGGTTAGCCTCCAAATCTTTTTTTCTGATCTTGCCACATTCTGATCAAGCTCGTTTTTTCTTTATTTCTCATTTTATTTTTCATTCCTTCTTTACCTTGAGATTGAATATAACTGGGTTGCTCAATCACTCATAATGAATAAAGAAAATAGAATTATCTACTTTGGAATTGTCTTAATCATTAGAAAATCAGAGTCCAAAATTATCAACTTACATCAGGGATGGGTTTCAGGGGGTACGCCCCGGTACACGCATACCCGTTCGTCAAATTTAGTGTGTCTTCCCGTACCCGTTCCTCCGGAGGTAATGTACTGGAATGCTCCCTCCCATTGCCTGCCCCCTTGCTCGCTCCCCCTGCCCACCCAGTCACCGCTCGCTTGCCCTGCCTCATTACCAATATGGAGTGGGAAATCCATGCAGAGGGAGTAAAACACATGCATTCCCCATCCCCTCCACTGGAAACAAGGCAGCTATCAGAGAGAAGAGGACAGCGTACCCCACGTGGGCTTGTGCAGCAGCCAAAGAAGAAACAGGAGGTGAGGATTCAGCTGTTGCACAAGCCCATGGGCGTGCGCTGCCCTCTTCTCTCGAACAGCCGCCTAATTAAAAAGCCATCCCCTGTGGCGTTTTTCCTTGGGGGCTCCACAGAACATCCCAAGACCGATGCCCCTACATCTGTCCTCTTCGGGGGCAGGTCCTCTTCATAAGGGAGAGGCCCCACTGGTTCCTCTCACATTCCTGTCTTCCCAGATGGGCTCTGGAGTCATTGCTGGCCATGCAGAGCCTCGCTGCAGCTCCACACTGTGGAAAACATAGGCAGGCGTGCACACCCCGTACAATTACAGCCTCAGAGACGGTGAAATGGCGGGAAATTATTCTCACTCGCCCGGGCTTCTGCAGAAGCTTCCCTCCAAAGCCCTCCAAAGCCCTCAGAGGGAGGAAGGGCCAGTTGGAAGAGGGGCTTTGGTCCTGCTCCAGGCTGTAATGTGCAGGGTGTGCACACACCTATGTTTTCCATGATGTGGGGCCGTGGCCAGAAGACGAGGAATGCGAAGGGAACCATTGAGGCCTTCTGAAGAGGACCTGTACCCAAAGAAGGCAGATGTGGTGGCATTGGTCTTGAAATGTTCTGTGGAGCCCCTGGGAAAAACGTCATTGCCAGATACTTTTAACCATATATTTTGGTCCTATGACTGCAGAATGCTGCAAAAAACGTTAAATGCAGGTCAGTTGTTGAGTGTTTCAAATGTGATTGGAACACTCAAGAAGGTGACTACAGCATGTGTGTGTCTGTGTGTATGTTTGAGTAAGAGAGAGAGAGACAAACAGACAGACAGAGACAAACAGACAGGCAGAGAGAGGCACAAAGAGAGAGAGGGAGGGAGGGATGGAATCAGAGAGAGACGGACAGACACAGAGAGAGAGAGACAGAGAAAGAGACACACACACACAGAGTGAGTGATTAAGTGAGTGAGTGAGAGAGAAAGAGAGTGACAGACTCACATACACACACACAGAGTGACAGAGAGATAGGGGAAGGGAGGGGAGAGAGAAACAGACACACAGAAAGACAGAAAGAGACACAGAGAGAGAGAAAGTGACAGACAGAAAGACACACACACAGAGATGGGGGGAGGGAGGAGAGAGAGACAAAGAGATACAGAGAGAGAGAGACAGACAGACAGACACAGAGAGAGAATGACAGAGAGAGACCACAATTGAGCCCACAATTTTGGTTGCTAAGCAAGAGTGTCATTAAGTTGAGTTTCACTACATTTTCCAAGTTGGCCATGCCCACCCAGTCACATGACCACCAAGCCACTCCCACAAAACAGGCCACACCTACGGAATAGGTTCTAAAAAAATTTGAAACCCACCACTGGCTTACATATAGCATTGTTTCATATGGTACTATGACATTACTACTACATTACATAGTCAGGGAAGATTGAAAATGCAGAGGAAATACGCTATTACCTATTAGACTTACAGGTACCCAAATAATTGTATTCTACTACCTACAGTTTAAAAAGAAGCTCCACATGAAACAATCCAATAAAAATTAGTAAAAAGTTTGACTCTATTTGAGTGCAACTAAGGACACTAGTTTTGATTCCACTTATGAGAATATTTTAATACTGTAACTGTAGACTGATTAATACCATTCACCATTGTTTAACATAGTCACATCTGTATATCTGCATATTCTAAAACTTTCACTGCTAGTTTAAATATTTAACTCTCATCTGTTGCCAGTGCTTCTGTGCTCCCTGACCTACCTGTACTATCTCTGACTTTATCTTTACAGTTGTGAAAGTTGTGGGGGGAAATTACTCTATTCCAGGAAAATATATACCATAAAATGTTTATTCTTCAAAAAATGCCATTTCTAATTTTGCATTAGGTTTGGCTTCTTTCCAAGCAGAAAGTCAGGGTCTTAGGCTAAGTAACTTTGTCATGGACTACATGGGGTCCAGTGACTAATGGTCGACAGCCTCAGGGTCTCAAGTGAAATTGGCATAAATTAAAATAAAATTAACTCCCAAGATGAATCCAGATGTTGTCAATATTTTGCGACCTGCTTTTGAGACTGGAAAAAGTCAAATATACCAAAGCCAAGGAGTTGGGCTAACTTAAATCCATGTACTAAAAGCATGTGAAAATCTGTTCCTGTATAATCATAACATGAAATTTGCATCCCAGAATAAGATAAGCCAGACTTGGAATATAAGCAAAAAATATTATTCTGCTATAATGGAAAAACAATGCCATTCCAATATTACCATGTTGAGTTGTTGTGTCTCTACTTATGAGTTGGCTCTCTACTGATATAAGCGACTGCCAATATTATTTTGTGGGCTCAAGGCTAAAATGTTTAAAAATGGTTTTCTATACGTCTGAGAATATGCTTCACTAGGCAAGTATAAGTGAATTGCCTGAGGCATAGTCTTGTGTGGTTATCTGGATTGAGTTCAATTCTATGATGCCCAAAGAAGTGGATGAGGTCAACCAACCTGTTAGTTTGTCCACCTATCTGTTAGATCAGGATCTCTCTTGGGTTGTTAAGGAAGCCCAGGAGATAACCAAGAGGTAGGTCCATGCCCTGGTAGTGTATTATCCTCTTTGAGAGAACGAATAGTCCTACTGGTCTTGAAGAAAGTGGTGGTCAGCCTACTCAAGAGTGGTGGCACCCACTCTCCTGGGGTTCTGGAAAGCTCTTCCGACCTGGATGTGGTCCCAAACTGAGATTAATATGGGAAATTTATGATGCTATTGTTTTTTATATTATTATGGTTGGTTGTATAGTCAACCAAGTATTTTGATGAGATTTGACATTTTTTGTCAATGTATTGAATCCTCTCAAGGACTTGGAGTCAGCAGATGTTGTGTTTGATAGCATTAAAGGTATTGTCACCGGATGTGAGCTGTTCCAAAATAGCTTCCCTTTACAAATGACTGGTTGTGATTTTGTCAGTGCTGATGGTGTTCAAGTGATGATTCAGATGTTTCAGGATCATAGCCAAGACACCTGTCACTAATGTACTATCTTTGTTTTGTTTTGCCAAAGTCATTCTATTTGAAAGTCTTTGTATTTTGTTATGTTCTCCAGTTTCTCTTCTGTTCTGCTGTCTCCAGATACTGCTACATATCATGTTGTTGTTGTTATTCACCTTGTTTTGCACTTTTTCTCCTTATTTCTTTATATAAATGCCAATATAAATTATTTTAAAAATAAGCCTTATTTTTTAAAGAAAGAGGAGAGCAAGGAAACTTACTTTGGTTGGGGGAAAAAGTGAGATACAAGAAGATGAGGAAATAGAACTGTTCACCTGTTATAAAGAAAGGACATGCAGAGTTTCCATAAAGAATTTATGGAATTTATTTATTTAATAAATTCATCATATTCTATTTCTCTTTTTCCAATATATTATATTCTTAATAATGTTATTTTTATAAGAACATTGTCATAATTAAGCAAAAGGGTTCTTATAAATAAGTCTAGATCAGTGTTTCTCAACCTTGGCAACTTGAAGATGTCTGGACTTCAACTCCCAGAATTCGCTGGCTGGGGAATTCTGGGAGTTGAAGTCCGGACATCTTCAAGTTGCCAAGGTTGAGAAACACTGATCTAGATAGATCTTCTTGAAAAGGATTGCTGTTCTAACAGGGAATCTGGCATTGTGAATAAAATAAAGTCAAGACACACTCACAATATTTTTTGTATATAATTTTTATTAAACTGTTTAAACAAGAAGATAAAAACTGATAGAAATTAATATAAAGTAAAAGAAAAAGATATCAAAGAAAAGGCAAAAAAAACCCCACAAAAATAGGAAAAAATGGAAAAACCAAAAAAGATATAAAATGTCATAGTTAGAACATCTGATTTTCAGTGGAGTTTGTTAATTCCAGCATCAGTAGTTAAATTTATGTATTTATTAGATTTATATTTATGTATTTATTAGATTTATATCCCACTTTTTATTCAAAAACTCAAAGTGGCGTACGCAGCATACCTTTCTGCTTTCTCCCACAATAACCTTGAAGTTAAATAAATTAGGTTGAGAAAAGGTGGTCATTGGACCAAAGTCACCCAGTTAGTTGTCATGGCTATGGCTGAACTCGAATCTGGATCTCCCTTTGCATAGTCCTACATCTAACCACTACCCTATAAAAAAATAAGAAACTAAGTACTTTTTACATCTGCCATATGCCTGGCACAAGCAAGCTGCACCCTCCCAGGAAAAAAAAACCAGTATTCTCTAGCAATTAAGTTTTTTAGAAGACCAGAAACTTCACATTGCTCTTCCATCATGAAGAGGCTTTGAGTAATTCTCTAAAAAGAGCTCCTTGATTAATTGATTTTGATGAATTCTATTGCAAGTTGATTTGATTTGCACCTCCCAAATCCATATGCAAATGAAAAGGAAATTATTCTCTTGAATTTGCATAGCTTTGAATGTTTTGAAAGAACTCTCAAACATAACAAACATGCTTCTAA
The DNA here is from genome assembly GCA_039707465.1 of Rhabdophis nuchalis. Taxonomy (NCBI): domain Eukaryota; kingdom Metazoa; phylum Chordata; class Lepidosauria; order Squamata; family Natricidae; genus Rhabdophis; species Rhabdophis nuchalis. Next base: position 111,039,487 of record CM077644.1, read on the forward strand.
AACACGCATTTTAAAATGTGTGTTTAAAATTGTTATTTAAATACTTTCCCTTCAAGATTTTCATCCCCATGCAGAAACAGAACAGATTTACAAGTAAATAAATAAATATAACATCCTGGGTTTAAGTTTTATCTCCAAGCCTAATTAATTCACAAATTCAATCTTTCTCTTCCTCCCCTCCCTCCCTCCCTCCTTCTTTCTCTCTCTCTTACACACACATGCAAAATTCAGGAACTAAATATCTCATATTCCATTTTAAAAAACACAATCAGATTATCAAGACAAGCTCCCATCATACCTCATTAACTTGCTTTTTATCCAAGTGAAAAACTTGACCAGAACTTGTTGAAGCAATCTCTTCATAGACTTTGTAACCAATATGTGCTCTGTCATCACAGTCTCCGGTTAGAACAAATACAACCTGAAAGGTTTTTTTAAAAAAATAATTATTTAAATAGTCTTCATATGAAAATGAATGAGAAAATGAGATAATCAGAAATCAGTTAGCTGAAGAAAACTATGCACTATATAACATTAAAGAGATAAAAAGTATTAACACCTTCAATTTCAAATCGATTAGCCGTTCATTTCATAACAATGAAAAATGGCAGGTCATATTAAATATGTCAAACATTAAATATGAATGTTAGATTTTATATAATTACACATTTAAATTAGTCTTGTTTGTTTAACTTATATGCCACTCATCTCATCTAGCAAAAGTTTTGCTTTTATTTTACTTTGTTTAACTAAATAACTGCTGGAATTGCCAGACTAAAGGTCTATTTGAATAAAGAGGTAAAAAGTTACAGTTAGAGTCTCCTGCTTTCTAGTGTTTTTCCTCCTCTCCGACTACATGATTCAGTTATGTTTTGCAGTCTGAATTGCAACTGGACTTTCAACTCTGATCAATTACATCAGAACAGCAGCAGATGCCGGACAGCTCAAAGGATTTAGCTTTTTGCTTCATCATTCCAGAAAGTCCAAGAAATTACTACACACACACACACACACACAAACACAAACACACATACAAAAATCACTTGCAAGAAAACAGTCGAATGTGGAATGTCCTGATCCACCTATGCCTTTTCCAATGATATCCCATTAAATTCGGCGCCATATCAACTTTTCCATCCTCTCCAACACCCCATGTTTGAACATGCTTAGTCTTTGTTGAATTGTTCTGCAGTTGCCCCATTCCAATTTTTATTTTAACTTCTTCCAGTCTTATGGTCTGCCAAGCTGTGACTATACTCTTGGCACAGGTGAGGGTATTTTGGCTACATAAATTTGATAAATAAGTATCAGGGGGAAAGCAATTTTTTTTTTTAATCTCATGAATGGAACCATAGAAAGTAGAAACATAGAAGATGTAAGATGTATCAGATATGGTAGAAAATCATAGATTAATATTGTCTGAGCCTCATTATTATTCATTGGAATTAGCTATACCATTGATTTACCTCGCAGTTGAGGGTAGATATATTAGAAAGTGAATGAATGAATGAATGAATGAATGAATGAATGAATGAATGAATGAATGAATGAATGCTTTATGCCACTTCAATCATTCTGCTTTAAACAGCTTGCAACAAAGATATAATAAACAAATAATATTCATACAATATTCATACAATAACAAAATCAGCCTCATATGCTAAGGTTCATTTCTGAATAGAAGAGCATAGCACTGTCTACCTTTTGCACAGAATAGACATTTTATAGAACAGTTGCATTGTGATTTGGAACAGGCAGCATTATAAGAGGGTTCATACCTGGGATTGCTTCTGCTGAATCAGCTGCAAGACCTCATGAGTCAATTTATAATCTTTGGACCGTGCATCAGTAAATACATAGATGAATGAACCAGGAAGAGAAATTTCTAGAGCAATTTTGATGGCTCCAATGCTCATCTCGGGACAATCACCACCTCCCTATGGCAAACAGGGAAATGAACAAAGAGACCTAAATCAAAATCAGTCTGAAAGATTTAAAAAAAGAGTTACAAAAATTCCATATTCACTAAGCCTACTGCATAACATGGGTGTAGGATTTTAAGTGGGAAAACCCCAATTGTTTAAAGCAGGTTTTCTGGGTTCTCACTTCACATCAAATCTACACCAAATAACAAAGATGCTGGCTTACAACAATGCATGCCTGAAAGTATTATTTGTAAAGTTTACATTTTCCTAAAATAAGTTAACTGAACAAAACTAATGCTAACCTTTCTCACCCTCTTGTTCTAGAAAAGTTTCTCTAGAAGTCAATCTGCCTTCCAAAAAAATGTCAGATGAAGCATGAGGAGAAGTTGTTGGAGAATTGCCCTCAAGATTACATGGTGGTCCTCCCAGTTTCATTTAAATTTTCTTTCCATAGGTATACCCAATGCCTTTTCAGTAGAACTAGCAGGAAAATAAATGGGAAGTGGCATTGTTTTCTAACAAAGAGGGAAGAAGGAACGATATAACCTTCTTTATTTGATGCTCCATAATTATAATTATGGAAACAAATCTGTATCTACGTTCTAATGTATTCAATCCTGATAAAATGATATCCATAATTCTGTTTAAACCCATACATTGTTAATTTCTCAGTTATCCAACATTTGAACATAGGTGCTGCACATACAGTTTTTAAAATATTGCAGTCTAATTCAAAATACCCCCCACCTGCCCTCTTCAGAATTGAGTTACTGCTACTAGGGATACAGTTTAAAATATGATTATCAAGTTCCTCTTTATTCCTTAATACATTTACTATTGTACTATAGTTTACACACCAAGATTTTTAGATACTTCTAAAGCTGTTGATGTAACAGTATTTTTCCAAGTTATTACTACATTCTATTTTCTAGTTTTAATTGCTTTCAAAACTACTGGTAGCCTATCTGGAAGATCAGCTGAAGGAAGCACAACTAAGAAATCAATAAAAAAACTGTTCATTAGCTAAATTTAATATATGACCACTTGATTCATTACTCTGTTTGGAAGGACCAATACTTCAAAATATAGCTTCTGATTTTCCAATAGAAAGACAAGACAAGCCCCCCAAAAAACCACAACTAGCAGCTAGAATGAACATGGTGGAAGAATGTTTTAAAAGGAAATATTTTTATGATTCATGTGAACTGGCAATGGTTTTCTGTCTTCGGGGAAAAATTAATATAAGCCCTATTATTTTTTCCTGCTGCTATAAGAAAACATTGCTTTGATAAATTACCATATTATCTTGACTATCAATGTTGTATATGTTATATTTTATTCCTAAAAACCCTCATCTTCTTAAGGATATTTTTGGTTTGTCCTGTGATTCCCATTTTAGAAACAAAATGATTAACAATAACAGTCGATTTTTCATGTACACCACTTAAACACATGATTCAAAAAAATCTTCTAGGTTAAAATTTGGCAACCTAAATATTCAATCTGATATTTACCAGATGTTCTGTCTTCAGTTCCAATTAGTCACATCCAACAAGGCCAACAGCAAAGTAGAAAAGATTGCTTTACCTTTAGATCTCCCAAATTCAACCTGGACCATTTAGGTTGAAGCACAGTCATTGCTTACAACTGAGATTTGCTGCCCTTAAATATCTTTTAATTTTTTATTTCTGCCCTTAAATATCTTTACAGAAATAAGGTCAAAAGAAAGAAAATATCTTCTCCTTTCATTACCCGGGTAACTCAAGGACATCTTCAGCCTGGATTTGGTTGTTATTCTGAAGGTGTTGAAGCCGTCTAAGGCCTGCTACCAGATTACAATCCCCAGTTATAGCTCGCAACCTAAATTTCCAAACGTATTTGAAAATTACGCTTTATTCCCAGGCCTTGGAGCAGAGTAGTTGCCTCAACCCCTGTAGCCTGCTTTTTGCTTTTCGGTCTGCCCCTCTGGATGTCTATCGTCCATTTCCTAATATTTCTTATTGTTCCATTTCTTTTTATTGTAAGGGGCCCAAAATCATTTGCCATCTGGAGGCCTCTATATTAATTAAATAAATAAAACATAAACTAACATAGGCATGAAAAGAACCTTTTTCAAATAACATTTAAATATAGATAGATAAAGAAATACCACTGCAAGGAAAAACCACAGATAAGATTAAGCTTCAGGAAAACTGGGATTCAGGAGAGGAAGTGTGAAAAGGAAAGCCATAGTAGACACATCCAATATCACAAGAACTCAGAGAAAATGTTAGCTTGAGGGATACCAAAGTGAGTTGAGCAAATGCAAAATTAAAACTCTACAACTATTCTTTCTAGATCAGGGGTGATCAATTCATTTTCCCAAGAGGCCATATGACAAACTGGGGCTGTTTTGGAGAGCCAAACCAATAGAACTGTGAAGATGTGTAGACATGCATGAACGCACACACAGAGAGAGACAAACAAACACACACACATATGCACATTTGAAAAAAATAGTAGTCACCTTCAAAATAAAAGCAACCCATGTGGGCCGAATAGTGACAAGCAAATGGCTGTATGTGACTAGGGGCCATAAAATACCCAGGTCTGGTTTAGATACTCATTGATATTAGAAGTCCATTAGAAGTTACCATTACAAGTTAGATTTCTTCCCATATCCTGAATTATTTGATTTCATTTGAAGGAGAAGAAGGAGTTTGTTCTACTTTTTGTCCTCAGGACACACTCTGTCCTCACAGAGAAAATGAAAACGAACCAATTTTTCTTGGAAAGCTCACTAATTATAATGTCTTGATAAGATCACACTTGGAATATTGCATCCAGGTTTGGTTGACACAATATAAAAAAAGCTGTTGAGACTCTAGAAAGAGTGCAGAGAAGAGCCACAAAGATGATTAGGGGAGTGGAAGCTAAAACCCATGAAGCATAGTTTCAGGAATTAGGGATGTCTAGTTTAATGAAAAGAAGAACTAGGAGTAATATGATAGCAATGTTCCAATAACGTAGGGACTGCCAGAAAGAAGGGGGGGGGAGTGTCAACCTATTCTCAAAAGCACCTGAAGGCATGATAAGGAGCAATGAATGGAAACTCATCAAGGAGACATCCAACCTAGAACTATGGAGAAATTTCCTGACTGTTAGAACAATTAATCAGTGCAACAACTTGCTTCCAGAAATTGTTAGTACTCCAACACTGGAGGTTTTTAAGAAGAGATTGGACAACCCTTTGTCTGGAATGGTATAAATTTTCCTGCTTTTGAGGGGTGTGTGTGTTGTATTAGATGACCTCCTAGCTCCCTTCCAATTCTCTTATTGTGTTATTAAATTCATGGAGATTCTTGTTCAGGAATTTAGCCATACAACCTCCTTAATCTTTCTGTACTAGATGTAAACAAGGATTAATTTACAAGCCACTTGTTCCATTCTGATCTAGTGATATTTTCTAGTCTAAAGGTAAAGGTTCCCCTTGCACATATGTGCTAGTCATTCCCAACTCTAGGGGGAGGTTTAGCTTGCTTTTTTTTAAAAAAAAGCTTGCTTTTTTAGAAATGCAATACACCAGTTAAATATATGACTCACATATTCAATCCCGTGATGGGCTTATGAACAGGACAGACAGAAAATGTTACAAAGAGAAGAGGCAGGAATGCAAGATTCCACCCAAATAACTAGGTTTGGCAATGACAACTAGCTGTGATTCTTAAATGAATCTTCCATGTAATATTTCTGTAGGTGAATGGCAAAAAATTGCCTATAGTACCATATATATACTCTCATCATGTGCTTTCAGAAGCTATGATTAGAATTACAAAAAAATTCATCCAAAAAAGTACGGTAATTCCAATGGTCCCACTTACTTTCTTAATGGGATGATTTCTTAGTCTTCAGCAAAGGAATTAAATTTAGAAGTGCATTCCAGAAATTTAAGATAATCATTTACCCTGACTGATTTTGTTTAATTTTTCCCTTTCTTGTTCAGTATTCCAAAATGCAGAATCTTCATATTAGGATGTCAGAAATTGCACAAAAATGGATACTATATTCAATCGTTGGCTTACCCGATATAGTGAGGTACAATAATAGCTTCAAAGCAGGTTCTTCAATACATCAAGAAAGGACCAGATTCTGATTGTATAAAATCGATTTAACTCAAGTTGGAGTGTCGAGTTTAATTTAAATCGAGTTGGAGTTTTCTGGTCTTGGTTCTACATTTGCAAATTCAATCAACATATTCAACGCTCTCAAATGATTCCTAAGATACAGCCCAAAGGTGCCAGACTGGAGAAGGCTAGGATTATTAATATGCCCATTGTAAATATACTTTAAACTAGCTTCCTTGTGTTGAACAATTTTCTCCCGCAGCATAATTATATTGTTTCTGTCTCTTTTATCTTTATTTTTGCCAGGAATATATAGGACATATCCTGAAATAACCCCACTCAATTGGGCTGTTGTATTTGATCACCACAACTCCTGCAGTGAACATTATTTGAAAACCTCCTTTGGAAAAAAAATGTTCCACTACTTCAGTACTTTATTCATTTGATATTAAATTATGACACTAATTCTTTACTCTCCTAACTAATGAAAAACATACGTTTTTCCCTTCCCTGCAGCATAAATATGTCTCATTGCTGTAAAGTTATAATGATGCCTTTTTCTTTTCTTAAGTCACATTTTTCTTTAGTTCTCTTTCCCATTCCGCAGTGTGCATGTATCTTGGGCACGTAAGAAGATGTCCTTCCAGAATCACACAAACAACTATTTTAGCAAACAATTTCCTATGTTTAAACTTTCATTTTACAACTTATGATATTTTAAGTGACAGATCAGTTGGTAGAAACCAGAAGATTCCAAAGAAGGAAGAAGCAAACTCATTTGCATTATCTGTGGAACCTTCAGCCTTTGGATGCAACCCCACGTCTGAGTCCTTCGTTGTAGCAGCTCATATTAAAACAATCAAAGAGCTTGAGGGCAGGAAAGCAGTGAAGCATGATTCATAATAGGGTTCTCTAAACTTGGAAACTTTAAGATTTCTGGATTTCAATTCCCAGAATTACCCAGTCAACACGGCTGACTGAGGAATTCTGGGAGTTGAAGTCCACAAGTTTTAAAACTGCCAAGTTTGGAGACCCCTAGTTTAGAATGTTCTTTCCTAACCTCTAGTGTGGCAGAGATTATAAAACCCACTAGAATTCTAAAGGTCGGGGAAGGCCACTTCAGAGATCAGCTGGTGGAGGGAAATAAACATTTTTTTTTCTTTTGCCTCTCATCAAGTTAATGAAAGCCATGTAGAGACTAATAGGTACCTAAGACTTGTATCCTACCCATTACTTTGTGAGGAGAAAATTTGTAAGTCCAGCTTCCCCTTCCACCACACAAATAACCCATCCATTGATTTATTCTGTGGGTAGTGGAAGGAAGAGTATTTTGCTCTCCTTCTCTCCATCCAGTAATGCCTTGCACAATGCTATTTATTCCAACTGCTATCAGGATGCTTTGAGCATTCCAAACTCATAGTTTCAGTAGTGATGACAACTCTGAAGATATTATTCTGTTTGGATTGTATGATATGAGATTTAATTTCCCTCAACTCAAGTCTTCCGTAACATCATGTATCGTACCCTAGACGTGTTGGACTTCAATCCCCATCATCCACAGTGAGCATCCAGAGAGATCAAGTTAAGTGAGGTTATCTTTACCTTCATTCTGCAGATCTCTCTAGCTCAATGGATGTTTTATTTTAGAATCTACTCCCAAAATTGAGGTGCATGGAACTTTCCAACCAGCCACAATATATGAATTAACTCAGATAATTGGGTAACTTCCTATGCTATGCTAGAGAAAAATAATAAAATGGTGAATGTTACTGCAAGCAACTTTATAATTAAGAATTAATTGCTCTAATTTAGAATGTAGATGTAGATAGTAAGTCACCTTTTAGAATGCCGTGACACAGAACTCTCCTGCATGTATTAAGCTAGGAACATAGGAATTAAATTTCCCTGATATTTAGCTTGATACATGCATGAGTTCTTCTTCTAATACAATGAAGCTTATACAATTACCCTCCCATGCAGGCTGATAGAGGACAGTCTGATATTTCTCTCCCTCTGTGAAATTAAAGAAATAGTCCACTCACCTGAACATATAGTTCTCTGAGTTCATATTGAAATTTCTTAGGATCTGTGGTAATGGTTACAGGACCAATTTCTGAAAGGAAAACAAGGGAAAGATCAAAGTGGCTTAATATCTGCAAATGCTAACACATGCACACACACTGCATATTCTTTATTATGGTAAGCAACCAGTGCAAAAATTCGTATGTTATATGTATATATAAGATAAAAAGTTATAGTCTTCAAATTATAAAACCCATTGAACTGATCTAGTGAACTAATCCTATGATTAGTTATGTAAAATTTATCTACTTTACTGTTTGTTAATTCTTGCTTAGACACATGTGTCTATAAGTAAGAAAAAAGTAAATTGAGAATAATTTTATATACAATAATGAATTGGGATAAAATATTGAATTTTTTACTTCTAACCTTGCCTAATCACATAAATGCTATAAAGTCGTATTGTCTCTTCATGAAATTTGGTCTTGATTGGGCAATTCTACAAGAACAATTCCCCAACTGTGAGAAAATATGTACAGAGTACAACAGTATTTTTTTACATTATTTTATTTTACAATGCCAAATTCTCAAAAAGCAAAATGCCATTCCCTAAAAATCACTTATTTTATTTATAAGTAACAGCACATATCAAATCATGATTATCTAATAAATAATGGGCAAAGATCTCATCAGGTCAAGTGTTCTGAAAAAGTGTGAAGCTAAATAAGGATCAGTAGGACATCTGCTAACTCAGACAAACAAATATTGATAGTAATTGAAGTTGGACAAAAGGAACTTAATTATTTCAAAAGAAGTACTGTATGTGCATTTTGTTGTTTTTGAAAGCCCTCTAGATACTGTGAAAAACCATTAGCCCTAGTCATCATGACCAGGAAAGAAGAATGATGAAAAATGAAGTTCAACAACAACATCTGGAGAAATACAAGATTGTCTTCCCTTTGTTAGAGTACAGTGTAATGGAAAGGTCTTCTGTACCATTGTATAGCAACATAATTTAAGGATAACCTAAGAATCTATGGTGTTCTCCCATGGTTGCAATATCTATTTCAAATTATTAAATTAAATCAGCCAGAGGACTGGGTAAAATACAAATGATAATGCAACTTTACCTTCATTTTTATGAAATGAATTACAAAATACAAAAAAAAAAAACCCCTAACAAAAGTTTTACAAACTCAAGAGGTCTTTTGCTGCAGACAAGAAATGACTCATATTTATACAGAAGATCTTCCTGTTGCAGATCATAAATCTCCACATCTGCACATCAGCACCAAAGTTTAAATAGTAAGCTCTTTTCTTTCACATCTTCAAATCAACAGTTTGGACCATCTTGAGATGGGAATTCTCTGTTCACTCTTCACATAACATTTTAGCCTGGCCCAAGAATTCTGAGCCCCTCGCAGATACACCTTTGTGTTCCATTTGCATTTTGTGAGGGCTTTTACCCCAAATAGCAAGCTAACCTATTAATACCTTAGACAATAACTTAAATACATATCTCAGACAAAATGGGGGATTTCCTCCTTTGAAATATATCCATTTTTAATTTTTTTTAATGGCACCAGATCTTCTGTTCTTGGAGTTGATGTCCCTCACAATTAGGTTGATTGTTATTTCTCTTCATGTTTTCTCATTTCATTGCGTAGAAACAAGGACTGATAGCTCTTAAGAGAGCAGGTTTGGTAATGAAGAATAAAGTTTATCTCATGGATTACAAATCCTAGTTTAATTACTGAAGCAACACATTTTTGTTAAAAAGAAGCCCCTGGGCCAGAAACTTACTGTACAGAAATTGTATTCTTCTGTTATAACACTGCTGTTTTGTTTGGCTCCAGGAAATCTCACCAGTTTTGGACAATTAAGCTATAGATATAGTGTAATAGATTTTAATAAACATTCATAAGAATGACATACAATTTAGCCTTATTTCTTGTTCATTATAATATAGTTGAGCCTGGGGCTGAAGCAATCTAGATTTCTGAGTCCTGGGAAACTGACCAACCCCCCCCCCCAAACACACCACTCATTCTTGGATCTAGATATAGAATCAGATAATTCAACCACTAAATTCCTACAAAGGATGGCTGGGGAAGGGGAGACAATGAGAGAGAAAGAATGAGAGAGATGGAAATACTGCTTTTGCAATAGAAGCTTTGCTTTGACCTGCTCTGTTTAATCTCCTTATGCTTACTGTCATATACATTTTTTTTAAACGCCAGTGAAAAACCAAAGAGTAGCTTGTATTAAAACATCGAACATAGCCCCTTTCATGTCTGCAATGATATTGTCCCTTGGGACAATACCATAACAGCGCTATTGAGCTAAGCAAGAAGCTAGATCTAGAATGGGCTTGCTTTTTAATGTGGAACACTTTTAAAAACTGACAGTGCAGGCTGATTGATTGAATGAATGAATGTATGGAATGAGTAGTTATGAAGAAAATTCAAAAATAATGTTGGTCAACTTATCAATGTATATTTAGGCTAAAGTCACTTACCCCACATTGAAGTTTTATTGTGCTTCCTTTTTGCTTCAAAGAAGAGGAAAAATTCAAACATAATACTTCTTTGTTTTCCCCATTTTTTCCATACATATTTGTCTTAACTAAAACAAAATGTGTGAAGGAGAAAAAATAGGTACACAATGCTTGCTGACCATAAGCACTGGGGCTACTGGACTGCAAAGCATTATAAATCCCTAGCTCAAAAATTTCATTCTGTACCAGGTTCAATATATTGCCTACAGCCAGGGGTCCCCAACCTTTTTGGTACCAGGGACCGGTTTCATGTAAAAAAAGTTCCGCGGACCGGTGGGAGCCTCCAGCGGGTGAGTTGAGTCACGTGGGCCGCGCGTGCATTTGGCAGTCATGTGCAACCGGGCGGGAAAGCTGCCTTGGGTCCCAGGCGAAGAATCCTCGGCTGGTGCAGAGAAAGATGGGCTGCGTCCTGGGCAGGAGGGCCTGGTAGCCCCTTCCCCCCATGCAGGACCGGGTAGTACCCCGAACCCCCCCAATGCAGGTCATTGCCCCTGTCCTGCCTCCGGGGAGCGCCCCGGCCAGCTGCCAGGACAGCGTAGCGTTTGCTACACTTTCCTAAGAGTTGTTCTCTCTGCCGCTCACTCCGGCCCGGTTACTATCAAGCCACAGACCGGCACCAGTCCACGGCCCAGGGGTTGGGGACCCCTGGCCTACAGGATGCCGGATTTTACTACTGCCTGCACAATTTAAAAGAATACATTTAAATTCTATCAGGAAGAATAGGAATGAATTTAAAACCACAGTAATAACAAATCAACCCTACTGTAGTTTAAAGTAAAAACCTTCATACCAATTTATCAAACAACTCTGTGATTTGCTTGCTAAACATAATAAATAAATATCAAACTATCCCAATTGATTATGGGGATTTTAAAACTTTTTAAATGCTAATGGCATTATACATTCAATATTTTATAACTATTATAACATATTACTGAATATGACCTAGTCACTATAAACTGGAAAACCACAAAACTTGAACTTAACACAACCAAGATGTTGTTTAGACTGATCCCTAAGCAACTGACCAAACACTACTACATTTCTACATAAAACTGTCTGCTAAGAGATTTGACAGGCCATAAGAACATTTCTACTCTCTACTTCAAAAATAAACTGGAAACCAACTCTTCTCTCTGATAAACAAACAGGAAATGGTCTCAATAAATAAATCTTGATGTTAGTAGACATCAAGTACCTCAATACATTTTGAATACAATGTACCTCATCTGGACAAAGAATTTAAAGCATTGTTCTACTCTTTTTAAAAAAGAAATCTACTGGTGTACAGTATATTTGTGTTCAATTCACAAATGCTAATGAGACAAATGTTCAAAAATGATGCTTTCTTAATGTACAATTACAAAGCAAGGGATCAGATGATATCCAAATTAAGTGGATGGATTCTTAAGAAAATAATGCAAGGGAATATCTAGTCAATTGAACAATAAAAAAGCTACAGCAAACTCTAGAGAATTAGGTTACCAATTCCTCAAATAAAATTCCCATGGAAGACAAAAGTAGAAAGTGGGAAAGAAAATATCAATCTTCCAATTAATAATTTATTAAAGTTGCATGATTTCTGACTCTCAACACCTCTGTAGGGCTTACAAATCTTGTGATTTTGTTGTACCAGATTTTGTTGTACCCCAGATGTTGGAGAGCAGTAAAGTAGGATTCCAGTTTCAGATAACAAGCTAGGCAGCCAATTACAATTTATCTAGCTAATCTCCCAAATGGGAGAAGCAAAGGCAGCATATACAGTAATTACATGTTCCTCAATTTTGATGAATTTTTAATGCCATATGACCAAGATATGAAGCATAAAATTGCATATAAATCTCCATCTGATGAATGGATTCATCACTGAGTCCATCTACAGCATACAATATTTCAAGGTGAAAATTTTCCATTGAAAAATCCTACACATTCAACATGCAGACAAAAAGATCTAACTATTTAGGTCAATCAACAATAAATATATTTATTAACATTTAATAAAGACAGTATGATGTGGGTCCATTGGAAAAAAATTTTTTTTAAAATGCTGACTGCAGTCTTGTGGTTCATGAGATGATTTATGTCCAAGAGCCTATGGGATTGTTCCTTTTTCTTTCCTCCAGGGCTTCAGATCTTCTGTCCTCAAATGGGGAAATCTGATGTCAGAAACCCTCTTTTGAGGCTGCCCATGCCAAGAATCAAGCAGCGGGAAAAGGAGACATGGAAGGGTTTTGGCAGGGAGTCGTGCCAGAGGAACAATGATTCTTATGGATTCTAAATTCTCTTGACTCCCTAACATGCCCACAAACTAGTCTGGAATCTACATCAGTTTTTGAAGCTTCCCCTCCTGTTAGTTTCCAGGGAGCAGAAACAGCACAGCAGACATGGTGACTCCTTCATTTCCACCAAGAGTGCTGGGTATCTTAAAATCAAAGGTTTTGGAACATTTCAGAAGAAAAGGTAGAAATGTGTTGCCCAAGGGAGAAAGAAAGAGCTGCTTGATAGATGGCAGCCTAGCTGAAACTTGCTTTGAAGAAATGGAGATATACCAAAACATTTTGTTCTTGGTACTCTCTGAGCTTTGTGATTGATGATGTTACCTACTTTAGTAGTAAAACATCTGCAAGAAAACCACCAAGCTCAGAGAGTGTGAAGGACCCCATATTTTGTTGTAGTAGGTACTTTCATTTCTCACTTATATAAAAAATAAAGTTTATATTAATTTTCATATTTATTGCTCACTTGCACCTAAGGTAAGCATTTTCCGATAATGCCCACCATGTTCCATAACAGATCCTTTCAGGAAAATTTAATTTTACATACATAACAAATTACTTTGAGCAAAGATCATAAAAATCCAAAATATTGTATTAGAATTCTATTGAATCAGAAAAATGGTTATATCTCATATACTGACATATAACCATTTTTCTGATTCAATAGAATTCTAATTGTTAATATAAAATATTAACAATAAAAGTCAACAAACCTGGGTCAAGGACTTCCCATTAAAAAGATGAAACAACTACACCATACTTCTTTGTCAGACCTCTACAAGTAAAAACCTGGCCTCAATCCTTGGGGAAAGAGCCAGGCTTTCATGACTTTCTGAAAGGCCATGAAGGTTGGGGTTGTCTTTATCTTTGGGAGGAAGAATCTTCCTTAGGGCAGGCACCATGACAGGTTGTGGACTTATCACTTGTAAGAAGGAAAGAGGTGAAAATTGTCCAGTATCAGAGGTGAGAATTTGCTGTATAGAGACCTGATTTATACATTATAATTCTCTTAATCTGGCAGGGAATTAAAGCACTAAACTACACCAACCTTAACAACCTTGCATGTTAAGGAAAATAACCAGTAGTTGTCTTCCTAATTAGAGTGGGCTGTAAATCACTGTGAAGCAATATATAAGTCTAAGTGCTATTGCTAATGGCAGGAGGCAGGAGAAACAAAGTTAGAGAATCTACCAATAATTATCATTATCTTGGCCTTTAGTAAGTGTGTCACAAAAGCATCCTTCTTCAGCTTTATTCCTCTTGTTGAAAAGATAGCAGCAATGTGAGAAACACAGTTTATGCTGGCCTACTTTTCCACTGGCTCAAAGCTTGATAGATAACACTTTGCTATGGCTGTCTGGAAGAGCCCTTTGAGAGAACATCCTTTCCAGCAGACAAAATGCAATTATCAGTCTCCCAGTAGTTGCCTGTCCTCTGCATAAAGGGCACACAGCTGCTGCAATCTTTTTTTCTACTCCAGTATTATAATAATCCGATACTTGTTATTGAGGAATGTTACCAATTAGTCACATTAATCCCTAAATAAACTAACATGAGAATGTGAGAAGAATTCTCTACTCCAGCACTGTTTTCCCACAGTAGCAATCAGATGCCAATGGAAAGTTCACAAGGAGGACAGGAAAGAAATAGCACGTAATCCTTGCAGAACATCCTATTATGTCTACTTTTGCTTGATTTTTTTTCCTAAATAAGAAAGGCGCACGCATTGTAATTTTAATTGTAATGGAATCATTTCATCTTCCTAGTGACTTTGATTGTGTTTCCAGCACTTAGTACAGCTCATCAATGCTATTTGTGAGAAGTGGTGCTCTTTTCTAGAACTTAACAATGAACTCCTCAGTGTTGACTTCAATTCTTCAGATTACTTCCTTGAAAAATATCCATTCAGGCACTGAATGGATATCTGCATATCTTTTGCATCCAGGACATATGCAAATGCAGGCATGCACACTGAGCTTCATTCATTGATGTTTTCTGGCTTTTGATTATTTAATTTTAGGCTGATTGTTGATCTTAATGTTATTAGTAACATATTCCAAAAATGGAAATTTTAATGAAATGTCTTCTACTTTTTGTTTCTCTATATTTAAGCATTTGTTCTTTCTTTTCTAATGTATTCTCTTCCTTATGTTGAGAATCCCTTTAATTTGGTGATACTGTTTTGAATCTATTTCTATTGATGTAACTTTTATACTAAAGTTAGTATAAACCAATTCTTATATGATGTCCTTAGTTTTTCTGTTTTTCTATTAATCTCACAATTTTTTTCCCTAAAATTTCCTTTCCTGAAATTATATGTAGTCTGTAGTACTGCATTCTAACCACTGCACCACCACGGCTCATTTCCATGCTAATAGAGAATGCGGTTAAACTATTATAACAATGTAATGTAATGTTGTATGGTGTAATGCAATGCAATGCAATAATAATTTTGCCTTTCTAGCAATCCTTTTGGAATTATTTTCTGATTGTTTTACAATTGCAATTTAACCATTTGGCAAACCAGAATTTGAATTCCATTGAATCCAGTGGGCTATTTTTTTATAGGAGAAGGAGATAATTACTAAAGAATGTTTCACCAATAGAGTTTCAAAATTAATTCCAGCATTCTCTTTTAAACATTGCTTATTGATAGTATTTATGACAAGGATGGTCTCAGAGTCTCTAAAATGTGCTTATGTATCCTACCCATATTCATTTTAGAATGTGTTCTATTTAATTGATATCTTCTGAGAATGCAGCCCTCCAGGCATAACATTGATAATCATAAAATTGTCATAATACAATTTTAATATACAACAATATGCACAATATACCTGTGCTCATAATCTTGCTAAAGCACCATTTGGGTCTGGATGAGGAGGAACAAACTCAGACTCAACCCGTCCAAGATCGAGTGGCTGTGGTTTCCGGCATCTCGATATAGCCAGTTAATTCCATCGCTGGCTATCGGGGGTGAGTCATTGGCCCCCGCGGAAAGGGCTCCCAACTTGGGCGTCCTCCTAGATTCACGGCTGTCCTTGGATGACCATGTGATGGCCGTGGCCAGGGGGGCTTTCTATCAGGTTTACCTGATATGCCAGTTGCGCCCCTTTCTAGATTGGGATGCCCTACACACGGTCACTCAAGCCCCTCGTTATTTCCCGCCTGGACTACTGTAACACCCTCTACATGGGGCTCCCCTTGAGGTGCACCCGGAGACTCCAGCTAGTGCAGAATGTGGCCGTGCGGGGGATTATGGGAGTCTCTCATTACTCCCATGTAACACCTCTCCTGCGCGAGCTGCACTGGCTGCCTGTGGTCTTCCAGGTGCGCTTCAAGGTGTTAGTCACCATCTTCAAAGCGCTCCATGGCACGGGTCCTGGTTACTTTAGAGACCGCCTCCTACCACATACCTCCCTTTGACCTGTCTGCTCCCACAGAGTGGGCCTCCTCAGGGTGCTGTCAGCCGGTCAATGCCGTCTGGTGACTCCCAGGAGAAGAGCCTTCTCTGTGGCGGGTCCGGCACTCTGGAACGACCTGCCCCCCGATATCCGTACCATCACAGACCTATGCCTCTTCCGTCGGATGTTAAAAGCACATTTCTTTCATCTAGCCGGCCTGACATAGACTAAGGGAATAATTTTAAATTTTGATATTTATTGGTTTTAATTTTATATTATCTAAATGTTAACACAGATTTAATAATTTAATTGTCTTTTATATTTTGTGTGTATTGTTGGGTTTTTATCTTTCTGTGCACCGCCCTGAGTCCCTTTTAGGTGAAAATAGGGCGGTATATAAATCGAATAAAATGAAAAATGAAAAAATGAAACCATTAACTCTGGGCATCTTAAAACAAATTTGTAACAATTTAACTTTAGATGAAAGGCATTTCATTTTATCAGGTACATAAAACATTATGCTGTGTTACAGGTATGTGTATGTGTGTATGTATGTAATGTATGTAGGTGTATGTGTATATATCATTAACTTGTATCCCATACATCCTAGTTGTTGATCTACTTGACATATACATTGGCATAGGAGTTTTGAGTGAATTTCTTGATGAATTGTAATTTATTCATTTTGGATTGCAAGCTGGTTTGTAGGGTTTTTTTTCCTTTCAAATAGACATAAGGCCAGTGATAGATACTGGTTTGTTTGGGTTTTATATGCTACAAACAAATCACATCCTAAACCATCTCAATTTAATATATTGAGTATATAATATAATGAGTGAATCCAGCTAAGTGTCTTGAGAAATTAAAATGGTGCACTGTTTTTAATATTGTCTTTTCCAATCACAGGTTGATTCTGTGATTTTTTTTAATGCAAAATTATGAATGCAACCTGGCACAAATAAGAGGCAGTATCACAGTAAAAGATGAATAGCTGAGCTTCTGATTTATATGATTTAGATTCATCATATCATGAATGTTAATTGAAGAAGGTTGGAAGACCGAGTCATCTTTGAGCTGGTCGGGATCAAACTCCTGACAGTGGGCAGAGTACTGGTTTCTTATGATTTAACAGTTATTGTTTGTAACTTATGATTAATGATTCTAACTATGGTTATATGACCTATGACCTATTACTTGCTGTGTACATGTACTCTGAGCTTATGCACCCAAGACAAATTCCTTGTGCATCTGATCACACTTGGCCAATAAAGAATTCTATTCTATACTAGCTGTACCCAGCCACGCATTGCTGTGGCCCAGTCTGGTTAAATGGCAAAACAATATGTGTGTAGATGTACACCTGCATACACAACCAATCTACCTACCTACTGTATTTCTTCCTCTCTCCCTCTACCTACCTACCTACCTACCTACCTACCTACTTACCTACCTACTGTATTTTTCCCTCTCTCTATCTATCCCTCTACCTACCTACCTACCTACTGTATTTCTCCCTCCCTCTCTCTCCCTCTACCTACCTACTTACCGTATTATTCCCTCCCTCTCTCTATCCCTCTACCTACCTACCTACTGTATTTCTCCCTCTCTCTCTATCCCTCTACCTACCTACCTACCTACTGTATTTTCCCCTATCTCTCTCTATCCCTCTACCTACCTACCTACCTACCTACTGTATTTCCCTCTCTCTCTCTTTATCCCTCTACCTACCTACCTACCTACCGTATTTTCCCTATCTCTCTATCCCTCTACCTACCTACCTACCCACCTACTGTATTTTCCCTCCCTCTCTATCCCTCTACCTACCTACTGTATTTTCCCTCTATCTTTATCCCTCTACCTACCTACCTACTGTATTTTCCCTCTCTCTCTCTTTATCACTCTACCTACCTACCTACCTACTGTATTTTTCCCTATCTCTCTCTATGCCTCTACCTACCTACCTACTGTATTTTCCCTATCTCTCGCTATCCCTCTACCAACCTACCTACCTACCTACTGTATTTTTCCCTCTCTCTCTCGCTTGTTCTCTCTATCCCTCTACCTACCTAACTACCTACCATGCAGCCTCCTGAGACCAAAAATGGGCCACATTGGAGTGTGCCACTCCCTGCACCTTGTTTTTGACCTAGTAGGCCTCCATACAGCGTCCTGGGACCAAACATGGGCCACCTGGGAGTGCGCCACCCCCTATGCCTAGTTTTGGGCCTAGTAGGCATCCATATAGCCTCCTGGGACCAAATATGGGCCACCTGGGAGTGTGCCACCCCCGCACCTTGTTTTGGGCCTAGTAGGCCTCAATGCAGCATGGGAACGTTGGAGGCTTATTTGGTTGCTGAGGAAACGACCGTTGGAAATGTGAGGGCATATGCGTGACACATCATAAGAAGCAGCTAGATGGGAGGAGCTACAGGGAGGTGAAAACCTGAGAAGTGTGTACTTTTTACATTTGTGCTGCTTGCACATGACACACATGTGCTAGCTACACAAAATGTACGTATGATTGCATTGGAGGTCCTTGGGAACATTGTGTGAAAATTTGGTGCCAATCAGTACAGTACTTTCTGAGATTAGGGGCTTTGCACAAACTATTTTACATTTTTATTTATATAGATTCTTGCACAACTTACCTCAAATATTGCTCTTCTGTAATCTTGAAATTTATTCAAGTCTCCAGTAAAATCAGAAAGACTTGATTTTTAAATAAACACAAACAGAAACAAATTAAAGCTTTGCTGAGCTGAATTGTGATATAAAACTCTCTATTATCCTGATTATTATTATTATTATTATTATTATTATTATTATTATTATTATTATTATTATTATTATTATTATTATTATTATTATTATTATTAAATTTATAACCCGCTCTCTCTCCCCGAAGGGACTCGAGGCGGGGCACAGGGAATTTAAAAATACATATAAAAACCACAAACATAATACAATATTAAAATGAATTAAACTAAAACCCTGCGCTAAAATCCCATATTAAAACTAAAACTAAGCCCCTAAAAACCCTAAAAACAGTTTAGTTACCCCAGGCCGGCCAAGCAGAAGAAGCGTGTTTTTAATTTTTGACGGAAGGAGCGGAGGTCCGTAGTTGTTCTAATTGGAACATATAGTAATTAATAATATTTAGTAATTAATTACATATAGCAATTAAATTGGATAATTACTATATGTAAGTAATCCTTCCTGTTGCTTTCTCTACATATATATCTATAATTATATATATTTGGGGTTTCCATTCCTATAATTCCTACATTGCAAGGACAATAACAAAATAATTTGTACAATCCCAAAATAAAAGAATATAATGCCAAATCCTAATTTAGGAGCTATTCCCAATAAAGTTTGGAAGCAGATTGTTCTAGCAAATGCATGTGAAATAGAGAGTAGTTACATGCATTTCAGTCTGAAAAGTGTATGAAGATTTGACCTATTTAGGTACAGATTTTGGTTTCTAACTCTTTGTGACCATGGTGCCTTCCAATTTGCTTATTCTCACTGGAAAGAATTTATCTTAGTGATAGCCCAGATAAATTATGATGAAATCTTCCATTTGCAATGTTCTAATCATTAAAGCATTGTAGATGGAATGTTTCAATGTAAGGAATCTGGAATATCAGTAGATTAAATCATTTCCAGTGGGAAATAAAGAACTGGAATGTACAACATTAATATTGTTCATTCAACCATAAAATCCATGCATTCCACAAGAATATAACTTATGGTGTGTAAAAGATATTTTTTCAATTATTCTAACCTTGAAAAAGTAGCATTCATGTTCCTAATGCAGGCTGGCCCTTACATTTCAAAAAGATTAAGCACTTAGTATGGAACCACATCAAAGAATCTGGTGTGCATTTGAAATTCCAGGGCTTTGTGTGTTCCTTTATCAAGTCCCATATGATACAACTGTGACAAACTAAATTTCAAAGTAAAAGAAGAAAGAAATTAAGGCGTCCTTGATACCTGGACATTTTCCACTCCTACTTTGACAAGAGTAGGAAAGGCAAGGGATTCTACTCAGATCAACTTCAATATTATCCCAGATATGTACCATGATATTTAAAGCTACACATTTATTGCTACTGAATTCTACATAGTGTGAGGTGCCGACAATGTTGTTTTTCAGAGGATGGTAAACTTTTTAGGGATTGGGTATAAGTGCATGATCTTATGCAATCACAATGGCATTTAAATTAAAAAGAGGCTTAATTCATTTAATGCTCTTACCCTAAGGTTTCATCTGACAGCTCCAAAATCTGTTATATTGTAATTTATAATTTCACCAGATTTCAATACTGTCATTAAAATCTCACGTCAGAACAAAACCTTGCTGGTTTTTCTTGTACATGTTACTAAATTGAGCATGTGTGTGGATGTTTAGATAGATGCCATCTAAAGACACTGCAGGCACCAGGTTGCCAATCCTTCTATTTTCATAAATATGGAATATCATCGCATTGTATTGTGTATGAAAGCTATGGTCCTGTGTCTTTCAACTATGTTATTAAATGGCTTCTAATTCCCCTTTATCTAGAGGTTTAATGATATTTTCCTCACTTGGTAATAGCAAAGCTTCAACCTTCTACATTATGAACCTGCTCTATTTCGTACGAAAGCAACTTCTGAGCAAAGTACAATTAAACAAAACCATTGTCAATTGGGAAAGATTGAAATTATCTCCACATTTCATAAATCAGTATCATAGTCTATTTCTATAGGCACAAGCCTTATAGGTTAGGCAACCACAATTCTAGACAAGCTTTTTCCATCATTCGGTTCTATATTATCACCTGCAGAATGAACATCTACATCAGTGGTAGTCAACCTGGTCCCTACTGCCTACTAGTGGGCATTCCAGCTTTCATGGTGGGCGGTAGGAGTTTTGTCCGATACTGAAGCACTTTCCTTTTTTTAAAATTTAATTGACTTCCCTACTTTATAAATCACCATTACTGTGGAACCGATGGGCAGTTAGAAAATTTTACTACTTTATTTATTTATTTATTTATTTTTCATATTTATAACCCGCTCCCATCTCACAACAAGGGACTCGGGGCGGCGAACATAGAATTAAATCAATAAATACAAAATACAAATACATAGATATTAGATGCCTGTGTTGTAACCATTTTTAAAACCCTCGTTTATAATTGGCGGTGCTGGGGTTACGCAAGGCCGGCTAGTTGAAAGAAGTGAGTCTTAAGACATTTGCGGAAGAGGCGGAGGTCAGGAATGGTGCGGATTTCAGGGGCAGGTCGTTCCAAAGGGCTGGCCCTGCCACAGAGAAGGCCCTCCCCCTGGGCGCCGTCAGTCGACATTGCCCGACCGACGGCACCCTGAGGAGGCCCTCTCTGTGGGAGCATGTCGGTCCCAGGGATGTATGGGACAGGAGACGGTCTTGCAGATAGCTAGGTCCCGAGCCATGGAGCGTTTTGAAGATGGTCGTTAGGACCTTGAAGCGCACCCGAAAGACCACAGGAAGCCAGTGGAGCTTGCGTAGGACAGGTGTTATATGGGAGTGTTTAGGCGCTCCCGTAATTATCCGTGCGGCCGCGTTCTGGACTAACTGTAGTCTTCGGGTGCACTTCAAGGGAAGCGCCATGTAGAGAGCATTGCAATAGTCAAGTTGAGATGTGACGAGTGCTTGAGTGACTGTACGTAAGGCTCCCCGATCCAGTAAGGGACGCAATTGGCGCATCAGGCGTACCTGATGGAATGCCCCCCTGGCCACAGCCGCCACCTGGTCTTCCATAGTCAGCCGGGAGTCCAGGAGGACACCTAGATTGCGTGCCTTCTCCACAGGGGCTGGTGTTTCGCCCCCAATGGCCAGAGTTGGAATAATCTGGCTGAAACGGGGTGCCGGAAGCCACAGCCACTCAGTCTTGGACGGGTTGAGCCTGAGTTTGTTACTACCCATCCAGATCCGTACAGCCTCCAAGCATCAGGACATAACCTCAACGGCATCATTGGGGTGGTCCGGGGTGGATATGTACAGCTGGGTATCATCAGCGTACAGATGATATCCCACCCCGAAACCACGGATGATCTCACCCAGCGGCTTCATATATATGTTGAACAGCAGGGGCGAGAGGACCGACCCCTGAGGGACCCCACATAAGAGGGATCTAGAAGTCGACCTCTTCCCCCCCGTCAACACATATTGTGACCGACCAGAGAGGTAGGACGAGAACCACCGTAAAACGGTGCCTCTCAGCCCCAACCCCCCCAGTCGGCGTAATAGGATACCATGGTCGATGGTATCAAAAGCCGCTGAGAGGTCTAATAGGACTAGGATAGAGGAAAATCTCGTGCCCTCCAGAGATCATCGACCAATGCGACCAATGCCGTCTCGGTACTGTGCCCGGGTCGGAAGCCGGACTGGCGCGAATCTAGATAGTCAACTTCATCCAAGTGTCGTGGAAACTGTTGGGCCACCACACTCTCAACAACCTTCACTAGAAAGTGGAGGTTGGAGACGGGACGATAGTTTTCTAATAATGCCGGATCCAGGGACGGCTTCTTGAGGAGGGGCCTCACCACCGCCTCTTTCAAGACGGTAGGTAAGGACCCCTCACTCAGAGATGCGTTGACAATGCCCTGAAGCCAGCCTCGTGTCGTCTCCCAGGATTCCAGTACAAGCCAGGAGGGACACGGGTCCAGTAAACATGTGGTGGCCCTGAGTCTCTTTGACAGCTTGTCCATATCTTTGATAGTAACAAAGTCAAACTCCTCCCACAATGGTGTCTCAAGAGCTGCTTTGGCACTCTCGACAGGGCTATTGACAATGGAAGGTAACTCACTTCGAATCCGAGTGATTTTCTCCTGCAGATAAATCCCAAATTCCTCTGCTCGACCCTGTAAAGAGGCTTCCCACGGCCTCTGTTGGAGGAGGGAGCGGGTTACCTTAAACAGGGCGACAGGGCGGTTTTCTGCGGATGCAATAAGTGTGGCACAATATTCACGTTTGGCCAGCCTTATTGCCACTAAATAAGTCCTAATGTGGTCTCTTATTAGTGTTCGGTCGGATTCAGAGCGAGATGATCTCCATCTGCTCTCTAGGCGTCTCCTGTGGCGTTTCATCTCCCTGAGCTCCTCGGTAAACCAAGGGGCCCAGGTGGTTCGTCGCCGCAAGAGAGGCCGCAAGGGCGCGACTCGGTCCAAGGCCCCAGCGGCCGCACTTAACCATGCAGTCACTAGGTCCTCAGCTGAGTCGTGGAGCAAGTCCGCAGGAATTGGCCCAAGCTCCTTCTGGAACCTTAACGGGTCCATCAGGAGCCTGGGGCGGAACCATATAGGGATGTTTGGTTCCGCCTCCTCACAGTGAGGTGTGGCGGTCGGAAAGTCGAGCCGAAGGAGAGCGTGATCTGTCCATGACAGGGGTGTGATGACTACTACTAACAGAGATACAAAAGTGGGCGGTAGGTATAAAAAGGTTGACTACCCCTGATCCACATGATGGAGCATCTACATGATGCTAACATCTGCATTGAGGAGTTTTGAAAGTCTGAGACAAGGTCATGGCAGCTATGGTGGTTGGGATGAGCAGAACAAATCAGAAAGTACCAATTTTGCAGAAAGGCAAGTCAAAGATAAGAGACAAATAACGTCCTCAAGAATCCCAATGCAAGAGAAAAGGAATTTGACTCCAAAAACAAATACTCACTAAAACACTTCTTTATTGGAGAAGGAATCTTATATAAGATTATTTATTGCGTACTTTATCCATTTAATATACTGTTACATCCAATCTGGCTTTTTAAGAACTTCCTTTTCCAAATATATGCACTTGCCTGCTAATCTTTCAAGGGGAACGGAATTGCCTCATGACTGTGTATATACGGTACCCAAAAGAAAAGAAAATACTTTAATTGTGAATGCTGCCTCCACACACAAAATCAATGCCAAAACTAATATTACTAATAGACCTACTGGGGCTAAAAAAACATGCATGGGTGAGATTCCAGATGTTCCTTGCACATGTTAAGTGAACACATCCTGCTACGCAAGCTAATTCTGCAAACCTAAGATATATTAGAAAAATACTCTAACCCCTTAAATCCCTGGGAGATGGCCAGTTCCTTAAAAAAATATTTCCAAAGAAATATTTCACTTTTATGCCTGAAAGGTGTGATTCCCTTTGATATTTTTGTTCCTAGCTAAGCTAGACAGTTACTTTGAAACGTGACTAATGGAACTTCTATTTGGTTCATAAACAATCTATATTTTAAATGCATGCACTTTTTTCCCATAGACAAAAGCTGTAAGTGTAGTAAAATTCAACCTACTGGTATATCTACAGTTAAACTTTAAAATAGTTTGGCAAATAAGAACTGGACCAGAGCATGACTCTGTTCTCTAGGTGCTCTGCAGTATAACATTTATAAAATCAGGGGTTCGTTAAATAAAATGCTAGAAAAGGAAAAAGAGAAAAACTTGGAAAACCAGCTTCTATAGGGCTAGCCAGATTATAATGTTTAGAAACAAAAAGACAGTTTTGTGGCACCTTAAAACATTAGCAAATTTAGTTATAACATACAAATATTCATAAAATCCATTCTAATTCATGGAAGCCTGAGTGAGATCTGAAACATTAAAGTGCCAGAATACTTTGCAAAGTTGTTATGTTGTGTAACTACTATCTCAGTTGAGAAGGTCTCCACATTTATTCCAGTAATGTGCTTACAAAATGCAGCAAAGATATCACCAATACCAACTATCCATTTCTTACGTTACTTTTTCAGAAAATAATGTTACTCAGCAAATTGGCATTGCCAGAGGATTATCTGATGGTAAGGAAAATGCTCAGTAAAGAGGGAACTCTTATTTCCCTTCTCAAATTCTCCATTCTCCAAAATTGATTCCTAGACAATCCTGTTGACAAAACAGCTTTGTTCTATACTGAACTTTCTTTGAGCGTTAACACTTGCATTACAATTAAAGTCTTCTTGTGAATCCAGACTTGTCATCTACCACTTTGCAGACAAACAGCTCCCCCACAAAACTTCAACTGAGAATTTCTCCTATTCTCTAGAATTATTTTGTTTGATTCTAAGACCTGATATGAATGGCCTCATTCTATATGCCCTTATTTATATACTCCATGCCATGGAACAACTTTATGGAACAGATGGCAACAGTTAAATATTAATTTGTTTACCTTTTTTACAGGAAAAAAGACATGTTAATACAGATAGGAGCCTATTTTTACTGGCCAGAGAAGGGTATGCATTCCCCTTTTCCATTTTTTATTTCAGTTGGTGATGATTGCATTTAATCTCATGAAATAGAGAAGTGGACATTTTGAATTGTTGACTGATGCCTGAAAGTATATTCATTTTTGGAGTCATTAAATTAAATTTTCTGCTTTCCACAGTAAGAAAAATATAGGAAATATTGGCAATGAATGCCAAGATTCCTTCAACCCAGTAAAACCCAAGGATAGAATTACAAATTACATTGCATACAGGATTCCCATCCAGATAGCAATCTTGTGTCATATTCACTTTCTTCTCCCTATAACATTGAGACACATTTTTTTACTTATCACATGCCATCAACACATTCTATACATTTTGTCATCCTTCACAGTGATGAGTAAAAAAGAAATATAAGAGGACTTAAGAAAGAATTAATTGTCTGATTATCTTCACATTATATTTCATCTATGACTTCTTTGACATCTTTGATCGTCTATGAATTTCAGGATTTAGGTTGCTATGGGCATCTTTTTTATTTCTGAATCTAAAGTCCTTGCAGGGAGGTCAGTCAGCATTTGCCATTCTTGTCCATTAGCTTCAGCACAAAGTATTGTCAAGGTGTTCACAGATTGCCCATTGGCCCAAAAGGAGGCAAAATGTAGCCATTTCTGTGATAGCATTAGAATGAAGTATCATTTTTGGTACTTCGTATCATTTGTGAGACTTTCAAAGGAATATACTAGGAATAACTGACACAGCAAGTGTCATGGTTCCAAGTAAATAGACCCAGAGGTGGGATGTTCCCAGTTCAGCTCAGATCGAGTGACCTGGTAGTAGCGGTGGCGGGAGGCTGCACCCACCTGCCCAGACACTTCTGCGCATGCGCACACTCATGAGCAAACCGGTAGTAAAAAATATTAGAAACCCATCACTGAATAGACCCATAGCAAGCAAAACTCCAAGACAGGTAGATTCCTCAAATAATAGTTTTATTAGACATATCATATTGGCACAAATCTGGTGAAAACCGACACTGAAGGTTCCTGTGGTTTTCACCTAATTAAAAATACAAGTTTTACACTTTCTCAAAACAATCAATCACATGGTCCAATCACGGCTCTGTCTGGTTTCCTGTTGACATCACTCCTCCTTCCTCTGACCAGGTATGAGAATGTCCTTAGTTTCCAAGAGAAAATATTTTATTTTGGCTACAAAGTCCCAACTATCTCAAATCCCCCTTCCCCATCCCTCAGCTCCTGTGTGGCAATAGCGCAGCTCCAAGATGGCTTTGGTCAGGTCAGCTTCAGGGTTGACAGAAAGCATCGTATCCTCAGTTAGGCAATGGCTTGATTTTAATCCATTATATATTGACGTATCTCTGTTTGAATGTGCCAAATATTAGGTGATTGAAGGTGAGTCATTTCCCAACTCTGGAAATGAAAAAGTTGAAGAGGCTCAAAAAGAGAAGAAAGAAAATGCATATGCTGTGTTTTTTGTAAAACTAGGGAAATGTGTATTACATCTAAACAATATATTTAATTATATGGAGCAGGAGTTGATGAGTATATGCAGAGAAGTGAAGATGTCAGTTTATGCAGGAATTAAATTGGTGGGTGGGGAAAATATATAATATTCCAAAGAGACATCTGAGAATGCAAAAGAATATAAAGCAAACTGAAGCAAAGGAAAGATGATTCAGAGATTGTTTGCAACAGAATTAAAATAATTATATAACAAAGTGCATACAGAAGACCATGGCATTGTGCTAATGGGAAGCAAGGAAACAAAAAAGACTGTAAATTTTTTTAAAAGCATATAAGCGGGTGATTGCTGAACAACCAAATATAATGTATTTGAAGAAAAAAGGAAGTTTGAAGAACACAGAGCAAGAAAGGGTTAAGATTAAAAGAAGCAGAAAAAAATGCAAAGCATTTTTATGTAAATAAAATATTGATTCTTTAAGTAGAAATTTGGGAAGCCACAGAAACGAGAGAAGGGGAAATTTCAAGTTTTGAGTGGGAACCATGATGATATAGGAGAGAGAGAAAGTGAGATGGATGCTATAAAAGCATCCAAGAAAAAAAATTGTTAATACCTGCAAGTATGTTGAAAAACAGGGAAACTGCAGGTATAGATATTGTAACTGGAGGAAATATTGAAGTATTAATACAATTTGTAAAGTAGCTGCTTTACAAAGTAAAGTTGAATTCTAGAATTTTTTACATAAATACAAAGTTGGAAGTTGGTTACTGAATGCAGTAAGAGTAATATATGCTGGAAGTCAAGCATCAGTGAGAATAAATGAAGTGGTTAGCAAACGGTTTTGGTCCTGAGTCGCATATGATATCTCCTTGACTATTTAATGATTAATGGATAAATGTACTTGGAATGTTTATGATGATA
This sequence comes from Rhabdophis nuchalis, assembly GCA_039707465.1. Classification (NCBI taxonomy): domain Eukaryota; kingdom Metazoa; phylum Chordata; class Lepidosauria; order Squamata; family Natricidae; genus Rhabdophis; species Rhabdophis nuchalis. The sequence continues at coordinate 111,067,407 of CM077644.1, forward strand.
CTAGAAGTGTGTTAGACAGAGGCATAAATGAGAGTGGCTTTGAAAGGATCCACCCATCATTATCGCTCTTGGGTTCTTGGACTAGCAGAAGGAATGTAACATATTTCTTCCTTTATCTTCTGATATTCTTCAATATTTTTGAACATTTAAAATCACTGTCTTGTGCTAATATTCTTTGATTACTCTCTTGGGTTATATTATATCCTCAGTATGCCTGTATATTCTTTGATTGCTGTCTCATATGATGTTATTATGCTATTTTCTATTTTGCCTTGGAATAAAACTTAAGTGTTCATATTGTGTGGTTATTGCATCCAAATCCAAAAAACTCTGTGATCCAACTCTCCTGGCCTAAGGACAAAGCAATGTAAACATTTCTTGTTTTAGTACATAAAATGAGTGATAAGAGGTCATTAAAATCATATGTACCACATGGACAATTATATTTCAAACTTGCATTTGAATCCTTGACTCCAGAACCAAAACATCTGGATGCAGTCCACAAATAAATATCCACAAATATTTTGATTCTACCACTGGAGGAACAAAAGCAAGCAATATGGTGTCACTTCTGTCAGGCAACGTTAAAGGGAAAAGCAAAGGAAATTAAATGTGATTTAATTTCTGCAACATCTACAGTCAAAGAATTTGATTAGTGTGTGCACAGGCAAAAGAGAATCCACTGGGTAAATAATTCAAACAATAAATAAAGCAAATAATTCAAGATGTATTCCAAGCTTTGCTTTCTTTTGATAACTAAAGGACTTACCTTAGCATAAAATTTAATTGGATCCTAAGAATACCAATTAAGTTTAACTGGAACCTAGCCATACCATTTCATTTCACTAGCTGAAAGCACTGAAATAATGTCAACCAAGCCATTTAGTATAATGTCCTCATAATCCTTAACAAATTGCAAGCTGGAGCACAAATGAAGATTCATTAATGAATGATTGTCGCAATATCAAATGTGTAGTAGAATTATACAAATTCTTCAGAAGTGGTGTTTTGTTTCAAAGTTCACCTTTAATGTGTAATTAAAATATTTAAAATTGTTTACTATACTGTGAACTGTACGTACATTCATGCTTGTATGGAAGCAGCCAGGAGCAGTTTATGAAGCAGCTGCAAATGCTTGGGAAAAGACATAGCTGCTTTAATGATTTGGAAGAAAGGTACCTTATGCATTCCCCTATAGGGAAACACTACTTTTGAAACAGTATTTGTAAATTACCATAGGTTAGAATATTCTGATTCTTTCCAAAAACCAACATATTTTAGGAGTACTGCAATCAACTTGAGTCATCACGAATCAGCTAAACCAAGTGAGACAAACTGAGCTGACAACATGGACATGCAAAATGTTTGTTTTTTTAAGGAAAAGAAAGAAAGAAAAGAAAAGCCACAATCTGCTTGCAAATGAAATGACTTTTACCTCTCTTTATTTGAAATTGCAAAACAAGAAAGCATCTCATTTCTCCCCAATGACATTCTTCTTTCTTCTTTTTCAATAACAATTATTTAAAAAAACAGTCAGGCCAATCCAGCTAAACTTAAACTGGTTTTTTTTCAAATTCTTTTGCAAAACCAATTTTCAGCATTCCATTGTGCAGCCTAACAGAATGCAGGAAATGTTTCAATAATATTCAGCTTCCCTTGAGATATTGCAGCTCATGAAAACTAACTAGTGGCCTAGGCTTTAAACATTACAATGGGCTTCCTGCTTACATTTAACCCTCTCTATGCTCCCACACTAAGTTCTTTCTATGCCCAACACTAATTTAAACAATATGACTGCATTCCAGTTGCAGATCTTCTTCTCCCTGAAACAGAAGTGAGAACTGAAGATGGGGGAAGGAAAGGGTTGAGTCCAGGCAGTTTTTCATCCTGGAATCTTCACATAATTCTAACACATGATGGTCTTTACTTTTCTTGCAACTGAGTCTACCATACCTGAATTTAAAATATCCATATGAAGTCAGCAAAGAGAGTAGAAAACTCTTAACTCTTTCCAGTGGTCATCTGGATTTCTGCAGCCCAAATGAGTCATCTTTTACACATGGGCCCAAGGTCACGGTCCCATACACACTCAGAATCTCTTCCACTTAAAGGCTACTTCTACTATTTGTTTAGTTACATTGTTTGATGCATATAATAATGCATTACATTATTAAAATGCATTGTATCTAACTTTTGTTCTGTTCAATCAGAGTTTTTAGGTGCTTAAAATACTGGATAGTTCTCCTCTGTGCGCAGGTTTGAATACTCTAAAATAAAAATAATTGTTTTAAAACAATCCGTACCGCAGCTAAAATTATTATAGATAAATCTACCTTCTTTCTGTACAGAGGAGTTTATTCTGAGTTAATGTCCACTTTTGCAATCAATGCAGCCTAGTAAGAACTTACGAAAATGTGACAAAATTTAGCTTGCATAGATTGACTCATTTTGCATTTTGGAACTCTGGAATTTGGAGAGATGCTGAGTCAAAACCGATGGAAAATATGAATGTAAGTATAGCTGTGGAGAGTATTTTAATGAGCCGCCATTACAGCTTTTCTTGACCAAATAGCAGAATATAACTTTAACTTATAAATAAATAAAGTTAAGGAAGAAAAGTGGAATGGACGCCAAGGTAGAAATGCCAGTTCAGACTACTGCCTTTTCTTAAAGCCATTTTTAAAGCACAGAGCCAATTGCAAATGCTGCCTGGGTAAGATACTTTATATTGAAAAAGTTTTATTGAGTTTACATTTTTTGTGGGGTAGGGTAAGGGATACATAGAAATTTTGAGAGTGGTCACGTCAAAGTCGTCGGCTCCTCCGGAACCTCAAATTACATTATTAAAAAGAAAAAAAAGAAACATTTCACATAACGCTACAAGCTGGGAGCAAGTACATATTCCTAAATTTTTCAGTTATATACTGTCAGTCAATTGCAAAAATCCAGATTACAAATATCATACAATATTACTCAAAAGAAAAACCAGGGCAAAGTTATTTTTTAGATCTAAGTCTCTTGGCAATTGTATCTTCCCCCTTCTCCCCCGGGCCCCCAGCGGGCGGGGCCATGGCTCCCCCTGCCCCCCCTGGATCTTCTCCCAGGACAGAGGAATGTTTTTTAAGAAAGGCTTCCGCCTCAGCAACTGTTTTAATCTTTACTCTACCTCCTTCCCAGAACACCAGCATCCCTTCGGGTATCACCCACTTGAACCAGATCCCATGATCAAACAATGTTTTAGACAAGAAGGAAAATTTCCTTCTGGCTTCTCTAATTTTTCTTGGAATCTGCTTCAAGATGGTAATCTCCTTTTGTTGGTAAATCATAGGACTCCCTCTTTGCGCCTTCAAGATTTCCTCTCTGGTTGACCTTCTAACAAATTTTACATGTATCTCTCTGGGTACTTCATTCATCCTAGCATATGCAGAATTTATTCTGTAGACTAGGTCAATGTCCCCTCTGATCTCATCTTTGGGTTTATGTAAATAGTCTGCAATAATTGTACTCATAAGATCAGGGAGACATTCACCATCCATCTCAGAAACATTCTGGAATCTCAAAAAATATGTCATCCTTTCCAAATCAATCCTAGTCACATGCGCATTTATTTCCACAACCTCATTAGAAACATTTTTAATCTCTCCCTTAGCCCCCTCCAGCCCCCCTTTCAATTCTTCATTCTTCTGTGTATTCTCAAGCACTTGTTTTCGAGTGTCCAATAGTTCCTTTTTAAAGTTGACATTTTCTGCCCTCTGAGCCTTAATTTCTGATACCAAATTTTGTATAACAGTTTCAAGGGCAGTCATTCTTTGTTCAAGGCTTGCGAGCGTTGCTTCTTGTGCCATGTTTAGCTGTTAAAATCCGTGCCAGTAAAATGGCGTTTTTAGGGTGGGGCTGGTAAGACAGATCAGGAGTCCAAAGTTCTCAAAGTTGTACAGCTGCAAAATTCAGAAGCCAACAGAGAAACACTTTTCCAACTCCGTAGGTATAATAACGAAGGCAATCCAGAAAGGAAAACACAAATCCAAAAAAAGAAAATTCTTCATCAATAATTAGAGGAAGTCCAAATCGCAAAGAGACACTGGTAATTTTCCATAGGTCATAGTCAGTCGGGACAAAGAGAAGCCATTTTCCGCCCAAACTCAGAGCCCGAGGGAGAAAGCGGTTAAAAAGCAAAAAAGAAACTGTTTCAGCCAGACCTCGAGACATAATTGCAAACAAGCCACAAAGTACTTTCCCTTGTTAGAGACCATCCAGATTTAAAGTTTCCGATTCCTCGCAACGAGGCATTTCCGAGTGCCGCTTTTAGTCCAAGGGGGGGTTTTTAGGAACAAACGCCCCCCTCCAGTCCCTTTCAGCCCGGCTGACAGTACACAAAAAAAAAGTTTTAAACGCTCACTCTCCGCTCGCAGCTGAGGTCCCGAAAAGCCTCCCGACTCTTCCGATCTTCTCTCTTCATAGAATTAAATGGTGCCGCCAACCTTTGGCGAAGGGAAGACCCCCCGCAGCATGTCCTCTTCCACCTAAGCCGAGGAGCAGGGTCGCTCTCCCCACTGCCGCGGGGGGGGGGGCTTCCCTGTCGAGCCGGCTTTACGGGAGAAGCCCCAAACAAGGGGCTTCTCGCCCCCGTAGGGGGGCAGGAAAAGGATCAAAGCGGCGAGCGAACCCTAAGTTCGCCCGTCGCCGCCGGAGCCGGAACTGGAAGATACTTTAAAATGTGGTTTTAAATGTGGCGTCTTCTTAAATAAACTTTATTTTTCCTTCCTGTTTCCCATATTTTCAAACCTCTGTGTGAAACTAGGATACAAATCAGCCATAGTTTCTATAGCTCATCTCCCTTGCACAGTGTATGGTTGGGAAATAATTTTGTTTATAAGTATCAAGCTAACTTTCTAAATGAATTCCAATTATCAAATTCATTCCTGTAAGAAGCCTCACTAGCTGCACTCACCATCCAGAGAGTGCAGCTTGTTCAAAATGCAGTGGCCTAAACCAGGGGTCTGCAAAGTCGGCTCTTTTAAGACTGGTGGACTTCAACTCCCAGAATTCCCCAGCCAGCATAGCTAAACAATAATAAACAACTGTCAGTTGGATTCCAGATGCAATTCAAGGTGCTGGTTGTTACCTTTAAAGCAGTGGTGGGTTCGGATCAGTTCAGCCAAACTGGTAGTAGTTTGGCGGCCTGGATTGCTGAAACTGGCAGTGACCGAGGCCTGCCATGCTCTTGAACTGGTTCCTCAGGTAGCACCATCTTGTTTTTGAGTTCTGCACATGCTCAGAACAATTTTAATTGCTCTTCATGGTGTAGCACCTTGTTATCTGAGGGACCATCTCTCTTCCATTGTTTTTGGCTAGTTGGTATGTTCAGGCATAGTGGGTGCATGCTAGTACCCTTTTACTAAAAGTTGGCATTTTCTGGAACTTTGTGTGATTTTGTGTTGTGGTTCCCACCCTTTAGAAAGGGCATCTTCCACATATACAGACACCCATTCTCCTGGGGTTCTGAAAATCCCTTAAAATATGGCTTTGATCCCAGAACTGAAATTAATAAGTTTTTTTAAGGGGGTGCTGTTAGACTTGCTGTTTTAGGTTTGGTCTGTTTTATTTTTAATTGATTTTCTTAATATTAGATTTTGAAAGCCAGCCACGTATCTATTGGAGTGGGTAGCTATAATCAATTTAATTAAATCTCAATTTGGGGCAACCGTGACCTGGATAACTGAGAATCTCCATAGAAAGTTAATGAAGTTATCAGCATCATTATCCTCATATATCCAGGAAATATACAGAATCAACTTAAACCATTTGGTTAAAGAATTATTAGTGGTGGATTGAGCAAAAATCAGGATCTTAAAACCTTGGGAGAACTTATGAGAGGTGACATCACCTCCAGCAAGTGCTGCATTACATTGAACAAGTGGGTAGGAATGGTGGAAACAATGGTAGTTGAGAAGAAGCACTATTACTTGTACTATTTGGAGTTCCCTGATTATTCTTCCCTGTCTTCCTTTTCTAGCACAAGGTGGAGTGTCGGGAACAGATAATACAGGTCAAGTAATACAGAAGAAGCAATTCATTACTTAGCTTGCCAAAACAGCAAATTCAGTATCATCTACTACTTCTTCTCCTGCTCTATTAACCGGTTCTTTGTACTCTTACATAACAAGAACACCAAATCTGGAGTGGAGGAGTTGAGCATTTGCTCATTCATGAAGGCTAACTTCTTCTAGGAACCTTTAAATTTGACTTGGCCCTAATCGAGGGCCCTAACATTTTTACATTGTTAGGAATCATCATGTCCAAACAAAAGATTTCATACAAATCTTGGCACTGGTGTTATATTTTGGGTCAACTATGGGGTATATTTTAAGGAATACTCTTAAAGGATGCTTAAGATTGTCTATGTAAAAGACAAAAGCCATAGGGGGCCTTCTCTAATGAAATATGTCCTATTTCTCTTAAAACTGGTCATTCTGATTTGCAATAGTATATAGACACTATACATAAACATTGGCATATGCATACTTTAGACAATTCTCTACACTCTTCTGTCTTTTTTTACTTAAACTTTAGCTAATGTTGAGGAAAAAGTTGCCTTAACTACATTTCTTCATCTCATTTCAGCTTTACAAGGATTTCCAGAAAGACTATCAGCACTAGTTAAAGTGACTGTCACTATGTGATGCTCTTAAATAGGAAAATGGTTTTAAAAATTGTTTAGCAACCATTTAAGCCATTAACCAAAAGAGCAATGGAAAATGCCACTCTGTTATAATTGCATTCTTATATTAACTAATATTCTCCCATTTGTAGCCCTCCAGGTGTACAAAACAATATTTCTCCAAACTCCTAACCAGTTTGGCTTTTGGAACTAATACAAGATATGTGGAAGGTATGTTGCAAGAAAGTATAATAAGAATTTGGTGTTGCTTACTTGTTAGACTGCTTTTTTTCTACCTCTTTATTTCTCCAGTAATTGGAAAATAACCAACCAATGGGATCTGTCTTAAGAACTTCCCAGTCTACATAAGGGCTTAACTCTATCTGTGCAAAGGCTTTCCTGGCCACAGACATGAGTTGTGAATCCAAGATCTCCCGATTGTGCACCCCTCTCAAAGGGATCAATATGGTTACCATTCAGAATTAAAGATGGAGTGGTTCCAGATGTTGGTAGCCCAGTGATCACTATATCCTATGAGAGTTGAGCTTCAACTTACGCTTTTGCATCCAGAAACCTAGTCTCCAAATACTGAGACAAGACCTGGAAGGCATCACCTGATTGACCTGGGGTTAAAATGTACAGCTGGATATCATCAGCATGCCAAAGATGTTTGACCCCAACGACCTCATCCAGTGGCCTCATGTAAACAGGAAATGTGAGTGCATTGAGCCCTGATGTACCCCACATTTCTTCCTCCCACCCTTCTTCCTCCCCTTCTAACACTGAGTAAACCCAGAAACAGAGACAGGAGAATCACCAGAACCTCCTTTTTTATCCCTCTTTAAAGAGACAGAGAGCTAGAAGTTTTCTCGGTTACAAAATCTAGATCCTTACCAAGTAATGAACCAATTACAATCAATCTGATTAAACAATAATTCCAAACAGGAAATTCCAACCACTGCCATCAACTGTCAGTTAACTTTATATTGGCTTGCAAACTCGGGAGTAAGATGCAACTTAGTCCAAGACCAAATCTATAGAGGAGTCAACCCAAATTAAAATAAGAATGTGCAGAACCCCAGCCTACATAGGATGTTCTAACAAATATTGCCAATATGAGAACATGCTGAGGAGGCTCAAGTAACACCAAAGCCTTTCAATCAGCCTTTCAGCATTTGAGCTCAATCAACATGTGTTCCCAATATTTTCCCTCATGAATATGTCTCCTTCAAACCCAAAGCACTGGCTCCTTGCCATTTTCAAAGACTTGATTGCATAGGGCTTAGGAATTGACCTCTAGGCCAGTGGCTGGGGAATTCTAGGACTTGAAGTCCACACATCTTAAAGTTGCCAAGGCTGAGAAACCATTGCTCTAGGATCTTTTCCCAAATATCTCTGTCCTGATTCCAACAAATTCCTCAGTTCACATTTTTGCAACAATTACACACTTCTTCTCTCAGCTATATTTCTCTAGTCTTGCATCTTCTGTTTCTGAAGGGCTTGAAAAAAAGACTAGCAGATAGATCTGAATGCTTCTCTCTCTAGGATTTTCAGTTACGAGAAGATCCAAATTTCATGAAATTCCAAAGCTCTTACATGAAAATCCACTAATTTTCTAGTGAAAACTTCAGATTTCACCTATCTTATACACAAGATTCAACTATCTTGTATAATTATTGAAATAAGATTAAGCATGTAGAAATGTTTTAACTATATATTTTTTAATTTCTGGCACATGGGATATTTTATGAGTGGAGTATTATACTACCTGATGTCCAGTGGTAGGTTCTGGATTCCGTTACAACCGGTACAGTTGAAACAGGCCCGGCGTCACCTACATGGGTGTTGTACCTACCTGCAAGCCAGCTGCTCTGACCCTAACCCTGCACGGGCACAGGCGTGCCAAAAGCTTAAAGCAGAGGTAAGGAGCGAGGGCGGGCACCTCTGGGGCACCATACTGGAACGGTATCCGGTGCTCCAGGCAGGCTCTGGTACGCCTGTACTGGGGTGTACAGCCTGCAACTCAACACTGCTGATGTCACAAATTCTACCCTATTGCTAGAATTCAGATCAGGATATGTCAAATGTTTTCCCTCCAAGACGAGCTGTTTCTAAATTCAGGAAGTCTGATATTCTGTAGTAACCACCAAATGACTTTGTGTTAGTGGTCTGCGTAAAATATTACCTGTTTACACAAACACATACCACTAACAATCAGTCTCAGGTTTTGAAGCCCAGGTTGTGTAAGCCCAGCAAAGGGCATCGCTATTTAATGCTCAGAAGAATAGAGCTTCACATGTGCTAACACATCTTGTAAATTATCTTTTTTATGTTCTCCAGAGCACCAATAATTTATATCTATAAAGATTCCCTTTCCTGTTATTGCCTAGTTCCTAATCCCAGGAGTGCAGCCATTATTTATTTCCAGAACATTACTTTAAAAAAAAAATTCAATACATACTGTGAGTGGCATTCAACAGTTTTTCTATGACTTTTTTTTTAAAGTAAAGTTGGAGGAAGAAGAGCTATTGTTGCTCTTTAAGTTTTGGTCATGATGGAAATACTTCCTTTGCTGGCACATTTAACAATTTGACGACTTCCTGTTCCGGCTTCTGGCGGCGACGGATGAACCTTGGGGTTCGTCCGCCGTTTTGTTCTTTTTCCTGCCCCTAACGGGGCGGGGTGCCCCCCCTTTTTCTTTTTGGGGGGGGACCTTCCGTAGGGCTGGCTTGCCTGGACTGGTTCTGCTGGCGGCAGCTGGAGGAACGGTCCTTGCCTTCGGTCCAGGTGGAAGAAGACATGCTGCGGGAGGCTTGGTTCCCTTCGCCAACGGAGGACGGCAGTAAATAATGGATTCGGAGAGAACGGAGCGCTCGGGTCGGATGGCTTTATAATAATAATAATAATAATAATAATTTAATACTTATAGACCGCACCCTCTCCCCACAGGGACTCGGGGCGGTGCACAGGAAGAATAAAAACAATGACTATATACAACATTTCATATTAAAAATAGATTAAACAGTACCTGTGCTAAAATACCCGTTAAAACTAACTAGACTAAGAATTCCCCAATAAACCCAAAAACAGAGGAATAACTATCCCAGGCCGGCAAGGCAGAAGAAGTGTGTTTTTAGTTTAAGACGGAAGGAGCGGAGGTCCGTGGTGATCCTAATGTCGGAGGGGAGGTCGTTCCAGAGGGCTGGGCCCGCCACAGAGAGAGCCCTTCCCCTGGGTGTCACCCGCTGACAGAGTCTAGTGGATGGCACCCGGAGAAGTCCCTCTCTGTGGGAGCGAATCGGCCGTGAGGATGTATGAGGCAGAATCCGATCCCGCAGATAGCTAGGTCCCGAGCCATGGAGCGCTTTAAAGATGATAATTAATACCTTGAAGCGCACCCGGAAGACAACAGGCAGCCAGTGCAGCTCGCGCAAGAGCGGTGTTACATGGGTATACCTTGTGGTACCCATAATTGCTCGCGCGGCTGCGTTCTGGACTAGCTGAAGTCTCCGGGTGCACCTCAAGGGAAGCCCCATGTAGAGAGAGTTACAATAGTCCAGTCGGGATGTCACGAGCGCATGAGTGACTGTGCGAAGGGCGTCCCGATCCAATAGGGGGCGCAATTGGCGAACCAGGCGAACCTGGTAAAACGCCCTCCTGGCCACGGCTGTCATTTGATCTTCCATGGACAGCCGGGTATCCAGGAGGACACCCAAATTGCGCGCCCCATCCACAGGGGCAAGATGTTCGCCCCCTATGGCCAGCGTTGGAGTGAGCTGGTTGAAACGGGCAGCCGGAAACCACAGCCACTCGGTCTTGGTTGGGTTGAGCCTGAGTCCGTTACTTCCCATCCAGATCCGCACGGCTTCCAGGCACTGGCACATCACCGCTACGGCATCATTGGGGTGGTTTGGGGTAGATATATACAGCTGAGTGTCGTCAGCGTAAAGGTGGTACTCTACCCCAAAACCACGGATGATCTCACCCAGCGGCTTCATGTATGCATTTAAACAGGAGAGGCGAGAGGACCGACCCCTGAGGCACCCCGCATGTGAGGTGTCTCGGGGTCGACCTCTGCTCTCCTGCCAACACAAATTGCGATCGGCCAGAGAGGTAGGAGGAGAACCACCGCAAAACGGTGCCTCCCACCCCCAACCCCCCCAGCCGATGCAATAGGATACCATGGTCGATGGTATCGAAAGCCACCGAGAGGTCTAATAGGACCAGGATGGAGGAACAACCCCCATCTCTGGCTCTCCAGAGATCATCCACCAATGCGACCAATGCCGTCTCGGTGCTATGCCCGGGCCGAAAGCCGGACTGGCGCGGGTCTAGATAATCAACTTCCTCCAGGTGACGGGGAAACTGTTGTGCCACCACACTCTCAACAACCTTCGCCAAAAAGGGAAGGTTGGAGACTGGACGATAGTTATTTAATAGAGCTGGATCCAAAGAGGGCTTCTTAAGGAGGGGCCTCACCATCGCTTCTTTTAGGGAAGCAGGCAAGGAACCCTCACTTAAGGATGCGTTGACAACCTCTTGGAGCCAGCCTCGTGTCATCTCCCAGGATGCCAGTACAAGCCAGGAGGGGCACGGGTCCAATAAACATGTGGTGGCTCGCAGTCGCCCACGTAACCTGTCCATATCATCGGAAGCAACGGAGTCAAACTCCTCCCAAACAAGATCTGTCTCGTGGCATCCTGCTGGGCCATCAATGGAGGGTAGCCCGTTCTGTATCTGAGCGGTTTTCTCCTGCAGAAAAGTCACAAATTCCTCTGCTCTACCCTGTAGCGGGGCTTCCCGCACCCTTTGTTGGAGTAGGGAGCGGGTCACCCTAAACAGGGCGGCAGGGCGGTTTTCTGCGGATGCTATGAGAGTAGCACAATGATGGCGTTTGGCCACTCTCAGTGCCACAATGTAAGTCCGTAAATGGGCTCTTACCTATGTCCGGTCAGATTCAGACCGGCTAGACCTCCATCTTCTCTCTAGGTATCTCTAGGCTTTGCCGGGGCTTGAGATGCAGGGCGGAGAGTAAGTGACTTTAAAACTTTTTCTTGCTGGCGGCTTGGACTGGAAGAGACGTGGAGGGGGGTGTTTGTCAAACCCCCCCTCGGATTTATAACAGCGGCGTTTAGAAATGGCTCCTCATTGCGAGGAAGCGGATATTTCTCATCCGGAATTTTGCGGAACGAGTGAAAGTGATTTGCGGCTTGTCTCTATACAATGTATCTAAGTCCGGCTTTATTGAAACAATTTCTTTTTTTCTCTCCTGCTGGCTGCCTGGCTGGGCGGTGGAAGATGGCTCCCCTTTGTTCCTGAATATTTTTTTATGGAAAATCACCAACATTTCTTTGTAATTTGGACTGTCTCTCTTTACTAATGGAAAAAAATTTTTTTTGAATAATTGGTTCCTTCCCTGGAATACCTTCTCTTTTTTTAACAATTGACTGTGGAACTGTTTCTTCTCTGGGCTCTACAGCTTGTTACAACTCTGAGCTGAACTTTTTTTTCTCCTGACTGGCTCCAGCAGCCGCACCCAAAAAACGCCATTTTAGTGGCACTGATTATAATAGCTTATCACGGCTTCAAAACAACCAGAGAATTCGGGACTGGAACAAAGAATGACGGCGATGGAGGAAGCATTAAACTCCTTGGTGCTGGAAATTAAAGCAATGAGAAGAGACCAGTGTAGCTCTAAGCTTGAACTTTTGGAAACACAAAAAAAATTGATGGAGAACACGCAGAAGACCGAGGAGCTGGAAGTGGGGCTGGCTGGGGCAAAGGGAGAACTTAAAAATGTCAACACTGAAATTGCAGATTTGTCTGGTCATATGTCTAGGATAGATTTTGAAAGAATGTCATATTTTTGAAGGTTTCAGAATATTTTGGAGGAAACTGGTGAATGCCTTCCTGATCTCATGAGTACAATTTTAGCAGACTATTTACATAAACCTAAAGAGGAGATCAGGGGGGACATTGACCTAGTCTATAGAATTAATTCAACATATGCCAGGTTAAATGAAGTACCCAGAGAGATACATATTAAATTTGTAAGAAGGTCGACCAGAGAGGGAATTTTGAAGGCGCAGAGAGGGGGGCCTTTAATTTACCAACAAAAGGAAGTCGCCATCTTGAAACAGATCCCAAAAAAGATTAGAGAGGTGAGGAGGAAGTATTCCTTCTTATCTAAAAAATTATTTAACCACGGGATTTGGTTTAAGTGGGCGATGCCAGAAGGGATGTTGGTGTTCTGGGATGAAGGAAGAGTAAGGATTAAAACAGTTGTTGAGGCGGAAGCCTTTCTTAAAAAACATTCCTCTATCCTGGGGGAAGATCCAGGGGGGACGGAGGGGGCCACGGCCCCGCCCGCTGGGGGCCAGGAAGGAGAACAAGAAGATACAATTGCCAAGAGACTTAGGTCTAAAAAATGACTTTGCTTTTTATTAACACAGTATATAACTTTTTATCTGGATGTTTGTACACGATTGCCAGCATAGAATTTAGAATTTATAATGTATGCATTTGTTTTCACCTTGCAGTATTATTGGAAAATGTATTATCAATGTCTTATTATGAAGCCCCGGAGGGGCCGACGACCTCGACGTGAAAGTTCTCAAAATATTTTTGTATTTTACCCTACCCCTACCCTACCTTAAAAAATTTGTAAAAACCAACAATTTGACCATCTTACAAGGAATGTCTTTGTCCTTAGATAGCCTGTGATTTACCAGACCTTTCTTTAAAATAATATTAAAAGCTCTTCCCTTTGTAATGACATTTATGTTTATACATGAAGAAACATGATCATGTGGCTTCTTGACAAAGAAATAATTATTAAAAATTCAATGTCTTTAACAAGAGGCAACAAGAGTTATCATCTGGGAGCACATCTTCAATAAAAGTAGGGTTCACATTTCTGACCAAAGCTTTTTAGTAATTCCTTCCATATCTAAAACTGGAAAAATTGTTCAAGTCGTTATCCTGTAACATAGTTGTTTTTCTTACCAGAACCATTGTTTTGAAAAATCACACCACAAACTAGCTTATAGTTAATGTGTCTTAAATTGTGTTTCAGCACCTAGGATCTGAGAATCTGGCAATGTCACCTAAATACTGTCAGTTACTCAAACAGAAATCGATCCAATTCCCTAGCAATCTGGAAGAAAATTGGATTAAAATGTTATCTAAAACACCACTATGGGACTCCAGTGTTAGACCTTTGGGCCCTCTGCTGGTACATGTTGCACTGTAGTGACTGTTTCTCTCAAATATGTTGGTGCCTCATATGAACAAAAAGGAAAACAAAAGAAAGAAAATGAATTCTTATTCTGAGGGGAAAACTCTAGGCCATCTACTGAAAAATAGGTTTAAGCATGCATCCCTATTATCTTATGAATCAACTAAGAATTTCACCATTCAGTGGCTATTTTTTCCTTAAAGAGCAAATAGAGTCATAACTGAAAAGCAATATCTTTTATCATTCCCACAACTCAAACAAATTCCAGATGAGTTCATTCCAGAATAGCTCAGGAGAAAGAAGTAGCTGGAAGTTCAGATTTTTTAACAGACAATTTTGTGTGTGTTTGCAGTAGTTTGTGTACTTTTATTGCCCTCTGCCCCAGCCTAGGACAGTCTGCATTCTCTTTCTTTGAAGGATCATCCAAAGATGTTTGTCAAAAGAAGAGAAAGTCTAAAGAAAGGAATAGAAAACAGATGCTATGGAGTGGGAGAGAAAGCAGGAAGAATGCATGTGTGTAGAAGGAAAGCAAGGAGGACAATGAAGAGACAGCTGAAGCACCAGCCATAAAATTTGATTGTGTCCCAAGAACTTTTCATGGGAAATACAATGAGTTTCAGCAGGGCAGTGTTAAAGGTCATACTTTTTGAGAATATATAAAACATATCCTGCCTTTTCCAACCTGGAATCTTCTGGATGACTACAGTTCCCAGGGGCATTAGTCGTCCGTCTGAGGGTGAAGGGAGTTATATTGTAAACCCCCAGTCTGGGAAATAACAGGTAAGTGAAGACTTCTGCATGTAACCCATGGTTATTATTCTGAGGGAAGGGCTGCTAAAAAAAGAGTATTTCATTTACAATAAAAATTTGTAAAACATTGACGGGAAACATAACCTACCTAGCATGTTTGTATACTGAATATAAACTGATGTTTAGGAATATTTTCTCCACAGATGCCATTTACAGTTAATAAAACCATGTTCTGGAGTCATGAACTCTGTTTTCAATTCATAATTCAATTCCCAAACAATGCACCTATTTTGGCACATTAATTTGTTGCAGAAGCTACATTCATTTAATTAAGAAAGTCTCTTGAAGTTTCTTCTGAGGGAGTTTCCTTCCAATCACTATTTTATGAATAGAAATAATTATGCCTCTATTTTTATAATGTTTATAATGTGTTTTATAATCTAACACTATTTGAAGACAACCTGTTCTCATTCATCCCAGGTCCTTTTGTTTGTTACATCACACACATACTCACATACAGAGAGTGTCCAATACCACCCCTCCAAAACCTCTGTTATTAAAATAAACCTTTAAAAATGCCCATCTATCTCTATAGTCATGCATTTCTAAGTATTTCCCAATTTTAGAGCACTTGAAAACATTTCCTTACCTGGATCATGGAAGGGAACCAGTGCAAAGTTGTAAAGTGGCCTCTTGGGTCTCTTCAAAGAGGTTTCCAAAATTTTGGAGGCGCCTTCAATAACTTGAACTAAGTCATCATACATTGAGCCGGTCACATCAAAGACAAAAGCCAAGGTAGACGCTCCTTGTGGAATTTCTTCCATGGCAGGTTCAGGTTCTACCACTCCCTCTTGGGCACAGGTAGGTAAAACAAGGAGGACAAAAAAGAGTGATGCGCAGAATCCTACAGCCCGCAGGGAAACATTGTCATGGAAATCCATGGCTTTCCCTCCTTTTCTCTGGTACCTCAGCAACGTGCTCAGCTTCCCACCTCAAGCATCACAAAGGATCCCATCCAGTTATGAAGAATGCATTGGATCAATCTTTTTCAAAGCAGCAACAGAAGTTCTCCTCGCCCCCTCCTTTCCCCCCCCCCCCACCCCACAAGAGCTTTACTTTTCACAAATTCAGGAGAGGCAGAGAAACACAACTACTTTTGCCTGTGCAAGTTGCCGGCTCTTCTTCCCTTTCCCAGCCTCAGTCTGTAAGAGTTTGGCAGCCTTTCCCTGAGTCAAGAGAGAAGGAGTCCCTTTCATATCCCCCACGCAGCTGCTGCTACTTCTGTTGCCACCTCTGGATTCTTTGGCAAGAGGCACAGGCTCTTCAAAATTCGGCTGCTATTGGAAGCCTGTGGCTGCAGTGGCGGCGGCTGCAGAGACAATGAGGAGTGGATGCTCAGAACAAACTCGTTTTCTCATTGGCCAACCCCGTTTCCCCACCTTTGCCTTTGAGGCGCTCTTTTCGGGTGATCTCTTAAAAAAGGTATTTAAGGTCTCTGGAGTGCCACAAAAACCACTCAAGGCAAAGCCTCTTTCGTAAGCAGTCATAAAACATGGCACATACTTGTCACTCAGTTTGGGAGGAAGTATCAGTAAGAGGAAGGAGGCACTGCTATTCTTTATTGAAGAAGGCTTAAATATACTTCCAGGGGGGGGGTCTCCTTAGCCATATGCTAGCTCCCTCTGCTCCAAGTAATTTGAGCTCGGCTAGGCAGAACAGCCTCTGCAGAGAACTCACACTCCAAAAGGCACAGGCTTTCCTTTGCAGAATCTACTACGATGTTCCTGAGGAAAAGTAATTGCAGCTGAGATCAGAAGCCACAGCTGCCCTCCATCATGTTGACTCGCTCGTCAGGCAAAATTTTGCCAGCCCAAGATATTCTTTACATTCCTTAAAATTGGTGAACATAAAACATAGAACTAAGGAGGAATTTCCCAATTGTGAGAACAATTCACTAGCTTGCCTCCAGTAGTTGTGGATGCTCCATCACTGGAGGCTTTTAAGAGATTGGACAGCCACTTCTCTGGAAGGGTATAGGGCCTCCTCTTGCACAGGGAGATGGACTAGATACAGGGGTCTCCAACCTTTGCAACAAGTCTGAAGGACTTCAGCTCCCAGACTTCTCCAGCCAGCTTTGCTGGCTGGAGAACTCTGGGAGCTGAAGTCCTTCAGACTTAAAGTTGCAAAGGTTGGAGACCCCTGGACTAGAAGACCTCCAAGATCTTTTCCCACAATGTTGTTCTGTTAAATTCAAAGGGGCAGAGTCAAAATGCTACAAAACATTGGACCTGATATTCTTTAATCATTCATATGCATAATCACACACACACATACACACACTGCAAGTAGTCGGTCTTCAAAAGAAATTGTCCAGACAAAAGCAGTATGAAAAGTTCAGTCATTTGCTATCCAGAGTGGAGTCAGAAGTTCATAAAATGAATTACACAGAAGCATCTTCAAGTTTAAATTAAGTGGTGAGCGCTTTGGGTGTCCTTTCAGAGGAAGAGCAGTAAGGGTTGGACAAGGTGTTCTTGGAATCATGGAAAGCTTGCTTACTCAAGGCCACAGATCTGACTCAGATGTGTATTTCTTTATCCTACTATTTTGTGTTTGCTGGATTTTCAAAAACCAAGATCTGAGATTACCCCAAAATAATCCTCCACGAGGCAGTCAACAAATATAGTATTCCTGTTCTGCACCACAGTAATGGATGACCAGATATGGTGTCTTGTCCACAGAGCCATCCTCTTTCACCAAAGAATATCTGCAGAAAAGACAAAGTGGGTGCAAGTAGTCCTCAACCTACAACCACAATTGAGCCCAAAATTTATGTTGTTAAGTGAGACAGTGAGTTTTGTCCCATTTGCTGACCTTTTTTGCCATAGTGGTTAAGGGAATCACTATGGTGGTTAAGTTAGTAGCATGGTTGTTAAGTGAATCTGGTTTCCCCACTGACTTTGTTTGTCAGGTCGCAAAAGGTAATTTACATGACACTGGGACACTGCAATCATCTGTTGCCAAAAGTTCACATTTTGATCACACGACCAATGGTCATAAGTGTGAAAAACAAAAGTGACTTTTTCCAGTGGTGTGTAATTTTGAACAGTCACTAAATGAATGGTAAGTCAAGGACTACCTACATATGTTATATTAATTAACACTGATCATATACCTAATCAAATTATCCTGGATAGCCTTAGTTTTATCTAAGTCAGTGTGTCTTAAACATTTTTCACTCAGGCTTCCTTTTATGTTTAAAAATTATGGATCATCTGCAATAGAGGCGAATATCTGTAGCTCGGGCATAGGATGAGGGTGAAGGGGGTGTTTCTGTGTGTTTCGTTACCAGTCTAGGTAACATCTTCAGTGGAGTTTATGGGATATGAAACTGATATCCCCTAAACTCCACTGAAGATTTTATCTTAGACCTGAAAAACATCAATCTTAAATGGAAGAATGCGGAGATAGTAGCTACAGATCAGTGGTGGGTTTCAAATTTTTTAGAACCTACTCTGTAGGTGTGGCCTATTTTGTGGGCGTGGCTTGGCAGTCATGTGACAGGGTGGGAGTGGCCACCTTTTAAAATGTGGTGAAACTCATTTAACAACGCTCTTGCTTAGCAACCAAAATTTTGGACTCAATTGTGATGATAAATTCTTTCTTTCCTTCTTTCTTTCTTTCTTTCCTTTCCTTTCCTTTCCTTCCTTCCTTCCTTTCCTTTCCTTCCCGTTGGGTCACTGGCAGCGGCGAGCCAGATTTACTTCCAGGTACGCCGGTGGAACCCCCTCTCACCGGTTCTCTAAATTTCACCAACCGGCTCTCGCGAGTAGGTGCGAGCCTGCAGAAACCCACCACTGCTACAGATCGAGAACTGTGAAGTATTCTTACAGCCCAATGTGCTTAGCATAGAACATTAATAATATTGATGTCCACTGCCACTCATGATTATTTGATGGGATTTTAATACAGGTAGTCTTTATGTTTAAAAATTATGGAACATCTGTAATAGAGGCAAATATCTGTAGCTTGGGCGTAGGACAAGAGTGAAGGTTCTTTCTCCGAGCTTGTTTCTGAATGTTTCATTACCAGTCTAGGTAACATCTTCAGTGGAGTTTAGGGGATATGACACTGACATCCCCTAAACACCACTGAAGATTTTACCTAGCTTGAAAACAAAATGTTTAGTAACTAATCCACAAGCTCGGAGAACGAAACTTCACCCTCATTATGGAAAATCCACAAAAGATCCGCATGTAAGGTTACATTTATCAATTTTTACTATATTAAGTATTAAAACTGGTAGATTTGCTGCCAAAGAGGAAGTCCAAAGAAAACCCAGCACCAAACATTTCAGGAAGACCTGAAAAACAACAGTCTTAAATGGAAAGATGCGGAGATTGTAGCTACAGATCAAGAACTGTGAAGTACTCTTACAGCCCAATATGCTTAACATAGGACATTAATAATAATGACCTCCACTGCCACATGATTATTTGATGGAATTCTAATACAGGTAGTTCTTTACTTACAAGCACAATTGAGCCCAGAATTGCTGTTGCTAAAGAGAAATCTGTTAAGTAAATTTTGCCCCATTTTCTTGCCACCGTTGTTAAGTTAATCACTGCAGCTGTTAACGCAGCAACACAGTTGTTAAGTGAATCTGGCTTCCCCATTGACTTTGCTTGTCAGAAGGTGGCAAAAGGTGGCCACATGACCCCAGGATACAACAACCCTCATAAATATGAGTTAATTGCCAAGCATCCACATTTTTGATCATGTGACCATGGAGATGGTGCAATGGTCATAAGTGTGAAAAATGGCCATGTTGCTTTTTTCAGTTCTGTCATAACTTCGAAGAATCACTAAATGAACTGTTGTAAATCAAGGACTACCTGTACTGTATTGTATTTCAACAAAGGCTAGCAGATAATTTTGATTTCGTGAACCCCTGAGAGGGGTCATCGGACCACAATTTAAGGCACATTAATCGAGTAGCATCTGCATGGGAGAGATCCCAAATCATCAAGATTTCACAGTACAATCCTGCCTTTTTTGAATGCACAAGTGATGACCCATTGGAGAAAGGAGTGCATTGTTACATTCCAACTTCCACCTTGCTGACTTTGAAACAACCCCCCCCCCAACAAAAAAAACCTGGAACGAGAATGTCTGAAAAGGACTACAGATAATCTAGCCCAGTGGTAGTCAACCTGGTCCCTGGCGGTAGGGGTTTTGTCCGATACTGAAGCACTTTCCTTTTTTTTAAATTTAATTGACTTTAAAAAAATATTCATAGCATTATTTAAAAACATTTTCATTAGGTTTTCATAAACTTCCCTGTGACAATTAAAATTTCTGAGAATATATATTGGTATCGCCCGTGCATGCTTTAACATGCTGTAACTCTGTTTCATAAATTTTATAAAGTAAAGTTACTTCCCTACTTTATAAATCACCATTACTATGGAGCTGGTGGGCGGTTAGAAATTTTTACTACTAACAGAGATACAAAAGTGGGCGGTAGATATAAAAAGGTTGACTACCCCTGATCTAGACAAAACTGTGTTCTCTCTCTCTCTCCCTCTCTCTCTCTTTTTCCTATGAAGATTCCCTCTCACTCCAATATGATCCATTCTCATTGTTTTTGGCCTTCTACAGCAAGAAGATTCCAGATTATTACTCACACACACGCTGATTCATGCAGAATGTCAAACGGTATGTTTGAAGATGGCAAACTTTGACAGCATGTTCCACTCCTTCACTCGGTTAATCATACAAGAGAGAATGCCTACACACTGCTTGTTTCATGCTGTCAAATGGTAAGCAGATGTGCAATAGAATGCGTAGCAATGTGGACATGAATCTGGTTGAATCCTTACAGAGCACAATTGACATGGTGATTGATGACTAACCTCCTCAATTAGGCGTGTGCTTAAAATTCTCATTCAGATGCAAAGGGTTAAACTTTGTGTAATTTTACCTACATGTCTGTCTGGGGCTTTCAGACCCTAAAGCAGCTTTTCAGAGGGAGGGACATCCAGGAGACAGGCTGTTATCTATTCCACTCTGGTTTTCTAGACCAGTTTTTTGCATGCTGTTTGCCATTATTCCAAGCAAGGTTGGTCCAAAACATTTTTCCAGAAGAGACAAAGGAGGTTGATACCTTTTCCTATTTATATTTTGAAACAGACTAAACTAGCAGTTGACTTTCTGCATTCACTGTGTTGTGAATGCTTACCAGCACACCTAAGCCAGCAGACTTCTTTAAGGGACTAAAATCAGGTTATTAGTATATCTGGCAGAAGCAGAAAGGAAATTCAAAAGGCAAAGGTAAGTGACTACTACCAGTGCACCATCTCCCTCCACCATTTTCTGCTTGAGATGTTCGGCTTGCTTAGTCTAATGTTAGGGCTGGGCATGTTTCTTTAAAAAAAAAAAAAAAAAAAAAAAGGCCCTCCCTTCCAATCCATTTTACTCTCAATATAATTCAGGCTTGGAGAACAACTTGTGATATGTTGATTCTGTGTGGGAATGACATTTATTTCCCCAAATGTGTTGGATTCAGGGGTGGGCTTCAAACATTTTAGTAAGGGGTTCTCTGCCTGGTTGATGGGTGGGTGAAAATGGCCTCCCCAGGCTCTGGAGCCCTTCCCGAACTTCCGGTAGGCCTGTTTTCCGCTCTCCCTGAGTCTCCATGCATGCCCTGAACTTACCTGCATCCAAAACAGGTCACATGGGGACTCTGGGAGAGGCGGGGCAGTATGGGCAGTCCCAGCCAGGAGTGGGATTTGGGGGTTCTCCAAACTGCACAGAATCTTAGCTAGAGGTTTTCCCGAATCCCTGTCAACCCCCAGCAGCCCACACCTGGTTGGATTTTCCTAGAACATGGGGTTCCCATGAAACAGCAAAGCTGAACTAATGGAAGCCTCTGCTATGGCTTGTCCATAACCTTTGTCTCCTTATACTCTTCAGGGCTAAGCACTGCCCTCACCAAATCCCAGCAGGCCTGAGAGGCAAAGTTCCTATTCAGCATATCTTATTGTGAATACTAGGCTGTCATTCTGAACATGATATGTAACAAAGTGAGAAAAGATTTGCAGACCATTGCCCCGGAGTGCCTCTCTGAGCATTCTGAAACCAAGCCCCAGAGCTATGGGACAAAGGTTCTTTGCTTCCTTTAAGAGCCATATACTATGAATGCTGTCATGTTTCAAAGCTACGTTCAGAAACCAGAGTATGGTTTTCAAATAATGGATGTGGCCAAGTGCTGTATTTATTGCTTGTGACAAATTTATGGATATGACAGCAGAACTGTACTTATGTTGTATTTTGTTGATGGAGAAAACTTTCATTATTTGCTGTCAGAGAGAGGGAGGGAGGGAGAGCGGCAGAGGGAGAGAGAGATGTAATTAGCCACAGCAATCCAGGCTTCATCACATTGTGACTGGAAAATTATTCATGATTGTTAAGATCAAGTTATGAAGGCTTGGACTGGCTTATAAAAAGCAGATGTTTGCATTCTCTTTTCCTCCCTTTTCACCAGGGACATCGTGAGAAGTAAGGGTTTAGCTGGAGCAATACAAAATGGATACAGTAAAATCCCAGCCATGAAATACCAGCTTCCTTTGTCATCCGAATGTTCACTGAATCTGTGATATTCACTGAAATGCTCGAAACTCTGTGGAATAAAGGGAATTGATTCAGGGTATGGGTCATTTTCCTTCTAACCTTAACAACTATGCAAATATACGGTATTTAGTTAAACAGCATCTATAAATGGATAATTCTTCATTCTGTGATAACAGAACATAGGTAATAGAACATAAAGCTCCAGGTGCTCTTTGACCAATGTTGAAACCATTTCCATTAAGAAATAACATGCCAAGTCCAAGTCTCTCTTTGCTGGTTTACATTTTTCAGAAGAGCCAAAAACTTGACTTAAATTATTTCATCATACAGGTGATCGGTGGAGGTTGAAATGTCTGTACAAAAACAGCAAAACAAATGCAAAAAAAAAAATTTGCACAAAAGGCTGAAAGCAACTCGTAAAATAATGAAGATCTATACAGAAATAAATGCTTCTGTAACCAGCTCCACAAACATAGAGTAGAGATGCTGCTGTTTCCTTTAATGACGTGAACTACACAGCAGGGTTTATCCAAGAGTGTGCCTTTCTCACAAAGCTTCTGTGCTGGTAAAGCCATCTCAGCACGTACCCCTGAATATTTGCAACCACAGAAATCTAGGCAATTTCCCGTCCCATAAACAACTGAGTTTTCTCTCACACCTTCTTTAATGATCAAGTTCTTTTGCATCCATCTGGTTTATATGTGTATTTTGAAATGTATTTGTTTGATTGTAGTAATCATTAGCATGCTGACATTCTCAGGTACAGAGAGAAATAAAGAGAAGTATGGTCTCATTAAAGCAGTATAACTTTCCTCCCTTCTCTTCTAGTTGAAGGCCATTGTTTCATCAGAAACTGAAAAGGGCACAGCAGCACTGATACACTTTCCTCCCACATTTCTGACAACTCTCTTATTATTAACCAATTATGCAGGTACCTGAGAGGGTTGACCCCAGACACTTTTTCACCTGAGGCAGAGTAGTCCGTGGAACACATCCACCTAGTCAAAGCTTATCAATAATTTGAATACTGAAGGAAGTAAATTGCATAATGTGTACCCTCCATCACTGGTAATAAACATCACAAATCCAGTTAAGACGTCTCCTTTTATGACACCAATAATTTTCAGCCATCTCACTCTCCTTATTGATGGGCCAGATCCTGACACTCCATACTGTTCTATTTCCAGGAGATGCTGCTACTCCTGATTAACAACTGATTAGTCAGTTCCTAAATAAAAGATGGAACATGCACCCCAAATTTATTTTCCCCAAGAACTATAATCGTATCTGAATGGCAATATCTCCATCATCCCTCCATCCTTACCCTCACCCTCCTTTTCATTTGCATCATATAAATTTAGATCAAACATTAAAACATCTACCACAAGAATACTGAAGAAACCAGAGACAGGAAGGGAAAACACATAAGGAAATCAGGAAAATTCCAGCAATGTTTCAGGGATTTGATAAACATGTGTTGGGTGGTTTAGGTGTAGTACATTTTCCTTCAATACAAGGAAGTTGAAATATTATACTCTTGGGGGAACTTTTCAATGCTCTGTTCTTAGATCTTGAATCATTCCTTCCTGCAATGTGGAAGAACAGCAATTCCCTTCTAATGTTTCCACAAGCAAGGGGCTCAGAATGCCAAAAGGCTGTTTTGGCAGCAGGAATATTGCAATGCTAGAATATTAGCAATAAATATTGCACTGGAGTTGATGAGTCTCCATTAGAACAATCTCATTTTTGTATCCTCGTATATATGTATGGATGTGGTAAAATGAAAAATTAGACTTTTCTGGTGACAAAATATTCCACTTTGCATGCCCCCCACCAAGGATTTATTTTTACTGTTTTCCATTTCCCCTTCTCTTTGATATCACTGCAATTTACGTACATCTGAAACACTTGGGGAAATATTGCCACGTGTACAGTAAAAGAAACACCTATATTAGCTCAAATGCAATTGTTCTAATTTCGAAATTGGTCTGCATTTTTGTATTACATTTTACAAAATACATGTGATTTCTTGAGAGCCCATTTGATGTTATCAATAGGATATAACCAATCAGATCTACTGGTTAAGGCACCAGATTTGAAACTGGGAGTCTATGAATTCTAGTCCTTAGATGTGAAAGCCAGTTGGGTTAGTTTGGCCCTCTCTCTCTCTCTCAGCCAAACACACCTCACAGGGTGTTTGTTGTGGGGAAAACAGGAGGAAGCAGGAGTATTAGGTATGTTCACTGCTTTGAATTTTTAATAAAAATAATACAGATGGGATATAAATAAATAAAATATAAATACTTATATAGACATGTAGCAGTTCATCCTTTGCTGAATGAGCAGTAGATTCACTTGGAAGCTTTAATGGTAACATAACTATATTGTGCCAAATATTATACCCTTATGTAGAACTCACACATTCCCAATATATATTCTGTCAAGCAGAGTAAGGACAATATCTTTAGGAAGGAGTGATGCAGTTTGTCACCCAAAGACTGAGAAAGTCACCTAGTGCCTCTGTGGACTAAAAAAAGGGGGCTTATTCATATTTTTTTTATTCAATTTATATCCCGCCCTTCTCCGAGAGGACCCAGGGCGGCGCACAGGAATTTAAAACAATATACAAAATAGTACCAAATATAATTTAAAAAACCTATTAAATGACAGAAACCTGCGCTAAAACCAGATTAAAATCCCCCATTTAAAACTGTCTAATATTTGTCCCAGCGGAGGCTATGTTAGGCCGGCTTGATGAAATAAGTGTGTTTTTAAACACCGGCGGAAGAGGCGGAGGTCGGTGATAGTGCGGAGTTCAGGGGGTAGGTCGTTCCAAAGGGCAGGGCCCGCCACAGAGAAGGCCCTTCGCCTGGGTGTCGCCAGCCAGCATTGTCCGGCCGATGGCACCCTGAGAAGGCCCTCTCTGTGGGAGCGTATCGGTCTAAGGGATGTATGGGGCAGGAGACGGTCTCGCATATAACTAGGCCCCGAGCCATGGAGCGCTTTGAAGATGGTCGTCAAAACCTTGAAGCGCACCCGAAAAACCACAGGAAGCCAGTGCAGCTCACGCAGGATCGGTGTTATGTGGGAGCATCTGGGGGCTCCCGTAATCACCCGCGCGGCTGCATTCTGGACTAGCTGTAGCTTTCGAGTGCACCTCAAGGGAAGCCCCATGTAGAGAGCATTGCAGTAGTCCAGTCGGGATGTCACAAGGGCCTGAGTGACTGTGCGAAGGGCAGCCCGGTCCAGTAAGGGGCGCAATTGGCGCATCAGGCGTACCTGATGAAACGCCCCCCTGGCCACGGCCGCCACATGGTCCTCCATGGACAGCCGGGAATCCAGGAGGACACCCAAATTGCACGCCCTCTCCACGGGGACCGGTGTTTCGCCCCCAATGGCCAGAGTTGAAGTAATCTGGCTGAACCGGGGTGCCGGAAACCACAGCCACTCAGTCTTGGACGGGTTGAGCTTGAGTTTGTTACTACCCATCCAGATCCGTACGGCCTCCAAGCACCGGGACATAACCTCGACGGCATTGTTGGGGTGGTCTGGGGTGGATATGTACAACTGAGTATCATCAGCGTACAGACGATATCCCACCCCAAAACCACGGATGATCTCACCCAGCGGCTTCATATATGTGTTGAACAGTAGGGGCGAGAGGACCGACCCCTGAGGTACCCCACATATGAGGGGCCTCGAAGTCGACCTCTGCCCCCCTGCCAACACACATTGCGACCGACCAGAGAGGTAGGACGACAACCACCGTAAAACGGTGCCTCCCAGCCCCAACCCCCCCAGTCGGTGCAATAGGATACCATGGTCGATGGTATCGAAAGCCGCTGAGATGTCTAATAGGACTAGGATAGAGGAAAATCCTCTATCCCGCGCCCTCCAGAGATCATCAACCAACGCGACCAATGCCATCTCGGTGCTGTGCCCGGGTCGGAAGCCGGACTGGCGCGGGTCTAGATAATCAACTTCCTCCAAGTGTCGCGGAAACTGTTGTGCCACCACACTCTCAACAACCTTCACTAAGAAGTGAAGGTTGGAGACGGGACGATAGATTTTAAAATGGAACAGAAGTCTCTGAATATAGACTGAAAACCAAATAGAATGCACCATCTCCAGAAATCTATGAAAAAGTACAAGTGAATTGACAAACAAAGGAAACATTGGTTTAAAGACTATTTCTACAGTAGTACACAACAAGTTTACATGAAGGTTAACTTTGAATCTTTGCTAAATCAAAGATTTTTTTAATTCTCTGTATAATTTAGGAAATTGAGTGTTTAACACCAACATTGAGTTCAGGCATGTTCCCAAGGATCTAATCTTTGTCTTCTCTTTAATATTTTCTGATGATAATGATTCTCTCTTCTCTTTACTTGGATTTTGGGATGGATGGAGATATCCTATTTTTAGCAGACCATTGCCATCCTGTGGTCTACTCAGAGCATAACATTGCTGCATTTCACTTTGAAAAAATAAGCATTGTTCTCTAATAATCTGAGTAGTTCTGCAATTTGATTTTTTCCACTGCTGAATATTTGCATAACAATATTTAAAATTAAAGTTCTGTTTATGTTTTCTCTTTAAAAAAAAATGATATTATTTATTTCCAGTAAGATTTGCTTTTCTTCCAAATTGATACATTTTTATTCCACTCATCTCTCCTATAGGAAATATTCAATATTTACATCTTTTATTAACAGAAAGGCAGGAGAGGTTATAAGTGTCTTATGTTTCACACGCTCTAAGGCAGGGGTGTCAAACTCAAGGTCCAGGGGTTGGATCCGTCCTGCGGGGTGTTTAGATCTGGCCCATGGGGCTACCCTGGAAACAGCAACGGAATGGCCCACAGTACCTCTGTCAGTAAAAATGGAGCTCAAGAAGACAGCCCTCCTGAGCTCCATTTTCACTGGCAAAGGACTGCAGGAGGCTATCACAGCTGAAAACAAAACTCATGAAGGCTGCGTACAGCTCTCCTGAGCTTAATTTCCACTGGGAGTGGGTTCCAGGAGGCCGTTGCAGCTGAAAATGGGAAACAGAAGCCCATTTTCACTGGCAGAGTGCTCAGGCCACCATAGGTGCCCCCAACACGAGTGATGTTGAGCTGGCCACATCCACCCTAGCCACACACACACACACACTGGCCACACCCACCTCACCCCCCTTAGGTCAAACACAACCCTGATGCACCCCTCAAAGAAATAGAGTTTGACACCCCTGTACAAGAAAGATGTCCAGTGAATTATTCCCTGAAAAACAAGAGGTGGAAAGAAGTATTACTAAGTTACTACAGCTAGATGAAGAGCTGTAGTAACTTGGAGCTGTTGGGCTTCGCTATTTCTTTCTTATAATACAGTAAATTTTTATTTAAAAATTTAAAAACAAAAAACAAATTTTCCCATTACACACACAGACAATATATTGCAACAAGCAAGTCTAAGTATACACCCATTTAAACCAATAGCTACCAGAGAACGATTAGGACTATTTTAGGTTTTCTTTTCTGTTTCATCCACTTGTACCATAAATTCCAGCAGTTGTGATAATCCAAGTCCTTCTGGTTTCTGAGTATTTTTGTTAGGCGATCTGCTTCCCCGCATTCTGAGATTTTCCAGAGCAGCTTGCTATCTGAGGGTAGTAACTCGTTCTTCCAGTCCTGTGCAAAGAGTATTCTGGCTGCTGTAGTAATATGGAGGGTCAGATACCATATATCTTTGTTTATTTTATCGGGCTTCATTCCCAATAAAAAAGTCTCTGGCTTCATGTCGACTGTGTATCCTGTGATCTCTGTAATCCATTTCCTAATTTTTAACCAGTATTTGCCTGCTTGGGGACAAGTCCACCATTGATGATAGTAAGTCCCATTTTTATTCCCGCACTTCCAACACTCTGGGGACGTTCCTGGGTACATTTGGGCAATCCTTGCAGGCGGCAAGTGCCAGCGATAAACCATTTTGTAAATATTTTCCTTATAGGAGGTTGCCAGAACGAGCTTCATATTTTTGGACCAAATTTCATTCCACTTATCCAGGTCAGGAGAGGACCAGAGATTTTTTCCCCAGGCGATCATGGAGTCCTTAATCACCTCATCACCAATCCATCCTTTTATCAAGAACTGGTAACATCTAGAGATTCGTTTCTCTTCTGCTCCCAATAAAATTTTATCCAGTTCCTGGATTGTTCTATATATTCCTCCCTTCTCGTTATCTATTCTGGTTTTGGATTTTATTTGAGCATAAGCCCACCAGTCTATCTCTATGTCTGCCTTTGAGATGTTCTCCCGCGTTTTTAATTCCCCTAGAGGGTCTAGGAGGTCCTGGTAAGTCAGATGTATTTTATTATTATATAATGCTGAATGTGTCACGGCCTCCAAAGGAACAACCCAGGTCAGAACCATTGAATAATACTTGAACCTCACTCTTTCCCAGGATTCCAATAGGGTTTTCCTGAGATAGTGGTTCTTAACGTGGTTACAATTTTCCCCCCTCTCTCTCCACATAAAATGTTGCCACCCTTGTCCTAGATCGTGACCTTCTAATGTGAGTACCCATTTCCTTCTCAGCAGCATCCAATCTCTTACCCAAGTCAAGTTTGCTGCCTGGTGGTAGAACTCCCATTTTGGCAACCCAAATCCTCCTCTGGCTGGCATCACCTCCAGATGGATTCGTAGCTGGCTGACCAACCGCACTCAATGTGTAGTCCTCAATGGAACTGCATCTACATGGAGGGAAGTATGCAGTGGAATATGCCAAGGCTCTGTTTTAAGCCCAGTACTCTTCAACATCTTCATCAATAATTTGGATGAAGGAATAAATGGGGAACTCATCAAATTTGCAGATGACACCAAGCTGGCAGGAATAGCCAACACTCCAGAAGATAGGTTTAAGATACAGAAGGATCTTGACAAGCTTGAACATTGGGCACTATCTAATAAAATGAAATTAAATGGTGAAAAGAGTAAGGTTCTACATTTAGGCAAGGAAAACGAATAAACAGGTACAGTATAGGTGGCACCTTGCTCAATAGTAGTAACTGTGAGAGGGATCTTGGAGTCCTAGTGGACAACTATTTAAATATGAGCCAGCAGTCTGCAGCAGCTGCCAAAAAAGTCAACACAGTTCTAGGCTACATAAACAGAGGGATAGAATAAAGATCACGTGAAGTGTTAATACCACTTTATAATGCCTTGGTAAGGCCACACTTGGAATACTGCATTCAGTTTTGGTTGCCACGATGTAGAAAAGATGTGGAAACTCTAGAAAGAATGCAGAGAAGAGCAACAAAGATGATTAGGGGACTGGAGACTAAAACATATGAAGAACGATTGCAGGAACTGGGTATGTCTAGTTTAATGAAAAGAAGGAGTAGGGGAGACATGATAGCAGTGTTCCAATATCTCAGGGTTACTACAAAGAAGAGGGAGTCAAACTATTCTCCAAGGCACCTGAAGGTAGAACAAGAAGCAATGAGTGGAAACTAATCAAGGAGAGAGGCAACTTAGAACTGAGGAGACATTTCCTGAGAGTTAGAACAATTAATCAGTAGAACAGCTTGCCTCCAGAAGTTGTGAATGTCCCAACACTGGAAGTCTTTAAGAAGATGTTGGATAGCCATTTGTCTGAAACCATATAAGGTTCCTGCCTAGGCAGGGGGTTGGACTAGATGACCTCCAAGGTCCCTTCCAACTCTGCTGTTGTGTTGTGTCGTGTTGTATCAATAACATGGATACAATTTCCCTTTTTCCCACCCCCTACAATTAATTATCCTTATGTTAAATTGTTGGAAGAAATTTCCTTCTCGATTCAGTTTCAAGTGAGGGAAAAAGACACTGGAAACATGGAGGCTGCTTTGAAAGATGATTTTAATGGTGGGCAGGACCACATGTCTTGAGGCCCTGGGGAAAAGGTGATCACATGCTTCAAGATGTTAGGTGAAGAAGAAAAGAGAGGGCTAAAAAGGAACTTGCTGGTTTTTTATACTTTGTTCGGCCTCACCTCTCTGTTTCCTGTTCCTGTGTAATAAATGTATTCTGATTGGTTGTCAGACTCCCATGAGGCCATGCAGGGGCAACTCTCTAGGCTGTGTTTTGAATCCAAGTTTGGTTTAGTTCCCAGATGCCATGTGGTGAGTTTCTGTAGAATGCTAAAGTTGAGTCCTCGACTTGCGACCGGTCCTCGACATACAACCGGGTTTAAAATTAAAGCACAGCAAATGCGTTTTTGCTGCGCCAAGGGTAGAATTCCTGAGCTTCATGATTGATGCCTAGGGCATTCACCCCACCCCCGCAAAGGTCGAGGCCATCAAGGCGGAGTTGCAGGCGTTTCTCGGCCTTTTAAATTTCTACGCGCCGTTCATTCCGCACAAGGCATCGCTAGCCAAGCCGCTGCATCAGTTGCTCGACCGATCCGTGGCCTGGCGCTGGGGCAACCGCGAGGCACATGTGTTCGCGGCTGTCAAAGCCATGCTTACGTCAGAGGCAGTCCTAGTGCAATACAATGACAGGCTGCCCATGACACTAGCATGCGATGCCTCCCCTTTCGGCCTGGGTGCCGTCCTGAGCCATATCCTCCCTAATGGCTCAGAAGCCCCCATTGCTTTTTATTCTCAGACAATGTCTCCCACGGAGCGCAACTATAGCCAGATTGACAAGGAGGCTCTGGCTATAGTGTCCGGAATCAAAAAGTTTCACCACTACCTATATGGTCGGACATTTTCAGTTGTCACAGACCACAAACTGCTCCTTGGGCTGTTGGCCGGTGACCGTCCGACCCCCCCCCCCATCCTATCTCCCAGAATGACCCGGTGGACGGAGTTCTTGGCAGTGTATAATTATACGCTGTACTACCGTCCAGGCAAACAGCTGGGGCACGCTGATGTCCTCAGCAGATGCCCCCTCCCCGAGGCAGACCCGGAGCCGGTGCCGGCCCAGTCCGTCTTGTCCATGGCAGACTCTGGCCTGCCCCTGTCGTCATCCGACGTCACTGCCTTGACCAAGGCCGACCCTGTCCTGTCCCAGGTCTCCACCTGGGTACTGCGAGGGTGGCCTTCGGGTAGTGTAGCCGAAGAGTTTTGGCCCTACAAGACACGCCAGCTGGAGTTCTCGCTCCATTGCGGCTGCTTGTGCTGGGGGGACCGGGTCATAATCCCCCCCCCTTCGGCACAGGGAGTGGGATCCCAGGGAGTGGGATCTGCCCAGGAGTCCTTGGTCGAGGATCCATATCGACTTTGCCGGTCCCTTCCACGGCCAGACATTCCTGGTGGTGGTGGACGCCTACTCCCGCTGGGTGGAGGTCATCCTGATGGTCTCCACCATGGCGGAGAGCACGGTCAGGGCCTTGCATCGCCTTTTCGCAACGCACGGGTTGCCGGACACCCTGGTGTCGGACAACGGATCCCAGTTCCACTCCACCACCTTCCAGGAGTTCCTGGCCTCGCAAGGGATCCGCCATGCGCCAGTGGCCCCTTATCATCCGGCCTCCAATGGCCGGGCGGAATGGGCCATCCGCTCGGCCAAGGAGGCCTTGGGACAGATGAGCAAGGGGGACTGGCCTGCAAGGGTGGCTGCTTACCTCTTGGGTCAGCACTCCACTCCTTGCCCGGCCACAGGGAAAAGCCCCGCTGAGCCCTTGATGGGTTGCCGCCTGCGGACAACCTTGGACAGGCTGCACCCATTCTACAACGAGGTGCAGCCTTGCAACCTGGGGGCACCCCCATCCCACCTTTTCCAACCCGGGGAACCAGTGTACGCGCGCAATTTTGCAGGGGAACCGAGGTGGGTCCCAGCCACCATTTGTGACCTAACGGGCCCCTGCTCTTACAGAGTCAACCTCCCTGATGGATCCGAATGGCGGCGCCACCTGGATCAATTGAGGCGCCGCCTACCGCCGCAGGCAACCCCAGTACCAGGACCGGCCTACCCAGTTGCCCCCGGTGGGCTGAGTTTCCCACCTCAACCCAAGTTGTCAACCAGTTGGCAATAGACCTTCGCCTACTCAGGCCTCCCTGACTCTGACGCCGCCTTTCGGCAAACACTCATGGACCTGGCTCAAGCCGACATGGACACGCGGGCCTTTGTGCCTAAAGGCCCGCCCTACCAGGCCACCACCAACCAGCAGCCACCACAGAACTATGCCCCGGCCACCATGCCCCCTCACCCGGACTTACCAGCTCCGCCGATGCCGCCTCCTCGGGAGGGCCTCTGTGATGCAGCCGCCTGGAGCTCCACTCCCCGAAGGGAGGAGCTTCCACAGGAGCAACTTACCAGGACGAGCTCCACTGGAAATGAGGCGATCTGGGTGAGTCCGGCGCCGCCCCGCCTACTTGGCGGACTACGCATGTGCAACCCACCAGACTGACAGACAAATCACGCATGCGCGGACTGAGGGGGGAAAGGGGTGTTGAGTCCTTGACTTGCGACCGGTCCTCGACATACGACCAGCCGCAAGTCTTCCACTCTTCCCTGAAGGACCATAGCAACAGACTGTAACAAGTCTGTAACTGCCAGTCGCGTCTGATTGGCTCAGAGGCGGCTGGCGGGAAACTAGGTCCTGGAGCGTCCTGATTGGTTCCCCGTTTGACAGCTCGCGTAGAAGTAGCTGTCAAACGGGGAAGCCCCTGTCTACCGCAGTTCTTTTGCTTGTACATAGTTTTTCCGCGTCTTTTGCTTCTTGCCAATAAACGGCTTATTCTTTCACTAGCCTGCGTCTGGACTCTCTCTGTACACAGAATCCAACAGCTAATCC
Source organism: Rhabdophis nuchalis (assembly GCA_039707465.1). NCBI lineage: Eukaryota > Metazoa > Chordata > Lepidosauria > Squamata > Natricidae > Rhabdophis > Rhabdophis nuchalis. The sequence goes on from CM077644.1 coordinate 111,100,438, forward strand.
TATATTTGTTATACAGAGTAAACTAGCTCACGGCCCCTAATGGCCCATTGAGAAAGGTGGGGCTATTAAAAGTGTTTCCTGCATAAAAACATGTTTCTCTATTTCTTATCCAGGGAAATATAATATTCTGCCTTTTCAATATTTCCTAGGATATTTCATTCTTTTATGAGAGGGGTGCTAACTTCCTACAAAATGCAATTTGAAATCTTCAGGAGTAATTAATATTACAGTCGCAACAACAAAGTGCTCTTATGATATCAATAATTTATTGTTCTTTCCATTCTTCTCCACCTCTTGCTATTTATTAAGAATAGTCACAACTTTGCAAGATCGCACAGTATGCGCAGCTAGTTTAATTTTACCAACGCTGATATAGTCAAGAGATCTTTCTCCATATTGGTTTGTTAAAACTCTGTTTCCAATTATACTAAGATGATTTTTATCTTCCTTTGAATAAAAGTAATTCAGGGGACGTGTTTATTTTCTTTTGTCTAAGATTTTAGCCAACTGATTTCAGCAGCCCGGGACATTACAGTCCAGATCCTTGGTGATTAACAAGATTATGTTTACCTTTGAAAGAGAATAGTTCTTTTGAGTATGGGCCTTTTCATTCAACAACACTGTGGATAATGATGGTTGGCCGCTTAAAAAGAAAAAATGTCACTTTCCTACTGCTGCATCTGAAATGAAATCACAGCACACAAGAATGATGCCTTTCACACTTTCATAAATTCAACCCAGACCTTGGAGGGGATTATTATTGCCTGCTGCTTCCCTCACTTCCCATTTCCTCCAAACCAAAATAGTCCAGCCTTAATTTTGGAAAAAATAATAGGTCTGATAATTCATCAAAGTCTCTACAAAGCATAAAAAAACAGGGCTCCCACATTCTTGTTTTACAGAGCCATTTCCTGCAGCTTCAGCTGAAAGTCTAGAATGCAACATCTTGCTAAAATATTTGGCCTTATTGTCTTGATCTCAAGTAGAACACAGCAGCAGGCTGGTCTTCCTTCAGTCACTACAGAATTGGCTGCTTTCATTACTTTAATTCACTCTTCTGAAGTGTTTTAAACCCGTTCATCAGCAGTGCAGGGCTGACTGGCTTACATTAAGAGATCTCACGGTTTATCAAAAAAATCCACTTCAAAGTTTGTGTTAAGAGTTGTTTGAAAAGGGTCTTTCAAAGTGCCTTTTTCATTCAGCTTGGCTGTCAGTTTTGATGTTTTGCAAGGCTGTAAGTTAACACACTGTGTTTCATTGTAATTTTCAAAAATACACACCACAGGTAGAAAAAAATCAATTACATTACAAAAGCTCCTCTGCTACACAATCTTTCATACAATGAAAAGGCACCAATAATAGAAAGACATGCTCTGTAAGGATGGGATGGGTAGGGTGGGATGGGATGGGATGGGATGGGATAGCACAGCACACAGCACAGCACAGGATCATATCATATCATAGGACTACAAGGGATGTTGGAGGTCTTCTAGTCAAACCCCTGCCCATGGCAGGAGACCTTATATCATCCCAGACAAATGATTGTCCAATCTTTTCTTGAAAATCTCCAGTGATAGAGCGCGCACAAACCAGGAGCACCCACTGTTCCATTGATTAATTATGTCAGGTAATTTCTTCTTAGTTTCAGGTTGGATCTCTCTTTGACAAGCTTCCACCCATTGCTTCTTGCCCTACTCTCAGAAGCTTGGGAAAATAAGTTGACCCCCTCCTGCCTATGGCAGCTCCACATATACCAAAAAAACCCAGCTATAGTAATTCTTCTCTTTGTTACCCTAGACATCCCCTTAACCATTCCTTGTACGGTTTATCCTTCACACTCTTTATCACCATAGGTGCTCTTCTCTGCACTCTTTCTAGGGTCTCATCATCTTTTCTTTCTGAGGAATAGCTCTGATATTTATGGCTTTTCCACACTGCAGATTTCAACAAAGCTTCGTTTGATTTGACCAGGATGGTCTGTCTGAAGCACACTTACCACAGCCTCTGCTTGATAGTTTCCCTGGTTCTTTTTAGACTTGCACACAATAGTCGTACTGTTCTTCCTATTTCTTGGACTAGAAAGGGAAAGGGACATATTTCGTATCAAGTTCAACTGGAGAAAAGTAGAAAATTCCATCAATGAACTTGTAAAACAAAAGACCTTTCACTATTCCACAGGTAAATACGGAAAAACGAATGGCAGTGTAAGACCAGAGATCAGGGACTCCAACATGCAAAATGAAAAACACTACTTTTGAAGTGGCATCAATTAACCCAAGCAGAGATTGCATTAGCTGCTGGCCAGAGTGTGGTGATGAATGATGAAATATTTCCAAAATTATAAGTGCCATGGGCTCACACTGGGGCAAGATGGAAGTGCAGATCTGGCCTTAGTCTGATTCTGGACTAGGGCACTTAAAGAACAACACAGACTAAGAAGTCCATCTTAAAGACTGAAGTACATCTCTCTTTTTTTCTGAAACAATATGTAAAGCAAACCCATTCAAGAGCCTTGCCCTTATAAGAGTCATTTCCAAAAATCAAGAGGAGAATATTTTATAAATGCAGTGGAAAGCAGGTTCCATACCACCTCCTTCCTGAGGTGAGATAGTCCAGAAAAGTAAGTAGGGGGACAGTGAAATAGATTGAGAAGTTTCAAAAAGATCTGGAAGAAGGCAATGGCAAATTACTTCTAGACTTTTATCCTGCATTGATATAGAGCTATAGTCTTCATTTAACATCATGCTACTCCACCACTTAGTGATGGAAATCCCAGCAGTTTCAATTGCCATTATTAAGCAACTGGGTCATTAACCAAGGACATTACATGGTTGCCATTTGCAATCTTCTACCAGTTTCCCTATTGACTTTGCTTTAGGAGGCCTGCAAAGAAAGTTGCAAATGGCAATCTCATGACTGCAGGATCGTATGACATTCTTATTGTGAGTCAGGAACCCAGCACCTAGATCATGATCTCATAATCTCCTGGAAACTGTCACTCATAACTATCATTCATTCATCATTCCCTTAACAGTTAAAAGTGTGAACAGTGTGAACAGTTAAAAGAATTCTGTTCTGTTCTGTTCTGTTAAGTGAGGACCACTTGTACCTTGCTGTCAGCCTGGACTCAAAAGGAAGCCGTCCTGAATAATCCATTCTTTTTCTTGTTCTGTCTTCACACAGTTTATGGTTATGAGCATAGATGTCAGGACTGAAGTCACACCACTAGACTGGTCACCTGAGTCACACCACGAATAAAGTACAGTAAATCACTACCAAGGACAACCTTATGGTGACCTGAGTTACACCAAGGGTAAAGTATAGTAAATCATTACCAAAAGGCAACCTCATCAACACAGGAAGCTTCTTTACACAGATGGGAGCAGAACAGATCAAATTACACTTATTGATCCCACAAAAGCTTCTTGGATCTGACTGCTTCTTTCATCTACACAAATGAAATCTTTTTCTCCCTCCCATTAAGAGAAGAGTCTTCCTCCCATAACTCTCAATTACAAGAAAGGACACTGTCTCTCAATTCATATTTTTAGTCAATCAAAATGAAATCATTTTGACCTTTAAGTAATCTGAGTGACAAACCCGAGTTGTGATGCTATCATATAATATAAGCACAGCAAGGGGTTGGGAATTGTTACTGCAAATTACTGTTCTGCCCTTTGAAAGGAGAGAATATCAAACACTTGCAAATGTCACTAGTGTATAGATGTGACAGGCAATTACCTTAATCTTACAGATGGACTTCAGTATCTTTCTGGGCAAATATTTCATGCAAATCAGTGTCATTAGTTGTACTGGAAAAGGCGCTACAGCTTCATCACTGATGGATGGTACAGCATTTCTACACTACTTGTCATTCATAATGGTAAATACAATCTACTGTTGACCCAACAGTTTTGAGCAGCAATTTTGCTTAAAAATAATTTTGAGGCATGTTAGATGATAAACTGGATTCTTGATTTTAAATGTTCATAATTGAATACTCTTAAATTTGGGGCACGTGGGATACATTAAAAATGCTTCTTTATACAATGTATAATTAAACTGTGGAATTGACCATCAGAGGGAATGATGAGAGTCACTAACTTTGTATAAGCAGAAATTATCCAAATTCATGGAAGGAAAGACTATAAATGATTATTGGTCATACTAGCTCAGGGGTCAGCAACCTACAGCTCTGGAGCTGCATGTGGCTCATTCATCCCTCTGCTGCAGCTCCCTGTTGCCAGTTGGCACCACAATTTTGAGAGGAGCTTCTGGTTTGGGGTGGAAGCAGGAGGACACTCTATGGCAAGGTCAGCTCCACAATTGATAGGGCTTTCAGTTAGGACAGGTAGAGGAAAAAGGACACCGCGCTAGGAGGAGACTCTATGGTGGGGGAACCAGACTTCTTGTTGGCTCCAGAATTGAATGTGTGGCTTCCGGTTAGGACCTTTGTGGCTCTTTGAGTGTTTAAGGTTGCCAACTCCTATACTAGCTGTATATGAACTCTAATGGGCTTCTTAAGATCAGTAGCTGGGAAAAGCAGTAAGAAACAGATGCTTATCTTCAAGCACATAAAACCCGATTCTTTTCCTTGTGGCATAAATCTGCCTTAAATCTGCATATACTATTATATCTGTGAATAAATGTTTGTCTGGGCTCTCCCCACACACTCCTCGTACTGCTTCAAAATCTACCATGGGCTTGCTCTTATGAGGGGCATTGGTTTGCCTTAAAGGGAAAGTCAACCTTTTAGATAAACTAGTTTATACTCATTTAAACTGAATCAAAGCTAGGCTTCCTTCTTTATTTATTTCGAGTGCACACTGATAATATGCCTATTTTTCCATCTGTACTTTTTCAGCCATGTCTTTCAACTTCAAACTGCAACCAAGCCTTTGAATATCCTTACTATCCTAGTGATAAAATACAACCAACCTCTTCCTCAAAGGTGATCTAATTCATTTCTACTCAATGTTACAGTCAGTGTTTCTCTAGGACAGTGTTGGCAAACCTTTTCAGCACCGAGTGCCGAAAAGGGAGCCTGTGTGCACACGCTCGTCTGGGCTGTGAGAGGAGTTGCCCAGGCATGTGTGCACCAGAAAATGAACTTCCAGTTTCCAGCATGCGCATTAGCCAACAAGTCTTCCGGTTACTGGTATGCATGCACATGTGACTATCAGCTGGCCAGCGCGCATGCTCCCACTGGAAAATGGAAGACCAGCTCTTCCAGTTTCCTGCACTGCCACACACACAAAGGCCAGCTGATCATTGTGTGCACATGCACGCTAGAAACCTGGAAGAGGAATGGGCGATGCTGCGCATGCCAGGCAACATGGCTGCACATGCTACTTCGGGCACGCATGCCAAAGATTCGCCATCACAGCTCTAGGACAATGTTTCTTAATTTTTAGTCCTCTTGGGACCCTTTCCATTTAAAATTATAGAAGATCCCAAAAGATTTTTTCATTTTTCATGGTTTATATCTATTGATATTTACCATATTAATAATTAAAATTGATGTATTCACTGTTGCTACTACTTCTCACTATTGTCTGATTGGATTTCAATATAGTATTATTTTTTAATATAACCTGGCAAATATAAATGACAAACCAAGAGAATAAAAGACGTGGAAGGATATTTTTTTTCCTTATTCCTTTTTTTGCTTATTAAAGCTTTGAAGAATTCGGTGCAATGGGACAAAAAATAAATGAAGGGAAATTAAATTCTGCAATAATATTTGAATGTACCAAAGATTAAGATTGCTAGAAGTAAAAGAAATAAAGTTAGTTTATTTGATCAAAGTTAAAACAAAATATGTTGTTTATTCTGGCTATCTTTTTTGGATGTACTGCTGACACCAGGACTAAATAGAATAGTTTCATGGATTTGTTATAGAAAAGAGAAGGCGTATGAGATGAAAACATAAATGCTTATAATTTGTAGTTACTAAATACTTGTGATGAATGTTCAAATGGTGTGTGTGTGTGTGTGTGTGTGTGTGTGTGTGTGTGTGTGTGTGTGTGTGTTGTTAGATGCAAAGTTGTGTCCGTCCATCGTGGCCCCATGGACAATGTTCCTCCAGGCTTTCCTGTCCTCCACCATCCTCTGGATTCCATTTAAGCTCACGCCTACTGCTACAGTGACTCCATCAATCCACCTCATTCTCTGTCATCCCCCACATACATACATACATACATACATACATACATACATACATACATACGCAGGTCTTGGCATATTTGGGTCTTTTCCTGTGTAAGATTATCTTACAAAAAAGACCTGAATATGGCAAGACCAAGACCTGCGTACCTGTACCCGTGAAAATCTATGAAAACATACATACATACATACGTACATCCTCAATTTTCTATTTCTTCTGGTTTTTTCTTTTTCTTTCTGTTTTTTCTCCATTCTGTTCTTTTTTTCAAGTTTATAATAGTACAATGTAATACAAACTAATGGAAATTCGTAATAAAAATTAGAAAGAGGGAGGGAGGGAGAGAGAGAGAGCAAGAGAGCGAGAGAGCCTCTGTACAACCTTCAGGAACCTTCAGGAACAACCAGTGCTTCTGTGAGAAGCAGCTGATTGCAAAAATGCTGCCACACGATTCTTCCACAGCTAGCAGAAGTGTTAAGAAGGAAAACTGCTTTCAAGGATACACTGCTCTGTTTGTTTTTTCAGGTAAAAAGAGAGGAATATAGCAATTCATGTTACGTTCAAATGGAAGGATTGGAATGTTTGTTAATATTGGAAGCTGTTACAGAGCAGTATACATCGCGTGTTTTGACCTCTCTTGTTGATCAGCCAGAAAGAGAACTGTCTGTTCTTGACATTTGAGGCTGCAAGAATGAAGATGATTGAAAGTTGGCTTTGTATGTGATATGGTGTGAAAACGATGCTATGCATGCTCCCTACATTGCAACTTTCATTCAGAAGACTTGATTTACATTTCACAAAGATAAAGCTGGCTATTCAAATCAAAATGCACCAGGTCCTTTAATTTCCTGATAGGTTTTATCTTTTTATTTTTCATGAGCTGTTTTCTACCAGGTATAAAACATTCACATTAAAAATGGATTTTTAAAGAGATAGATTGCTATCTGTTTTGAAGCTGTGTCGGAAATTACATTTTTCAAAAAAAAAAATCATACTAAAATGGAATGTCAATATATGGATATATTATTAATTCAAATGCAAATTTGAAGAGGATTAGATAGTCACCTGTAATTAATATCTCAATTCTCACCCGTATCCTACTCCTAAACTTCATTGGTTCTTCTTCAGTTAATTAATTCCATTCCTCAATCCTCATCTACATAAAAACCAAAATAAAATACTCAATTCAAATGCATATCTTAGGAGGAAATGTCAAATTATTAGAGGGAGGGGAAGATAGCAGAACACTGGAGGCAAAGCATGGTTAGAAAGGAGAGATGGGGTAAAAAGAATGAATAGGCAGTGTTGAGGAAAGATACACTTAGTATTTGACAGCATGAGGAAACAGAATGAAACTTAAAAGAAAATGGATACCAGGAGAATGAAGAAAAAAAGGTGTTTCGTACTTCTCAGGTTGTATCAATAGATAGTGTTTGTGTGTGTGTGTGTGTGTGTGTGTGTGTGTGTGTGTGTGTGTGTGTGTACATATATACACAACATACAGACATATTATTCAGACCGATTGCAGCTGAAGCAGAATAGGTTAGCTAATTCATAGTAGAACCTTTACACTGTATGCCACTGTCAGAGGTGTTGGAAGAAATGTCTATCTGGATTCAGTTCTAAGTGGGGAAAAAGACACTGGAAACATGGAGGCTGTTTGGAAAGATGGTTTAATGGTAGACAGGATCACATGGCTTGAGTTCCTGAACAGGATCACATGGCTTGAGCTCTTGAGCCCAATCACGTGGCTTTCTTCCTGAACAGAAAAGGACAGAGATGCTGAGTGTCCCTGGATTTATGCCCTCTCCTGGGCTTTGAACTTCCTGGGGCACTGGAAGAGTATCCTGATTGGTTGCTATCAGAGGTCATAGCTAGCTTTGTAGGTTATGTGCTAAGTTTGGTTGAAACTTGGTGGGTGGTACAATGAAGATGGGGTAGATCATGGTTATGTAGAATAGGTTGGCTCAGGCCTTAATGGTCCATTGACAAAGGTGGGTGGAGCTATTAAGAGTGAGTTAGTTTCCTGCCTAAAAACATGTTTCTCTGGCGCAGGCCTTAATGGCCCATTTACAAAGGTAGTAGGGGGGTGAGTTTCTCCCTCTCTGAGTTTCTACTTCTCTTTTTAGGGGAAATATTCTGCCCTTTTAATATTTCCTAAAAGATTTCATTTTTCTAGGAATGGGGTGTGTGCTAACTTCCTACAGAAGAACGCACAAAGATCATGAGGAGCCAAGTGCATGCCTATTGTGCCTGTAAAAGTTGACCTTATCTAAATTATTTAATCTTTTAGGAGAATGTGTGTCCCCCCCCTCCCCGCCCTTCCTCAATGAATGAAAATATTAAGTTTGAGCTTTACCTGTTGTGACAAGGAAAGGAGTTTTTTTCCCCCAAGCTGGATTGCAGCTCTCAGAGTCTGCCAATTTCATTTCTGTTGAAATCAAGGTCTCTAGGACCTTAGGTCTCTAGGAAATAGATCTTTTAAACCAGTGGTAGTCAACCTGGTCCCTACCACCCACTAGTGGGCATTCCAGCTTTCATGGTGGGCGGTAGAGGTTTTGTCTGATACTGAAGCACTTTACTTTTTTAAATTTAATTGACTTCCCTACTTTATAAATCACCATTACTGTGGAATCGGTGGGCGGTTAGAAAATTTTACTACTAACAGAGATACAAAAGTGGGCGGTAGGTATAAAAAGGTTGACTACCCCTGCTCTAAACTCTAAGAAATGGTTTTGGGGCCAGATCTAGGAGGAAAGCTTCTATGACAGTCAAATCCTGCTTATTGCCTTACCGTAATTGACATGTGGCTGGTCACTGTTGGAATAGACATCTGGATTAAGTAGAGTTAGAGCCAATTCAGTGTGGCTCATTTTATGTTCTCAGCAGCCCTAGACTGACCATTAAGCAAAATAAATACTACAAAATAAGGCACCAAGGAAAGGGAAGCATCATAGTAGAAGCTTCCCACCCCCCTTAGATATCATGCTCTTAATTATTTCACTCCCATGCTTAACTTTAATTTTTAGGACTTAGTGAATATTAATCTTGTCATTTAAGAAACGGAAGGGCCGAGAACACCAGGCACCAGGAGACTATGAGTTCCCAATTTAGCACAAGCTAGCTGGGTGATCTTGAGCCATTCACTCTTTCTCTCTCACACACATTATCCTAGAAATCAGGAATGGCACATCACTTTTGAAATCTTGCCAAGAAAACTGCAGGGACTAGTCCAGGCAGATGTCAGGAATCAACACTGATTCTAAGGCATAAAAAGAAAAAGATATATAAAAATCAGTCCTTTATATGTATCAGCCACAAGATGGCACCATAGACTAAGAGGAATCGTCTAAAAGCCACCTCCTATGACTACATTAACCATACAAATGAAAATTGGACATTTTCAAAACACAGATGAAGGGCTTGTAATTAAAGGTCAATGCCATTGCCACCTGGGAAGAGTGACCTAGGATTTGAAATCCTTTCTCTCCAAGCAACAAGCAACTGTGGTCAAAGAACATCTGTGGTATGCAGGAGCAAAAATCCAAATAGCAGCTAGACTACATTTTCAAAAATGGAAATATTTGTTAGGTGTGTATAATCCAAACGTATGATTCTCCCTCTTCTTCTATTTCATTTTAGAACTTTGATTATGTAGACTTTATGCCATTCATAACAAATATTTTTCTTCTCATCTTTGTTTTTTGTAGTGTTGTCAGAAGACAGAAGATTCCTACAATTTACAATACAATACAATAGCAGAGTTGGAAGGGACCTTGTAGGTCTTCTAGTCCAACCCCCTGTGTGGGCAGGAAGCCCTATACCATTTCAGACAAATGGCTATCTAACATCTTTTTAAAGACTTCCAGGGTTGGGGCATTCACAACTTCTGGAGGCAAGCTGTTCCAGTGATTAATTGTTCTAACTGTCAGGAAATTTCTCCTTAGTTCTAAGTTGCTTCTCTCCTTGATTAGTTTCCACCCATTGCTTCTTGTCCTGCCCCCAGGTGCCTTGGAGAATAGTTTGACTCCCTCTTCTTTGTGGCACCTTTTTGATGCATCTTTTGATGCATCTTTTTAGGAGAATAACAAAGTCTGAATTTGGTGCACTTCAAAACTGAAGCATTTCCCCCAGTATCTTTTATGAGGCTAGGGAAAGAAATAAGGCTTGGTAGTAAGAGGAGAAAGAGGTAATAGCAAAGGCTCAATAGAGGTAACTATGAAAAGGATCTGGGAGTCCTCTTAGACCAGGGGTCTGCAAAGTTGGCTCTTTTAAGACTGGTGGACTTCAACTCCCAGAATTCCCCAGCCAGCATAGCTGGCTGGGGAATTTTGGGAGTTGGAGTCCACCAGTCTTAAAAGAGCCAACTTTGCAGACCCCTGTCTTAGACAACCACTTAAGTATGAGCCAGCAGTGTGCTATAGCTGCCAAAAAGGCCATTGTAATCCTAGACTGCAACAACAGAGGTTACAGTACCAAGATCACATGAAGTATTAGTACGGCTTTATACTGCACTGATAAGACCATATTTGGAATACTGCATCCAGTTTTGATCACGAGAATACAAAAAATATGTTGAGACTTTTTTTAAAAAGTGAAGAGAACAGCAACAATGATGATTAGGGGGCTGGAGGCAATACTGTATGATCAACACTTGCAGGAAGTGGGAATGTCTAAGAAGGACTAGGGGTGACATGATAGCAGCAGTCTTCTAATATTTGTGGGGCTGTCACAGAGATCAGTCAACCTAGTCCCCAAACCACCTGATGACAAGACAAGAAGTAATGAATGGAAGCTTACCAAAGAGAGATTTGTTAAGAAGAATTAAGGAGAAATTTCCTGTCAGTAAGAAATATTAATTGCTGCCTCCAGTAGTTGTGGGTGCTCCATCATTAGAGTTTTTTAAGAGAATTGGACAGCCATTTGTCCAGAGTTTTATAGGGTATACTGCTTGAGCAGGGAGTTAGACCAGAAGACCTCAAGGGTCCCTTCTGATTCTTGTTCTATTTTCCAAAGGGATTTATTTTATGACTGACTGTGTTAATTCAAAAGCTCAAAAAGCCCTCAGTATTCCAGTCCCATAACTTTGGGAGAGACATACTGAATTAATTTATTATAGGACTGTGATTTATTATTTGTTAACCTGAACTCTGAGATAGAAACATTAAAAGAGGTTTAATGAATTCAGAGAGACCTAAGAGTATTTGATGTTTACTTCTAAAATATTTCTTGTTTCCTTCATGTCTGTTCCTTCATTTCACCCTATATTAGATTTTTTTGTGAGTTCGGTGCCAATAGAATACACATCCCAACACGTCTGTTCTTCGTTCCTTTTAACTGGGTCTTTTATCTCCTTTTGAGGAAAAAATCATTTACATTTCAAAGTTGTGTCTATGACTTGCAACAATTTCCCAGCAGCTTATATACACTCATATAAGTTCAGTGAAAATCCATTCCTTTTGCCTCACTAAAATATGAAGCTTCCCCTCCCACAAACAAACTTCAAACTCCAACTAAACATTGCAGCTTTCCTGTACTAAATAGGCTTTTGGCTTTGCACCATCCCAGTGCTACATATAGTTTTCATAACAACAGACAACAAACAAAATCCAAGAACAAAAAGCCTGCCTTCTCGTTTTTTCTCTCTCTCTCAAACTCTGAACTGAAAAGATTGCTTTTATAAACAAAGCCATTTATTCATATGCAATGTACCAGAAAAATCAACTTCATGTGCAGGTTTTATCCAGCTAATGGAAATGTTCATTCAACAGCTTTATAGAGCTTCAATCGTGGAGTGAAAATAACCAACAACCTAAATCGTTTCTAAACTGATCTACCTCTTGGGTCTGATGTACTCTACATCTGGAAAGGGGACAGAAAAGCTTAAATAAATATGGCTAGCAGTTTTTTTGTTTTTAAAGTGAAATGTGAAACCCAACTTGTAATTGTAATAGAATGACACATGCAATCACTCAATGCAAATACCAAATTTTATTTTAAAAGGTCGTATTGTACCAGGGTGACTGATAACTCATTGACCCAGGACAAATATTCTTCACTTGGACTGCTGCCCTGAAACATACTCTTCCTACTTGGCTGAAGCACAGCAATTTATTTTTAGTCCTTCTGCTGTTAAAGTTTCCATTCTGCATTGTCCTATTCCATGGAGTCACCTACCACGATAAACAAAAATATAGTGTAACATACCATGGATCTTCCATCTTGTGCATAGCATGATCTTGGCTATCAGCTTTCTGTGGAGGACACAATCCACTATGGAACTTTCTTCTAGATTGCAAATGTTTCCCAGTATTTGTAGCAACTTTCATACAGTGAAAGCCTTTTAATCTGTAAAAGCAATAATTAATTATCCAGTCTTATAGGGTAACCATATAATATCAAAATCCTTCATGCTTTACCTCCCTTTTATTTCCTCCTCCCCTCACTCCTGCTGCTTTGAAATAGAGATAAAACCCTTCACATGCACACACACACATGCACGCACCGAGGGAGGGAGGGAGAGGAAGAGGGGGGAGAGAGAAATTTTGTTTTTGCAAAGTGTGCTTCTTCAAGTGAGATTTTATTCTTTTAGGATTTGTGGAGGATAAATATCAATGCTTAGGATTTAGCCTGCAATGATCCCCATCATTCTCTGTTGGGATCCCTGATGTGCACAGAACTGTTCTGAAAGGAAAATAATGGCACTTGGCTTGCCATTTTGAAATTTAAATTCAAAATTCACCCTCCAGCTTTTCTATTCTTATATATTAGAACAGAGTTGATTTTTTTTTTATAAAGCAGCCTAGAACCCTCTGTATATTTTGACTGCAACTTTCCCAATTCCTTATTAGATTATCTGATCAGAGGTGATGAGAGTGGACATTCAAATCGTCTGAAGGTTATCGACTTGCCCATTCCTAATTGGAAGCCTTCTATTCTGTTGGCATTTTAAATTAGGGACTGCATCTGGGATTGTTGGTTTTAGGGGAGTTATACAATGAGTACGTGTGATTAGGATATGGTGGGGTTTTCTTCAGGTTTCATCAGTGATGGGTTGCAGGCGGTACGTCCTGGTATGGGTGTAGCGGAGCCTGCCTGGAGCACCAGGTACCGTTCCAGTATAGTGCTCCGGAGGGCCCACCCACCCAAACTCCATGCCTGTCTTTTAAGGCTCCCGCACATGCACATGGCACATACAGCCCCTGCACAACGCTCCACTGAGCAGCTGGAGCATCGCAAAGGCTTGCAGAAGTGTCGCTGACAGGTACAATGCATGTGCGTGCTGCACACTACCATGTGGGCAACGCCGGGCCCGTTCCAACCGTACTTGTTGGAACGGTATCCGGAACCCACCACTGGGTTTCATAGATCTCTGATATGCATATCAATCAACCTTTCTATAATCTTAATAAATATATGTTAACAATCATAAATATGAAGTTGTTAACCTATTTTACCTTTAACAAAAGTATTTTAACTCACAATTGATTTGAGAATGGTTAATTGATTAAATATCCGCTTATAGCCATATATTTTCCTGAGGTGACATACTATGTAAAATTACAGGGCGACCCAATGCAAGAGATGGTAGCAGGAATCAAGATTGAAAAGAGGGCATCTACCCCAGCAGGAGCTGGGTATGTCTAGCTTGATGAAGAGAAGGACCAGGGGAGACATGATAGCAGTGTTCCGATATCTCAGAGGGCGCCACAAAGAAGAGGGAGTCAAACTATTCTCCAAGGCACCTGAGGGCAGGACAAGAAGCAATGGGTGGAAACTAATCAAGGAGAGAAGCAACTTAGAACTAAGGAGAAATTTCCTGACAGTTAGAACAATTAACCTCTGGAACAGCTTGCCTCCAGAAGTTGTGAATGCACCAACCCTGGAAGTCTTTAAGAAGATGTTAGATAGCCATTTGTCTGAAATGGTATAACGTTCCTGCCCACGCAGGGGGTTGGACTAGAAGACCTACAAGGTCCCTTCCAACTCTGCTATTGTATTGTATTGTATTGTATTCCTCCCCCCCCCCCCCCCCGGCTCTTGCTTCACCATGATTAACAATCTTCTGCTTGGTTCTTTATATACCTCATTTCAGTGTTTGGGGTCTGACTTGGAACTATTTATTCTGAGATGTTCTGAATCTCTGATTTTCAGGTTTCTCAACCCCCCCTCAGCATTCTTGGACTGACTTCAGCTTTTAGATGCATTCTGACTTGATAAAAGTAATTTTTACATTTTGCACAATTTTCCCACAGCCCTTTCATCCTGGAATATGGTCACCATTCATAAAATACTGAGGATTTTCATGATCATGCAGAGATCTGCATGACTAGCTACAACTAACTTCTTAACTAAGAAGAACAATTGTGAGGCACGTATTGTGTCAGGTTGACAGTCCAATACTATGAAGCATTTAATTGATTAAAAAATTAAAATATTCAAGATCATGAACTCTTGTGTTCTAAAACACAACAGGAAACATACAGTACAAGGTCTATTTTGCTTTCACATTTGTATCAAACCAAGAAAAGGAACTGTCTAGACAGAATAGCACTGAATTGACAAAAAAAAGTGCTCATTGCCTAGAATGTGCCAAAAATAACTCTATTATTGTATGTTGTTGTTATCCAACAACCTCTAAATGTTTTTTAATCATTTAAGCATATTACTCATTACAGCTTCAGATAAAACATGTCAGGTACAATTTGCTTCAACCAAGTTTCCTCTTCTGCTTTATAATTTCAAATTATTCAGTTAAATTATTGTAGAATCGGTGGTACAAGCTCTACAGGCTATTTATCAGGCTATTTGATAATATACAGTATTTTGTTGACAGAGAGAAAAATTATAGAATTTAAAGAGGACTGTTTCTGAAGTTCAGAAATAGAAAACAAGTTAAATATCGACATATGAATTCCCAGTGCACCATGCTGAAATATCACTCAGCTGTGGAAGAAGTACTTCAGTCAATAAACCTACGCACCATAGCAAGACTAAGTAAAACCCCACAGGTCTCTTCCACTTCATCCAGTAAAGATGGTTTAAAAATGGGCAAAAATTATTTAAAACCAGAAATGGGAAAAATGTATGCAATATGTGAAATTTAGAAACTGAAATATTAGGCTGGTTTGAAACATTTCAAATATTGGAAAACAGAGTTTTAAATTTGCTACATTATACTGATCTGATTTCTTCAATTCAGCAAGCTGTAGTGACTGAACTGATAATACTAGTAACACCTGTACAGTGGAAAGGTCATTTAGTACAACAAGGTAAAGGTAAAGGTTCCCCTTGCACATATGTGCTACTCATTCTCATCTCCATTTCAAAGGCAAAGAGCCAGCGCTGTCCAAAGACATCTCTGTGTCATATGGCCAGCATGACTAAACCCCGAAGGCACACGGAATGCTGTTACCTTCGCACCAAACGTGGTTCCTATTTTTCTACTTGCATTTTTTACGTGCTTTCGAACTGCTAGGTTGGCAGAAGCTGGGACAAGTAACGGGAGCTCACTCCATTACGCGGTGCTAGGGATTTGAACCACCAAACTGCCAACCTTTCTGATCGACAAACTCAGCGTTTTAGCCACTTAGCCACCACATCCCATTAGTTCAACAAGAAGGGTATATAAATGCAGTTGAGATAGCAATGACTAAACTTTGCATGACTGTCACAGTAAGATGAATTGAATAGCCACAAAATTAGTTTGTGCTGAGAAATTTGGAGAAGCTCTCAGATGCTTACAATGTCTATTTCATAAGTACATAACTCACAATTACTGATCACCATCTTCTGATTTGGAGATAGAAATGTTGATATCTAAGAAGGATTAACTTTAGCTGTATTCTACTGTCTTTTGATTGCTACCAACATGTTTCTACATACTTTGCTCTCTCCCTCAGGGGAAAAAAACTGCAGATACTTATGGTTGTTTAAGTAATACTTCCCATTTTGCAACCACAAAATGGATTGCCTGTTCAGCAATAAGCATGCTTCCCCAAAAATGACTCTGGAATGTCTTGTTACCTGAATGGTGTTTGAAATTATAGAATTAGGATATTAGTAAATATTCCTTCATTCCTAACCATTTTTTAATTTCCTTTGATTGCCATCTTGCACATATTATGTAACTTAAGAGTTCATCTTCCTTTCCCTGCTGTCCCCCAAATTTGTTGAACTACAACTCTGAGAATTCCCAAGTTGTGTAGCCAGCCCATCTAAAAATCACAATGTCTAGGAAGGCTAGTTTGAATTCACATTCTCGGTAAACAATTTTTATTGGTTTTACAGTATTTGTGGGAAAAGGGTTGTAGGGTTAAAATAACATTTTAGAGGCTTCCATGCCGGAGGTGGTGGTCCTCCCAAAACTTCATACAAATACAATATTTTTTAAAGAAAGCAAAGGGCAAGCATACATATATGTTACATTGTATAATTCATACATTCAATCATGTTTTTCATCGCCATCTAATACAACTATCACAGTAAAATTTCAAATAAAATCATTTTTGAGATCCGAGTCTTTTTGCTATTGATTCTTCTTCTCCCTTCCCATCGACGGGCGGAGCCACGCCCCCCCCCCCTGTTCCCTCTTCTTCATCTCCTAGGAGTGAGGAATGCTTTTGAAGAAAGGCCTCCGCCTCTCTTAATGTTTTAAGTCTAATTCTGCCTCCTTCCCAAAAGACCAACATTCTTTCTGGCAGCAACATTTGAACCAAACTCCTTTTTTATATAATTTTTTGGATAAGAAGGAATATTTCCTTCTTATCTCTCTAATTTTTTTTGGAATTTGTTTCAAAATAGCAACTTCTTTTTCCTGATATTTCAGAGGTCCTCCCCGCTGGGCCCTCAATATCTCATCCCTTGTGGACCTCCTTAAAAATTTAATATGGACTTCCCTTGGTACATCATTTATTCTAGCGTATGCTGAGTTAATTCTATAAACCAGGTCCATATCCCACCAGAGTTGTTCTTTATTCCTTTTAATATAATCTGCTAAAATTGTATTCATAAGATCTTTAAGATCTTCTCCTTCTATCTCTGGTATGTTCTGAGAAAAAAAGACATTATTTCAAGTTCAATCTTGGTCATATGACCTCCCAATTCTGCGCTTTTCTTCCAAATTTCCTTTACCTCTTCCCTCATCTCAACTGACCCCCGGAATTTGTCAATTCCTGAGTGCTCTCGCCAGTCCCTTCTTTTTGTAACAATGCGGTGATCTTTGTCTGCTGCATAACTGGGCTGGAGCGGGCTGATGATGGAGCAGAAGAGGACTTTTCAATAGGTGGTTTTTTAGAAGCCATTGTTCTGATTGTAAGTTCCAATTTGTAAAAAAAAAAAATGGCGTCAGAAAAGCAAGCAGCCAATGAAGTCCGAGGTGTCGGGACAACCCAAATAAAAGTTCAGTCCAGGTATCACATAAAACCAAGAAAGCCAAAGAAACCAAAAAGAAGAAATTGTATTATCAAAATCAATCTAGATGTCCATGTATTGGGAGAGATACCAAAGGTTTCCCAAGGAGAAATTTAGCTGGATAGTTTAAGATCTTGCAATTTCAAACGCCGAAGGAAAAGTTCATAGACAAAGAGAAAGTTTCCGACAGGGAACAAAGAGGAGCCATCTTCCCTGCCTCTCACAGGAAGGAGAGTGAAAGTTTCATTTTCCTGTTGCAAAAAGCTTCGATACAAAGTTGCAACTGCGATAATGTAGACACAGTTTTTTTAAACTGTTGCTATTTCAGGTGGCAGACTAGTTCTCTTATTCTCCCCATTCCTGGGGAGAACTTTTTCAGACGCCGCTTTATTCCGAGGGGGGGTCAAAATAGATTAACTCCCCCCTCCATTCTCCGTTAAAAGTTGATTGAAGGTAAAACTCATGGTATTCGCTTGTCCCTCAATTGCAGACCTGAAGATTAGGAAAGATCCTCCATCCCTGGCACTCCAGCCAGCTTCCGAATCCTTCCATTAATTCCGGAGTCCATTGGCAAAAGGGCAAAGCCCCCCCTTTCTGCCTCCCAGCTCCTGGGGCGAGGCTGGAAAGACGCCCCACTAGCCGCCGCCTGGTTGGGGGTCTCCAGCGAGCCGCCCGTACAGCAGGGGGTTCCTACAAAACCCCCTATGCCCCCCCTGGACAGCAAGCGGCGGACGTGTATCAAACACAGCTGTCACCCACAAAGGGAAGCCTCCTGAAGGTCGCTGAAGCCTCCGGACCACGCAAAATAATGCTCCAAGGAAATCAGACATCACTTCTGGTTTCGGCGGCACATCATTTTGAGTGCTCCGGAGGCTTCAGGGAAGCCTCCTGAAGGTCGCTGATGCCTCCGGAGGGCCTGCGGGGCAGCGGGGTAGCTGTTTTCGCCCTCCCCATGCTCCTATAAAGCATCTGGAGCCTGGGGAGAGCGAAAAGAGCATGCAAAAATGCATCTGTAGTGCGTGCATGTGCACTGGGGGTTCACACATTGCATTATGGGTGTGGCACGCCCACGCACAATACCCCTGCGCTCCCCCCCACTTATGGCACACGAGCCAAAAAAGGTTCGCCATCGATGGGCTACAACATATTAGGGAGAAAATAAACTAACTAAATGAAAATGCCAAGCATTTACCTGGTTGATTCCCTATTTTCAAATTTACATTCTGTAAATCTGAATGGATGTCACAGGTCTTCAATGTGAGTTATATACAGTACACAAGAGCAATGGCTATTGAAGACATGATCGTTTTTCATCTTGACAGTCAAAAAGCTGATAGAGTATCATACCTCCTGTCCTTTCAATATTTAGTGTTTGGTACACAAAGAATTGCTTAAATGAGGAAACATCCCCAGGAAAAGTGCTTTGTTGCAATAAATTGTACCTCTAGACACAATTGCCTTGAACAAACAATTGTAATAGAATTCTGTTTGTGCAAGAAGGAAGTACAAGCAGCTGTAGTTAACATGTCTGCTAATGTTTTTCCGTATGTGTGTGCACGCGCACACACATATACACACCTACATCTACATTCATTCAATATAAGCCTTAGGCTAACTTTGAGGGTATGGTTGAAAGGAGAAAGAACAACCAGTCTAGCTTGCTTATCATTTCTCAGGCAGCAAATCTTGTGGATATGCCTGTTTTTACTGTATACACAAAAGCACACACCAGTACTTACACAATAGTGGTGAGATCTGAAAGCACATATTCTGCAATGCCAACATTTTGACATGCAAGCATAACTTACGAGATCACCTTCTGCCACCGAGAGCCACCCACCAGCCAGTACTCTCCCATAGAGAGGGTCTCCTCATGGTGCCGTCAGCTAAACAATGTCGACTGGCGACACCCAGGGGGAGAGCCTTCTCCGTGGGAGCACCTGTCCTCTGGAACGAATTGCCCCCGGAGTTAAGAACTATCCCTGACTTACGCACTTTCCGCCGTGCTCTCAAAACTTTTTTTTCCAACAAGCCGGGCTGGCATAAAATGAATTTTTAAATATGAATTTTTATTAATTTTAATCGGGGTTTATTTTGTTTTTTAATTTTAAGAGAGGCCAAATTGCTTAAAATGCTTTTAAAACTGTTTTTTAACTTTTATATATCTGTTTTACTTTGGCTGTACACCGCCCTGAGTCCTTCGGGAGTAGGCCGGTATAAAAAAATTAATAAACCTAAACCTAAACTTTGCTTTGACACATGGAGGAATTAACAACTTCTGGACACAACTCTAAGCCAAGACATGGATGCAATGGATTTTTGTTTGTTTGTGTGCTTTAGTATAGTAGTAGTAGGATCACCAGTCTTTCTGTTAAAGAGCTAAGTATTTGCCTAAATGTAAACAACTGTTAGGAAAGTCTTAAGGGCTTGGCTATTGCTGCAGATCTGGGTCAGGATGACTTGTGACCCTGTACTGACATATTGACATATTATACCCTTGGTATTTATGATGTTTTCCTTCTACCACATGTTTAATATTGGTTTTGTTATTAGTTTATTGATTGTCTTGCCTTCTTTTAATGTTGTCATTTAAAAGAGCGTTTGGAACATGACCCTGGTCCTAGGGTTTTAAGGATGGGGATAAAGCAGATTGTAAGGTCTCACTTAAAGAAAAACATTGGATGATGACTTGTCTACAGTTGTTCCTCCACCTCCTGGACTTTGGGTGAATGTTGTATTTTTATACTTTTTTATTGAGTTGTAATCAATTGGGGGAATCTATAAATAAATATAGTATTGTATATTAGCCAGATGTGACTGACACATCTTATAAATACAGGTAGTCCTCAACTTACAACAGTTCATTTAGTGACTGTTCAAAGTTACAACGGTACTGAAAAAATTTTCAGTACCATTTTTCACATTTGCAATCTTTGTAGCATCCCCATGATCATGTGATCAAAATCAAATGCTTGGCAGCTGGTTCGTATTTATGACCATTGCTGTGTCCCAAGGTGATCTGATCACCTTTTGCGATCTTCCCACAAGCAAAGTCAATGGAAAAGCCAGGTTCATTTAACAACCGGGTTACTAACTGCAGTGATTCACTTAACAACAAAGGCAAGGAGAGTCATTAACAACAGACATTTTGGGCTCAGTTGAAGTTGTAAGTTGAGGACTACGTGTATCAAAATAAATTTTAAAAATAAATTATGCTTTTGCATAAAAGCAAGGGAAAAGCATGTAAATGCCTCAATGAAATGTACCATTTGATGATGGTGTGATGGCTGGTTTAAGAAGGCTGACACTCACAAAGGCATCCCATGATGGTCTCATTTGATTATTCGTTCATTAGTATATAAACTGAATCAAAAGTTAGATATAAATATAAATCAGCATTTGTTGTTTGGCATTAGACTAGTCTTTATATCCTGCACACATGAAAGTCACAACTGTCATATTGCAATAATCAAGTGAGGAGCATGTGATAAGTCAAAGCAGTCGCCAATTGCATTCCAAATTGCACTCTGCCTTGATTCTATTTATCCCTAAAGTTAAGTGGAAGAGGAAATCAGCCCAGGATTCTAACTCAAGAGTTTTCCCAACCATATTCCAAGGAATACTGGGCTTTTCTGAAAATCTGATTGGATTCTATAAGAAACCAAGGGGAAATAAATCAATAAAGGTTGATCAGTAAAGGTTGTGGGGATAAAAATATAATAAATAAAATAAACTCAAATAGCCAATTTCTACCATCAAGCTTTATCGCTTGGGTTTGTTTGTTTTATAAGTAAAGGTTTCTTTGACCCAGTGGTGGGTTTCAATTTTTTTTAGGACCTCTTCTGTAGATGTGGCCTGCTTTTTGGGAGTGGCTTGCTGGCCATGTGACCAGGTGAGAGTGGCTTGCCGGCCATGTGACCAAGTGGGAGTGCCTTGGCAGTCATGTGACTGGGTGGGTGTGACCAACTAGTAAAATGTGGTGAAACTCACTTAACCACGCTCTTGCTTAGCAAACAAAATGTTAGCTCAGAAACTCTGGCATTTGAAGCACGCAAGTCTTAAAGCTGTCAAGTTACAAGACCCTTGCACCCCTAATCCTTTAGAAGAAAAAAACCCGAGGGGTGTTGAAACTTGACAGCTTTAAGACTTGTGGACTTCAACTCCCAGAATTCCTCCTCTCGCTCTTCATCTTGATGATGTGCGGACGGGCGGGGGGAGGGAGCTGGGTCCAGTTCTAAACGGCACTGTAGATATGTGGAACCTCTTCTATAGAAGAGGTTAGAACTGGCAGGAACCCATCTCTGGCTGTGACCTGAAAGAGAAAAGAAGGAGAACTCTGCTGCTATTCATATTTGTTCCTGTTCCTAACTGGGATCCCACGATGGCTTTTTTAATTAAATGTGCTTTTCTCCTAAAGGCTGAACAATTAGCCATTTGTCCCCTTGCAAGTACCACATCCCTCTATTAGATGTAAACATGTCCCATTAAGCTTTTTCCTTAGAATGTTCTTGCTGTTGGTTCAGAAACCTACTTGCTAGAATAGATACGTGGGCACACACACACATTAATGAAACAATTCCTGCAGAATTCCATTAGAAGAATGATGGTCTTGAAGAAATACAAATTTAAGTGCGGTTTACAAATGTTAGTTTTAACTGAACTCTGATGCAAGTGTGGTCTATAAAAATTAGAAGATAACCAGTGGTGGGTTGCAGGCGGTACACCCCAGTACAGGCGTACCGGAGCCTACCTGGAGCACCGGATACCGTTCCGGTATGGTGCTCTGGAGGGCCCACTTACCCGCTCTCGCTCCTTACCTGTTCTTTATGCCTTTGGTGCTTCCGTGCAAGCGTATGGCATGTATGGTGCCTGGGCGATGTTCCACAGAGCAGCTGGAGCATTGCAGAGGCATGCGGAAGCATCGCAGGTAAGCATGCCGCATTCGTGCACCACACGTGTGTGCACACGTGCTATGCTTGTGCATGTGGGTGATGCCAGGGCCGTTCTAACAATACTGGTTGGCACCAAATCCGGAACCCACCACTGAATATAACAAACAATTGTTTCAGTGCTAAGGTGTGAGATCAGGAAATGGGTTTGCTATCAATGCATTTATTGTACATACTGTATTGATAAATACAAAAAGCCATCTGATGTAGTGGTGAAGGCATAACATTAGAAACTAGGAGACGGTGAGTTCTAGTCCTACCTTAGGCACAAAACCAGCTGGCTGAACTTGGGCTCACTCTCTCTCTCAGCCCTAGGAAGGTAAACTACTTCCAAAAAAACATTGAAAAGAAAACTGAAGGGACTACCCAAAAATCAAGATTGGCTCGAAGTACCAAAAGAGAAAAAGGAAAATTGGGTTGCACCATTTCAGATGCAAATGTCTGATCACTTCTTTGAACAATCAATCCCTTAGATAAAAATGTCCTTGAAAAATTAAAAACAGAACTCAAAAGCAGGCAGGATCATCTTGAAACTTGACTTTCCTCTTTGAAAGGACTTTTTAAATGGGGAAAACACTTTGGGGGGGGGGAATAATAGTTTCCCTCCTGCATTCTGAAGTAGCATAGTGCATTTTTACCACTTCTCTCTGTGGTATAAAAACCAAATTAAGGAAATTGAGACTCAAAAAATGTTAATTTATGACATCCTGGTTCTATTTGCAGATTGTCTTATGCATTTTATATCAAAACTGTTGTTTTGTATCCTC
Organism: Rhabdophis nuchalis; assembly: GCA_039707465.1. Taxonomy (NCBI): domain Eukaryota; kingdom Metazoa; phylum Chordata; class Lepidosauria; order Squamata; family Natricidae; genus Rhabdophis; species Rhabdophis nuchalis. Next base: position 111,123,729 of record CM077644.1, read on the forward strand.
AGAAATTCCAGAATACAGAGGATGGAAAATAGCATGTCATAGTTAGGGATGAATCACATTTAGACAACTGCTTTCTATAGACAGCAGAACAGAAGTGTATCCTTCCAGTTAAAATAATTTTATACTATTAATCTCTATTTCTCCTAACACCTCCTCCTTTTTACTGTTTTTTAGAAGCAGAAGCAGAAGAGAAACAAACAGCAGGAAATAACTTGTGTAGTTGGGCTGACAACTCACTGCTTCCTATCGTGCAATCTACACTTTGATTATAGCAAACATGAGAAATTGGGCATGCTTTGTAAAACTGCCTTGAAGCAGTTGTAACTGACACAGCCGGAACCTGCCCCAAACAAACCACTAACCTCACAAAAAGAAAAATTAGGCATCATTATTTTCTATGCAAGTTATTTTTTTATACAAGATTCTTCCTTTCTAATACATCTGAGGCTACTAGAGCTTAGCTGCAGAAATCAAACTGAGCATTAGAGAGCAGCAAACAGACCTGAATATCTCAATTACTTTGACGTCACCTAGAGATTGGCTGAGGTTTTGCAATTCAGATATAATTGCCTAATTCCAGTCACTGTGGCCTCTGCCTAGGAATAGAAGAGGCAGAAAAAATAAGCAAGTCGAAGTCCATTCATATACAGATGAAACTCGAAAAATTAGAATATTGTGCAAAAGTTCATTTATTTTAGTAATGCCACTTAGAATCTCCTGGTAGACGGCTCTGTTGTCCCTGGTCTTAATGAAGCACAGTGGTCCAAAGTCCTGTTGCTCAGTGGTCTAAAATCCTATATATTTTTTTTATATTGAAAAGGTTTTATTGGTTTTTACATTTTTTCAAGAGGGTAGGGTAAGGGATACAGGTAAGGTAAAATACAAAGAAATTTTGAGAACTTTCAGGACGGAATCGTCGGCCCCTCCAGGGCCTCTTGATAAAACATTGGTAATACATTTTTCAATATACTACAAGATGGAAGTGAGTGCATACATCATAAATTCTAAATTCTAAATTCCGTGCTGGCAGACATGTACAAACATCCAGATAAAAAGTTATATTGGGCTAGTAAAAAAAGAAACCAAACAAATTCATTTTTTAGATCTAAGTCTCTTGGCAATTACATCTTCCTGCGCTCCTTTCTGGCCCCCAGCGGGCGGGGCCGTGGCCCCCCCTGCCCCTCCCGAATCTTCACCCAGGATAGAGGAATGTTTTTTAAGAAAGGCTTCCGCCTCAGTAACTGTTTTAATCCTAACTCTTCCTCCTTCCCAGAACACCAACATCCCTTCGGGCATCGCCCACTTAAACCAAATCCCGTGGTCAAACAATTTTTTGGATAAGAAGGAAAACTTCCTTCTCATCTCTCTAATTTTTTTAGGGATCTGTTTCAAGATAGCGACTTCTTTCTGCTGGTAAATTAACGGACCACCTCTCTGCGCCTTCAAAATTTCCTCTCTGGTTGACCTCCTAACAAATTTAATATGTATCTCTCTGGGTACCTCATTTATCCTGGCATATGCAGAATTTATTCTGTAGGCTAGGTCAATATCCCCCCTGATCTCATCTTTGGGTTTATGCAAATATTCTGCTAAAATTGTACTCATGAGATCAGGAAGACATTCACCATCTACCTCAGAAATGTTCTGAAATCTTAAAAAGTATGACATTCTTTCAAAATCCATCCTTGACATATGCCCAGTTAATTCTCCAACTTCAGTTTTAACATTTTTAAGCTCTCCCTTTGCCCCAGCCAGCCCCCCCTCCAATTCCTCGGTCTTCTGTGTATTCTCCTTCAGTTGTTTCTGTGTCTCCATAAGTCCCTGTTTGAAATCCTTATTATCTTGTCTTAAACCCTTAATTTCCTGCACCAATGTTTGTAACACTTCTTCCAAAGCTGTCATTCTTCTTTCCAATCCTGCCAATTCTGATGTGATAGAAGGCATGGTAAGCTGTTAAGATCCGTGCCACTAAGATGGCGTTTTTTGGGTGGGGCCGCTGTGGCAAGTCAGAAGAACAAAGTCCAAATCAAAGTTGTAGAAAGTTTATAAAATCCCCAAAGAGAACAAATTGCAGAGTCAATTATTCAAACAAAGGAGGCACTCCAGAGAAGGAATCAATCAATCCAAGATTTTCTTCATTGGTAGAGAGAGGCAGTCCAAGTCACCAAGAAACGTTGGTATTTTTCCACAAACAAAAATAGCTATTCAGGAACAAAGGAGAGCCATCTTCCGCCGCCCTGCCTGGGAACCAGCAGGAGAAAGTCAAAGATACAATTGTTTCAAGCCAGCCGGACTTAGATACATTTGTAGAGACAAGCCGCAAATTGCTTTCTCTTGTTTGAAAAAAAAACCGGATACAAAATAACTTCCCCACAACGAGGAGCCATTTCTAACCGCCGCTGTTAAACCGAGGGGGGGTTTAGCAAACAAACACCCCCCTCCACAGTTCTTCCAGTCCAGGCTGCCAGCAAAGAAAAATAGTTTAAAAAGCACTCACTCTCCCTCTCGCCGCCAAAGCCCCGGAAGGCTTCCGATCCGCCTTAAGCCCTCTCCAGATTCGTTAATTGTTACCGTCCTCCGTTGGCGAAGGGAACCAAGCCCCCCGCAGCATGCCCCCTTCCTCCTGGGCCGAAGACCCGGACTGCATCCCAGCTGCCGCCAGGATAGACCAGCCCAGGCAAGCCAGCCCTGCAGAGGCCCCCCCCCAAAAGAAAAAAAGGGGGTGCACCGCCCCGTTAGGGGCCGAAAGAGGGACAAAATGGCGGACGAACCCCAGAGTTCGTCCGTCGCCGCCAGAAGCGGAACAGGAAGTCCTAAAATCCTATTTTTTGATGAGAGCAACTTTTGCATCTCATTTGGAAGCCAAGGATACAGAGTATGTTGGAAGAATGGAGAAGCACACACTGCAAGATGCTTGAAGTCCAGTGTGAAGTTTCCACAGTCTGTGTTGATTTGAGGAGCCATGTCATCTGCTGGTGTTGGTCTACCAGGGTCAACACAACCATCTACCAGGAGATTTTGGAGCACTTCATGCTTCCTTCCGCAGATGAGCTTTATGGGGATGCTGACTTCATTTTCCAGCAGGACCTGACACTGTCCACACTGCCAAAAGCACCAAAACCTGATTCAATGACCGTGGGATTACTGTGCTTGATTGGCAAGCAAACTCACCTGACCTGAACCCCATAGAGAATCTATGGGGCATTGCCAAGAGAAAGATGAGAGACGTGAGGCCGAACAATGCAGAAGAGCTGAAGGCCCCTACTGAAGCATCCTGGTCTTCCATAACACCTCAGCAGTGCCACAGGCTGATAGCTTCCATGCCACGCCGCATTGAGGCAGTAATTGCTGCCAAACGGGCCCAAACCAAGTACTGAGTACATATGCATGCTTATACTTTTCAGAGATCTGATATTGTTCTATGTACAGTCCTTGTGTTTATTGATTGCATGTAATATTCCAATTTTAGGAGATTGTGGATTTGGGGTTTTCATGAGCTGTATGCCATAATCATCACAATTATGACAAATCAGGGCTTGAACTATCTTGCTTTGCATGTAATGAGTCTTATCTTAAGTTGCATTACTGAAATAAATGAACTTTTGCACAATATTCTAATTTTTCGAGTTTCACCTATAAGGGGTGCATGGGGGTTGACTAGTTTCCTTGGTAGCTCCTCCTTCATGGACTCTCCATATTTATATGGGGCATTGGTGCTACTTGTTTCTTTTTCTTTACCCCTGTCTATAACAACCCACAAACATTAAGGAGTTAGAACATGCTACACCATCTCTCACCCTTGCCATTGCTTTGATACTGCCCCTATACCTGAAAAAAATTAAACAAACTGCAGTAGTAAGGAGGAGGAGAAAGAGAGGACGAGTAATTCCAGAGGATGATAGGTTAAACGATTATCTCTGCTGCCAGTCCTGCTCATTAATTTCAATAAATTAGGTGCTCGCCAACAATGAATTCCAATAAATACCAAACCAGATCTTATATTCCAGTTTTATATGCATAGAAATGCATATCCTCATTAGATCTTGGATCTGTCAGAGAGAGTATTGTATGTATGCCAAAACGTTTGCTTACTTTGCCTTAGCAGTGAGATATTCCATTAGCAGAAATGTTGGTCTGTGTTATTTTAATTAGAGAATCCTGGAAAACTATGGTTTCTTTGTACTATTTGCTTTAATTCATTCATCCAGAGATTACATTTTAGGAAATGCAAAAGATACCCCCTCAAAGTTGTTTCAATTAACTCCAGTCCTTCCCCAACCAAAAGTGTTTGACTACAATTCTCCTCAGTCAACACATTTATTATTTTTTCTTCAAATTGAAAAACTTAGTCTAACAAATTCTCCTCTGGTCCTTCCAATATGCTGAGCAGTGGTGGGATTCAGGCTGTTTGGGCTGGATTGGGCAAACCAGTTGTTAAATTGCTGGCTGGCCCCGCCCCTTCCTGCCCTGCCCTGCCCCATCCAGGAGTCCCATGCACCCCATTTTGGCTCCCAGGTAAGTGCAGGGACGCCTACTAGGCACAAAATGGGTCATGGGAGGTGCAACATGGTCCCCCCACGGCCCATTTTTTGCTCCCTACTAGGCCCAAAACCAGACATGGGGGGGTGCAGTGTTCCCCCATGGCCCATTTTTGCTCCCAGTGGGGTGCAGGAGGCTGAGTGCTGTCTGTCACTCCCTCTGGCCATGCTCACCATGGCCACGCCCAGCCAGCCAGTCATTAGGGCAGAGAGCCAGTTGTTAAATTATTTGACAACCACTGATGTTAAGTCAAACCAAATCTATAACTGCGTAGTTATATATATATAGCAGAGAATATTGTGTTCATCTTCTAAACAATGAAAACTACAGAATGACCAGGCAAGTGTATAAACTTCTGTACATCTTGTTGCGTGACACATATTTCAACATTGGGACACAGAGAAATTGGGACATAGAGGAAACTATGTCTAAATCCTACATGTACCTTTCAATTGAAACCAATGTCATCTGCCAAAGTAAAACTTAGTATAGTTTGTTGTAGAATATAGCTTGAACCCTGCTATTATGCTTCACTCAGTAAATCACATTTAAAGGAAATGATGGCTTAGCAGGACATGCAGCATGAACCCAATTAATGCCTAATAGCCGTGCATATTAACCAGATGTCCTTTTGGTCTACCTCATGAACTGTAACTCAATTTAAAAATAAAAGATTCAGTTCAGAGCTTATTTCCCTGGCTACAAGCATTAAAGCTAAGCAATCCCACAAATCAGTGTGACTGTTATTCTTGAACTTTGTAGGACCAAAAGCAGTGCACAAATGACAATGTGCTGATGCAACTCCTCTGCACATTTTCATTCTTTCTGCAGCTCAAAGTCTGAAAATGCTTGAATATTCATCCATATCAACTCTGCAGGATGGCAGCATCAATGCGAGCCAATTCTACTACACAAATTTTAATCATTTCCTTCCAATCTGTTTTGCATTTCCTGCTTTGCAATTTGACCCACCTCAATGCACACAGAAGGTACAAAATCCATAAAGCACCTGGATTTCACATGGAAGCCCTTTTACTTATTATTTAAAAAAAACTGATTATGTGACCCTGCTGTCCTATGCATAACATACATTGATTAGGGATTGATACATTACAATTCCTGTTTAAAATAATTCAGATAATGCTCGAAATCTGAATTAGCAGTAGTTAGTGCCACATATAACAATAGATGCTCATAATTTCCTCTCTCCATCTCAAAAATTCTGATATATAACATACACACACAAACTTTTATATATTGCCAAAAAAAAAAGGTGGGGGAGGGACTGGGTTCTTCTTTCCTATACACCACAAGATCCTAGTGGGAGTTCCTAAATAGAGGGAAGGAGTCCTTGCAAATGCTGAACAGGCAGCATCCTCTGTAAATTAGTCATTGCACCAGATTCATTGGGCTGATTTCGTTTGGCAACATTAAAATAATCCAATCAATCTACACAGAGTAAGCATTCCATACCTGGGCTGCAAATATTTGTGACCTCTGGATGGCAGCAACAACAGACAACTCTAGCTCTTTGCTTCCATCTAATGGCTAGCACAGGTTTTTGATGGTCTGTCTAGCAGAGACAAGTCGAAAGGAAATTAGAAAATAATGCACAGAACTTGGAGCAGCTGCCTCAAGGGATGAGTTATTATGGAATTACTGGGGATATTGGCAACAAAGTAACCACTTACATTTTAATATAAAATGTTGCACAGACTCAACTGATATGCTTAGTCTATGCTTTGGTGTGTACATCTAGAAAATTTAGTTAATTAAATGAACTCACCATTAATTATTAGGTTTAAGCCACTCATTTCATTTGTTATACCATTCAGTAATGTTGATACTTGTTGTCACTATCTTTGACCTCACCTTTGCTTGCGTTTGTGCCTCCTTTTTTCCCGGCTGGCCACCGCCCCAGCCTTCCAACTCAAACTCCAGATATCTGATGAAGCAGATCCTTATCTGGAATGATTATGCAACAGTACTACCGTATACATGTGCTAGGATTTCAGACACGAAGAGAGTCTATTGTTTTCTTACAGAGCCAGATAAAATAAATGCAGGTACTTATAAAGTTTCCAGTGAAAAGCACTCAAAGGTAGCATTTGTGATCTATACTGCTCCTTGGATGTTATCCACTACTTCCTATTGAACAGGAAAAATGAACAGTCATGATCCATCCTAAAACAGCTTTATATAAGCAACAATATGTAGTGATTTAAACACATAAATCAAGAGAACACCAGACTCAGAAATCCCTAATTTACCTTGGTAAACAGAAATAATAATAGTCAAAAACCAGGGAAGGCATCCATCCATCCATCCATCCATCCATCCATCCATCCATCCATCCATCCATCCATCCATCCATCTATCTATCTATCTATCTATCTATCTATCTATCTATCTATCTATCTATCTATCTATCTTCCTTACTTCAGGATTGCCATTTTGGAGCAAAGAAATACAAAAGCTAACCTCATGGTGATCCTAAATTAGACTTCATGAAGAGATGTAATATTATCAAAGAAACCAAGTCCTCTGATCATGTCATATATATTAATATGCATCATATATTATCATACATATTAATAATCACCTAATTGCAAGAATGTCTGATTCACATATCTAGCTAGCTATCAAAATGTCAAATCAATGCATGAATAGTGTGGCACCTGGGCAACATACATTCCAATACAAACAAATGATCAAAACTTTCTGATGTTAAATTTGTGTTCTTCAAAGTTCTATTGTGTGACATAGATATTAGCCAGTATACTTTGCTGTAGCCAGTATACTGGGGCATTGCTTCTGCATTGGAAGATGATCTGATAAATGAACTTTTGATTGTGTAATAAACCTTATTCACTGTTTGTCTATTATGTAAGGATGGGAAAAGGGTGTCATAGATCCCAGCATCCTCTTTATTGACCAGACTGGCTGGGGTTTTTAGACATTGCAGTTCAAGATCTAGAGGGCCACAAGTTCCCTATTCTACACAGTTTACAATTTGTTGATGAAGATTCTCAATCATTCAGCTCATGGTTGTCCCAACCATGTGCTTTTTTCCAAAAGGCAACTGGACTTTGTTTTTTGTTTTGATTTTCTTTAAAAATGTTTCGCTTCTCCATTGAACTGAAGAAACATCTTGGAGAAATGAAATGTTTTTAAAGACAAAGCCCAGAAAGTATTGTAGGAAGTTATCACCCAGCCCTCTCCCAGAAAAATGAAATATCCTAGGAAATATTGAAAAGGCAGAATATTACATTTCCCTGGATGTGAAAAGGGCGAAACATGTTTTAATTCCTGCAGCTTCCTGCCTACCCCCCTTTTTTGTCAATTAAGATGCCAAGCCAGTCTATTTCCATAACAAAGACCCCTCCCTTTCAGCTCCAGGGTGATGGAATCAAGGCATGCTAGTATAAGCCCTTCACCCAACTGACCACATGGCATCTGAGAACTCAACCAAACCTGGACTCAGCCTAGAGAGTTGCCCCTGCATGGCCCCATGGGAGTCTGACAACCAATCAGAATACATTTCTTACCCAGGAACAGGAAACAGATAGGTGGGGCTGAACAGATTAGAAAAAGCATAGCAAGTCCCTCCCTCATCCCTTCTTCACCCAACACCTGGAAGCATGTGATCATCTTTTTCCCCAAGAACTCAAGCCATGTGGTCCTGTCCACCATTAAACCATCTTTCTAAGCAGCCTCCATGTCTTCAGTGTCTTTTTCCCCACTTGGAGCCGAACCCAGAAGGACATTTCTTCCAATGGTATTTTTCCAAATTGCCTTTGGAAAAAGCACCTTTGTTTATAACCTGATATCTTCAAAGTCGAGTAGTATGTTAGAGAAAAATATGGTAAAAGTTTGTTTTATTCTAACTTCAGTTAATGGAAGAAGGGTTATTTATGCACATTTTAAACATATTTTAGAATTCCTCAGTGATTCCTCAATTATAGGAGCCAGTTTGTATATTAATCAACTGGATGACTAGGAGTTTAGTCCCACCTGAGGCAAAAAGCCAGCTGGGTGACCTTGGGTCAATCACTCATTCTCAAGAAACAGGCAACATCAAATCACTTCTGAAAACTTGCCAAGAAAACTTCAAGGACTAGGCCAAGCAATCACCAGAAGTCAACAATGACTCAAAGACGCACGCACGCAGAGATACACCGCCATCTACTCTTGCGAGGAGAACTGAGGGTAGTGACACAATGCTTTGCATACCATAAAATCATTTCACTCCCTGGCTGAGAAAGATTTTTCAAGGAAGCATCCCCTTCCCGGACTTGCGAAAGCAAAGCTGGGGGAGGAAGATTGAATAAATAAGACACAGATTGATGCATCTTTGTCTTCCTCTTGGCATTTGGCGTCTTAAATAGGTGCTAAAGAAATACAGAAACAGATCTGAGAAGGAAATTTAGCTTCCTGCAACAGTTGTGTCTTCTCACAGATTCACGTACAGATATTTTGCTACAGGCAAGAGGAAATGGGTGTATGCAAGCTCATTATCTAGAGTTAGAAAGTAGGGCTGTGAAAAGCTTTGAAGATGTGCTTCACTTTGATGGCAAACTCTCACAGATGCAGTTTTGCAAAGCAATCCACCCCACCTCACAAAATTAATTTGCCTTATGGCTTCTCAAGGAGAACAAACCCCAGAGTTTTAAGAGGCTTCTGTGCATGTACAGAAGCTTCTTCTGGATGGCAGACATGCCAGAGTGTTGAGGACTTCAACACAGAGGAGTTCTCTAAAAGTACCAGAATAGAGGAAAATCTTGTCATGTCCCAATAAAATAGATTGCATTTTGAGGCAAAGTCCTGCCTCGCTGCAAAGGAGTATTGAAAAGCTAAACAGGATTAAAAAATTGTGCTCTAGCTGCATGGGTAGTCCTCAACTTGTTTGCTTAGTGACCATTTGGACCCCACCTGCCCCAAAAAAGATTTATGTATTGGTAATTGTTATTTCTATACAACAAAGTAGGATTTATATTACCAATACACAGGGACTTGTTAATGCCTGAACCCATTTACAATATATCTTTAATCTGATATGATTAATTCAGATAAATACAAATGCATCCTTAGGGTCTGTCTTATGTTTAATTTAATTTGAGGATCAGAAAAGAATTACATTTTTCGAGGTGCGATAATTTGATATTCATCTCAGATTATCTGTTTGAGATCAGTACAAACTGCTGGAATCGATGGTGGTAGAGTGTCATGGAAAGTAAGATATGTAGTATTACTTGATTTGGAATTCTGTAGTAAAATGAGTTGGAAATAAAACTGCATATTCATCTAAATTTTTTGGTTATTTGATGATCAATGTCTGTTATTCTTCTTTGTTACATCTCCTTGCTAGATCAATCAAATATTATCTGTATAGCTATCAAATGCATTTCACAAGATCTTTGGAATATATCTCTTCAATGAACCAATTACAGGGGATAATACTGTTTGGTAGCCTTTGTTCCCTGTGTAGTAATAATAATAATAATAATCTTTATTGTCATTGTACTAAAATTACAATGAAATTGGTAGGATGTATATTAAATTGCCTATTTACGAATAACTCTATTTAGTTGCTGTGGTTCAAAGATATGAATTTCAGCCAATGTCATGCCTCCTACTCCTACTCATGCTAGATCTATCTTTTCTTCCAGGGTCAGACTTTGTAAACCCACAGTATGCGTGGTTGAGAAAATGGCACTGCTTTTACATCCTGTTTGTGGACTTATTGTTACCTTCTAATTGATCACTATGGAGTAGTTTTATGGCAATTATAGAGCCTTATAGCAACTGTACATATCTCTGCTATTAATACTCTTTTCTTAATGTTACTTTATGCTAATCAGTCCCCGAAATAAATCTATGAAAGATAATGAATGTATTATTTGGTCTGATCTATTAGGGCTTTTTTTATGCTCAGCAAAGATCAGTAAGTAAAATATTTATTTTCAGTTTATAATTATATTAGTTCATCAAAATATAAAATACAAAGAAAAAAATAAAACAATAGGAAACTAGGGGATCAAGTACTTAGAAATAACAAGATTCAGAAGCTTTGTGCAACTAACAGCCGTGGCCAGGAGGGCGTTTTACCAGGTTCGCCTGGTACGCCAGTTGCGCCCCCTATTGGATCGGGACGCCCTTCGCACAGTCACTCATGCTCTCGTGACATCCCGACTGGATTATTGCAACTCTCTCTACATGGGGCTCCCCTTGAGGTGTACCCGGAGGCTTCAGTTGGTCCAGAATGCAGCCGCGCGAGCAATTATGGGCACCTCTAGGTTTGCCCATGTAACACCGCTCTTGCGCGAGCTGCACTGGCTACCTGTCGTCTTCCGGGTGCGCTTCAAGGTGTTAATTACCATCTTCAAAGCGCTCCATGGCTCGGGACCTAGCTACCTGCGGGATCGGATCCTGCCCCATACATCCTCACGGCCGATTCGCTCCCACAGAGAGGGACTTCTCCGGGTGCCGTCCACTAGACTTTGTCAGCGGGCGACACCCAGGGGAAGGGCCTTCTCTGTGGCGGGCCCAGCCCTCTGGAATGACCTTCCCCCCGATATCAGGACAACTACGGACCTCCGCTCCTTCCGCTTAAAATTAAAGACTCACTTTTTTCGTCTGGCCGGCCTTGGGTAGTCTCTTTTTAGGTTAGGGTTTTTTAGGGGTAATTTTTAGTTTATAGGTTTTAGCGCAGGATTTATTTAATTTATTTTTAATTCTGTATTTTGTACTTGTCTGTGTTTATTTGTATTTTTAATTGCCTGTGCCCCGCCTCGAGTCCCCTCGGGGAGAGAGAGCGGGATATAAATTAAATTATTATTATTATTATTATTATTATTATTATTATTATCAATAGCACTTTGGAAGATACAGTTACTAATCATTGGTGATAGGCCAGGAGAGATAAACCTTAAGAGAAGAATTTTAAAGAAGACTCACTTTTACCACTACTATTGTAACAGCCTCATTTAACAACTAGTTCACCAGGGTCAGGTTGGCTGTCATAGGAGGCATGGCCCATTCCCATCCTCTAGCTCAGGGATGTCCAAACTTGGGAACTTTAAGACTTGTGGACTTCAACTCCCAGAATTCCCCAGCCAGCTATGCTGGCTGGGGAATTCTGGGAGTTGAAGTCCACAAGTCTTAAAGTTCCCAAGTTTGGACATCCCTGCTCTAGCTCCACCACACATGTGGGATGAGCCTCCCATGACAGCCAACCTGGCTGTGGAAGAACCGGTTGTTAAATTACTACCCCTGCCCCTCTCCTGCTATCAAAGTGAATCCTGGGCATTGCGCTGCAATGGAGAAACAGGAAACAGAGCAGACAACACAATGGAAGGAAGGGAGCAGGGGGAAGAAATAGGGAAAGCAGACTTCTTCCCTTGTGCTGGCTTTTCCGTTGCCTGTTTCCCCATTGCAGCGCAGTGCAATGCCCAGGATCCACTTTGATAAAGGGTGTGTGCGTGTGTGTGGTGTAATTTAACAACTGATGCAAACCAGCTGAATCTCATCACTGAACTGCATTGATTCCTCTGTCAAAAAAGCCAGCTTTTGGGGGCCAGTCATTCCCTCAGCCCAACTCATCTCATAGGGGTGGTGTTGGGGGTGGGAGAGAGAGAGAAGAAAGGAATACTGGGTATTTTCACCTTCTTGAGTTATTTATAAAAATAATTTTAAAAATTGGATAAAAATAAATAAATATGTTAGCCCAGCAGGACAATCAGTACTTCAGCTGATTTCTAAACTTTTGGAAACCATGTAACAAACGGCTGCAATGAAAAAAAGATTGATGCAACAATTAATTATGGGCTTGCTCGCACAGTACATTTCTCCGTGAACGGATTTAACTAGGGACAGCTCAGTATACATTAATGTTGTCCTTTGTGATGAATCTCCGAATCCACAAACAAGCACACACAGTGACAAACAACAGGCCAGGTCTTCAGCAAGGTATCAGCAACTTTGCTGTCTTTGATTTTTAATGGCCCTGGGACTTAACAAATCCCCAAACACGTTGCAGTCGATGCTCAGAACTGAATAAACATTCAGTATTGCAGCCTAGGACTGTTTTACAAATGCAGACTGAATGCAGCACTTATGCTATTTAGGAAACCTCAAACACGGGCAAGCAAAAAGAAAAAGACTAAAGGATGTCCCCAAGGATATCAACAAATTGTGATTTCACAAAAAGCAGAAGCTCCTAGCTTCCTCTAGGATGCCACAGACTTGTCAATCAGAAGTGGTAAGACTCTGGTGTTCAACATTGTTCACTCCGTGTTGCAGTTCAAAAGAGATTTCGGTTGCACAATTCAGCTTGATGACACCTGAATTCTTTTCTTATCTTTATAAGACTGCTGGATGGTTGCAAAGACATACTTAACAGGAGGTACTTGGCCTACTTTGCAGAGGACAGACCTCTGTTTTAAAGACTCCTATTTGAAAGTATCCTTACTTTGAAAGGCTGTGAATCCAGCTTCTTTTGAACTTCAGCCTAATTCTGCAAGTCTGGCAAAGTGCCTTAATTAAAAATATTGGAATAGAGCTTCGGTATAGAAAAGGATACTGACTAGCGTAGCCATGTGTCCTTGAAGAATCATTCAAAGGCAAAGCAGAACCTTGATTTTAGGAAAGTGGAATTTTGAGTGGGAGTCACAATTTCCTCCAAAGCATTACAATGCTCTATATTTCTGCACAGTTTGCCAATTATTTTTCAGGGTGAGTCTTCAAACTCTTTCCCCTAAATCTTTTCAGATGAGTAGGCAATAAAACAAATACCTTTAAAAATCTTAAATCAATCAATTTTGGACTGTAAGATGACCTCTTAGACCTCTAAATTTGAAATGTGTCATCTTTTTTATCATTGTAAATATACCCACCTTCGACTTTCATATGTAGGGCAACATACAGTAAGCACAGAAGGTCTCTATTTAGTCCATAGAATGGAATGAAAAAGAATAGAATGAAATAGAATAGAATAGAATAGAATAGAATAGAATAGAATAGAATAGAATAGAATAGAATAGAATAACAGAGTTGGAAGGGACCTTGGAGGTCTTCTAGTCCAACCCCTGCTTAGGCAGGAAACTCTACATCATTTCAGACAAATGGTCCAATCTTTTCTTTAAAACTTCCAGTGTTGGGGCATTCACAACTTCTGGAGGCAAGCTGTTCCACTGAATAATTGTTCTAACTGTCAGGAAATTTCTCCTCAGTTCTAAGTTGCTTCTCTCTTTGTTTAGTTTCCACCCATTGCTTCTTGTCCTGCCCTCAGGTGCTTTGGAGAATAACATAAAGGCTGAAGCATCTTTTACTAACCATTAGTAAAACCAGGGACTCCTTTTGTTGGTCCTAAATATACAGTTAGTCCAGTGATTGGTTTCTGCAGGTTCGCATTTACTCGCGAGAGCCGGATGGTGAAATTTAGAGAGCCGGTGAGAGGAGGTTCCACCAGAGGACCCGGAAGTAAGTCTGCCCCACCGCTGCCGGTGACCCAACAAGAAGGAAAGGAAAGGAAAGGAAAGGAAAGGAAAGGGAAGGGAAGGGAAGGGAAGGGAAGGGAGGGAAGGAAGGAAAAGGAAGGAAGGAAGGAAGGAAGGAAGGAAGGAAGGAAGGAAGGAAAGAAAGAAAGAAAGAAAGAAAGAAAGAAAGAAAGAAAGAAAGAAAGAAAGAAAGAAAGAAAGAAAGAAAGAAAGAAAGAAAGAAAGAAAGAAAGAAAGAAAGAAAGAAAGAGAAAGAATTTATTATCACAATTGAGGTCAAAATTTTGGTTGCTAAGCAAGAGTGTTTTTAAATGAGTTTCACCACATTTTACAAGTTGGCCACTCCCACCCAGTTACATGACTGCCAAGCCATGCCCACAAAATAGGCCACACCATACAGAGTAGGTTCTAAAAAAATTTGAAACCCACCACTGAATTAGTCCTTGACTTACAACAATTGAGGCCAAAATTTCTGTTGCTAAGTGAGACAGTTGTTAAATGAGTTTAGCTCCATGTTATGACCTTTCTTTCCACAGTTGTTAAGAGAATCGCCACAGTTGTTAAATTAATAATACAGTTGTTAAGTGAATCTGACTTCCCCATTTACTTTGCTTGCCAGAAGGTTTCAAAAGGTGATCACAGGACTCCAGACACTGCAACCATTATAAATATGAACCAGTTGCCAAACATCCAAATTTTGATCACATGACAATAGGGGTGCTACAATAGTTGTAAGTGTGATAAATGGAGCTGTTGTAATGTCAAGCAGTCTCTAAACCATTGGTTGTAAATCAAGAACTACCTGTAAGCCTTGCTTTATTTATTGAACCAAACCAGGATTCTCCAGCTTCATTTTCTGCTAGGCAGAGATCACTTTTCACAAGAAGTCACCTTAAATTTCAATCTGGTCCACTGTCATTTTTCTTTGAGCTAAACTTGGCTGACTTGATAAGTACTTCCTTGCCATTCTTACAAAAGGAAACAAACAGTAACTTCCTGTTCCTCGCTGATGGCAAAGAACAACCAATAAACTTCCCTTGTAAGTTATTTCCTCCATACAAGTAAACAAGGGTTGTTTGGAAAGGTGCTTTCTGTTTCCGGTTTTGCCTTGCTGGATTTTTCCACTTTTCCCATGATCTGTATAAAGAGACACAAAATGGGCTCTTTGTGTATGACATTGGCTACAAAGAAGGATAACTTATTGATGGCCAAAGGCCACAGTTAGCATAGAAGGGGTGGCTTTTTCTATAAGTGGATGAAGCCAGCTCACAAGAGAATGTAAGGGGGAGATTTTGCTTCTCCCGTCCAATCCCAACCAGTACCATCACCCCCACTCCATTATTTTTCAAAGTTTTATTGGGAGCAAAGCAAAGTATCAAATCTAAGATTTAAATGACTATTTTCATGGCTTCCTATTTCCAAGCAATCATGACTTGATGGCCATGAAAATGAGTGTCTCCAGTTGAACATCTTTCTGCTACAGAAGAAGCCAATGAAATTGGTACGAAGCAAGGAAGATCATCAAAGAATCCTTCATATATTTGCCATTTATGCCATTTTGTTTTCCCTATGCTTAAACTCACTTTTATCTGTCAGCAATACAATGTTTTGTACTGGATTAGCTGGTTAATGAATTCTTTCTTCAAGCAGTTCAAAGGGAAAAGCCAATTTAAAGCACTGTCCTGAGTGTTCCCCACTGCAACAGAAATACTTTAGCATTATGGACCCACCAAGTCTGGAGACTGGTTTTTAAGCCTTGCATTGCCACCTCTGAGAATTCCTTTCCACACTGATATTTTCTTTGGACTTAAAAAAAATCAGGGGGAAAATCAATACTGTTTATTTACCATGATGCCAGGGGTGATTTTACCACAGGATCTTTTCTTATAATTATTATTATTAAAGATTTAATCTTCAATTCATACACATAGTATAAAGAAGGGCAGAAATACTGAAGGCTACCATCAGTGACATTCAAGGCCGCTGCCCAACTGTCCATCCTAGAAAAAGATATCAAGGGATGTGGTGGTATGATTCTGTTTTGTTTATGGAAAATTATTTCTTTGACAGACAGGCAGAGAATCCTGAGTCTATCAGGTTGCAAAGAATAAAAAGACATTCTACCAGGCCTCAATGACTGGTATTTTTCAACTTACAACAACCAGCTATCTTTAGAAAATACACTGTTCCTTTACATGGCATGCACCAGACCTTCCTATTTCTTCCCAAAGTTACTTTCAGCAGGGACAAAAAAACACACTACCAAAAACTAAGAGGGATGATTTAATTTGCAAGTTTCAAGGATAAAGATATGTCTAACTGTGAACTATTTACTTAAACATTCTTGCCAAGATTGTTTTAGTCTTCCTTCCATATTCTATAGATCTGCTTCTTATGTTTCTAATTTGCCCATCTTTTTCCAACAATTGTCAGTAATTTAGACAGACAGGCAAACAAAGAAAAAGTTCCCACAAATGGGTCACTTACTAGCTTTAACATATGGGAAACGACTCCATCACTGAACCTGGGGTTGCATAAAAGCATTGGTTATTTCCTTTACCCATCCTGTGTTTCATTTGTAAAAAGATAAGAATTGAATACTGTAAAATCAATAAAGAAGACATACAAAGAAAAGAGAAACATTTAAAATAAGGGGTTGTGAAAATCAGCATATTTTGTAAGGGTTGAGAAAAAAAGCCAGTGGAATTATATAGCAGAGAAGGCTTCTCTAATCTAAGACCCCAAATTCAGTATTTTCAGGACTGTCCTTCACACATAAGAAATGGCTGATGGAAAACTGGATGAACTTTTCAAAGAAGCAGGCAATTATAAATAAAAGGCCACCGTTAATCTGCTGATTAACTGGGAAGAGGCCAAAAACTTACAGTCCAGCTTTTTGGATTGACTGGGTAGAAAATAAAATCTTGGTGGAAAACCACACCCAATCTCCCGCAAGGTCCTGACATTCTCTTGCCTGTAGTGCAGGGGTCTCCAACCTTTGCAACTTTAAGTCTGAAGGACTTCATCTCCCAGACTTCTCCAACCAGCTTTGTCCACAGTAGGTTTGCATGCAATTTGTTGGTTGAAGAGAAGGTGAGTAACCTATCTTTGCTGCAGAAAGTCCAAAGCATGAGGACAGTAGTGGGCATTTTAGAGAACAGAGGACTAGTAACCATAAGTTTCCTGAAAAGGAGTCATCTCTATGCAAAAGAGTATTGAATGGTTAGGCAAATTTTGCAAAAACAAAATGTTGGATGCAATTGTCCTGCTAATAAGAGATACGGCCTCTCAATACTGTTCTAATTTTGACCATTTTTTTCAATTTATTTTTTTTCAATTTCAAAGGCATCATAAAGATGATAAATGAATCTGAATGACTAATAACTGGAAGAGGACCATCCAAAATTTGGATGCACTAAGCCCATGGCCCATGGCCTTGAAAAAGCTGTATAAACATGAGCTGAGGCTTTAACCACCTAATAGTGATGACCAATTTGGTCTTTTTTTTAAATCTCCCTGGGGATAACTCTGATTCAAATAGTCAGATGGTTTATTTCGCAGTGTTCTTTCAATTTGACTCTGCCAAAGAGAGTCACCAATATCTTGATAAGGAAATCCTTTAAAATAGTATTCTGTATGAACACAGAACCAGTAGTGGGATCCAAATTTTTTTACTATCAGTTCTGTGGAGGTGGCTTGGTGGGCGTGATGTGGCTTGGTGGGCGTGGCTTGGTGGGTGTGGCAGGAGAAGGATACTGCAAAATCTCCATTCCTTCCCCACCCCAACCTGCTTTCCAGTTCTGCTCTCCTGTGCAGGGCAACAAAAGAAAACCAAGTCGATCAGCTGGGACTCGGGAGGCAGATGGGGGGAGAGCCTGCCAGAGGTGGTATTTTCCAGTTCTCCAAACTACTCAAAATTTCCACTTCCGGTTCTCAAGAACCAGTCAGAACCACCTGAATACCACCTCTGCACAGAACGGTTGGCAAGAAAAATAAATAATAGACAAGAAGAAAGATAGTTCATTTAAAACCATTGGTTATTTCTCTCTTGAAGCAGGTCCAATATTTTCTAGATATATTTATTTATGCAATTTGTTAATTGCTTCATTCAACTCACATTTTGTTGAATAGGGATGGAGTTTAACTTATCTCCTTATCATCTACATTGTCTACAGTGATTTGAACATAGTAATGTTGAAACCTAAGCCTAAAGATGTTGGCTTAGATTAAAATAATTGCCGTTGTTACCTCTATTGTCCAGAGAAGAATTAATCAGTGATGCTATGGTAAGAAAGTGATAGAAATGAAATTCCAAGAAACAGTGCATGACTCATGAGAGACTAGATCAACTACTATAAATATCCAGCAATCACACTCTGAAAAAGAAAAGGATTAACTCTGAAAAGCCTCTGATTTCTTTTCCCCACCAGGATTATCAATATTCTTTAAAATGACAAGTAGTCTCATAAACACAAAAGAGAATCTGTCCAGATTTTTTGCACTGTGCATGTCTTTGGGGAAGATCATTTTTACCAATTTGGTGTCTCTAGATATATAAGATTGCTACCTCTACCAAAGCTAATAAGGCTAATTTAAAGTTTAAATGCACACAATGTTCTAACATTCATAATTAAAGATAGATGTGAGATCAAAGCACAACTCCAACTCCACAAGTAGTGGATGAGAACCCTTCAGGAAGGCTGCAATATTAGTACCAAGAAACCAACCTTGCTCCATCAAAGGAATTGAGATCACTGAGCACCAAGGGCAATGTCCTTAAGACTATTCGATTCTGGTCTCCTATTCTTGGTCACCCTGCCAACAAAACTGTGCATAGTCAAGGCTGTGGTTTTCCCAGTTGCAATGTATGACTGTGAAAGTTGGACCTTAAGAAAGGCTGAGCACCAAAGAATTGAGGCCTTTGAACTATGGTGCTGGAGAAGACTCCTGTGAGTCCCTTGGACTGCAAGGCGATCAAACCGGTCCGTCCTAGAAGAGATCAACCCTGACTACTCTTTAGAAAGCCAGATCCTGAAGATGAAACTTAAATACTTTGGCCACCAAATGAGAAGGCTCACTGGAGAAGAGCCTAATGCTGGGAAAGATTGAAGGCAAAAGAAGAAGGGGATGAAGAGAATGAGGTGGCTGGATGGAGTCACTGAAGCAGTAGGTGTGAGCTTAAATGGGCTCTGGGGGATGGTAGAGGACAGGAAGGCCTAGAGCAGTGTTTTTCAACCTTTTTTGTGCAAAGGCACACTTTTTTCATGAAAAAAATCACGAGGCACACCACCACCATTAGAAAATGTTAAAAAGTATTTTATACTTTTTTATACTTTTATACTCTAATGATTGGTCTATTTGTGAGCTGAAGCCGCATGTTATGGATGAAATTGGAATTTTTCCCACGGCACACCAGACAATATCTCATGGCACACTAGTGTGCCACGGCACAGTGGTTGAAAAACGCTGGCCTAGAGGAATGTTGTCCATGGGGTCGCGATGGGTCGGACACGACTTCGCAACTAACAACAACATTCTGGTCTCAACTTTTTATTATTCCTGTTCAGCTCTAAAATGGGAAGGAAGTAAAATATACAATTGGCATCATTTTTGTGGTATTTACAGTTTAGAGATAATAATGCTTTAAAGATGTTGTTTATAAAAAGCCATAAGACTAGCAGTTCGGGTTATTGTAATGAATTGCTATATAGATTAATATCAATCTATTAATTCTTCTGAAAGCTAAACATCATTTATATATGCATAAACTTGACTGATAAGGATTTTCCCAAGTCACATATTTTTTGCATTTTTTTTTCCAATTCAGATTATACAACTGTTATACAATAAATATCTACCATCCAATTTTAAATTCATATGATTGTATTAGCCCAGTGATGGCGAACCTTTTTCTCCTTGGGTGCCAAAACACAGGTGTGTGTGTGCTATCACACACACTCGAGTGCCCACCCACATAACTTATTGCCCCCCCCCCTCACCTCCGTGGACTGCGCATTTTGGGCAAGGCTTCGCTGCCACTCCCTGCTCTGGCTGCTTCCCCTTGGCCAGGGGTCTGCAAAGTCGGCTCTTTTAAGACTGGTGGACTTCAACTCCCAGAATTCCCCAGCCAGCTATGCTGGCTGGGGAACTCTGGGAGTTGAAGTCCACCAGTCTTAAAAGAGCCGACTTTGCAGACCCCTGCCCTTGGCTAACACCCAGCGAGGGGAGTCGTTGTTCTGCCACAAATGGGCAGAGACTGGGGTGGAGGTGGGGGATGTTCAAGTGTGCTCCTGCGTCAAAAAACCTTCCCTCCTGTGTAAAGATTGGTCCCTTTTTACTCTGGCAGGTATGAGTCCAGTTGCTAAATTCCCCCCCCCCCTCTTATCAAAGAGGATCCTGGGCACTACAGTCAATAGATAAAAGAGGAAAGGCAAGGAAAGAATTGGATTCCAGCAATCAGGCAGGATCCCCTTTAATAGCATAGGGGAGGGGGAGAAACAGAGCAGCCAGCGCGAGTGAAAGGAGCCTCTTTTCTTCTGTCTTTGCCGCTTGTTTTTCCCCTATGCAGGCAGCGCTCTCATTTCTGTTTTCCGTTGAGCTGTTTTTCACCCTTTGGAGGCTTCAAGGAATTCTCTGGAGAGAGAAAAACAGCCGAAAATCAGCTGGCCAGCACACGCATGCACACTAGATCTGACAGGGCAACGCCTTGTGTGCCCTCAGAAATGGCTCCGCGTACCACCTGTGGCACGCGTGCCATAGGTTCGCCATCACGGTATTAGCCCATACTGAACCACCCTTGTGGTACATCTAATTACAAGCACGTTGTCAACATTGTCAAGTACATTGACAACTGATAACCAGCAATTCCTTGAGATCATTTGGGACAATATTCATAACATGTTTAGGGATATCATGTGACCCTAATTCACATTTAATGTAATTAGAATTACCACAAGGGTGGTTCAGATTATAGACTTAATGGATAGCTTTTGGTTGGACAAATGCTTGTATATTAATGTAAGTCTGATTGAGAAACAGAAAGGGAAAACTGAAAAAAATTCCATAGGGGGCAGACTATTTAACTGCTAATCTTGTTGTGCTGTGTTGTCTCTTTTATCCAAAATGTCACGTAGATAAATTAAATTGGCCAAACCACAAAGTAAAAGAATAAAGATAATAATCCTTTGAGTGAAAGTGGCAATAGATGGTGGTATCTGTTTTTAGAAGATCTAATTTAAGCTTTTGGCTCATTGCCAAAAAAAGAGTTCAGTTAGTCTCCTTAGAGAGTCTGAAAAATCTTTTCTCAGACAGAATTTCTCATGTTTTCCTATTGTTCTTACTACCGTATCTACACGTCTACGCTCTATTTTCTGAGTTTTGTTTTGAAGAAAATCACTCCCTCTCTTGCTACATTAATCCTACTTTTGGAGGAATCATATTCAAACTGGCAGGTTTTCTAGGGAATTCTGGGAGCTGACGTCCACATCTCTTGAAGTTGCCCACTTTGGGATATGTAATTCAGATAACCCACTCAAATTCCACCTTGAACTATTTCTCAGATTAAAATTTCTGCAGAAAAAGTATACCGTTTTAAAGAAAGAAATGTAGGGGGAAATATAATTATCTACTGAAAATGTTGCATATGTCAGGGAAATTAACACACACACATATCCATAAAATGTGAGGCTGTATGTATGTATGTACTGTATCAGTGGTGGGTTCTGGATTCCGTTGCAACCAGTAGGGTTGGAACGGGCCTGGTGTTACCCACATGGGCTCACACAGCATGCGTGCACATACTCACGGGGCGCGCATGCAGCGTACCTACCTGCAACACTTCTGCAAGCCTCCGCAATGCTTCAGCTGCTCGGTGGAGTACCCTGCAGACGCTGTACGCACCATGCAAGTGCACAGATGCGCCAAAAGCTTAAAGCACAGGTAAGGAGCGAGGGTGGGTCGGTGGGCACTCTGGAACACCTTACCAAAATGGTATCCAATGCTCCTGTACTGGGGCATACCACATGCAACCTACCACTGTACTGTATGTACTATATATACATGTACACCTACAAGATATGCACATACAAACACACACACACACACACACAAATTTCCATAAAAGCTGATTAAAATTACATGCCACCTCTGGTGCCAACTTTACTTGGATGGAACTACATGTTCTAGCCATATGGCATATACAAGTTTTTCTGTAGTAAAATTTGAGCACCTGAAGAAACACCGTTAATCATCTGCAATAACAAAGTGAGGCATTACGTACAGCTTTAAATGCCTGGGTTAATAACCATGGCTTAAGTTGGTCTCCAAATATTTGTAAAGTGGCCCTTGGGCACCCCTCTTTAGAAAGTTGAGCTCCCCTGCTAGTAGACTGCTAGTTGAGCTCCCCTGCTAGTAGACTAGCAATGAGAAATATATACTTGTTCAGGCTGTGACCCGGGCAGACTGACTAAGCAATGAACACATGAGCAGGCTGATATGGATGCAGATGGTCTCCTTCAGACCTATTACCAGGCACTGGGCGTCATAACAAGTGTCAGAGACCATGAGATAGTTATGCTGATGCTTGTTTGTGGCTCTGTCTCAGTTGCTGATTCTGTATTTATTTTGTTGTTGTTGTTGTTATGCTGCTTTGGTTGAACTTTCGTTAGTCCCTCAGACTCATGATGATGAGATAGGCAACCATACAAATTTAAATGTATAAAATTCATCACAAGCCATTGGGGATACCTTTAAAGGTAAGCATCTGGGCCTTAAATTCAGACCCAAAATAAAAGAGAAAACCGGAGTAGATCTGTTCAGGTAATTGATATGAATATTCAGATTTCTCCCCACCCCCGTGGTCATGTGATTATATTTTGGATTGCTTGGCAACTGGTCCACATTTACAGCCATTGCACCATCCCATGGTCATATAACCATAACTTATGTTTATTTGTTTTTTTGGCCAGAAACTGATGCTAACTTCTGTTTTTTGGGGGGGAAATATGTTATGAACAATGAGTTCACTTAATAACCATGACATTTGCTTTATGGTTGCAGTGTTTGCTTTACAACCACAGTATTTGCTTAACAACCATCAACCATCCAAAAAATGACATAGAATTGACCTGATCACATGATGATCCTTAATAACCGATATGTTTATAACTGTAAGTTTTGACTCAATTATGGCTGCAAGTCAAAGACTGTCTATACTGTGTGATGACTAAATTCTTCACTAATTGAAATTCCCAAGTCATATACCAGAGCAACATTGCATAAACTGGATTCTAGTAAACCACCAAGGAGATTCTCGTGAGTCACTGTAGCTACATGACTCATGCTGAGGAGGTATTCATGCAGAGGAAACTCTGCTGCAGTTAAAAGATTGCTGCTGGTAAAAAGCATTTGATACAATCAAGATCACTAAAGCTTCTTGTGTACAAAAAATGCATTTCCAAGTTATAAGCCCACTTTAAAAGAAATGTGGTCCAGAACAGTTTCAGGAAGATGAGTGTCCTATGCCAGGGGTCCTCAACCCTCGGGCCACAGATTGGTATCGGACCATGGCCTACGAGGAATTGGCCCACACAGCTGGAGGTAAGTAATAGTAAGTGAGGAAGCTTAATCTGTATTTTCAGCTGCTCCCCAGTGCTAGCATCACTGCCTAGCTGTACCTCAGATCATCAGGCATTAGATTACCATAGGAGTGCAAACTGTGCATTCAAGGGATCTGGGTTGCCTGCTCCCTTCCACCCACCCCAATCTGTGGAAAAATTGTCTTCCGTGAAACTGGTCACTGTGCCAAAAGTTTTGGGAATCTTTGTCTTAAACAACCATCCATCCCCAGTATATCCATCATGATATGACTCCGATGAGTCTAATGGACCATTTTAGATCTTTTTCAAGTTGCTATCAGCAACTGCATAGACCTGATGTAACTCAGATAAAAAGAGATAGATGTCCTCAAATCTTCTCCTAAACTAGTGAAAGCTTGAAATGGATGCCAGATTCATTTCTTAGGCTGGTCAATCTGACCTGTCCACCACTTACTCAGGTCTTCTTGCATTTGAACAAGACAGCTGAAATAAAATTGGCTCAAAAGAAAAACTGCAACCTTCTTGTGATTTTGTACACTTCTGTATTCAAGATCTAGGTCACATAGCGAATACTACTATTTTTCCTCAGAATGTACAGAGAGGTTGAGGGATGGAAGGGGCAGAGGTGTGGGTGTGGATTCAAGGCTAATCTGTCATTAATCAGGTCCAGGAAAATATCTGAATTAAGCCACCCTGCTCTTAATGAAGTTCAGACTGGAAGGCATACAGTACAGTTTATCACAAACACTAGGGTTCATCTTAAGGCCGTAGTCAACCAATCCAGAAGAATTCAGAATTCAATTCAATAAGAGAGAACAGACCTGTGATAATTAGAGGGCCAGGTTTAATAAGGTCAAGAGGCAGAGTTGAGGCATAGAAAAAAAAAAGGCAGAAGTTGAGCAGCCAAGGAAAGATTCACAACTAGTGGAGAAGGTGACTATGGCAGTGCTTCCTTCATTGAATGTGAACTTAGTGATTCTTGAACTCTGCTTTCTTTGCCAAATTCCTCCAAAAGGCTTGTAACAATGGTTATCAAGTTGAACATTATTTGAAACTTGATGTTAATATAAGTGGCTACTAGTATTGTTTGGATCTTGATATTAATGCAAATTGTTTCCTGGATAAATTTGTTCAGGACCATCAGTTCTAGTTAAATTTATGCCATTGGCTGATACGAGCTACTGAGTCTGTCCAATTTCAGTGTCTGAATTACAGATAGTTTATTTGAAGCCAGAGCAAAGTTGGCTTTCTCTCTGAATTGAGAACTTCTTTTTCTATTGACAAAGCCTTGTCCTTGAGCTGAGGTTGAAGCAGCCATATTTTATTTCCATCCCATATAAGCTTCCAGTTTCTAGTAAACATTTTTAGAACTTTTTCCCTCTGTTTTCTTTGCCTCTCTGCTTGGAAAAGATCATTGGTAGTCCTCAACTTAGACCCACAGTTGAGCCCCCAGGACTCTGAGGCTTGAGGTTCCTCGAAGTTCCATTTTATTAGAGATGTCATATTGGCACATCTGGGAAAACCCGAATCTGAAAGTTTGCAGGTTTTCCCCACTGAAACAAAAGTTCAAGACCCTGCTCAGCATCACATGGTTCAATCAGGCACAGTCCCAACTGGAGATGCCTCCCAGTCACACCACTCCAGGTGCGGGGCAAAACATCCTTGACTCTCTGAGAAAGGAATGTTATTTTGACTATACTTATCCCACTCCATATAATCCCCCCTCCCAATTTCCCACAGCATTAAATGTGGCAGCACTGAAGGTCCAATGCAAAAGATGGCTTCCAGACCAGTAAGTCAGTTTCCAAGCATCTGATTTTTGATCACATGACCATGGAGATCCTGCAATGATCATATGCGTGAAAAATGATCATAAGTCACTTTTTTTCAATGCCATTTTAACTTTGAACAGTCCCTAAATGAACTGTTGTAAGCTAAGGACCACTTGTACTGAACATCTCCTTATCCTAGTAGAAAAAGTTAAAAAATATACATCCTTTCAATCTCAATGTCAAGGTTCCAACTAATGAACCCAAGCAAATCAGAACTCTGAGCCTTTTGCTTTCCTCAAATAATTCCTTTATTGGGCACATCATATCAGCACTCTTAATATAAAACCAGCTTCCCCATGGCCTCAATATAGAATAGAATAGAATAGAATAGAATAGAATAGAATAGAATAGAATTCTTTATTGGCCAAGTGTGACTGGACACACAAGGAATTTGTCTTTGGTGCATATGCTCTCAGTGTACATAAAAAGACAAGATATATTCGTCAAGAATCATAAGGTACAGCACTTAATGATAGGGTACAAATAAACAATCAGGAAACAATCAATATCAATATAAATTGTAAGGATACAAGCAACAAAGTTACAGTCATAAGTGGAAGGTGATGGGTGATAAGAACTATGAGACTAATAGTAATGCAGCCTTAGTGAATGGTTTGACAGTGGTGAGGGAATTATTTGTTTAGCAGAGTGATGGCGTTCAGAGAAAAAATTGTTCTTGTGTCTAGTTATCTTGTTCTATAGCATCATTTTGAGGGTAGGAGTTAAAACAATTTATGTCCAGGATGCGAGGGGTCTGTAAATACTTTTTTGACTCATGCAGTCTACAGGTCATCAATGGAAGGCAGGTTGGCAGTAATTGTTTTTTTCTGCAGTTCAACATAGTTCAAACAAATAACAATCCCTTCCCCCAAGTGTCACTTGTCACATTGGCCAATTAGGTTAATTGGTGGGCTTCTCAGGAGCTCCTCTCCTCCTTCCTCCATCACCTAGGAGATGACCTTGGTTCTCATGGGAAAGTTCTATATTGTGTCTAGTAGGCATCCCTTCCTTCTCCCCCCTCCCACTGTGTGTGGCAACGATGAGAAGGAAAAAAATGCCTTCTGCCAGGTTCAGTTCAACGTTGACACTCAAACACTGAACAAGATTTTGCTAGCCATTATGACTGAAACTTCTATAGCAGTTTTCTTTTTTCTTTTTCTTTTGCACTGTCATTTATGCAGCTGACTTAAATCTCAGATTATTAGTACAAAAATTGCCTCTGGTCAACAGCAACTCATCTAACAATTTTTCTTTTAAAAAATTCACTGGACCACATAGGAGTGGAAGAATAGATATAGTATGCAGGAAAAAATGGACAACAAAGCTGAGAGCGTACTCTGGTATTTTAACAGAAGAGCTCTTTTGAACAATGCACAATGGCTAAATCCACTGAATAGATGGAAGATAATTGAGGTGCTATGCAATAACAGAGCAAATGCCTGATTTGGGATTTATAGGATTGTGATCTACCACGTAACAAATGTGATGATCACATGCTTCTGTTTTTCAGCCCATCAGTAATCACATTCTCTCTCTCTCTCTCTCTCTCTCTCTCTCTCTCTCTCTCTCTCTCTCTCTCTCTCTCTCTCTCTCTCTCTCTCTCTCTCTCTCTCCCCTCCCTCCCTCCCTTATTTTGATTTGTTGAAATATAAAAGAGAGTATATTGTCAGACATTCTGCTTAGGCTAACACATACCAAAATGTATGGGTTGATTTCTGAATTTTGCTGGAATCTAGCTCATGAATTCCACAGCAGGATGAACCTCCCGTCTTCCCACATAATGCCATTCTTTCAATCATATGACTAAAAGAAAAACTTTCATATCGTGAAGCATAGACTGTTTCAATGCATTGCATTTCTAAGGGGTTGGGAGATATTGGGTTCCAATCAACACAGAGGAATTACTGAGTCTATCATCTGCACCTCTGTAACTGTCTGGTTTGGTTCTGCAACCCAGCAAGACAGACACAGACTTCAGAGGATAATTAGAATGGCAGAAAAAACAATTACTACCAACTAGCCTTCCATTGAGAGGACCTGTACACTGCACGAGTCAAAAAGTGAGCCGGGAAAGTATTTACAGACCCCTCGCATCCTGGACATAAATTGTACACTCTCAGGTACACTGAGGGCATATGCATCAAAGACAAATTCCAAAGACAATCACACTTGGCCAATAAAGAATTCTATTCTATTCTATTCCATTCCATTCCATTCTATTTGCTTAGGGAGACCCCTCAATAATAATCTTACTCTTACTGACATATTCCTGTATGTGGAGAGACAATTGATTGCAACTTAACTAGAAAGGGCTAGCTTCATGTATTGTACTAAGTCAAATCTGAACTATTTTTATATCTGCTACACATGCATGATTAATCCTTCTCATGTAAACTAATACTAATGTTAGGATCTGTAAATACTATTTATTCAGATTGGGGTACAGTCTATTCAACAGCATAGATTATATATTAGTGTCTTTAAAAAATAAAAAACTAGAAAATATATTAAAATAGTATATATGTGTGTGTGTGTGTGTGTGTGCGTGCGTGTGTGTGTAGAAAGAGGGAGTCTAAAAGAAGAAATAGAAACATTCGATGGGCAGAGGGGTAGTTAGTATGGGGAATACTATAAAATTATAGTTAGAAAGTGGAATACTATATCAAATTACAGAGCACTCTAGCAAGGCAAGCTGCATGTTCATTAAGTTTAGTTTAGGTCATTTCCCACCAAACAAAGGCCAAATCATAGACAAAGAATTGGAGAACAAAGGAACTGACATCCCAATAAACACCAACAGTGTAAAGAGATACCAACACATACTAATACGTTAATAGGAACCACACCAAGCAACAGCAAGGGACTGGTTTTCATGTGTAATATGTGTAACATATGCCTGCGTTCTCCAGTATTTCTTGCACATTTCACATTCAGTCCCTATAGATCCAGTTAAAAACAAAGGAATGGCGTCTCTTTACAAAATATACTTAAAACATGTTCAGTTCAGTTTGTAAAATATGGACAGGGACTTACCAGAAAAGACTCCAAATAAACAAAGCAAAAGGAGATGTAACACAAAGCACACTAGAATCCCTACCTGAGGGTTATTAACTTAACAATATGCAGAGATCTGGAATGTGAGTCCTTGGTGCTCTCTGAACTTGGTTGTTTTCTTGCAGATGTTTCAATACCAAGCTAGGTAACATCGTCAGAGATCTGGAGGATTATCAGGGGAAGCCAGGAAGAGCAATCAGGGAAGAAACAGGTGATGGGTGCTGACCTGGTCTGATTATCCCTCAAATCATTGTGTGTGTCACTGTTTGCTGCTAAGAAAAGGGAGGTTTTCAACAGCAGCCATGTCTTTTTCAGTTTTTACATCAAGGATAAGCAACTCCCAGATATTGTAAACCACACACCCATAAATATCAAATTGACAGGGCTGGTTATCAGAGATTATGAGAACTGTAGTTCAAAACCTCTTGAAGGCACCAGGCTTCTTCCTCCTGCCTGATTTGATTTGTCATCCCTTAGTCTATATTTAACTGTATTTCAAATTTAATGGAAGATGTATATAAGGTATATTCAAATACCATGAGTTGTGTATATAATCTGGCTTGTTGTTTTGGCTCAATGTATCATGCAAACCCAGTATTTCTGTTTTTTTAACCTGGCTTAATGTGTTGCGGAAATGGTCCATCAGTAAGCAATCCATGGTTTAACGTTTAATATGACAAAGAAACCTAATCAGAGTTTCCCTTTGGTTAAGGTGGGGGGGAATGGTTCTGTCTTTAAGTGCTGAGCTTAAATTTAGATTCTGCAACTAAATTTAACAACACAAAATGGGATAAATTTAGTATCATGAGGATGTGTGTGTGTGTTGCATTTGTGCTGATAAATAAATAAATAAATAAATAAATAAATAAATAAATAAATGAGACTAGGATAGATCTATTTCAAGCTATTTAGCTCTCATCAACTAGCCACGCCCTTACTGGCATTTGAACCAGGGAAATATTACATGTGAGGCAGTTGTAATTGCCACTAGACCACTGGTTCTCCTCCTGATCATCCTGACACAAAGATAGATAGATAGATAGATAGATAGATAGATAGATAGATAGATAGATAGATAGATAGATAGATAGATAGATAGATAGATAGATAGATAGATAGATATTGGGAATTGTGCTAAAATGTGAGTTCCAGGTGTAATATATATGAAAGGCAAGTATCCCCTTATGGCTTTTATTGATCAGCTCAAAAACATAACATATATATAATTGTTTCACAACACCCTGTTAGAGCCCCAATTAAGGGAGGGGACATACGGATTTATTTATTGATCAGCTCATAAAACTAACATATATATATACACTATGGAAATAGAAGATAACAACCAACTTCCCTTTCTGGACGTCCTAATCTACAAAAAACCCAATGGCTCCCTAGGACACACCATCTACCAGAAAAAAACACACACCAACTGCTACTTAAATGCACAATCCCATCACCACCCTGCACAGATCAACTCCGTAACCAAGACCCTCATCTCCAGACCCAAACACCTAGCTGACAAAGACCACCTGAAAACTGAATCACATACCCTCACAAAGGTATTAATCTCCAATGGATTCCAAAGAAACACAATTACCAACCTAATCCAAAGGGAGACACCCCCCAAGAACCAAGACACAGAACAAGACAATGGCATCGCCCTCCTCCCTTACATCAAAGGCACCACAGATAAAATCAGCAAAATTCTCCACAAACACAATATCAAGACATCCTTCGACACTAACCAAAAAATAGCCAAAATCTTAAGAAACCACAAAGACAAGATCCAGCTAGAAAACCAAGGAGTCTATGAAATACCATGCAAAATCTGCCCAGCCACTTACATTGGACAAACTAATAGGAGAATTAATGCACGTATTGCTGAACATAAGAATGCTGTCAAAAAACAAGAATATTCTTCCTCAATATTCCAACACCTCAAAGCAACAGGACATGAAATTGATTTTGAAAAAACCAAATTACTCTCCAAAACTGAACACTCCAACAAGAGAATAATTATGGAAGCTATTGAAATAGAGAAATACCCCCACAACATGAATAAACGTGATGATGCCTCCTGCCTGCATGACATCTGGAAAGTAGCTCTGGCCATTAAACGAGTCCCAACCACAAAAACTGACACCATCACCAATTATCCTCAACAAACATCAACTCCATCTACCAATCAGGATGGGACAAATCAGCCAACCAATCCGTTTAAAGCAGCAGAGCCAGCATTCCAAACCCCCCCCTCTACTTATAGAAAAACTGCCATTTCGATCACATTTTACTCACAAGAAAACAAAGGCACCAGCCTGATGATAATGGGTGTGATCCCGTTGAAACGTTGCAAAAACACTTTTAATTTTACACGGGAAAAGACCCGAATAAACCAAAACCTACATATACTTATACATATACATATACATATACATATACATATACATATACATATACATATACATATACATATGCTGGCATTGCCGGCTTCGGGGATTTTCCCGTGTATATAGCATGGAGATGTTATTGCAACGTTTCGACAAGATCTCACTTGTCATCATCAGGCAGGCTTCTGTCTGTGACTGTGACTGCGGAGGCATCGTCCCTTTTTAAATCTTGGGGGGGGGGTGGAGTGCTGACTATTGTTGTGAGTGGGTTGATTGGCTGTGCAGCTGAATCATGACTGGTAGATTGATGCTGATTGGTCTCATTTGTATGTTTTTCCTTGTTTTGAATTTCAATGGCTTGGGTGGAGGGTGGGGCTCGTCTGCTGGTCAATGCTGGTTTCCAGATGTCTGGTAGGCGGGAGGTATCATCACGTTTGTTCATACTGTTAGATTGCTTCTCTATTTCAATGGCTTCTCTGATTATTCTCCTGTTGAGCTATTCCGCCTTGGAGATCATTTTAGTTCCTTGAAAGTCAATGTCATGTCCTGTAGTTTTGAAATGTTGATAAAGAGATGAGATATTAAGATGATTTTTAATGCATTTTTATGTTCTGTTTTATGTATTTTTATGTTCTGTTTTATGCAGTTTTAGGAACTGGTGCTCTCCAGCATTCGAAGCAGGCTTCTCTATGCCTTGAGCTAACCAGTTTCCCTGATTACAGGAAAGGATGATGTAATCAGGGAAACTGGTTAGCTCAAGGCATAGAGAAGCCTGCTTCGAATGCTGGAGAGCACCAGTTCAAATCCCTGTAGGGAAAGTATGGCCAGCTGACGAGGGCTAAGGAGCCCGAAATGGATCCATCCTGGTCTCTTAATTAATTATTATTAATCATCCCTTAAAGAAATTTAACACATATCTAAAAAGACAGCAGCAATTTAATAGGTCTCTGTCTGGATGGTCTCTAGGTTGAGTCGAAGGACAGAGAAGGATGACAAGTTTGTCTCCTCCCTTGAATAGGCCTAACAGGAAGCTGTAACAATATATCCACTTCATATATATATATATATATACACATATACATATACATACATACATACATATATATATATATACATATACACATATACATATACATACATACATACATATATATATATATATATACATATACATATATATATGTTAGATTTTTAAGGGATGATTAATAATTAATAATATATATATATATTTTCTGAGGTTTTTGCGGGTGTTTGTATGTAGGTCTTTGGTTGTTTGGGTTTTCTCCCGCGTAGAATTGGAAGTATCTTCACGACGTTTCGATGAAGTCTCATTCATCATCTTCAGGCTGGTGCTTTCGGCTTGGTGCTTCCAGGGGCAATGTGAGATCTCAGCCGTTTCTTCTTATGTATGTATGTGTGTGTGTGTGTGTGTGTGTGTGTGTATATACACATACATACATACATACATACATACATACATACATACATACATACATACATACATACATACACATACACACATACATACGCTGGTCAAATATATATATATATATATAGATGTAGATCTTGGTGTATTCGTGTCTTTGCCCGTGTAAGATAGAAAGTATCTTGGCAATGTTTCAACGAGGTCACACTCATCGAAACATTGCCAAGATACTTTCTATCTTACGTGGGAAAAGACCCGAATACACCAAGACCTACATAGTTATACCCGTGAAAATCTATGAAAACAAATATATTTGAGCTAAGTCTTCTATAACTAAGCACAGAAATACACAACAATGGACATACAGGTCTGTATGCCACAACAGGCTTTCCAGCCAAGAAACAAATGCTGGCCAGCAGTTTGTTGGCTGTATAATTACTCTCTCATGTGTAGGTTTGGCCACAAAAGAAGGCCTTATTCTCTTCCTCTTCTCCTCGTGAGCTTCAGCTGAAAGCACTCATCTCATTTCCGAGCCTCCCAAAAATCTGCAGCAAATAGC
The DNA here is from genome assembly GCA_039707465.1 of Rhabdophis nuchalis. NCBI lineage: Eukaryota > Metazoa > Chordata > Lepidosauria > Squamata > Natricidae > Rhabdophis > Rhabdophis nuchalis. The sequence continues at coordinate 111,156,619 of CM077644.1, forward strand.
TGCACGGATTCTCTAATCACAAAACAGATATTTTACTTATGAGCGATAGTTTTTGTTGCAATGTGGTGTGATAGGCCCTTCCCAGATTAACATGAGGTTTTAAACGTGAATGTCTTTTGGATGTCATTACATCTCGTAATTCTGCAAAGCAGTTCTTGGATCTTTTTTTCCCTACGACGTTTTTAAAAGGATGCTTTCAGATGAAATGTGTTTCAAAGTGCATGCCTCTTTTTGAGAGAGAATGTGCTTTTCAAAGTGTATTTTGATGTAGACTGGAAGTATTTTGTCTCCCACTCTTTATGTCCAGGCATTTCTATTGTGCCATTCATGTGGCAATGCTCCATTTGTCAAAGGAGACATGTAGGAAAGAGGTGGATGCTTAAGCCAAGGAATCCTAGTGCTGAAAAAGGACCTTTGTGCATTGTGCTCGCTACATATCATCAAGTTGGACCAAAGCAATTGATGACTCATGTGCCATCAAGTCATTTTTGGCTAGTGACCACATAGATAGATTTTATCCATGACAAGTTGTCCCTATCCTGGTCTTTCAGGTCTCCTGACAATGTCTCACAGCCACTGTAACTGAGCGCATCCTGCTTGCTGCTGGTCATGCTTAAGGTGACCAGACGTCCTGCTTTTGGCGGGACAGACACGCATTTTGAGCATCTGCCCCGTGTCCCGCGGCCTCTTAAAAATATCCCGCTTTTGGGCGGCGGAGGCCTGACGGGTGGCGAGCGCTCTGCACGCGCTCAGAGGCGGGGGCATGGGCAGGAAGCAGCGGGCTGGCAGGCAGGCAGAAGGGGAGGGCCAGCGAGGGAGGAGCCAGGCAGGCAGCAGGTGGCGGAAGAGGAGGACAGCCTGCCACAGCCCACGCAGCCCTGAACTTCTTTGCGCCACCCCGCGATGCGCTGAGAGCAGCTAGATGGAAGCCCCACTGCCGTCGCCTCCTTGCCTGGCTCGTCCCAGGCGCCCATGGTGGAACGGGCGGGCGGCAGTGGGGCTTCCGGCCCACCACTCTCAGTGCATCGCAGCGTGGCACAAAGACGTTCAGGGCCGCATCGGCTCCGGCAGGCTGTCCTCCTCTTCCACCGCCTGCTACCTGCCTGGGCCTGGCTCCTCCCTCGCTGGCCCTCCCCTTCCGCCTGCCCACCAGCCCACCAGCCCGCCACTTCCTGCCCCCGCCCCGTGTCTCTGAGCGCGTGCAGAGCACCCGCCGCCCACCCAGCCCTGCTCCACCACCCCACCAGATGCCTACCTTCAGGTGCCCTGCTTGGGAGGGGGAAGGGAGGGAGGGGGTCAGCCTGCGTGCCCCCCGGCCAACGAGGGAAGTGGGTGGTGAGGCTGCAGAGCTGGGAAAGTCTGCTGTGCCCCCCCCCCGTTCGATGGTGTCCCACTTTAGTCAAATTGAAATCTGGTCATCTTAGTCATGCTCCTCTTTTTCCTTCCACCTTTCCCAACATTAAAATCTTTTCCAGAGAGCTAGGCTTTCACATAATGAACATTTGCTGTCTCTTATGCCAATTCCTATACTATCTTTACTATGCCTATTCCAAGTGTCTACACAATGGTGTAGTTCTGATCTGTGGCTATGCTACTTTACCAACAGAATAACAGAGTTGTAAGGGACCTTGGAGGTAGGAAACTCCCAGAAAGCAGCACACTGCAGCAGGAATGGGGATAGTTTGAAGTCAGGATTGCATTTGGTTTCTCTAGATGGGAGGCCCCATTTTGGTAATTTAACAACTGGTTCACGTGGACCAATGCAAACCTGCTGAATCCCATCACTGGCTCTAACCCTTAATGTGACCCTGATGTTGGAAAAGACCAAATGCAAAAGGAGAAGAGGATGGCAGAGGATGAGACGGTTAGATCATGTCATTGATGCAATGCACTTGAATTTGGGCAAATGCCAGGAGAAAGTAGAGGGCAGTGAAGCAGGACATGCTATGGTCCATGGGGTCACAAAGAATCAGATATGACTTGGTGACTAAAGAAAAACCACAAAAACTTTAATGCAGTGGTGGGTTCTGGATTGTTGCCCACATCCCGGCGTTGCCCACATGCATGTGTGTGGCACGCACACATGGATTGTAGCTGCAAACAGTGCTTCCACAAGCCTCCACAATGCTCCAGCTGCTTGGTGGAGCTTCGCGTAGGTGTTGTACGCGCCATGCACGTGCGCGGAAGCACCGAAAGATTTAAAACACAGGTAAGGAGCTCAGCCAGGCCCTCCAGAGCACTGTACCAGAATGGTACCTGGTGCTCCAGGCAGGCTCCAGTACACCTGTACAGGGGTGTACCGCCTGCAACTCACCACTGCTTTAATGTGACCCCTTCCAAGCTTCTCCCAATTTAGTCATTGATTCACATTGCTTCTCATAATGTCAGCCTTTCCCTGGAATCAGAGGAGCCACAATGCTTTGTTGTCTTTTTATAGAGAAGCTCTATATAAAACTCAGAGCTTCTCTCAACCTACTTTTCTTCCTCCTCCTATCCCCCACAAACACAACACCAAACAGCAACTCTGTCTTTTTTAAGGAGGAAGAGCAACTATGGAGCAAAATAACTAAAAAAAGGACTATTGGAGTAAAAGAGAAATTAAAGGTTTGTGATAATTGTGTTTAAAACCTGACTTACAGAATGATAAAAAATAAACGGGGTGGAAAAACTCTGCTACATGATTAAAGAATGGAAGGTCCATATTCAAGAAAATTAAGAGCTAACACATTTTCAGAGTTCTTCAAACATTTTTCATTCATTGGTACTCTGCTATGATCGTTGTGCTAAGAATTTTGAAAATGTTTTCTTTAAAAAGAATGAAATCTTTCTTTGTCAGGAAGTAGTTACAGGGGCAACTGACCTACTTCACAAGATCCATTATACCCACCTAACAAAGCTGAAATCCTAGGTAAATTCCAGCTATTCCTCCACTCTCAGTCATCTATGTGAGAATGGCAAGGTGTGTAATTTTGAAAGCCTTCTCAGAACAATAAACAAACAACCTGAATGACTTTCCATTGAAGTGCCTTTCCTGAGAAATATTTAGGCTTAGAGTCTGCAATTATTTCCCACTTCAACATAACTGAGCGCAATTTATTCATGTTGATAAATAGGTTTACTATTATTACTTATTATTTATTATAAATAATAATTACTATTATTCAGTTTGTAGGAGAAAATAATGATTCTCTAATCATAGTGCCTGGATGCATTATAACTGAAGGAATTGAAGACTTCCTAAAGTCTTCTTTATATTGAGGGGTTGATGGGTCTCAAAGGATGATATCTATATTAGAGATACTTTGAGTTTGAGAGAAACAAATGGTTCTTCAGAAAAATGACAATTTTGCAGCACTATATTGTACTCCAAGCAATACAGAGCAGAACACCAACCATATGTGCAATTTGAACTATGTGAGAAGCGTATAATTCACTTTAGCCCTTACTCCCTCCCTCTGAAAATGTTCTAATGCTGGGGGAAAAGAAATGAAAGAAGAAAACAACCAGCGACAAAGTAGATGAACTCAGTGAATGCACCACTGGAAGACCTGAAAGATCTGATTAGGGACAGATCGTCCTGGAGAAAATCTAGCTATGTGGTTATGACTAATCAGAAACATCTTGATGGCACATCATCAATCTTACTCCCTCTTGCAGTTTAAATTGGCACCAATCTAACCTAACAGCTCTTGCATTTGCATAATGTTGGCTTTATCCAATCCAGGATTTTATAAACTTCTACTGACACTTTGTCACTTTATGTTTTAGGTTAAAAGTAGGGGTTTTTTTACTTGCAGGTAAAAATGGTTGGCAGGTTCTGGCTCACAACACCGTCTATAAAATGTATGCTGCTTTGCAGCCTTTTTTAGGACAGCTAGATCAGCTGACCTGTTTCTGGTTGTTGCCATAAGTATAGGCACATTCATCAGAATGGTGCTGCCCCCTTTTCTTCTCACAGACTGACATCTGCAGACGTTTTTCCTCTGGCACTCAGATAAAATTCCCTGCTTTGTTGTCTTTTAAAATATATCTGCTACAGTAAGCTCTATATAAAAACCCAGAGCTTCTTTCAACCTACTTTTCTTCCTTCTGCTTCCCATCCTATTACTCACAGGCACAACATCAAACAGCAACGCAACACAGCAAACTGTAGAGTTGAGGAACCCAGAAAGGGAGAAATATTTCTAAATGGCCCAAAATGTGTAGTCTACTATAAAAGTGCAATCAAGCCTTCCAGCCTAAGGTTCGAGTCTTTTATTCCCACCTAAAGTACCCCGAGTCTTTAAAAAGAAGAAATAAGATAAGAGAGCACTGATCTGTGCAAAAGTGTGAACTGGTACAAATGAGGGGGGAAAAAGAAGACTTCTTCTTTGTTGTTACAACAGCACCCACCTTTGTGCATTTTTCTTACCAGCTACTGCAGTTGAAAAAGAAGAATGACAGTCCCAAAAGGGAGGGTGTGAGGAATGAGGTGCATTGAGCACATTCAGCAGCAATGACAGCACAATTCAGCACCAAACATCAACAAGCACTGTAGAGAGAGGAGGGAGTTGATGATTTGGGCAAATTTATAATGACAGTGTTTTTTCTGACACAAGAAGTGGCTGGGATGCTTTGTAAACCAGTAGCCAGGAAATGATCTTAGTCTGCTGACTCACGCCCATTGTCCTGGGTGCCCTTCCCAAACCACTCCTGATTTGCCCAAAGCTTTCTGTACTGTCTGTTATTGCTTCTGTCTTCACTTCTCAGGGAAACAAGTCTAGAACCATCTGTGGTTTGACTTGGTTTGTTTTCCTATTGGTAAAGAGGGGATGTCATTGGCAAACAAGACAGTGGCAGCTACTGAAGAGGTGCAGAGGACAAGCAGGGAGTCAGTGGGCATGATTGAAGACCGTCAAAATTATAAGCTATGTGGCTTGCGTTATCTGAATATCACCCATACTTATCTGACATATATGCAGTAAACACCATTTTTTCCTTCCACTTACTGAGTGAGGCACTTAGGACCATTTCTAACAAAGTCCCTTCTGGAAAGACAACTCAGAGCCTTACAAATCTAGAAAGATTATACCACTGTTCTTAACAGATTTTTTTGTTAAAGGAATGTGAACATTTGGATCCATATCCCATGAATGTAGCAGCTATACAATATACTGCCTGAATATGGACAGTTTTGCAAAATAGAGTATTTTAAAGGCCACATTTTTAAATTATATTAATATCTATGAATTATAAATTTTCTCCGCTGATATCTTGTATGGGTGTGTGTATGAGTGCGTTTGTCTTGTGTTTGTAATTGGTATTAATTCATTTTATGATTGTTCGCTGCCAAGAGTCAATTGCACAAACAAATGAATTTATTTAAATGATCCCAAGAGGGGGGAAGATTGGTGAGAGATTCAGAGGTCATAGCTGAGCTGATTTAAGAGATTAAAGGGAAAGCATAAACTTTATATCATGCAAGTTATTCCCCAAATCTGCAAGCAGTTCCATTTACATCATCGGTATGACTAATGCAAGTAAGAATTGTTCATGGAGGAAAATCCTTTGATGAGATTAACCTACTTCAGAATGTCTTCAGGATACATCCACTCTTTCTCTAATTGGTCAGAAGCTTCTACATTATGCATTAACTAAAATGAATTAAAAACTAGCCTTGCCTGAGTAATATATCCTCCAAAGGGATTTTGTTTCCTTCTTTCCAGAATTCTTAAAAAATGTAAATGTTGAGTAAGATATTGTTAGTTCATTTATTCATTCTGTCTATAACATATATAACATATATAACATATAATAGTGCTGCAACTTTTGAGGAGATGACAGTGTCAACATGAGACTTATCATGCCAAAGTACAATTGTCTTTCTCTTTGTCTCCATTAAAACCTTTGTTGTAATAATTCAATAAATATTATATTACTATGCTTAGAAATCTGGCTTGAAGAAAGATATTTGATGACACACTTTATGTATTTCAAAGGAAGTAAGATTTCTCCATTAATATTTTAGCCCTGTGGATATATGTAGATTAGAGAATTGCATTGCTCCAGAAAAGTTACTAAAATGATACAAAACATTTTATTCTGTTCCAATTAAATCTATGTACAATTACATTCTTATGTCTGTAACCTTTAACTGGGAGAAATGGTGCATTTAAAGGGCTTTTCCCCCAATCAAGCTACCTCAAAAGGGCTAATTTACAGAATACTTCATGACTCCTGAATGAATAAAATTTGGGAAAGTTGTGGCTGCTTCAGCACAGGTGCTGCTACTATACTGCCATGGCCAGCCACAGTCATGTGACCCTCATTTTCAATGTTCCCTGACAGATATCCACATCAGAGTCAGTGGTGAAATTCAATTTTTTTAACTACCAGTTTTGTGGGCATGGTTTGGTGGGCATGGCAGGGGAAGGATACTGCAAAATGTCCATTCCCACCCCACTCTGGACCAGCCAGAGGTGGTATTTGCCGGTTCTCCGAACTACTCAAAATTTCCGCTATCGGTTCTCCAGAATCTGTCAGAACCTGCTGAATTTCACTCCGATCAGAGTACTATTCCCTCTGCACCAACCACGCTCCTGACATGCTCCTCCCCCTGGCAGAAACCATTTACATAACTGCTAGAAAGGAAGGGGAAGGGGGGAAACATGAAGGGAGGGAGGGAGGGGAAGGAAGGAAGGAAGGAAGGAAGGAAGGAAGGAAGGAAGGAAGGAAGGAAGGAAGGAAGGAAGGAAGGAAGGAAGGAAGGAAGTCAATGGGAAAGCTGACAAGATGTTGGAAGTTGCTCCTGTTCCTGCTGAACTTTTGCCCACTTGTAGTTATTCTGTTTAGATAAGGAAATATATTTCTGAAAGCATGATCTAACATACTAGACTACCTATGTTTAACATACTAGACATGGATAGTTTAGTATGTTATTAAAATGTTATGTTAATAGCTAAATGATTTTTTTTATTGCTATAAAATAAAGTCTCATTTAAGTCCAATTCAACTCATGATGACTTAATGGACACATCACATGGTTTTCTTTGCAATAATATGCAATTGGTCACTGCTGCTTTATGAATGTTCTTTAAAAAAATTCCAAAGGAGCCTACAGTTTATCACTTCGTTCTTTAAAGCCATTGTGCATTGCCTAAAATTATATTTAACTATAAATAAAGGAAATCAATATATTTCTTTATATAGATAGGGGGATGGAAATATTTTTAATTCATTCATTAATCTATAACAAACTTGAGAGGAGAAGCTTTAAGATTTATTGATAATGCCAATTATTGTAGTAAGCACTAAATTTAAACCAAGATATATTATTCCCTATTTCATCCATTGAGAATTACTGTCTATCATTAATGATAAAACTCTTGATATGATATATCTGAACTGTGGAGTCATTTGAGAATTAACTTATTGTCCTTTGCATGCAGAGATCCTTGCGTCAGGTTCTAGGCATATCCAGTTACTTAAAACATCCATCGACTTACGTTAAACATATAACTGAATAAAATCTTCCCCCAAAATTCTGGGATGCCTGTGGAGTAAACAGCATTTCAGAGTACTTTTCATCCATCGTGACAACTATGTATTTGTGGTATATATTCAGTCATAGACCCACCAGACAACGGTCAGATCAGAGGTGAGAGAGCAAAGCAAGTTACGCCCAAGTGCAAAAATTGAACTTCTGCATTGCAAACAAGGAAAGGAGCAAGGAAAACAGTTGAGGGATGGCAATTCAATCTACCACAACTGATCAACTGGGCTTTGAAAGCAGAAATAAAGGTGAGTATAACCCAGGGATGGGCGGGCAGGCCCACTTTCAAGGAAACAGAGAACCAGTTCATTCTCAGCTTGCAGTCAGAGTTACCGATTCTGTCAAACCTGTTCGAACCTGTAGGAACTCACCACTGGGTCAGATAATGAGGTTAATGTAGTTTTGGCTTAGTCCAATGTTTTAGAGCAACCTGAAGTTATGAATTGTTGTTGGTTTATTTGGTTCATACTCTTTGTTTTGTTTGGTTGTGTGAATTTAATTGCTGTGGTTTATAAATCAGGGGTGATGACTTAATATCAAAAATTAATTCAGGCACTGTGATTTATGCAACAAGTCATGGTTGGAGCAGCCTATGGCTAAGTGTAAGAACCAACTCACTGCACGTTTTACTTTAGAAGATTAGTGAGCGTAAATAAATGTGTGTTAGGATTTCTGGCTTATATCTATTGTGACCCACATTAAAGTGAATCAGGAATCAGTAAAGGCAAAGATTCATTTTTCTTTTAAATAGCAAAACTTATTGACCAAAAAAATCAAATTACTTTGCTTATCTCCAAGATCATCTCTGGCTTGTTTGATATGAAAGCAACTTATATTTTGATTGGGCATGTGAATTATTTGATTTAGTATTCCAAACAGAAATGTAAAGTATAGACTTTGGGATTTATATTTCACATCAGTTTGTGAAATAGCTTAACTGATCTGGAGTCCGAATCAAAAGGGAGAAATACTGACAAGTCATCCAAATGCTGATCACTGCTGGAAATATGATGGCCATAAACAATAAAACCTCAAATGATACCTCTAGTGTTCATCTGGAATGCTCCCCATCACTTAGATTAAAAACTACCATATTTTTCGAACTATGCTCCAAAGTATAAGACACACCTGGTTTTGGGAAGGAAAACAAGAAAAAAGAATCTGCCTCCCAGCAATTTGCCTCCTTGCAGCAAACAGCAAATAGGCTGCCGCCTATCCCCTCCACCTGGAACAGGCCAAAAATGGAGCGTGCTGAGGCTAAAAATGGGATGCGACGAGGCCGAAAATGGAGCATGGGGAGGTGGCATTAGATGGCAGCAGTGATGGGTGGTGGTGATTCTTGCAGCCTGGAACAGCTGATGGGAGGTATTCCAGGAGGCAGATTCAACCGCCAATTAACTGCTTGTGCTAAATCAGGCTTTGCTGAAGCTGACCACACTGTTTGCTATTTGTGGCAAGGAGCCAAACTGCTGGGAGGCAGAGTCTAAAGGGTGGGGCCAGAGGGTGGGCGGGGCTTCAGTAACATTTGCTGTATAAGACGCACAGACATTCCATCCCCTTTGGGGATGGGGGGGTGGAGTGCATCTTATACTCCAAAAAATACAGTATATATTAGTGGGAAAGGAAAGACTCCATTATAGAAAATTTGATTGTTAGCTTATTGTCAAAACTACAATGATTTCCCCATTTTTGGAGAAAATACCCTGAAAGAGAATATATGTGGGAGTTAAATTGTTAAGATTTTTTTTTAATCATATAAAATTATATCCAAACAAGTTTTACAAGTGTCATTGCAACATTTTAATCTTTAGGGCAGGTATCACAGTATAATTATTATTATTATATACTTTTTTTTTCTTAGGAGGATTTGTGCTGATATTGAATTGTGAAACAGTCCAATTATATACTACATAGAATCACCCATGTTAATTCTATTTCAGTGCTTGAAAAGGATATGCAGTAACACAGCATATTCTGTGTTTTTCTTTCACAAGAGGTGTATATAGGGCATCAAGATGGAAAATGCCCTTGTACTATACACATAAACCAAAAATGAATATGTTAAATATAGCTTGCAGCCTTGAGAGGATATTAGCTCAAAAGGCAGCCTACAGTATATAAACAGTTCAAATAACTTGGCATGCCAAATTTCACTCTGATATCAGTATTCAGCTATTTCAAGTGCTACCAGTAAATAGAATGCTCCATTAAACCAGAAACGGTGCTTTGTTCAACCAGGAAGCATGGCTGCAAAGCATTTGAAAAAGAGTAATAGGTTTGAAAGAGATCTGCTTGGGGGAAAGTCAGATTAACCACCTCCTCATGTTACTAAATACAGTGGAGGGAAATGGAAGCTTCATTGGATGACTTGTGAGATTTAGTCTTTAGTCTTTAGCACACTGAGATAAACAACGTAGGATGTTGTTGACATCTCTTTCAGCAAAAATATTTTTGTGGTGTCAATGGGGGTGGGGGCTACTGGGTGTTCTTTAACCATGCACACTGTGGGTAGTTATGTGACCTTCAGAACTGTCTGGTTCAGATCTGAGTAGAACATACTGAAGAAATTGATTTAAGTACTGTGAGGGAAAAAGGGAGGGAAAAGCATAAGCCCATTGCTAATTGGGCTTTCTGACCTCTATGGAAACTTTTTGACTCCAATTGTCAGCAGTTTGTTTCTCCCCTGCTGCTAAGAAGTTTAATGCAAGAAATATTTATTTTGGAAACACCTCCTAGCTATACTTGGAGGTCAAGTGGCAAAACAGTTTACAGTAGAGGGTCAAGGAGTTGCACAAGAGACCAAGACAAGGGCAGCCATATTCATTATCCCTGGATCAATTCCACTCAAATAGGCTTGTCTGTGTTTGACAAGACTCACATTCTGCACTAAACCACAATTAGTTTGGCTTTGTCCGTATGTATTCCAGGATCTAGCTGTTGTGATGTACTGTATAAATCGTGGTTTATAGCAAGACATTAAATTCAGCTAGTTGTGTCCCAATCACCAATTCATTCATTCATGCATTTGTTGTTTTATTCATTCATATATTTATATATTGATTGATATCTGATAGAGGACATAAGTAATGCCATGTGTTTGATTACATTGTCAGCTGCATCATCATTTTTCCCCTTGCCCTCTCAAAATGGCCTAATGGTACATCATAATTATAGAGCTTATCACATACAGCAACCAATAACTAGGAATGATTATTTTTCTGAACTCTTGATCTAAAGTTTGAATAAAATCTATTTGAATATAAGCAGAGGATTACATTTACTGTTTCATGTTCTTATTCTCATTATCCAGAAATGTAGGAGTTAAATCACTGGAATGCTAGACATATGTTTGGTTAAATGAAAGCTGATTTTGTAAGACCCAGCTTTCCATGAATTATTACAACAAATATTGAACATCGATACATCAAGATTTCAAGGAATCTGCTTAATTCTATTAATTTAAACATGTTGCACAAAATCCAGGCTATCAAAAAGCAAATTGGTTGGTTGAGAATGGTGTAAAAATATTAAATGTGTGTTACTGAAGGCTAAAGAAACAAAACACAAATACTTGCTTAGCTTTATTCAATACAGGTCAACAGGTGTGTAATGTTGTCACCCTCCCGCAGAGCTGCTTTTCAATAGCATACATTCTAATAAATTGTTCAAGTTATGTTTAAAGGAATAAGGAAAAATATAAAATGGCATGTAAAAAATGTATTATCAGAATTGAATATCAGTGATTACATTGAGAATGCAAAATTTCAAGTGTTGATAACCTAAACCATGATAAGTAGTTCTGCATTGTTTTGAAGTCAAAGATTATATTACAGTTGAGTTGAGAAGGCACTGAAGGCAGCTTCAACAGGTACTATGTAGACATATCCAAAGAATTTGGATTATTAATCTAGAGCAGTGTCATTAGAGATATAGAATTATTGTTTTAAAAATTATTTATTTATTTGTCAACAAGTACATGGAAACAAGTATGAAAACACATGAAAAAATGACACAAATATATGGATATAAATAAGCAAAACATAGCCATAAACACATAAAAAGAGTACATGTAAATGGGGACAGTAGGACAGGGATGATAGGCATGCTGGTGCCCTTATGCACGTCCTCCTTAAGGACCTCTTAAGAAACACGTAAGGTCCATGGTAGACAATTTAAGGTAAAAGGTTAGAGAAACTAACAACAGGATCAGGTAGGGTGTTCCACATATTTACTACTCTATTGCTGAAATAGTTTTTCCTGCAATCAAGATTAGAACGGATTACATTTAGTTTGTATCTATTGATAGCCCTTGTGTTATTGCAGTTGAAGTAAAAGTAGTCATTAACTGGTAAGAGGTTATGGCAAATAATCTTGTGCAATAAGCTCACGTCGGAACATAGACGGTGTAGTTCAAGATTATACACACCTAAAATTTCAAGCCTGGTGGTATAAGGACTTTTATTACAAGCAGAACTCTGAACCCTCTCCAATGTTTTAATGTCCGAAAGGCAGTGTGGGTTTCAGGCAGGTGAGCAGTATTCAAATATAGGTCTGGCAAAGGTTTTATATGCCCTAGTTAGCAGCATAGCATTTCCAGAGAGAAAACTATGTAAAATAAGGTTGACAACTCTGAATGCCTTTTTGCCAATGTTGTTACAATGAGCTCTGGGGTTTAGATCTTTCAAAATGAGTACTCCTAGGTTTGTGACAGTGTCCTCCCAGCTTACATTTGATGTTCTGATTTTTATTGCCAATGTGTAGGACTGAGCATTTGTTAGCAGATATTTGGAGTTGCCAATTATTTGACCATTCAGATAGATAATCTAGATCAGCGGATGGCAAACCTTTTTCTTATGGCATGCCAAAATTGCACATGACCCCACACACATACACATGCATGTGTGACCCCTCCCCAGGCTCTGGAGGCTTTCCTTAAGTCTGGGGAAGACGAAAATGGCCTCCCCCAGCCCCCGGAGGCCCTCTGGAAGCTGGAAATGGATCCTTTCTGAACTTCCGGTTGGGCCATTGGGAGTGTTTTTTGCCCTCACCAGGCTTCAGGAAAGCCTCCAGAGGCTGGGGAAGGCAAATTATGGCCCCAACAGGCCAACCGAAAGTTCGTTCCTGAACTTGTTGCCAAATTGGAAAAATTGCCACTGATTCAAACCATCCTATTGATTTCAGAATAGGTGAATCTTTACAGGTTCCAGTGTGAAAGAATTAAGGATTTGCTCCATCTCCATAGTCAATGACCAACACACTTTCAAATGTGTGTTGTATGAAACATACTATGTGGATATATTTCAGAAATAAAAATCACATTATGTTCTTACAAGGCACTGCCTCATAAGATTCTGTAGAGAATGCATGGAAATCCAATTTAAGCACAAGAAAGCCCCCCTCCCGTTTATTTGTAGCGAAGCTTTTCCTATTATGAAAATGGTTTCTCTTTTTCTTCCCCAGCCATAGCTGCCCTTTCCTAAATATCACAATCATCTCATTCAACTTCTGTGTGAACCTGGACTGTTTGTTCCATCCTGAAGGACAACAGGAGAAGTGAAACAAAATGCAACACAATAATGAGCTTTTGCAACATAATTATTGGTAATATTTTCATTATGAGTGGGATGAAAACCAAGCCATATCTGTGGCATTGTCCACTAAATTCATAGCTTGCTTACTTAAAGTATCCAAGCCAATCCAGGAAATAGGCTGAGACTTAAATATTGAAGTTCTGTTTTGATAGAAGACATGTCAGAAATAAGTATAAATCTTGATTTATGGCAGTGATGTTGAGGATTCATTTGTCCTTTCTGTACGTATGTTCAGGGACATTAATATGTTGTAAAATAACCATCCTTGGTTTCTGACAGCTGGTGGCAAAGCAAAGTCATGCACATTGTACTCACCCCTGAGGGTAAACTCTCAGATTCTATAATTCCCCTGAAGAACCTAAACAAGTAGTCAAAAAGAGACAATCAGAAATCTCAATTGGATTGAGATGGGTAGCTATAGAAATTGAAGAAATCAATTAAATAATTAGTGTTTTGCTTCTAAGGATTTTGAAGCAGGGGCTTCAAAATACAAGATAGGACATTTGTGAATGCAAATGTGCAGATATGTAGATTTGTTGCAAATGTAGCCATGTAAAATTGAAAGTTTCCACATAAAGTTGTTCTATTTCACTTAGAAATTGCTCTGTCCATCAATGTCTTAATCCAGGGATTCTTGGCTTTGTGTTGTTATGACCCGCGGAAGCGATCAATGAATTTGTGTGGCCTTCCATGAGCAAAACTGGTAATTTCACTGAGTTCAGGCTTGGAAAGAAACAAATATATGTCATGTTTTAATTGATATATTAAACAGAACAGAATGGCAAGGCTTTACAATATTATGAAATACAATAATTTCATTGAAAATAAGTTTAAAAAACCCAGTAACATTTAAAAACTCATTTTTCATGGGAAAAATGAATTTTTATAGAATTCCTAAATTCTGGGTTTCATTTTGAAAACTTTCATTTTCCTTCACCAAATTTGGGGAAGAATGAGAGAGACATGAAGCCATGTCGACTGGCTGTTCTTTGCAATGTCACCCGTTCGTCTTCTGGTTTCTGGCACACATGTGCATACAACAATCAGCTGGCTTTTGTGCATGCAGCAGTGCCGGAAACTAGAAGAGCTGGTCTTCGTTTTCCTGTATAAGCATGTGGACCAGCCAACTGATTGTTGTGTGCGCATGCACACCAGAAACCTGGAAGACTAGTTGATTGTGCACATGTGTGTGCCAGAAAACAGAGGTTCATTTTTTGGCCATGGGCATGCACCCTGGGCACCTCCTCTTCCTGGTTGTGGCCCAGACGAGTGTGTGTGCTTCCTTTTTGGCACTTGGTATAAAAAGATTCACCATCACTGCCTTAGAAGGTGTATATGTAGTAATTTCAATTATTCAACTTACAACCACAAGTGAACCCCAAATTTTCTGATGCTAAGTATCAGTGGAGGGTTGCAGGAGGTACGTCCTGATATGGGCGTACTGGAGCCTGCCCAGAGCACTGGGTACCGTTCCGGTACAGTACTCCAGAAGGCCCACCTGAGCTCCTTACCAGTGTTTTAAAGCTTTCAGGGCTTTAAAACTTACCAGTGCTTTAAAACTTTCAGGGCTTCTGTGCACGCGCATGGTGCATACAGCACCTGTGAGACGCTCTGCTGAGCAGCTGGAGCATCGCAGAGGCTTGCGGAAACATCATTTGCATGTGTGGGTTGCGCGTCCATGTGGGCGATGCCAGGCCCGTTCCAACCAAACCAGTTGGTACGGGATCCGGAACCTACCACTATTAAGTATGACAATTTTTGAGTGAGTTCTGCCCCATTTTACCATCTCTTGTCACATCTGTTAAGTGGATCACTGCCATTGTTCAGTTAGTAACATGGTTGTTAAATGAATCTGGCTTCCACATTGACTTTCCTTTTCAGAAGATTGCAGAAAGTGATGACATGGCACCAGGACACTGTGAGCATCTGAATTTTGATCACATGGCCATGGGGGGTTCTGCAATGGTCATAAGTGTGAAAAAGTCACTTTTTCAATGCTATAACTTTGAACAGTCATTAAATGAACTCTTGTAAGCTGAGAACTACCTATATGAACTTGGAAGGCAACAGTATATTAAAATTTAAAAAGGACATTTATGATGTCTATTGATAATTGCTGAATATTTTTAAAGGAAATGCTAGTCCCAATAAAACCCAAACTAGTTTCAAGCTATAGGACAACCATTTTTTGTAAGAAAGAGGTAACTTATTTCAAAACAGAGACTCCAGTTAACATAAAGCTCTTTACCAATACATTTCAATTAATCAGTCAATGGATGATGCTCAGTAATTCTGGCCACCATATTTTTAGAAGATTTCTAAGGAATCACAAAATGCACATTGTGGGCAATCTTGCATAATATGTTTATTAGTTTGCATATCAGCACCACAATAGCAACAAAGGGAATCTTTCCAACCCCATTGACACAGGGCAGAGGCACTACTTCCAGTATAGTAGCTCGCGTCCATAACATTCCTTAAGCTACACATGCTCCCTGGGCAGTGCTAAATGGGTGACAACAACCAGATGCAGCCCTAATGCCCTCTGGGGCCTCATGGCCATGACAAACAGAAGGGCATGAAATCAAATTCAGAGAATAGCAATAATGTTGAAGAGACTAGAAATTAAATCCTGTAAAGGACTGATTGAATGAGGGATGTTTAGCCTCCAGAAAAAAAGCTTGAGTGGGGCTGTTTTATCCTTCAATTATCTGTCACACTGAAGGACATAGCGTCTTCAGCATCATTCCAAAGTACAGGAGAGGGAATCACGGGGTTTAAGTTACAGAAAGCAGATTTTGAATTTCATGAACAAATGTTTTAACAATAACAGCAGTTTGATAGTGGAAGCAGTTTGCAGAGAGATGGTAGATGTGTCCTTCTCTCCCCACTTTCAACTATTGTTGGTAACAATAATGTGAAAGCATTGGTGGTTTTAAAACCACTAATAAGACAATTAAAAGAAAAACAATGCAGGTGAAATAGTAGGAGCTTTTTTATGCATACATAAAAAGAGTTCAGAATTAGGATTGTCTAAAATAAAATGATTCATATGATGCATTTTCCTGATATATTACAGAGAGAGGCACATTGAAACAGAGTTTGTCATAGATGGCCTGCTGTCTAAGTAGGGGGACAGGCATTGTATGTAGAACGTTGGGCTGACTTTTACCCATTAGATCTATTGGCTGATCATCTACACCTTGGCCTTTAGTATCGGTTTACAGAGGTCAAACTACTGATTGACCACTTAAATGGAGGCAAAGATCCTAAAAATGACCTTATCCCAATAGACCTACAAAGACTCATTTGGTACCATTACCTTTTTAGATAACAACATAGAAGTTCAGAATTCCTGAAACTGTTATCTGACATGTTGACAAAACTTTGTTGTTATTAATATATAAGAATTAGAGTCAAATCTAACTGTGCTGGACAGCACTCCAATACCATCACAATTGCCAAGAAGGTAAAACAAAGCTGCGACTTAGTTATGTTCTTGTTAAATATTTACTTGCTTTTGCTTATTAAACATTTACAAAATGTAGCTTCACACGCCACCAATGTTGAACAAATGACTGCCTATTCTGCTTTATGCAGTTAATGTTGTTGTTTTGTTGCTAAGCTTGGTGAGTCTCGGGAGAGCTTTCAAGACTCTTTACTCAACTCTGCCAAGTTATCAGCCATCAGCAAACCAGTCACAGCATTCTCCAATATCATCACATTCCATAGATGGTATGTAAATAATCAAATTATTGATTGGATGGTTGTTTATGTGTCATCAGATTGACTCTTAGCAACCATGTAATTGGTTCTTTTCCAGGATGATCTTCCCCCAGTTTAGACTGCAGTACACATCAAATGTTTTAAACACTTTTTCAATATTCTAGCACATCAGTCCCAGTTAATGCTTCTTCTTTTTTAGCCTAAAAGAGTACAACAGCAGTCCCAAAATTTCATGATAGACAGAGAGGGAACAATATGTAGACACCATCAAATTATTTTCTGTGAAAACAGTTGCACACTCTTTAGTGTGCAACTGTCCAATTCTACTTTTTTTAAAAAATTACAATCAGGATAATTAAGATCTTTAATAATGACACCCCAATACAGCTTTAAGATTGGAGATAATTTCCACAAAATTGAAGGCAAAATATGACACGCAATCTTATTTGGAAGGAGAAGGATTAAACTGGGTTCAGTTGAGCTGTTTCCATTAATAAAATCTGATAACTCTAACGCAAAATGATGGGGAAAATATCATACAAAGATTGCTGCCTTATGGCCTATCACTGAGTATCAGTGAGGCCTATCTGAGTATCAGTGAGGCCTATCACTGAGTATCTGTTACAATTTGACAACTACAATTTAGCAGTTCGAAATCATGTAAAAAAATGCAAGTAGAAAAATAGGGACCACTTTGGTGGGAAGGTAACAGTGCTCTGTGTGCCTTGGGTGTTTAGTCATGCTGGCCACATGACCATGGAGACATCTTTGGACAGTGCTGGCTCTTCAGCTCAGAAACAGAAATGAGCACTGCCCCTAGAGTCGGAAATGACCAGCACGCATGTGCAGGAGAACCTTAACCTTTACCTTAGAGCCATAGTGGTGCAGTGGTTAGAATGCAGTACTGGAGGTTACTTCTGCTGACTGCTGACTGTTGACTGCCAGCAGTTTGGCAGTTCACTTCTCACCAACTTAAGGTTGACTCAGCCTTCCATCTTTTGAGGTTGGTAAAATGAGGACCCAGATTGTTGGGAGACCATATGCTGACTGTAAATTGCTTAGAGAAGGCTATAGAGCACTATGAAGTGGTATATAAGTCTAAGTGCTATTGCTGTTGCTATCTAAAACAAAATCATAATGCTCTTCTGGTTTCTAAAAAATCTCAGAGAACTTTCCTGCAAATTTCTTAAGCTTATTTACCTATTACTGGGCACTTCAGTAAAATGCCCTTTCCTTGGCAGTTATAGAGTACAATAATATTCCAGTCTTCTAGTGACTGTCCTTATGAATCCAGGAAGATTGAATTAAATTAAATTGAACTGAACTGGACATTGCAATGCATAATTAACCTGATTCAAGGTTCATTCAGTCTTTAAATTTTTTTTAAAGACCAGGCTACCTTGATAAATTTTAGATCAGCCTCTTAAAGACCAAAAAATGATATATAAGGTGATCAGATTTCAAGTTTACTAAAGCGGGACACAATCGATTGGGGGGGCAGTGGCCTTTCCCAGCTCCGCAGCTGCCACAGAGGCCGCCTTGCCGCTCACTTCCCTTGCTGGTCGGAGGGCATCTGGTGGGGGGGCGCGCAGGCTGACCCCCTCCCTCCCCCCCCCCCCGAGCAGGACACCTGCAGGTGTAGGCGTCTGGTGGGGCGGCGGAGTGGGGCCGGTGGCACGGGCATTCTGCACGCGCTCAGAGGTGTGGGGCGCAGCAAGGAAGCGCCAGCCAGAGCAGGCTGGTGGGCAGGTGGAGGGGGAGGGCTGGCAAGGGAGCAGCTAGACAGGCAGGAGGAGGAGGAGGAGGAAGAGGAGAGATGTGTGTGGCGGGGCTGCAGCCAGAGCCCATGCGGTCCTGAACTTTGCGCCGCCGCCGCGATGCGCTGAGAGCAGCCAGCCGGAAGCCCCACTGCTGCCGCCTCCCGCTTGCCCAGGGCGCCCATGGCGGGACGGGCGGGTGGGTGGCGAAGGGGCTTCCGGACGGCCGCTCTCAGCACATCGCGGCGGCACAAATTTCAGGGCCGCGCGGTCTCTGGCTAGAGCCCCGCTGCACACAGCTCTTCTCCTCTTCCACCGCCTACAGTCTGCCTGGCTCCTCCCTCACTGGCTCTCCCCTTCCACCTGCCTGCCAGCCTACTCCGGCCACCGCTTCCTGCCCACGCCTTTGAGTGCGTGCAGAGTGCTCGCCCCCCACCGCCACCCCAGGCAAAAATTGGGACACTTTTAAGAGGACGTGCGACACGGGACAAATTCTTGAAAAGCGGGACTGTCCCACCAAAAGCGGGACGTCTGGTCACCTTATATATATATATATATATATATATATATATATATATATAGTTTCAAAATGTTGCTTATTAGCAACAACAACATTGTTTGTTTGTTTATTATTTATTTATTAAATGCATATGCTCCCCATCTCACTGTTATGGTGATTCTGGGTGGCTATGCTGGACTATAAAATCCTAAAAGGATTACATTCAAAAAAAAATACAGCACAAAGTTTTAAGTTTGGGTTAAATTTTATTACCTTTGCTTTTTATGATTTCTGTACTTATTTGTACTCTGGTCTAAGATCATAATAAATACTATTATTAATGGAGGAAAGGTTGGATGAGGCAAGTCAATTACCTATCATCTTGCTGTTACACTAGCTCGGTTTATTTTATATTCCATCCCTAACTTCCAGTTCAATTTCACCCTCCCTAGATTCTCTCTACCTACTCTGATATGGTTTCTAAATCTGTTTTATATAATTAGTTTCCATATCTTATCTGGCTCAAGACATGTGAACTATAAAACATACTGGGCAGCATGACAAAAGCATATCATCAACTACTTTATTGTTGATTTTTTTTGGCATGTTTAAAGTCCAGTCACAGCTTGGTTTATTTATTAATAGACTCCTTTCAGCATAAAATAAGAAATATTCTGTTTAACCTTTCAGTGTAAATTCCAATACTGTTGCCAACATCTGATTAAGAATTCAAACATTTTAAGAAAGTTAACCAAAGCTTTACCAATGTGAAGGATTGCAAAATGCTGAGGGTAACTGAACATGCCAAGTCCCTGTCAAGCATATTTATCAACTCATTCTCAAGTTTTTTACTTATTTTATTTTATTTTATTCTATTCTATTTTTTTTTCTCTTTTATCTACTCTTTTTTCTCTTTTATTTAGGAATCAGTAGCTATAGACCTAGCACTATGGCTATTGAGGTGCTGTGGAAAATGGCATCTCTCAACTACAATGAATTTCTCTCATTTCTTTGTGGTAGACCCAGTCAGGAAACAGATACCATAAGAAATGCTAGAAATCTTCTGGTCTTAACTATAACATCACAATCTTGAGAATCTGTTATTGATTCTCTCTTCTCCCCCACCTGCCTATATATATATATATATATATATATATATATATATATATATATATATATATATATATATATATATATATATATATATATATATATATATATATAGGGAGGGAGGGAGGGAGGGAGGGAGGGAGGGAGGGAGGGAGGGAGGGAGGGAGGGAGGGAGGGAGAGAGAGAGAGAGAGAGGAGGATGAAACACAAGATGGTTCTGCCTTAACTCGTGTGTGTGTGTGTGTGTGGGTATTGCATTTGTGCTGATAAATAAGTAAATAAAGGGAGACTAGTATAGATCTATTTCAAGCTATTTAGCTCTCATCAGCTAGCCATACCCTTACTGGGATTCGAACTTGGGCTATTTACATGTCAGGCAGGTTACCTTAGCCACTAAGCCACAAGCTCTAGTTCATGCTAATGGCTGTC
This sequence comes from Rhabdophis nuchalis, assembly GCA_039707465.1. Lineage (NCBI taxonomy): Eukaryota > Metazoa > Chordata > Lepidosauria > Squamata > Natricidae > Rhabdophis > Rhabdophis nuchalis. The sequence continues at coordinate 111,177,262 of CM077644.1, forward strand.
ATATACCGTACCTTCTTCAAGACATCTGCAGTTTTCGAGATCGTTTCTGGCTTCGGACACTGCTGTGTTGCCTCAGCTGCGCTATTGGGCATGGGGGGGGGGAGGTTTAAAATCCCCCCTCTGCACGGGCAGCTTGCAGTGAGGGCCCCCATCCCGACGGCGGTCGGGGGGACTGCTCCCGCTTTACCCTAGGGGCTGGGGAACTTTCACGGGGGGAGCTTCCCCTTCACTGAAGACGCTGGAACATGGAGGATGTAAGAAGGAGCTGAAACTCCGGGGTTGAATGGCTGCACCGAGGCTCCAGATTAAAAATAATGGTATGTGTCTTATTTGGACTTTTTTTTACATTCAAATTGATGGAAAGAGAAGATAGGGGGGAGTTGGAAACAACCCCCCTGGAAATAAAGCAGCATTGCATAAAGAGTCCCGCGCTGCGGAGAGAGTGAAAGTGTCTTCCGTCGGATTTATTGAAAAAGGAAATTTCTTGTTAACCAAGGGATTTGCTGTTAAACAATGTATCTTGAGCCTTGCTACATTTTAAATTGACTGTTTTTACTTTTGCTTTTTCCACCCTGCCGGCAAGGCGGAAAGTTGGCATTCTCTTTGTTCTCAGGATGGAATTTTTTCTTTTTGAAAATAAGCATTCCTCTATTTCAACAAAATTAGACAATTTTTAAAATATATAAGAAAAGGACCTGCTCTGGTGTCTTTCGGTGTTCTCTCCTTTAGTGAAACTTTCTGCTTTATTTGGATTTTTTTTTCTTTTTTTCCCTTTTCTCTGGACGTTGAAACTCAATTTGAACTCCAGCTGCTTTTGTCTCAGACTTCGCAGACTGCCCGCCCAACATCACCATTTTTTCTTCCCTTTCTTCTTCTCTACGTACTAACACCTAAAACTTTAATTATGGCATCGAGGAAACCTCCATCTGGGAAACCAAGCTCTGCTCCAGCATCTACAAGACCCAGCCCATCCTCACAACCAAAGATTTCAGCCATGTTACAGAAGGAAACAGAAGTAGAGGATCCTAAATCACCAAGCCCTCAGCCATTAAATGTAGAGGAGATGTTTCAAAGGATAATGAATGAAATGCAACAAATCCGGAAAGACAATTTAAGCACAAGATTGGAATTATTGGAGGCGCAAAGAGAAATAACAAATAATAAACAAAAAATTGTGGGGCTGGAAGGAGGGATGGTTGAGGTGAAGGAAGAGATAAAAGACTTTAAGAAAGAACTTACAGATATTACTGGTCAAATGTCTAAAATTGATTTTGAACGCATGTCTTTTTTTTAAAGATTTCAGAATATTCCATAATTACCGAATGAGAATTTGCGAGAGCTGATGGCTACTATGTTAGCGGATTATATTAAGAAAGATAAGGAATTTATTTGGGGGGACATTGATTTGATTTATAGAATTAATTCAGCATTTGCCAGAATAAATGAGGTACCCAGAGAGATACATATTAAATTTATAAGAAGGTCAACGAGAGAAGAGATACTGAGAGTGCAAAGAGGGGGCCCTTTGATGTATCAGCAAAATGAGATGGCCATATTGAAGCAGATCCCAAAGAAAATAAGAGATATAAGAAGGAATTATTCCTTCTTAACTAAAAAATTATTCAAAAAAGGGGTGTGGTTCAAGTGGTTGATGCCTGAAGGGATGCTGGTATTCTGGGAGGGAGGAAGATTTAGAATCAAAACAGTTGAAGAGGCGCATAACTTTCTTAAAAAACACTCCTCAATCCTGGATGACGATGAGATGGGAACGGGAGGGGCCACGGGTCCGCCTGCTGGTGGGGTGGAGGAGGAAGAGACTATAGCAAAGAGGCTCAGATCGCAAAAATAATTTGTTATATTTCTTTAGTAATTCCTGTACGGATGTCAATACTACAAAGTAATTGAATGTATAAAATAATATGAAAATTTATGATTTTAAAATGTATGTACCCCTTCCTTTTAATAATTTCTTTTTAATTGAATATGTATGAAGACTCGGAGGCGGTCATCAAACCCGATGTGGAAGCTCCAAATATTATATACTACCTTACTTACCCTTTTCCTAATATAAATTGTTAAAACCAATAAAACTTTTTTCAAAAAAAAAAAAAGACATCTGCAGTTTTCCACCATCTCACTATAGAAGGCACTGTGTTCAGAGTTCATCCAGCAAGCAATTCTAGTATATTGTATTAGTCAGAGAAGCTAGATGTTCTCTCAAATATATTCTACCAGCAAGTTGGGAAACATTTTTTCTGATCTTCCTGGCCAAACTTGGGAAAGATTTATTCTATTATAACATATTACTGATGATAGCAATTAAGAACAGTCATATTCATGCCTCCAACTGTTCTTCTGTATCTGAAAAATTCTAGAGATATCAGATTGACTGCTATTAGAAAAGTAAGCACTGGGCTAAATGGACCAAAGCAATTAGATTATTCTCCTGCAAATATCATTACAAATCAACATTCCCCCCCCCCTCAATATCCTTGACAGTTTTTCAGTCTTTTTCCCCATAATTCTCAGTCAGGCAGGAGTCATATTCAAACACATCTAGAAAGCAAGCAATTGGAAAAGGTTCCTCTGTTGTTTTGCAAAACAAATTGGACAAAAATACATACATGGTTGGAAAAAATGGTAAAGCAACATATTGCGGAAAAGACTCCTCTGAATGCCATAATTTTCCTAGTCTTCTATCAACTCATATGTTCAGGGCTTACTTCAGATCCCATGGTGGTGGTGGCTATTTTCCCACCTAAAAATAGCTGCTGCCCTTACTACCAATAGTTCTCCCTCTTCTAATTCCAAATGCATCATTTTCTCTCTAGTTTTCAGATTAAAACCACCTCGTGTCCTGCCTGTCATCTAAACAGTTGAAATCTTTTGCATTCTGGTTTCTTGCTCTTTTTCTTCAAAACACTCACAGTTTGTACTGTGGTTGAGGTTTTTGCATCTCCACCAAATTTTACAATCCACCCAAAAAAAATGAAGAAGAAGGAGATGCATAACAGGAAAGATAACCTGAGATTCTCAAAATGGGTAGTTTTATTTTCCAAAAGACTGTTCTCCCTTATGACAAGAGGTCATGAGAGAATATGCTTTTGAGATTGAGGAGTAGGAAACCTTTGACCTGCCAGATGTTGCTGGATTACATCTCATAAGGGTCCTGTCCTCTGTATGGCTAATGCTGAAAAACAATGAGAGTTGCAGTTCATTTTTCACACCCCTGCTGTTCGGCTGCTATGATTGTCATCCTCCAGCCCGTTCGTAAGGCGAGATGTGAGTCACCAAGCAGCCACAGAAGGGAAGTAACTCTGCTCAACTTCACGCAAGCTTTTCAAGCTGAACGGTAAGGAAATGCAAACTGCGCAATTGCCTTGAAGCTTTGTGAAATTTGAAATCTGGTCTCTGCACGACCTTCCAACCTACTGACCCTGGGAACGATAAGAATTTAAGATCTTTTAAAAATTTACCCCGTTTAGATTAGCAATAATTCTCTGGGTACCCATAGCAAGAGGCAATTTGCAAACATCAGTTGCCATCCCCTGCTAAAGCACAGCTAAGCACCTTTCCCCATTTACAGCAAATGGAAAAATACAAAGAACAATTTATTACCAGTGTGGCCTTGCATTCACTGTGGCACTTAGAGCATAACTGCTCCTGCTCCCATAGCAACTCCTTGAGCCTGTAATATTTCTCCCCTGGGTGCAAAAACACAGTGGTGGTAATTAGGCTTTTGTTCAGCTTGCTGTAAAGTCCAACTGAATCCAGCCAACTTAATTGCAGGTTTTTTTAACATCTCATTACACATGCAAAGCAGTGCAAACAGCTCATAAATAAGGTGGGGACAACGCTTTTGATGCTTGCATTCCTTTATTTTCCGTCCTTTTCCTTTTCTTCCTATTGGCCACTCAGTGCTGCCAACCAACTGTTGAATTCAATGGCTTTTTCAAAGCAGTTGAGGTACATAGCCCAATCCCATGAACTGTAAAATTGTTTTGCATCTAGTGTAAAGATGGGAGCAGTTCTTGGAACAACTGAGAAGTCCCACCAGCTTGTTTTGATAGCAGAAATGTCTAAAAGCTGAGTTTTGGATATGACAAAGTCGCCTGTTGTGAGTCTGTTATTGCCTTATGTAGGAGGCTATACTGAACTAAATTGCCCATTGTCCAAGAATTCGCCATTTAATAAAAATGCTACCTGTTGACTTGCTTTATGCATAATTACATGTTGTGGCCCAGCCGGCTCCGGATGATGGACCGGCTGCTGATGGACTCCTCTAGTCAGGAGTCCTATGAGTCTGCTCTGGAGGAGGAAGGCGACCTTGAGAGAGCAGAGAGCCTGGCTGGTCATCAGGAGGCACCTGCGTCTTGGAGTAGTGGGGAGGATCAAGGCCAGTTTGTCCCTGATCCTAGATTGAGAAGGGCTGAAAAAAGGAGGCTTCAATTGCATCAGAAGTGAACTTGAAGGATTTGAATTAGTCCCAGCTGCCTAATGATGGGCCCTTCCCAAGAGGGTTTAAAAGGAAGTCTTTGCTAAGAAAGTCCTTGCAGAGAACAACGTTGGATTTCTAGGTTCGTGTTTATTCGAGTTAGGAAGCTTCATAACTGTTCAGAGTCATTCAGGCAAGCAGCCAAGAGAGTCAGTGGCAAGCAGCCAGTCTTGTGTTAGTCAGAGAAGGGGGGGGTCAGAACAATTACATATAATTATAAATTATAATTCAACATTTATAATTGTAAACTGGTGTGTTTGGTTCTGGCTTCACACTGTATATTGTATGACTTCACCAACTATAGCTTTTTCAAGAATATTTTATGCACAAAAATGGAAGGATACTTTGATTCCCATGGAGGACGAATGGCTGTAAAAGTTGACAGAGTTAGCGGAAAAATGGCTACTATATTTTATTATATAAAACTAAAAAGTTGAGCTTTTGTGTTACTATCTTATTATACTGCACCAAAAGGAAGTTAATGCCTTTTTCATTTTCCCTCTGTCTTCCACTTTTTTCTCTTCCCCTTTTCCTTCCTTATGTTTTCATCATCTTTATTTCAAACTGACAGGCATCTGGCCTACAATACACCTGACAACAATAGTTGAAAAGAAAAAAGTAGTGGCTCATTGACATTGCAATACCTGATGATGCACGAATTGAAAATAAACAGCAAGAAAAAATCACAAAGTACTGGGACTTGCAAATTGAAGTTGAGCGACTGTGGAAAAAGAAATCGTGTTGTCCCGATTGTAATTGGAGCCCTTGGAGCAATACCTAAAGGGCTACCTCGCTATTTGGAAATTCTAAATTTACCTGAACATTCTGACTCTACAAAAAACCACCCTGCTTGGAACAGCTTATATCCTCCAACGTTACCTTAACAGTTCCTAGGTCCTTGGTTAGGACTCGAGCTGTTGAGCTACCAACCAGCCCCAAAGGCTGTGAATCTCATCAAAGATTAACCACATAATAACCAGCACCTTCAATTGCACTGAAAAGAAACTGGGAACCAGTTCAGCTCATGCAGTTGCTGTGTAACAAAGGTGGCAACCCAAATTGTGCGTACCACAATATTCTGAATCATTTGAGGTTTCCCAGATGGTCTTCATGGAGTCTTACATAGAGTGCATTAGAGGGGCCCAAAGAAAAAGTGACTAGGGCCTGAGTGACCATGAGCAGGGTCTTCCAGTCCAGGAATGGGCGCAATTGATGCACAAGACTAATTTGTCCAAAGCTACTCTAGTCAGACTCAGTACCTGAGCACCCAAATCCAGGAGGATGCCCAAATTGTAGCCCAAACACTGTCCAGGGCAATACAATCCTATAAAAATTAACAAAAGCATCCTTCCATTTCCAGAGAATCCAAAACTCCAAAGCCACTCCATCTTATTACAGTTAAGTCACAACCTGTTCCTCCCAACCAGACCCCCATAACCTCCAGGCACTGAGTCAGGACCTAACTGGCATCATTCATGCAGCCTGGGGCAGAGATATACAACTGAGAACTATCACCATACTGATGACATTGCATCTTATGCCCCAGATGACTTCATCCAGCAACCAAGTCTTGTCCGTGTTGAATAGAAAGAGTAAGCAAATCCAGGCTTGAGAAGTCACACTTAATTTCAGCTTTGAAGCAGAGGCATGAGGTAATATCCAGCTTCAAATGCACCTGTGTCCAACAACCTGCCCCTCCCACTAAACTACATTGCAGTTCTTCTGATGTTTGTGAATATATTTATGCACCATAAATATAGGCAGCTTACAAATTAGAATAATTTGTATAAATTGAATTAAAAACGGCAAACCTAATTAGATGTTTCTGTCGTTTCTGTGAAGTGACTCATGCTGCTGTATTTAACCAATTATGAAAGCCTACAAATACACACAAATAACAGGTCATTCCCATAAGCAGTTTGCTGTCTAGCACAGGCGTCTCCAAACTTTGTAACTTTAAGTCTGAAGGACTTCAGCTCTCAGACTTCTCCAGCCAGCTGGCTGGAGAAGTCTGGGAGCTGAAGTCCTTCAGACTTAAAATTGCAAAGTTTGGAGACCCCTGGTCTAGCAGATGCAGACGGGCAGTGTAAAACTTTCCTCTAGTAGTTAATGAAAAGAGTACTTTTTTTTCCCCAAACAATAAAACCGTTTCAGACAGGAAAAAAAAGGTTGCTTCAATGGGATAAATGAGGAGTGATCTTCGTTTTTAAATAAAAGAGGTTCCGAATTAATTCAACCCTCGGAGCAAGAGAATTTAGAGGAGAATTGAGGGGGAGGGGGTCAAATTGAAGTGACAAAGGATCCTAAGCAACACATACAACAAGAAGCTGTGGAGGAGACCACCAAGTTAGGCAGTACAGGTGTTGACTTTTTAACATTTCTGATGTATAGATTTTAAATGCCCAATATGGAATGTAAATGGAACAAGTACTCCTCAAAAAAGAAGATAATGATTTCATTATTTTAAACATTGAAATAAGATGGGGCGGCAGGGGGGAGGTTATATAAGAAATCCATACAAGAAGAAAAAAGTGCAAAACAAATGGGTAAAGAATTTATTTAGAGGATAATCAAAAAAAAGAGAAATTGCTTTTTGTTTTTTTATATAAACGCCCAATTTAAACCAGAACTGATATTGTCTGATGGTTATGGCAGATACAGGTAGTCCTTGTTTTACAAAAGTTCATTTAGTGACCGTTCAAAGTTACACGGCACTGGAAAAAGTGGCTTATGATCATTTTTCACATTTACAACCATTACAGCGTCACCATAATAATAATATAATATAATAATATATTTAATTTCTAGACCGCTCCCTCTCCCCAAGGGGACTCGGAGCGGTGCACAGGGAAATTAAGACAATAAATATATACAAAACAGTTAAAAACAGATTAAACATTAAGACCCTGCGCTAAAATTCCCCAAAACCAATCACTAAAACCCTAAACCCTATAATACTGTAATAAGAGGCTACCCTAGGCCGGCCAAGCAGAAAAAGTGCGTCTTCAATTTCAGACGGAAGGAACGGAGGTCCGTGGTAATTCTAATATCGGGGGGGAGGTCGTTCCAGAGGGCAGGGCCCGCCACAGAGAGAGCCCTTCCCCTGGGCGTCGCCCGCTGACAAAGTCTAGTGGACGGCACCCGGAGAAGTCCCTCTCTGTGGGAGCGAATCGGCCGTGAGGAAGTATGGGGCAGAATCCGATCCCGCAGATAGCTAGGTCCCGAGCCATGGAGCGCTTTAAAGATGATGACTAACACCTTGAAGCGCACCCGAAAGACTACAGGTAGCCAGTGCAGCTCGCGCAAGAGCGGTGTTACATGGATGTACCTTGTGGTACCCATTATTGCTCGCGCTGCTGCATTCTGGACCAACTGCAGCCTCCGGGTGCACCTCAAGGGGAGCCCCATGTAGAGAGAGTTACAATAGTCCAGTCGGGATGTCACGAGAGCATGAGTGACTGTGCGAAGGGCATCCCGGTCCAATAGGGGGCGCAACTGGCGAACCAGGCGAACCTGGTAGAACGCCCTCCTGGCCACGGCTGTCACTTGATCTTCCATGGACAGCCGGGAATCCAGGAGGACACCCAAGTTGCGCGCCCCATCCACAGGGGCAAGATGTTCGCCCCCTATGGCCAGCGATAGAGACAGCTGGTTGAACCGGGCAGCCGGAAACCACAGCCACTCGGTCTTGGTCAGGTTGAGCTTGAGTCCGTTACTTCCCATCCAGAGTCACAGGAACAAAATCCATAGTCACAGGAACAAAATTCAGATACACTTTCTATAACATGTGAAATGAAGGATTTTTATGTTGTGTTTTTAAAAATAAAATAAATAAATAAATTGATTATAAAAAAAAGACTTGGATAATAGGAGTGTGTGTTCCAAATAAGGATAAAGTAACATTTTATAAAGGTCTGGTGGATAAATGGACTTACCATAAGAAAATTGGTGTTTAATGGGAGACTGGGAATAGTCTGTCCACAAAAAGATAGAACATCTGAGAAAGACATTAAGATTTCATGAAGTATCAAATCATGATGCAAAACAATATACTTATTTTTTTGGAAATACATAGATCTTTCTCAAGCAATGATACATTTTGGATTACTAAGCATCTGGTTATTACCGAGTGATCACAAAGTGAATATATTGCCAACCCCCTTTTTAAACCATAACATGGTGACTTTAGCATTTAAAAGGAAAACCAGCTCTTCCACAGGGAAGTTAAATGGAATATTATTGCAGAGATTTCAAAAAGAACAATATTAATAAATGTACAGCCCTAACAATGGTTTGGGATGCAAGAAAAGCTTTTATGAGGTAATGTTTTATACAATAGAGTGGGTTAAAAAAAAAAAAAAAGAAGAGATAATACAAGCAATTTTGTACAAGATAAAAATGAAAGAATTAAAGAAATCCCCAGAAAAGAAAACTATTTCACAACAAATCAAATGCTTACAAAGGCAATGGAAGGTAAACATGAATTATGAAAAACCATAATCTGAATTTGCATATAAGGCAGGGAAATGGTTGGCATATAAATTGAGGAAAAGAGAAAAGAATGATAGTAAAATTACAACAGACAATTCAAAGATGTAAAAAATATTTCATCAACATTATTCTAAATGATACAAAGGAGAAAAGGTTTCCATGGCCAACTGCCTCGATTTAATTTATGCTTAGTTGGGTAAATGCAACTTTACATGCAATTTCATTCAGGCATATCAGTTTTCTTTGGAAGCAAACTAATAGTCACTGATGCATTCTGCCTTTTACACAATATTTACAAATTACCCTTTTTCTGGTATGCTTTTCCTCTAGGGTGAAAAGTTATCTTTGCTGCATCACCTCCCTATCATTACTGCAAATGCACGCAAACTTTGAGTTGTTGGCAGTCAGGGTTGGGGATTTTTAAGTAGCCTCAAAGAAACCACCCTCCACTGCGCCAATAAAAGGCAAAGAATGGGAAATTCAAGAAAAGTTATGCATTATCATTCAGACTCAAAGCTTAAAAGGTTCTGTGAAAACTAGAACTAGTGAGGTGTTTCCTCAATTTTCATGGAGTTTTGTATTTGTGGGGTCATTGGTGCTCAGTTTCCTTACAGATATTTCATCACCAAATTACGTAATATCATCAGAACAGTTTTATACATGCTCCAATTAGGTAGCTTGCAGGTGACTCAGTGCTACTAGCTATGCTAGGCAGATGTCAGCCTTACATAATTAGCAGCAGGTAAAACTGTTCTTTCGAATCCTTATTTTTATTGCTTTTATTAACATCAAATCCTTGTTCTTTTGTTTGCATCTAGATTGGATTTTACTGGGCAATCTGGTAAAAAGATGAGAACTGGAGCCATTTCTTTAAAATGGCTTAATCACTGGGACAAGTTCTTTTTAAAAAATAAATTGTATTAATTGTTATTAATCACATTTCTTAGTGATGAATAAACATCATATTGTCTGGGTATTTAATTTGCTTAACAATAAAAATGCCATTCTTAGTCTTCCCCCCCTTTTTTCCAACCACTGGTAAAATAAGTTCCAAGTTTGATAATATTCTATGTCTTCTTCCTGTTTAATTTTCAATGCAAGTCTGTCGATTTCTGCACAGTCTCGTATCTTCTTAATGATCTCTTCATCTTGTGGTGTTCCTTCGTCTTTCCACTGGGACAAGTTCTTATCCTATCCAGATACCAGGTGAGAGCAGTCATGGAAAGTGAGTTGGTTCCCATTCAGGGAGTCCTGCCGTTTGGAATGAGATCCTTGCTGAAGTCTGTATGGCCCTCACTGGTAGTGTTCCGTAAAGCCTTAAAGATTTGGTTCTGGTTCTGAAGATCTGGATCTCAGGCCTTGGGCTGAGCTGAATGCCCCCCTTATTGAATTTGTCTATTGTTTTTCTTTCTGTATACCATGTTTTCCCAAAAATAAGATCCAACCAAAAAATAAGCCCTAGCATTATTTTTCAGGATGCTCATAATATAAGCCAGCGTTTTTCAACCACTGTGCCGTGGCACACTAGTGTGCTGTGAGATATTGTCTGGTGTGCCGTGGGAAAAATTCCAATTCCAATATCAGCTTTGTGTTCAGCCAAAAAGGCCCAGGTTTCGCACTGAGTAAGTAAACAGAAATATGAACAATTATAAAATACTTTATTATTTCATAATAAAGTAATTATAAAATAATTTCTTTGTGTTTATTTGATTCCTATTCAAGAGAATTACTTTATATATAGTCAATATAGGCACAGAGTTAAAAAAATTTAACATTTTCTAATGGTGGTGGTGTGCCTCGTGATTTTTTTCATGAAAAACGTGTGCCTTTGCACAAAAAAGGTTGAAAAACACTGATATAAGCCATCCCAAAAATAAGCCCCAGTTAAGATTGTCAGCCAGACAGATGCATTTTGTACCATATCCCCCCCCCAAATAAGACCTAACTGGAAAATAAGTCCTAATGAATCTTTTGAAGCAAAAATTAATATAAGACCCTATATTATTTTCAAGGAAGCACAGTATTATACCCATACCCATACTTTTTTAGTTTGTATTGGTTATTTTATTGTGTTGTGAACTGCCCCAAGTCAGCTGCCGACAATCAATCCCTAAATTGAATGAAATAAATTCAAGAGAGAGGTGAGGCAGAAACACATTTGCCTGCTTGAATGGAACTTTCACTGGGGGGAATACCACACCCAGCCACCTCGATTAGGGAAAGGGAGACAACTGAGTTTCCAGGAAGGGATTTGACAGACTTATGTGATGTCATGCACAGACATTCACGCCTCCTCTTTGTTACCTGTGCAAAAATAATTCCATTTCACTCTTCCGTGCCACATGGTTGACTCTGCCCTTTGCAAGTAAACATAACCTCATTATCCCCCACCCTGCTTGATAGGAGAACAAAAGAACTGTTGCTAAATATATGCATATATCATTAAGCAGATTCCAGTGTCAAAAGTCCCATTTCTGGGTACCTACATTTCAAGCCTTGTAGGCTTTGGTTTATGGTTTATGATTTATGGTTTATTAAATTTGTATACCGCCCTTCTCCCTTGCGGGACTCAGGGCAGTGAACAGGCATCAATAAAAACATATAAGAACATCAATAAATAACATACTTTAAAATAATATTAAATTAAATTAGGGCCCGTTCTAAAATCCAAGTTGAATAAAACCAATTTAAAATAACCAATTAAAAGCTACTAAACCAGGCTGGCCACACGGAATAAGTGCGTTTTCAGAGCCCGACGGAAGAGGCACAGGTCAGTGATCATACGTAGGTCGGGGGTTAGGTCGTTCCAGAGGGCAGGGGCTGCCACAGAGAAGGCTCCCTCCCTGGGGGTTGCCAGGCGGCATTGTTTGGCCGACGGCACCCTGAGGAAGCCTAATCTGTGGGAGCGAACTGGTTGGTGGGAGGTATTTGTTAGCAGGAGGCGGTCTTGCAAGTAACCAGGCCCTGTGCCATGGAGCGCTTTGAAGATGGTTACAAGCATCTTGAAGCGCACCCGGAAAGCCACAGGTAGCCAGTGTAGCCCGCGCAGGAGAGGTGTCACGTGGGAGCACCTTGAGGCTCCCAGAATCCCCCGCGCGGCCACATTCTGTACTGAGCCTCCGGGTGGACCTCAAGGGCAGCCCCATGTAGAGAGCATTGCAGTAGTCCAGGCGGGAAGTGACGAGGGCGTGAGTGACCGTGCGTAGAGCGTCACGATCCAGAAAGGGACGCAACTGGCGAATCAAGCGAACTTGATAAAAAGCCCCCCTGGCCACGGCTGTCATGTGATCGTCTAACCATAGCCGAGAGTTCAGGAGGACACCCAAGTTGCGAGCCCTCTCTGTGGGGGCCAGTGATTCACCCCCTTACTTTGGTAGTAAGGTATGATGGAAAGGGAACCTGCTGGCTCTTGATTCCTCTGCCAATGGGACATGCTAATCCCATGTTTTCTGCCGGTGTTAAATTACTCCCTAAAAAGACCCATCATTCCACAAACTAAGCTCAAGATAATCAGCATGCCGGAAAGTAAGGGAAATGCCTGGTGCTGACTGAAAAACCAAAGGAGTGCCACAGAACAGAAGTTAAATGGTATTTTAAGACTTTACATAAATGTTTGAATTTCTCCCATGCCTAGCAACACCAAGATCACTCTTGGTAATAAATTGGGCAAACCATACCAGTTTACATAATTTAAAGAGACCATAGAATAAGAGATCATCTTAGTAAAAGTTCCGATTTGTTTTTAAAGCACGGTACACACAGTTCTGGTTTGAGTTCAACACAAAGCCAGGGACTAATTATCTCAAATATAAAAGGCTGCAGTTATTTATGAAATAAGTGTTCCAGTTCCAGCAATCCCAAACACTGACATTTGCTGCTTTTTCATTTTCCACATCCCAGGGTTGGCAGGAATTATTTTCACCTAGTGCCAACTTGGACAATCCAGCAAAGGAAAAATAAATTAATATTCAACCATTCCTTCCTATACAGCTCATTCAAAGCCATTCCGTTTGTTGCGGGCAGGACTCAAATAATACAAATAGGGCTGGCTATCTAAACTAAGATTCAGTTAAGCTATTTCAGTTATACTCTTTTTCAGAGAAGCTGACATTTAGTCACCAGATGACTAGTTTGCTCCCTGAAGTACTGGAGTATTCCCAGATATTTAACCAACTCAATATGGCTAACCAAGAAACAATACACAGTTTAACCTCAACCCTAAAATAAAATCTCTTTTGAATATTGTTTCTTGGTGAACCCATTGACATATTCATGTAGTTTTCTTGGAAGCTATATGGGAGTAGTATTTGTTCAACTTCCCAAGCTAGGCCAGCCCTATTTACTTACCAACCCGACCTGTAACAAATAGTAGGATAGGATAGGATAGGATAGGATAGGATAGGATAGGATAGGATAGGATAGGATAGGATAGGACAGGACAGGACAGGACAGGACAGGACAGGACAGCAGAGTTGGAAGGGACTTCAGAAGTCTTCTAGTCCAACCCCCACTTAGGCAGAAAACCCTACATCATTTCAGACAAATGGTTATCCAATATCTTCTTAAAAACTTCCAGTGTTGGAGCATTCACAACTTCTGGATGAAAGTTGTTCCACTGATTAATTGTTCTAACTGTCAGGAAACTTCTTCTTAGTTCTAAGATGCGTCTCTCCTTGATTAGTTTCCACCCTCTAATTCTTGTCCTACCCTCAGGTGCTTTGGAGAATAGCTTGACTCCCTCTTCTTTGTGGCAGCCCCCAAGATATTGGAACACTGCTATCTTGTCTCCTTCTTTTCATTAAACTAGACATACCCAGTTCCTGCAGCTGTTCTTCATATGTTTTAGGCTCCAGTCCCCTAATCATCTTTGTTGCTGTTCTCTGCACTCTTTCTAGAGTCTCCACATCTTTTTTACACCATGGTGACCAAAACTGAATGCAGTATTCCAAGTGTGGCCTTACCAAGGCATTATAAAGTGGTATTAACACTTCACGTGATCTTGATTCTATCCCTCTGTTCATGCAGCCTAGAGCTGTGTTGGCTTTTTTGGCAGATGCTGCACACTGCTGGCTCGTATTTAAATGGTTGTCCACTAGGACTCCAAGATCCCTCTCACAGTTACTACTAACGAGCAATAACACATATACTGTACCTGTGTGTTTTGTTTTTCTTGCCTATATGTAGTTTTCTTGCCTAAATAGTAGTTCACCTCTAGATATATAGAGATGGAAATATTTAGAAACCGTTACAAATCCAAGCAGGTTACAAGCATTCCTTCAACTTTGGGAAAGAGGGTAACATTAAGAAGAGATTTAGGCTGATTCTTTCTTGATTCATTGGGTTATAACAGAGAAGAAAAATACACTCAAACTTGCAAAAATATAATATATTACAATAAAACTTAAGTTCCAGTCTTCTTGTAGTGTTCCTTTGCTGGTCTGAGCAACCCTGAAGGACCAATCGTGCATAAGGTTCCAAGGAAAATGCCCACTGTCAGGGTTTTGTCCCATAGTTTTAAAAAAGACCATGGGGATATATGGATGTATTGTTAATATTTGTTTTATTTGCAGATAATAAAATCAGAGTTATAGGCAAATAGAAAAATTGCTGGCAGTATATTCCTAATCTGAGATCAGATTCCCAAATGCCAGACATAAACTGCTCTTTCTCTTACACATTTACATGCAACTAGCAAAAGATCAAGGTAATCTATCAATGTGGCAAAATCACAGAATATAGATGCATGGTTTAGCATACAATTCCCCGGTATGCTAAAGGAAGCATACATTTCCCTGGTCACTACCAATGGTTTACTTTACTATGTGTTCCAAACCCAATTGTTAGCATAATGCCTAACCAAAATTTGCTATTTTGTTTCATATCTCACTTTGAAGTTATAAAAATGATTTCTTTAGGACAAGATTAATTCTAATAATAGACAAAGACTCATTCAGGATAGAATTACAATGGTACGGTAGTACCTATAGTGTATCTTCTTTACCCAATCGTTTTGTTTAGTATTAGATCTACACTTAATTTTTTTTAAGGTTCACAATGCAGGAGTACAGGTGAAGACCTTCTTTTTAAAATGTTAACGTTGCAGCGTTATTTGCAAGGCTTATGTGCTTCCTTTAGAAGTAACTATTTTCATATGTGTGGGCATGCTCAGTCAAATTCATTTTGCTGTGAAGTAAACAGAAGTCAGGGTCCTTCAGAAATCTGAGCCAGGCCAGCCACCAGCTCACCTGGGTATCTCCTTCACAGCCAGTGTTACCGCCAAGGAATGCTGCCTCAAGCCCCACACTATGGCCGGCCAGCGCAATGCCAAGGGCAAAACCTCAACCATCCCTGCTTCCCTGCATTCCACTGGCCCTGTCACTCTGCCAGTTTTGTTGCCCAGTAGTCTGCTCACCTATCAGCCTGATTTCTGAAGCAACGTTGAGCAGCCTACGTGATTCTGAAAAGGGTGCGTGCCCCCTCTGAAAGAAGGCTTGGCATAACCAACAGCTGCCCTGCAAAGGACCAGGGGGTATGCCTCATCATCAGTGGGAGGAAGACAAATTTGAACTACGGGTGGCAGGAGCAACAGGTCCAGTGAGCAATGGGTGCAGGGCTACCAAGGTGACAGAACCAGTGAGCAGAAGACACAAGGACAGCAGGGTGAGTGAAACTCAGAGCAGCAAGAGTGACAGGGCCAGCAGAGTACAGGATGGTAAGCCGGCAGAGCATATAGCAGCATCACCAGCAGAGTGCAAAGTGAGAAAGCTGTCATGGTCAGTAGAATGCAGAGTGGCAAGGCCAGTGGGATGAATGGAGACACAGGGCAGTAAGACTAGCAGGGACAGCAAAGTTGCAAGTGAACTGACAGCAGCAGCAGGGCAAGCAGCATACAAGACAGCAAAGTCAAGAAGATGAAGGGCCAGCAGAGAGCATGGTAGCAAGGCTGGCAGGGTAGCAAGGTGAGTGAGCACACGGCAGCAGGCCTGGCAGAGGCAGCAGAGTACAAGGTACCCAAAAGAGCAGAGATGAGAAAGAGATTGGTAGTGGGAGGAGGGAGACCCTTACCTTACTGAGGTGCAGGGCTGGAGGGACCAAACCATGAGTGGCTTGAATTGGATGGGCCTAAGAACCAGTGGGTTTTCATTAATGATAGCAGTGGGACTGCAAAGATTGCCATTGCTAAGCAATGTGATCTGGAGACAGCACACATTATGACTATGTCTCACTTAGCAATGGAAATTCCAGTTGCTTTCACCATCATAACTCAAGGACTACCTATAAGAATTCACTTGTACAACAAAAGAAATGATAAACAAGTAATGCTTGCAACAGAGGTCTCTGAAATAAATTCTTAGGACTATCAAATCTGAGCTGCAAAAATCCAAGTGATCCATTGGATGGCATCAAGGAACCAGGATACCACGTATCTTTTTGCTGCCTTCTAGGATTATTCAGATAATCAGTTTGGTGTAATGTTTAAGGCATCAAATTAGAAACCAGGAGATGGTAAGTTCTAGTCCTGCCTTAGGCACCAAGCCAACTGGGCGACCTTGGACCAGTCACTCCCTCCCAGCCCTAGGAAGTTGGCAATGGCAAGCCACTTCTGAACTCTTACTGTGAAATCTGCAGTCACCAGGAGTAAAAAACGGACTCAAAGGCCACTGTGAGAGGCGGACAGAGTTAGTCAGTTTTTTCCAGCCCAAGTTATTTTAATGTGTAATGTAATAACTGATAATCTTAACTATAGTTTAGATCTCACCTTGACTGTTAACATAGTCTTGAGTAAGAACAATGTTTCAGTAGCAAACAGAGGCACAAAAGATCAAATCAGGACTAAAGAGATATGATTTGCTTTAGAAAAATTAGAACAACTTGCTTGGATAAACATGGACACTGTATTCTACTTTCATTGATAATTAGGTGTTATGCTTGTGCCTTGTTTCCATCTCATTCAGAAATAGCAGTGAAAAATCTCAATGCTCCTAGGAATGTATCATACAAAGTTCTTTCAATACTCTAACAAGATAAAAATCATTAATTAAGGTCTTATTTTTTTAATATCACAGATCAATACTATCATCACACACACATATGCACAAAAGGAAGATTAGCTTGTTTTCTATCAGTCACTCTTATTTATGCTCTGGGCATATTTCCTGCAGGGTTTTCCCATTGTTGTGATATCTTGGATACAGACAATGTGAGGAAAGAAATGCCTGCACAGAAATCAGCTATTTCAGACCTATGGCTATGGGTTGCCTAGGGCTGGGAAGAGATGACCAAGCAGAGGAATGAAAGACAAAGGATCATGCTGAACGTTACTCTAAGCACATTCTTAGCAAATAAAAAACAGGAGAGAGTATGACCTGACACATTGCATTGAACTTTTAAAAGCAGGATTGTTGTTTGAACTTTGTTAGCTTTTCACTGGCCCACTGTAGCTTAAGGGGTTTTGATATTTATCTCACCCAGCTGTGAAAAACATTGCCTGCTGATTTCTGTATATTGGGGCAGAGCAAGAAAGGAGAGGAGAAGCGATCATATCATCAGTAAGAAATGGTCAACCCTTTGATTTTATGAGCAAATGTTTAATTATATATTCACATTAATTCTGTCATATGGTTTTATTTACTTGGGGATGGAGGAAGTGAAAAATTATGCCATCAAATTTTGGCTGTTTGATGCAAGATGTTGGTGACATCATCTGGATATGTTCCGAAGGATATATATATGCTGGTATTGCCATCCTCGGGTGTTTTCCCGTGTATATAGCATGGAATTGTTATTGCAATGTTTCAGCAAGATATCACTTGCCATCCTCAGGCTTCAGTCTGTGATTGGGAAGGCGTCGCCCTTCCTTAAATCTTGGTGGGGGGGTGGAGTGCTGACTATTGTTGTGAGTGGGTTGATTGTCTGTGCAGCTATATCATGATTGGTAGATTGATGCTGATTGGTCTTATTTGTATGTTTCTCCTTATTTTGAATTTCAACGGCTTGGGTGGAGGGTGGGGCTCATCTGTTGGTCAGTGCTGGTTTCCAGATGTCTGGTAGGTGGGAGGTGTCGTCACGTTTGTTCATATTGTTAGGTTGCTTCTCTATTTCAACCTAACAATGTGAACAAACGTGATGACACCTCCCGCCTACCAGACATATGTGTGTGTGTGTGTGTGTGTATGTGTGTGTGTGTGTGTGTATGTATGTATGTGTATATATATATATATTTGTTTTCGTAGATTTTCATGGGTATAGGTATGTAGGTTTTGGTTTATTCGGGTCTTTTCCTGTGTAAAAAGACCCGAATAAACCAAAACCTACATACATATATATATATATATATATATATATATATATATTTGTTTTCGTAGGTTTTCACAGGTGTAGGTATGGGGATTTTTGGGGATTTTCCCGTGTATAAGGCATAGAAATGTTATTGCAATAACATTTCTATGCCTTATACACAGGAAAATCCCCGAAGCCAGGAATACCAGCATATATATATATATATATATATATCCCCAAAGCCAGCTATGCCAGCATATATATATATATATATATATATATATATATAGCCACTCATGATTCCAGTGTGACTGGTTGTTTACACCTGCCATATACCCATACAAAGTTGCTGATAAGGCACAAGAATGGGCCAGAATAGATTGCTAGATCAAAGTTCCACCATCTACTTACATTTTCAGGTTACGCTTGCGTATGTTTACTTAGTGTTAAGTCCTTCTGTAAATTTGCCTATAAAAAATTACTCCCATTGTATCCAACTTCTCCAAAGAGCTTAAGAAAGTACATATGACTCTACTGTCACAAAAATGTTACAATCGGTTTGAAAGAATGCCTGGGTTCATAATCAACTATGATTATAACAGGTCAGGAGGGGAAACAAATCATTTTACGGTCAAAGGCTGCATTTATCATTTTGGGGGATCTAAAGTCACCTTGCACATGTGAGACAAAGTGAGTGGCAGTAATTTTATGGGCGGTTCTTTGATCTTTTTCACTATGATATTTCCATTTTAGAGAGTATGCGGTGGTTTTCATGTCCCTCGTCTAAAACCCTATTGTGTGGCTTAATGCTCCTTCCATTTTCAGATACTTTAAAATGTGGTTTTACCTTTTTAAAAATGTTGGATAATATTGTAATTGAATGAATGGCAAATAGCAATCCAGTCATTTTCTTATTTTAAAGGATCAGTAATGGGGCTGCCCCGTGATTAAAAAGTATGCTTCAAGCATGACTGCTGCTCATACAATTCAAGGGTAATGAAAAGCCAGTGGGCAGATCAGTGATGTGTGTGATACGAAGCCCATGTTTATGTTGCATTATGAGCTCTCTACTTAGCCAAGCGATCAGAGAAGTCACCTTTGTGGCTCAGACAGCAAATGCTGTAATAAAACTCAGCAGATGCAAGTTGATATTGTAATGAAGCAAAACATTGCAACTCACCATGAGTTAGTTTCATACTGTGCCCCAACTGGTAGAAATACACAGTAATTTCCCAGAATTAAGCTTGATCAGCCAGCTGTAAAAAGTATAGAGATAAAATCCTATGAACTAAAAGCAAAATGTCACAGCCAGCAATCACTGACAGAACTAGCAATAACATTCTGAACACGCATGGAGTTTTAAGGGAGATTTCATCATATACATTTTGTACTTCCTGTCTTTTGTCTTCCCGAAACCAGGTGTGGGGACTGAGCTGGTATTTGAATTGTAAATATGGAAGTATTAAATTTCATTAGAGTAGATCCACAAAAGATAATGTATTCTAAACAAATGTTTAACTGGTAGTAACTTTGCCCTGCAAACTTTATATATAAGTCTACAGAAGCATGTGGCCATCTCTATTGTGCAAATTTGTTATTCTGGACAAATAGAAAGAGAACTTAGTTTTTATAGTGGAGAGGGGGGGGGCTCAGTGGCTTGTTGATCAGAAAGGTCAGCAGTTCGGTGGTTCAAATCCCTTGCGCTGCGTAATGGAGTGAGTTCTTGTTACTTGTCCCACCTTTTGCCAACCTAGCAGTTCGAAAGCATATAAAAATTCAGAAAAATAGGAACCACCTTTGGTGGAAGGTAACAGCATTCCGTGCGCCTTAGGCATTTAGTAATATGCCAGCCATATGACCACAGAGATGTTCCCTAGATTTGGGAACAACAAGCACATATCTTTGAGGGAAACCTTTACCTTTAATCCCTTCACTGGGACTCAGAATCGATTGTTTAAAATACTAAGGTGTTTTATTGACATTGCAATCTAGGTCACAAGTTATCTTCCAGTCCTCTTGCCTTTATTTTGAGGGGGAATTTCTGTATTTTATGAGTACAATAAAGACAAGGTGTTCCATGTTCTCAGGATGGTGACAAACCACTTGACTTGCTTGTGTTGCTATATTTATGATCCTTTGTCAAGATTATAGATGGTAGAAGCTAGGACATACCATTCCACACACAACTTTCCGTGTCTTTCTCATCTACCATTTCTACCTTATCTTTGTGATGATTTGCTAATCAGTACTTCCTTTTCTTCTGCCTGCACTTTTTAAATTAAAAAAAAACAGTAGCAAAGTGGTGTAAATTGGCATTGTAGCTATCAAACATGGAAAGAGGGAAGATATTTTTTAAGTTTGGTTTAAAATGATTATGTGTGCCATTCAGGAATGTAAGCCATACAAACATTGCTATAGGCATAATTCTGGATTGTGGCCATTCTGGGATTTCCATGTAATTTCCTTGGAAGACAGTTGCTTAATCACAAAGTAAACATCTAAAGGAGGCTGATAGGCAGAACCATGATTAAAATGTTATAAAATAAGATATAGTTACACAAGAGAAACTTCCTTAAACACACTTTGAGTAATAGTCAGTGCTTGCACTCCGTAATAAGCCAAACCACAGTATGCGTGTATGAGTCGTGTGAATTCACCTTGCTACTATTAAATCTTGCTTATTCTGTTGTACCATTAAAAGGAACAACTTGTTTCACATTTATATATAAATCTGCTATGTGATGGTAATTAGTTTATAACTGGATTGAAATATTAAATTAGGGCTGCAAAGGCCCAGATAATTAGTAGATAACTGCCAAGAGGTACAAGCCTTCTTTTGCTGCAACTAGTGCTCAACTAGATTCGTAAACTACTGAAATGATAGTAGTTATTGATTGGTACTGATTTTGAACCCATGTAAGTTAGTCAGATGCTGTTCTTTGTAAACCATGGTTTACATGATTTAATCACTAATTAACCCCCACCAAAAAGGAACCCATTTGCTGACTGCATCAGGTATAATATTCTGATGCACTCCCTCTCACCACCTTCTTCTTTTTTTAATTCACATTTAATTGTTTTAAGTTATTTTTGTACAATGTTTTATTTGTGGCACCACTCAGAGTTATTTTCTATTAGACGGGTGGTCATATAAGGAAGAGAGAGAGAGAGAGAGAGAGAGAGAGAGAGAGAGAGAGAGAGAGAGAGAGAGAGAGAGAGAGAGAGAGAGAGAGAGAGAGAGAATATACAAGTTCTTCTTTGTCAAGTAGGTTCCCAATAGTTTTAGAAATAATAAGAATCTCTATACATCTCTACACATACACCAGCTCATTTCAGATATTCAGATAGTGGGCTGGTGGCATCTGTGTGTGTGTGTCTCTCTCTATAAGTGCCACTCCAAATACCTTATGAAAGGATCTCTGATAGAAGCAGAATGATGTTTTTGGCTGTGTGTGTGTGTATATGTGAGTGTTATATAGTTTGGAGATTACAGCTTCATTGGAAGTCTGGGAGGAAATAACGTGGTACAGCAAAGAGGAGTAACTGAGATTTTAAGGGATCAAGAAAAATCCAAGCAGAGGCAGTCGAGAACAGCCTAAAGAAAAGGAAAAACAATTATACAACAAAGGAATCAGCAAATTCCAAAGTCAATGTGTGCGTGTGAAGCTTGTTATCAAGTGACTCACAATCTGGAAAGAAATTGGAACAGAATATCTGCAGGGAGTCTGTTGGAGACAGACTAGGTAAAAACTAGGAGTGAAAGTTTAGAGTGACTAAAATGGTTGCAGCAGCCCTTAAAGAAACAATCCCAAATATTAATAGCAATGATTTAATAGTTTGATTCGGTACATGGAGCTAATAAGGTGCTTACGTAAGGACTCTGTAAACAATGCAGCTGGCTTAGCAGGAAAAGCTTGCTTGTATGTCATAAAATAACTAGTTTTAGGACTTTCTGTTAGTAAAACTAAAGCTCTACTTATGTACTGTACCTGTTGAACAATAAACAAAGTCTGTGAAGGTGAAACATGTTCCTTCTTGTATGTTTACCATCCAAAATAAAACGGTGACAAGCTGAATTGACCTCATGGCCTCTCTGAACCATGAGCTACCCAACCACATTATAATCTAGTGTGATTGGCAAATGTAACCACTAAACTAAGACCAAGAAAAACATATTGTGGCTTCTAGCAAAGTGTAAATTCAATTAGTAATCAATAGGAGGGCTCTTACAGACAGTAAGGAGATTGTACAGACTTACAATCCATAAGAGCAATCAGTTGGATTGATTATAACAAACTAACCAAACATGATTCACACTGGTTTTGACTGTTGCCATACCATTCTAGGCATTGTGATTCATTAAGATTTGTGTAATGAATGGTATAATTGAATAAACCCAGTTGATTGTGTATCATTTGATTAAGTAATGGTTTGTTTCACTGTTATGTGAAGTATAAAACAGTTATTGCAGCTTAGCACAACATGAGCCCAAGTGCATTGCACAAAGTTCCAGTATTCTTCACAAATGACCATTCAGTATTGACTGTGGCTGATGGGAATTGCAGTTCAGCAATTTCTTATTTTTCATCCCTACTACAGAAGACAATCTGCATTGATTGACTGCAGATGGGTCTCACATTTGTTTGCTATTTTTAAATTTCTAATAAATTTGAGTAAGGCAAACATCTATGATAGAAGGAAGAAGAATGAACTAAAAGAATCCTCCAAAAAGGTGAGAAATTTAAGGACAAGTCAAGTTACATAAAGTGCTAGTAAGAATGATTTGTAAAGATGTAAAACTATAGAAGGATGCAGTGTGTTTTTGGTAATAGAAAATAGATTTAGTTGGGCTATTTTTCTTATTTCCTGATTTTATTTTCTAGCTAAATCTTATTTAGTTTTTGGTCTTTCAAAATATGTCTCACTCCCAAAAAAAATTATGTAAAGAGTATGTATCTATGAGAGACCCAATCTGGTCTAGTGATTAAAGCACCAGGCTAGAAACCAGGAGGCCATGGCTTCTAGTCCCACCATAGGCACAAAGTCAATTTGGTAACCTTGGGTCAGTCACTTTTCAGCCCTGGAAAACTGACAACTGTTAACTATCTCCAAAATCTTGCCAAGAAAACTACAGAGACTTTTCCAGACACCAAGAGTCAAATGCTGACTCAAAGAAACACACTAAAAAAGTACTTATGAAGGTAAAAGAAATAATATGAATAATGAAAATCACAGGCAGTTTGTGAATTACTTAATTGACTGTGAACATAACACACTATATTTCAGTATGTGGGAAAAGAGAAAAATGTGGTAATTATGCTTAGGACGTGATGCCCCAGAATAGTGCTTTCTAGTTTGTGTAGTGTTCAGATGTCTACACAGGAATTCCCAGAATTCTTCAGCCAACACTGACATTGAAAACAGGGGTCTGCAAAGTTGGCTCTTTTAAGACTGGTGGACTTCAACTCCCAGAATTCCCCAGCCAGCTATGCTGGCTGGGGAACTCTAGGAGTTGAAGTCCACCAGTCTTAAAAGAACCAACTTTGCAGACCCCTGAATTAGGAGACTGGGAAATCAAGGCCACACAAGCATGATTCCTATAAAATATGGCCCTGCTATTGTGTTTCATATTAAGACACGAATGATGACCTTCAAGTCATAATTTCCGATTTGTGTTATTTCAAAATTTTAAAAAATTGGAACAAAGCTCTGTCGTGTCATTTCATTTACTGGCAATCCTTGACTCACAACAGTTCATTTAGTGACCATTCAAAGTTACAACAGCACTAAAAAGTGACTGATGACTGGTTTTTCACACTTAGGAGCATGGCAGCATCCCCAGAGTCATGTGATCAAACGTCAGATGCTTGGCAACTGATTCCTAATGTCCTGGGGTCATCTGATCACCTTTTGTGACCTTCTGACAAGCAAAGTCAATGGGGAAACCAGATTCACTTAATAACCACGTTACCAACTTAATAACTGCAATGATTCACTTAACAACTGTGGCAAGAAAGATTGTAAAATGGGCCAAAATTCACTTAACAAATGTTTCACTTAGCAACAGAAATGTCAGGCTCAATTGTGGTCGTAAGTTGAGAGGTGCCTGTATTCAATTTGTATAGTCATTTTATCTCAAACTAGTAACTGTAGGCAACAAACAATCAGAAAAAAATATGGGGAAGGCCAGTCCTTGTTATATAAATACCAGCCACATGCAATTTTGCTCCCATGTATGTTAAGATAGAAGTAAGTCCCATGGGGCTTATTCCCTAATAGGTATATCCAGGATTACAGTGTCTGAAGTCATTTAGATATTGGCTTAACATACTGATAGGATACATGTGGAATGCCAGATGCTGTTAACTAGCACCCCCAACTAGTATGGCATCAGGTAGCCTATCACAACTTAATACTGTGGGTCTCAACCTTCCTCATGCCATGACCCTTTAATATTTATTTATTTATTTATTATTTATTAATGTAATTTGTATACCGCCCTCTCTCCCGTTTGGGAATACAGTTCCTCATGTTGTGCTGACCCCCAACCATAAAATTATTTTATGTTTTCCGTATTTTTTCAAAAATATGTGTTTTCCGATGGTCTTAGGCAACCCCCATGAAAGGTTTGTTCGGCCCCCAAAGGGGTTGCAACCCACAGGTTGAAAACCACTGACTTAATATATTAAAGACATTGTTTGATACACACTTAACTGGTTTGCTGAAAAAACTAAAGCAAAAATTTCCAAAAATCGTAATGACGGGATTCTTTCATCATGGCAAATTAAAATCAGAGCCACCACATTCACTGGTGAGCACAAGAGGTTGAGGAAACATGATATTATCGCACAAATGATGTGAATTATCCTGATTACATTATTTTCAGGTTGTTGTGACTTGTTATAGATGCCTATCACTGCATTTTAGTCCATTGTCTGAATCTAGCCTCTGAAATTGCATATTCTGTTTTGTACTCCCTGCTTATTTGTAGCAGATAATCAACTTGTTAGGAGTTTTCGAAGTTCATCCTGTTGACATGAAAATTTGACACATTTTATTGGCTAAACAGCATAGGGCTGGGCTATATTTTGATAAAACATTAATCATGGCTTATACATCATAGTGGTTCTATTCACATAATCTGATAACCCAAAGGTATATAAACCACATTATAGTTTAGCACAACCCATGAACCCAATTTGGAACATGTGCAGCTTCCAGACTTTGTGTGACTATGTAGAAGATCCTTTGACGGCAATTGATAAACAGCTAGGATTCTTTCCTCCCATTCTGAGGCAAGAAACACAGGAGGCAAACCTAAACAGGCTTTGAAAACAAATGAACATCACAACATCTCTCAACCCAGTTTGCACTCAAAAGAATCACATTCCTATCTGAACATTTCTCTGCATAGCATGAAATTTTCCAGGTACTTTCCCCTAAACTGCTGAAAAGTGCTCTGGTAGAGTTTGTTTCTTTTCACAGGAACGGAGATGCTTCTGGTATTTATTTAAATCATCTGAGGACAATCTGCATCCCTAATAAGCTATGCTCAGCCTCATGTATCTTAGATGTCATGACCCAAACTAATGCACTTACCTAAGCACTAGAATTAATAGGCAGGAAATAATGGAGATGCTTTGCAGGTGACAGCCATCAACAATGAGGCTAATGGACCTATTTGTCCCTTCTATACAACTATCATAGGTATAGCAAAAGAATGTGGCTGGGGGCTGGAAAACCTCTTTCCGGTATTTTATACCTACGCTATTTATATTTCTGATATCTGTGACCTAAAAGACAAGGTTATGGACAGATCATCAAGGAGAAAATCTATTTATGTGGTCATTAAGAGTCAGCAATGGCTTAATGTCACATAATCAATAAATACTGATGTTGATAACAATCTATAAGGCTCCATAAATACTATTCCACAAAATAAGAAAAAGACATTCAGGACACAAGAATGCAATATGTAAATTAAGTACACACTGGTGAGTATCATGGCTAGCCATGATTTGCTGATTGATCTCCATATTGGTATTCTTGACCTGTTTGTGTGACTGGTCAGTGATTCTTGATTTGTCTAGTAGTGTCTAGTGTTAATAAAATAGCAGTTGCTGTGTCCACTATAGACTGCAGACATTGTTTTGTTCCAAAGAATTCACACATTCAAACAAAGGTCAAGATTTATAAGAACTCCGAGCTCAGTTATTAAGCTCAAATGTAGTCACAGGACATTTCAGTATAGAAGGCACACTTAGTTTGATACTAAGGATGTACAGAGAAATAACACCACCTGGTCCAGAAAGAAAAATTAAGGCTTCTCTGTTGTAAGGTAAGACCCTGAGGGCATTACAGGTTGTTTTTAGAAAAAGGAAGTTCTTCCCAATCTCTAGAAACAGTCGCTACGTTAACACCTGGATCCCCAGAACTCAGATTTCTCCATGCTTCTATTGGCCCTGATTTTTCTGCTGTCTTGGCTAAAGAGTGATACATAGCATTCACCAAACAAGACCAGCCAAGATGGGATGTGGGAAAGTATTATAAAGAAAGGCCCAGAAGAAATAGAGCAGTCAGGCATATCTCAGCTGAAGAAAATCCAGGGAACGACCAAATGAAGCAAAGTCTCTTTAGCTGTTATCTAGAGATAATTCAGATGTTTGCAGTTCAAACCTGATAGCCCTGAGATCTATGAAGTCAAAGGCATACTTTTTCAAACTTTGTGCACTCATTCGGAACAGTGTATTTTTGATACCCTAAGGGAGAACAAGAGTTGTTATCTTCAAAATACGATTGTTGCCCTCTGCATAAGCAGAAGTCCAAGGGAAAACATTGCAAAACATTCAGTTCCTTATATTCGTCAGAGATCACAGGGGACATAAAGACAACGAAACTCATCCCTTTTGTGAAACAAATGGCTGTGATTTCTTAACATCAGCACATGGAATGTACTGATATAAAGGGGGTACTAGCATTTTCAAGTTTGTTATTTAAATGCATTTCTCATTTGGGGCTTAGGAAAACCTACTTCCCACTGTGGCAAAGGCTGTTTTAAGCCCAGGTACTAATGTATTTTTCTAAACCAAAGAGATTTATTGTTTTAGGAACTGAGGTAGAATGCCTCCTAGATGAAGATGTGAAAAACACAATTTTTTTAAAAAAAACAACCTATATTTGTTTTTTCTGATCTTGAAACATATGGTTAAATATGCTAATAGTTTGTATAGGTTAATATACCTATAAAGTACAGAGTATGGAATATAATAACAGGATTGCTCAAAGGCAATAAGCTTTGGGAGAGAAAATAGAACTCAGAATGGCATTTTATAAGCATTTAGGTTCCAGAAAAGGAAGCATTCCATTCCAACAGGAAACTACCTTTGTTCCTTCTGTCCACATACTTTCTCTAAACACAAACAACAACAACAACAACAACAACAACAACAACAATAATAATAATAATAATAATAATAATAATAATAATAATAATAATAATAATAATAAAGTTGAATTTATTAACCGCTCCCTCTCCCCACAGGGACTCGGGGCGGTGCACAGGGAGAATAAAAACAATAAATATACAAAATACATACAATGGTTCTATACCTTGAGTTGCAAGAAATCTGTGAAAGAGGAAACCTCTTGAGAAGAGAGCCGATAACTAAAGACTTATTTGTCAGATTCATTTTAAAAGCATCATGTGCATTCCAGCACGATTTGCTGCCTTACATATATCACCAAGAGGAGACTCTGGAGACACCCAGTGCTGCAAACCCCCATGAGAATGCCACTTCTCTTGCTAAGTTTCTGCTTCTTACATTCTACTTTTAGCTCTGTCTCACAAAATAGTGAAATACTCAAAAAACATTGTCTTCCACCATTTCCCTGTCCTTCCTGCGGACATGGTTTTCTACATATTACAGAGAAATCCATGTAAAAAATCTACATTCTGACAGGTCCCATCAGGAGACACCCCTCTCCTGATCATTCTGGACAATTCACCAGCCAATTTCCTGCTGAACAAAGGAAAATTGCCCCATTGTTTAGGAGGAGGAGGAGGGGGGGGAGAAGGAGGAAGAAGAGGAGGAGGAGGAAGGAGAGGAGGAAGGAGAGGAGGAGGGAGAGGAGGAGGGAGAGAAGGAGGGAGAGAAGGAGGAGGAGGAAGAAGAGGAGGAAAAGGAGAAGGGGAGGGGGAGAATGAGGGGGAGGGGGAGGAAGAGGAGTTGGTAGAGGAGGAGAAGGAGGAAGAGAAGGAGATCATCAATAATTTTGACTTGCTAAAATTGTAGGTCTAAATCTAAAATAGAATATTACCCCATCACTCATGCCAAGAGGAAATGAAATACATAACGAAATACTTCCTTCCTTTTGTGGTCAGCACTCTCAGCAGAGGCAGAACCTAGCCTGTTTGGTGATCTCAAAAGCTACCATTTGACCTCCACAGCTTTTAGATTGGGAAGTGGGAAAAACATATGTCCGAAGAAGGAATGGCAAATCTCCATACTGCTGCCAAGATAGCAGATATGGATACAGTCAACAAAGACTTGGCTCCATTCATGGGCATCGTTATCATATTTTATCCTACTAGGAAGTTCATCTGTGTGGTTTGGCAGCAGTCCCAGGATCCCTTGCCAAGGAAAGGAGGCAATGACCAGTGACAGCAGCAGATAAAACCTTTGCATCATACTGCATAAAGACTTGAGGCAATCCTGCTTGTATTCTAGAGAAAATTCTTCCATTTGAATTTCCAGTCTGAAATTAGTGTAAAGTCTGCAATTCTATAATAATTAATCAGGAATGAGTCTTCATTTTGAACGGACATATGTAGGGGAGCATGGAATAGACAAAGAAGATAGTGCTGTTAATGTCTCTCTTGCTTTTTTCTCATTATTTGTCCTATAATTGGAAAAAGTTAAGTAATGGATTATTATCCTGTGTATCAGTTTTTACTGTGCCTTAATTTTTGCATTGCCTTTTTTATTGAAAGCCTACAGTAGGATTGAAAGTCATGAGTCACTGGTATTACTCATTCTGTCAACCAGACATCAGCTGCTCTTTCTCAGAAAATTCTTTATGCTAGACATGTCCTCAGATTGGCAACTCATGAACATCTCTGGAATTCAGATTGGGGAATAAAAAAGAAAGAAAATAGTTAGGTTTCAAACATTGTTTCTAGCTACTTTGTTATTTTATATGAAAACAGCATAGGAAATTAGACGGCTAGAAATAAGGTACAAAGGAGTGACTGAATAATACAAATAGAAACAAATAGCAGAACATAATAACAGAGTTGGAAGGGACGTTGGAGGTCTTCTATTCCAACCCTCTGCTCAAGCAGGAAACCCTAGAGCAGGGGTGTCCAAACTTGGGACCTTTAAGACTTGTGGACTTCAACTCCCAGAATTCCCCAGCCAGCATAGCTGGCTGGGGAATTCTAGGAGTTGAAGTCCACAAGTCTTAAAGGTCCCAAGTTTGGACACCCCTGCCCTAGGGCCTAGATCATTTCAGGCAAATGGTTATCCGATCTCTTCTTTAAAACTTCCAGCATTGAAGTGCCCACAATTTCTGGAGGAAAGTCATTCCACTGATTAATTGTTCTGCCAGGAAATTTCTCCTTGCTTCTAGAGTAATCCTACCTTGATTAGTTTCCATCTATTGGTTTTATCCTGCCTTGGAGTGAAGGGGGGGGAGGCTTTGGAGAATTGTTTACCTTCTCTTCTTTGTGACAGCCCCTTAGATATTGAAACACTGCTTTCATATCACCCCTAATCCTTTAGATCTAAATTAGAACTTGTAATTTCTCTGATTATGTCTAACGTGTCCTTCTACAACCTGAAATGATTCAAATATTCTGAATGGATTCAGCAGCATGTGGAAATATATACCTGTGTTTGGGGTTGCAACTCAACGGACTCAAGCTCAACCCGACCAAGACCGAGTGGCTGTGGTTTCCTGCTGCCCGATTCAACCAGCTGATTCCATCTCTGGCCATAGGGGGCGAACATCTTGCCCCTGTGGATGGGGCGCGCAACTTGGGTGTCCTCCTGGATACCCGGCTGTCCATGGAAGATCATGTGACAGCCGTGGCCAGGAGGGCGTTTTACCAGGTTCGCCTGATACGCCAGTTGCGCCCCCTATTGGATCGGGACACCCTTCGCACAGTCACTCATGCTCTCGTGACATCCCGACTGGACTATTGCAACTCTCTCTACATGGGGCTCCCCTTGAGGTGCACCCGGAGACTTCAGTTGGTCCAGAACGCAGCCGCGCGAGCAATAATGGGAACCCCTAGGTTTACCCACGTTACACCGCTCTTGCGCGAGCTGCACTGGCTACCTGTCGTCTTTTGGGTGCGCTTCAAGGTGTTAGTTATCATCTTCAAAGCGCTCCATGGCTCGGGACCTAGTTATCTGCGGGATCGGATCCTGCCCCATACATCCTCACGGCCGATTCGCTCCCACAGAGAGGGACTTCTCCGGGTGCCGTCCACTAGACTTTGTCAGCGGGCAACGCCCAGGGGAAGGGCTCTCTCTGTGGCAGGCCCTGCCCTCTGGAACGACCTTCCCCCCGACATTAGAACAACCACGGACCTCCGCTCCTTCCGCCTAAAACTAAAAACACATCTTTTTCGCTTGGCCGGCCTAGGGTAGTCTCTTTTAAGGTTAGGGGATATTATAAGGGATTTTAGCGCAGGGTTATTTGTTTAATCTATTTTTATTTAGTTTAGTCATTTATTTATATTTGTATTTTTAATTTTGTACTTTGTTGATTTTAGTTGTTTTTAATTCCCTGTGCCCCGCCTCGAGTCCCTTCGGGGAGAGAGAGCGGGTTAGAAATAAAAATTATTATTATTATTATTATTATTATTATACAACTCATAACTAGCAAAGTACCATCTGCTCCAGCCAAAAGCTATGCTGGCAGACAATTATAGGTGATGCCCTCCTAATCCTTCTAGATTTAATTCTACAAAGCATGTGACCTACAATTACAATACAATGGATTCTGCCTGTTATCACACA
This sequence comes from Rhabdophis nuchalis, assembly GCA_039707465.1. Lineage (NCBI taxonomy): Eukaryota > Metazoa > Chordata > Lepidosauria > Squamata > Natricidae > Rhabdophis > Rhabdophis nuchalis. The sequence goes on from CM077644.1 coordinate 111,208,552, forward strand.
TTTTGTGCAATGTGGTTTTACTAAAGAAGAGAAAGATTTGAATTTCACAGCTTTCCAGCTATGTGTATATTAGATGAAGAGATTCTGACACATCAAGAACTGTGACTACACTTTTTTAATAAAAAGAATGGCATACAAGGCAGGCACTTTGTTTGTAGTAAAGCATAATTTGATAGGTTTTCAAAGGAAGTGGGAAATGTACCTTATCTACTGTTTATGCCATCCATAGATTGAACGGTGCTTGTTTTGTAAAACCTAGCAATTTGGGAAACAAATTCATGATACAGCGATTGTAATGTGTTGCCTAAATATGAATTGGTCTTCTGGGCAAAAAATGGTTCACTGTTGGGGATGTTGACAGGATATAATTCTGGTCCAACCAGCTCAACGGTGAGATGAAACCAAAGATAGCCAGGATTAACTTTGGTCCTGATCATAGACAAATAAATTGTTCTAGTTTTATCTGGGACTTTGCCAAAAGACACAAGGCGTAGAATGTTACAAAGAAACCTTCCAGTGAGCTGAGATACAGAGGAAGGTGTCTTTCTAGATACTGTTTTTCTTTCATTGTCCTGAAATCTTGTCTAGCATAGGCACAGGTGGAGGATGTAAGGAACTGCAGTTCCAGCAACTTCTGAAAGACCACAGTTGCTCAACCACTCAACCGTGTTCTAAAGAGAAGGGGAAAAAGAGATACTATTAGGGCACTTGTAAACAGTAACATAGAAACCAAATCATATGAAAGACTATCTCCAAGTGACATTCCTTCCATGTCCATAAAGAAACTCAACCACAGAAGATAATTGCCCAGGAAAAAGCTTTATCAGCTGGCTTTCTATGCCGGACTCATGTGCCATTTTCTATATTATGGGCAGGGGGGGATCTATTCAGCAGAAATCTTTTTTTCTACAAAAGACCTGGTCACATTTAGTTTCTTAAAGCAGAACCATTGCCCCTCTGCACTGATATCCTTAACATCTACTTCTCCCCCACATTCCTCACTCTATTCCCAGAAGTGGATCTCTTTATTTTCCAGCCTGCAGTAATTTTCACATAGGAATTGCTTTTCTATTTTAAAAAAATGCACTGAAAAAAACAATTTGTCTTCATATCACCAGATTTCCAAATATTTTTGTTTTTGGATTTGTAGCAGCAGCTGCTTCCATAATTATTACAGGATAATCAAGGTATTCTTCCAACACTGGAAGTCTTTAAGAAGATGTTAGATAGCCATTTGTCTGAAATGGTATAAGGTTCCTGTCTAGGCAGGGGGTTGGACTAGAAGACCTCCAAGGTCCCTTCCAACTCTGCTATTGTATAATTATTCGAAGAAAGATATGATGTGGACAGTGGACTCCTCCTTTTCTGCATCTTCTCTTCAGAGAAGAGAAATCTAGCATCCCTCTCTTCTTATCAGGGCAAATATCCTATGATGATAACTCAAGGGAGAGTTTTCTGACTTGGAATTCCTGAAATTTACATAGTAGTCCCTAATGTATCAGGGAAGGATGCAATTCTCTTTTACTAAGCAAGAAATCAGAGATCAGCAGTTCTTCTACATTAACCAACATAGAATATGGGTTTGTAATCATGGGTTTATCTAAGACTGCCTTTGCCACCAAGCAGTAGATAGCTATGCTAATGAGAGATCCATAAGCAAGATTTCTGAAAGCTAGAACTATGCCTGCTACATATTTATCTATCTCTCCCATTCCTTAAACCAGCTTGCTTTCCTCTCATCAATGCTCACTGAAAATCTTACTGCCAAACCATACATGGTATGAGAGGAAGGACTGAGATACCAGCTCATCAGCCCAAGATGAGACCATGCTCTCCACTTGTCTACTTATCACTTGACTTATTTACCAACTGATTTTTAATCAACCTACCTCGGTGATAAACTGAGGAAATAATGCAGCTTTTGAGTGATGTAACACAATTGCTAAGGTATGTGAATGCCTGTGATAAATGTCTTTATCATTAAACCCAGAGGTTCTCTGAGGGACAGATTATCTGCAAAATTACATCAATTGATTGATTACTGTGGACTCTTAGAGATCACATACTGTATATAAATATTCTTCCTGATGTTGCACCAAATGAGCTTCCATTATTTATTAAGACTATGCCAGGTGGCCAGGCTTTGACTTAACAAAGCACCTTGTGCCAAGGAGACACTGCTGTTCCCCTTGACGAAAGGCACCAATGGCATGATTACTGATGACAAAGAGCCTTTTGTCAATTCTGAGATCTCCTCCAGTGTGACCAATGGATGGAGGTTCTCCTGTTCCCGCTTCCAGCAGCTTCACTTCACTGTGAGGAACAGGAAGGGCTGTGTTATATCACAAAGTAGTTCCAAGGGGGTGCTTTACTTGACACACAGTTGAAGTGAAACTTGTGCAGCCTCATTATTCAGTACTTGCTGATGAATATATGAACTCGCTCCATAGTTCATGGGAGTGGGGGAGGTAATAGTGTTCCCTTTAAACCTGCAGGTGATAGATGTATTATGAGATTGGCCTTAACTAGCTCATGGATTGTGTCAAAAAAAAAAAGTCAGCTAGAATCTTAGAACCAAAGGATGTTATTTTCCTATGAGTCCATTCTACTGCTGTGCTGCTACCATAGCTAATTTGAATTCTTGCAAAACAGGAATTCAAATTAAAGAAATGAGGTCTATTTTTGCCACTTTGCTACTCTAGATAGAACTTCATCTCACTGATAGCCCGTTTCCCCTTCTGCCAGATGGCTTAGTCAAACTGAGAAAGGCTTAAACAGATTGACTCAAATTCCTGTAATTGTCATTAGCTAAGTGATAATAGCCTGGCATTGCTCAAATCTTTCCCACTTCAAATACTCTCATGTTTCGCAGAGAGGGGAAAGTCATTCTGCCCTGAATGATATTCAAGGCCCATCTATGTAATCTGAGAGTGAGGAAGTGCTTAATGTATCTCAACACATCTGGAAACAGGTGTTATCTCTCCCTCTAAAAACAGCTTGTTGTAAAGGATTATTTTGCTTCACTCTAGAGCTGTTATGGCTTTCATAACCGAGAACGTGTTTGCATTCTGTAGCTTGTTCCGTCCTGCTCTCATATTTGCATGAATGCTTTTTTTTAAATGTTCCATTACGTCTGTGTGTGCCAGTTTATGCCATGTGATAAGAACCAGTGCCAAGGGGTTGGTCAGTGACATTATCAGCCCTAAGTTCATAGAAACAAGAGAGGCTGTTAAAAAGATATTAATTACCTCTCTGCCTTGCTCCAAGAAATAAGGGAGTATCCAAAGAGCCAAACGGAAAGAATTGATTGGTTAAAAGGAAAAGGTACCATTTTCTCTTGCTGTTGCAATTTGGAGAGACACTAAAACATGTAGTATGTGGACCCAAACATCTTGATTCTGATGCACCAACCTATTGACAAAACATTGGTCAATTGTTTCTCTTCCATCCTATTCATCTCATGATCATTTTCTCCCCCTAGAAAGATGCTATGAGGAAGGGAGGATTTGCTTAAACTTTACAGTAAGCAGAAGATACCATGAAAGGGCTACATGGAAGATGGCTTGCCTTGCTCTTGCTTCTGAATTCCTGATGATCAAGGCCACAGTTTACATAGTTACCTGAGAGAATAAAATTCTTTGACCTCAACAGAATTCATTGCTGAACAGGCATACATACTGTAGGCAGAAAACCATTCTTAAGTTAATATTTGAAATCCTGAGGTAGATGTGCATTTCTGGCAGAGTGAGATAAATCAGACAAAAGAGGAATGGTTTGACCTTTAAGGATCACATTCTTCTTTTTAAAAAAAACAACAACAGAAAGCTTCATGAGAAAGAGAGGGGTTTTTCCAAGTTGCATTGTTTTTCAGATTACAGTCCATTTTACCATTTCAGGGTTTTACCATTTATTCTTTTTAACATGCATACCAGCCCCATATTAAATTACCACAGGGTCCATTTTGCCGCATTCATCTGCACTGTGCATTTGCTCATAATGGGCATCATGGCCAAGTTATTTATTTCTGTTCGAACTCTCACAACTTGTCTTTCACTTATGTGGTGTCGCAATCTACAAATAGCAGCCTGATGTCTTCTAGACTTCAGAATTCACAAACCTCCATCATTCTAGATAGTTCATAGTTCCAAATGGATATGCCAGGAAAGAGGTATATTTCATCATGCTGAAATTGTACAAATTTGTCTAACCCTTTTGTTAACTTTTTTCCTGAATGTCTTCACACATATGCAGTCCAAAGCCTTACACGTATTTGGTTATATAAATGTAGGATTAAGTTAGGACTTAATCCCTAATGACCATACCATTTGAAAATGATGGGAGCTGGTGTCCAATGCATTTAAAGGACACCCAGTTTAAAGAAAGCCATATTTTTCAGGATATTCAATAATACAATACAATACAATAGCAGAGTTGGAAGGGACCTTGGAGGTTTTCTAGTCCAACCCCCTGCCTAGGCAGGAAACCCTATACACCCAAGCCTAAATTAACCCAGGGGTGAAAAGCTACTGGTTCAGACCAGTTCACCCAAACCAGTAGTAAAAAATGCTACCGGTTTGGGTGAACCAGTAGTTCCAACAATCAGCTGGTGAAAATCTGCTGTGATGCATGATTTATAGTAGCTAGAATTGACGGATTTCCTGCTTTCTAGCTAATCTAAGTCACATGGCACAGCGGATTCCCCCTCCCCCCGCTGTTCTACTTATTTTTACAGACTTGGAAGGCCTCAAAATGTTCCTTTTTTAGCGTTGCGCAGGTGGACCTCAGGCATGCATGCCGCAAATCGCACATGCACAGGCAAAGCATGCGCTCAGTAGGAGACTCACCAAACCGGTAGCACTTCAGTGGATTTCACCACTGCACTAACCAAGATATGTAATACGATCTACCCACTCTGCAATCCTTAAACTTCATTCTAAATAATGTGGGAACCTTGGTCACAAAGGTTTTTCCAATGCGTGGTTAGATACATATAAATTAACTGGTCTTTTCTACGTTAGTCATGATCATAAACCCTACATGTTTTTAAAGTTAAAAATAAACAGATAGGAACGTTTTCTGTACCAAAGGATGAGACATTCATGTGACTATGTAAACAGCAGAATTTTATTGGATAAATATTTTGCTACTCAGTGGTTTACTATTTTGGAAATTATGCAGGTCTTTTTTCCTATTTCTCCTTTCTCCACCTCTGTAATATTTGCTTCCAGCTTGTTAAAATGCTGTTCCTTTGTAAGGCTTGTTTTGTTCTTCTAACATTAAAAAAGGGCGCCTTGTGACTTGGTTGGAGATCAAACATATTAATATTCTCAATCAATCAAAACATTGCCATTTCTTCCTCTGGATTTAATGCAAACATTACTTAAGTAAAACTGCCATATCTGGGGTAAAATCCAGACAACCATTAAGTAACTGCAAAGATGTGCAGAAAATGAAGCAAGTTTGCTGTGCTCTAGCTGAAATCTGGTAGGATTAATTCTTGATTAATCCTACCAGATTAATCCTACCAGGGGGTTGGACTAGAAGACCTACAAGGTCCCTTCCAACTCTGCTATTGTATTATTGATTAAATTACTATCTATGAATTCATAGAAGGATTGATCAAAAACAAATATTTCCTGCTTTGTATGCCAAATTTCACCAAAGTGGCACCTTCTTGATTCTGGGAATTGTATTCCATTGTGTCTCCCAGAATTCTTAACCTACATAACCAAAAGCCTGGCTGGGTAAGCTATGGATTGTCTCAACATGTTTGAAATGTTCTAGATTGCGAAGGCTGTTGAATTACTAGTTCCAATATAGCTGTTAATATTCTTGGCAAGATTGGTAAATATTCTTCTCAAACAATGAAGCCAGTTGCATTAAAAAGCCACACGGATTACAGCAAAATTAGATGAACAATTAGCCTCTCAATATTTTCCCTATCAGATGTATAATTAGTGTTCCATTCTGGCTAAAGTTCTGTGATTTTCAGTCCACCAAATGGGAAGCGGAGGGAGAAGCAGGAGTATTTTTGTCTAAACAAAACTCCTCAATTTCAAGGAAGCAGGACATACTATGCACATTTCTGGCAGTGCAGTATCATTGAGATCTATGGAGCTTCAAGTTCTTTTAAAAGAACTTGAAGCTCCATAGGGTGATTATGGGTGCCCCAAGGCAAACCCACGTAACACCTCTCCTGCGCGAGCTGCACTGGCTGCCTGTGGCCTTTCGAGTGCGCTTCAAGGTACTGATGACCATCTTTAAATCACTCCATGGCTCGGGGCCTAGCTATATACGAGACCGCCTCCTGCCCCATACATCCCTTCGCCCGATCCATTCCCACAGAGAGGGCCTTCTTCGGGTGCCGTCGGCCGGGCAATGCCGGTTGGCGACACCCAGAGGAAGGGCCTTCTCTGTGGCAGGCCCGGCCCTCTGGAACGACCTACCCCCCCGACCTTCACACAATCTTGGACCTCCGCCTCTTCCGCCAACGTCTTAAGACGTACTTATTCCAACAAGCCGGCCTAGGATAGCCCCCCGTTTCTGACTTTTTAAGGAAATTTGTAATTTGGTAGGGTTTTTAATATTGGGTTTTTAGCACGGGTTAATGAATTTAATTACATTTTAATTGATATTTATTGTATTTTGTGTTTTTAAGATGCCTGTGCGCCGCCCTGGGTCCTAACAAGGAGAAGGGCGGGGTATAAATTTAATAAAATAAATAAATAAAAAAACTGTTAAGAATTTCCATGTGTTGCTCATCAGACAAGTTAATGTAAACCACTGTAAAGCTGTTACAACGTTGTGGAAACCAATGCAGTATCTTTAAAAATGTAAAAGTTGTAATAATGTATGAGGATTATGCAACTACAAGAAGTTAGGTATGAATGAAAAAGAAAAATACAATTTCCTTAAATTGCAGCAAATTAAATCTTATTTTTCAGACATAATGTTTACATTAAATTATAAATATGATTTTTAAATTGATATTAAAGTGTACATAATACTGTATATGCACAACATGCAGGCTTTGTCAACCATATGCCATTCTTAGAATATATCTCTTGCAGGATAGAAATAGGAAAGAAATATGCATATGGATTAAACTTTAGAAAATTTGTCTGCTCCAAAAACATATGGCTGTCATCCTGATTTCTCTTTGACATTAAATTATAAATATGATTTTTAAATTGATATTAAAGTTTACATATTACTGTATATGCACAACATGTCAACCCATATGAAATTGAAAAAACTCAACTACCTGGTTTTGCACAATACGTAAGTCTCAAAGTAGTTAACAGCATTTTAACCTAACATATTGTGTGAACTCCCTACCCAAAATTTTTTGCCTCAGAATGTTTTCCAAAATGAGAAAAGGGAGCCATGTTGATATAGTGGGTAATAGGTTGATCAAGAAACTAGGAGACTGTGAATTCTAGTTCCCCTGGGCTGTCCCCCAAGATTGTTGATGAAAATAGGAGATGGAAGGAATATTGGTATTAAGTTTCATATAAAAAGAGGAGGAGGGAGGGGGAGGATCAATAATTTTGACTTGCTAATGAATTGTGGGTCTAACCTAAAAAGAAAAAAAATCTAGGTTTAATCACTGGAAATATTGTATTGCTGTCATGAATTTTAATCATCTATAACAGAGGTTCCCAAACTTGCCAACTTTAAGACTTGTGGAGTTCAACTCCTAGAATTCTCCAGCCAGCATAGCTGGCTGGTGAATTCTCGGAGTTGAAGTCCACAAGTCTTAAAGTTGCCAAGTTTGGAAACCTCTGATCTATAAGTTAGCACATTCGAAATCATACTAAATAATAATAAAGGCTAAGATTGATGATGATTGCAAACTGTTATTGGAGACAGAACTGTAAAAAAAACACAGGCAGAGGATAAAAAGCAGCAATATATTATATGTGGGGAATGAGAAAGGATGCTTTCTAGTGTGGGGATCAGGCACTGGTAGAAGTGCGAGGATTATTGCTGTGCAATATTGTATTGCAAAACTTGTTGGGCTAATTTAAAGAGACAGTACATCAAGATCTGTTTTTACATCACCCTCAGTGTATATTTATAAACCTACTTTCCACTATTATGTGTTCTACTTGGCAAAGAAAAAGGTGGAAGAGCTGGCAGAGGACAATGTTCTGCTTGAAAGTATTCACTACACAAAGGGCTTTCTCTTCAGCTTCAAGAGAAAGGGCCACAAGAAGGAAGAACAGAGCCCTGGAAATTCCTTTTTAAAAGTTAGCAACTTGGGCAGCCGTCAGGATTGGCATGAAGGAGAGCAGATTACAATTTTGCCACAGTTTTTATTTAAACTTTGGCAATTTCATATTAGAGAGCCAGTTCGATGTAGTGGTTAAGGCATTAGGCTAGAAACTGAGAGATCATGAGTTCTAATCCTACCTGAGGCACAAATCAAGCTGGATATCCTTGGGAGGGTCAGTCCCTCCCAGCCCTAAGAAGGAGACAAAGGCAACCCACTTCTGAAAAACCAACAAAACTGCAGGGACACATCACATTTTTCTTTTGGGGGGTGAGTGAGCCATATTATGAAAAGCCAAGAAAGAGTAAGTAGTAACTAGGAAATGAAATTAAAGTCAGGAAATATGGGGGGGGGGGGGGGACACAATTAAATCTAGTTTCCATCAACACCATTCACTGTATCCTTCCATAGTTTTATATCTTTACGAATCATCCCAAGTTGCACTTTAATCTCTCATTCATTGAGACAAGAATAAAAGATAATACAATAATACAATAATACAATAATACAATAATACAATAATACAATAATACAATAATACAATAATACAATAATACAATAATACAATAATACAATAATACAATAATACAATAGCAGAGTTGGAAGGGACCTTGGAGGTCATCTAGTCCAACTCCCTGCCTAGGCAGGAAGCCCTATATCATTTCAGACAAATGGCTATCCAACATCTTCTTGAAGACTTGTAGTGTTGGGGCATTCACAACTTCTGGAGGCAAGCTGTTCCACTGATTAATTGTCCTAACTGTCAGGAAATTTCTCCTCAGTTCTAAGTTGCTTCTCTCCTTGATTAGTTTCCACCCATTGCTTCTTGTTCTGCCCTCAGGTGCTTTGGAGAATAGTTTGACTCCCTCATCTTTGTGGCAGTCTCTGAGATATTGTAACACTACTATCATGTCTCCCCTAGTCCTTCTTTTTATTAAACTAGACATACCTATACCCATTGAATCAAGCATGTTTTTCTCCCCAGCTTCCATACACAAGTAACAAAAGTAATGCCAACCTATGCAATCCTTATTATATTGTCATTCAGTTACTTCTGACGTATGGTGACTCAATGAGCAGCATAACACCATATTGCTTGTTTGTGTTCCTATAAACTTATCCTTAAAGATAAGTATTTAATTACACTGACGTGTCTGCAATCGGTCTGGACTTAACCTAGTACAGAATTGATTTTTTTTTGTTCCAAAGCTTTCTCAGCAAAATTCTACAGCACATAGTTCAAAGGCATTACTTTTCCACCCTTGTTAAGCTTTTCCGATGATCAGGCTTTCATAACCATATAATTTTTCCAGCGGTTGGTTCAGTCACACATAACCTACTGATTATTTGAAAAAGAACTTTGTATTAATATTAATAAACATACTGTCAGCATTCATTGGTGCTGTAGCTTTAATCATTTGTATGATTGGTCAGTCAGAAGACGTTATAAATTAGCTAGATTTGATTGTTTTAGAGCCTTTACATTTTGCTGGGAATACAGAAATAAATCAATTAAAACAGTTTTTGTGGCAACGATGAAAGATTTTGTTTATTAGATGTGAACCATCTCACTGTCTTCATTATCTCAAAAGTGCATCCATTTGAGTGTATATTATAAATACGGTTATATTTTAATCATTTTAAATTAAATTAATGGATCAGTCAATAAAGGGCAGCCAGTTAGCAACTAAACACTCTAATGAGTTGATTAAAAAGCATTGGCACAACTCAGAAAAATGAAAAAGCTTTAAAAATGTGAAAGGGGTTTAAGCACAGGATTAACTCTTTTTTGTGGAATGAATGAGATTTAAATATGAGTAACTTTGACTAGATCATTATGTCAGATAACTCCCCTGTTGGAAAAGATTCTTTAGGTACTCACCACAAATGTTACCCAGACAGGGAAAAGGCATGTAAGGATTTGTTAACACAGTGCACTTAACAACTAACCAGACAACTATATTTTATTCCAGCAAGTTATGTTACACTCAGTCCAACTGTAATTCCACAATCCCTTGCAAATTGATGCTGATGGTATTCCATATCAAAACTTACTAAGAGATACCAAGGTACATTATCACTAAGTTAGATGATGCTTCAATATATTGTACAAATGAGAAAACTACAGTGAACATATTGGTAGCTTATTCAACTAACCCCAGGCAAACTGAACCATGGTTTAGCTAATATATATCCATACCTTTATTAGATGACCAGAAGGAGAACTTCAGTCTTGTCAGTTAGTCTTGTTCTTTTATATATGCTGAAAAGGTTGTAAGCAAGATGGAAAATAAATTTTATTTTACATGAGAAAGTTATTTTTTATAAAGTGACTTTTATAAAACATTTTATCAAATCTGAGAAATCCTATTCTAGAATGTTTCAGTAGATACATGCAATCCTTCATGAAAAAAGTAGAGAGCATTTATTAAAATGTTATCCCAGTATATCAATAAAAGAAGACTTTCATTTGTCAATCATGGTAATTTCCCAGCAAATATATTTATGCTTTGTTTTTTGTTTTCTGATGTTATGTTATGCTACACTTCGCTGCACTATTTAGATTTTTTTCCACATGCCTTTATTTACCTAGAGTTACTCTGTGGAAAGATGGGTGGACAATAAATTTAATTAATTAATTAATTAATTATTAAAGTTTTATTTTAAAATCCTCAATTATTACAAAGGGAATACTATTGAAGGAATGGACATTTTCCTGTATTGTATTCCTTCCCAGAAACTGAGAAACTTCAATGAGAAAGTACCAAATCATGTCCTCTTTAAAGTAACAAAGTAAGTGTTGGTCTTACAAAGCTTAGAACTTGCAACTGGAGCATATTCTTGTATATCATATCATCATTGTTATCATTGCTAAATTAGACCTTGGGCCTCCTTCAATAACTTGACTCAACTTTTATACTGTATGTCCACAAAGAAAAAGTAGCACATTATGGCTGACTAATTACAAAATTTTTCTTGAGTGCACACCCTGAGGGTTTAGCAAAATATATGTGGTCAATGTTTTATTTATTTATTTAGTTTGTCAAACATGTATGAGATAACAGGTATAAGTATAAACATGAACATAGGAAATTGATACGAATAAATGAGAACAATGGGACAGGGACGATAGGCACACTGGTGCACTTATGCACGCTCTCTTACAGACCACTTAGGAATGGGATGAGGTCCATGGTAGACAGTTTTAAGGTTAAAGTTATGGGGGTTTGAGGATGTAACAACAGAGTCAGGTAGTGCGTTCCAGGTATTCACCATTATGTTGCTGAAGTCATATTTTCTGCAATCACGTTTTGAACAGTTTACCTTGAGCTTGTATCTATTGTTTGCCTGTGTATTATTGCGGTTGAAACTGAAGTAGCATAGCTATAGTGGTATGTATCACTGCTGTGAATCAGGTAACATATCATACTATCACCTTCTTTTCATCCATTTTGAGGTTGAACAACTCTTTGAGAACTTCTTGTTCACACAAGTGTCTAGTTTAATACAGTATTTTATGAATCATGCAACTGAACAAACATAGGAATGACTCCTTGGTAAAAAAAATATTGTTTGCTAATCTGGAACAACTATAACAAGCAGCTTTTGATGACATAAGAGTAATAGTTCAGGGTATGGTGAAACATTGATTTGCTTTTTAGAAGACATTAATTAGCAAAGGTCTCTTTTTTATTTATTTTTTATTTATTTTTATTTTTATCGAATTTATACCCCGCCCTTCTCCTTGTTAGGACTCAGGGCGGCGCACAGGCATTATTAAAAACCATTACAAAACAATATATACTATTAAAAACATATTAAATTAAATTAAACCCCGTGCTAAAAACCCTTTAAAACCCTAAAAAATTAAAATTTATAAATATAGTCAGAAACGGGGGGCTACGCTAGGCTGGCTTGTTGGAATAGATACGTCTTAAGGCGTTGGCGGAAGAGGCGGAGGTCCAAGGTAGTGCGAAGGTCGGGGGGTAGGTCGTTCCAGAGGGCTGGGCCCGCCACAGTGTGACACCCTTCCCCTGGGTGTCGCCAACCGGCATTGCCCGGCCGACGGCACCCTGAGAAGGCCCTCTCTGTGGGAATGGATCAGACGAAGGGATGTATGGGGCAGAAGGCGGTCTCGTATGATGGCTAATTCCCCTACATCGAGATCACTTCTCCACTGTCCAGAGACAAAAATCAGATCCAGCGTGTGTCCCCCCTCGTGAGTGGGGCCCTGAACTACTTGGGTCAGGTCCATGGCCATCATGGAAGCCATGAACTCCCGAGCTGCCTCGGATGTTTCGCCCGCCGACGGCAGGTTAAAGTCCCCCATGACTACCAGTCTGGGAGTCTCCACCGCCATCGTGGCAATCATCTCGAGTAGCTCGGGCAGGGCTGCTGTTACATAGCGGGGAGCCAGGTATACAATGAGCAAGCCCAACTGCCTCCCTAGGCCCCACTTCATGAAGAGGGACTCACAGCCAGTCGTCTGAGGCACAGTGGTCTCCTTCGGCTCCAGACTTTCCTTAACAATAACCGCCACTCTCCCATCCCTGCCTAGGGCCCTAGGCTGATGAAATGCACGGTAGCCTGGTGGGCACATTTCCACGAGGGGTAAACCCCCCTCGGGGCCCAACCAGGTCTCCGTAATTCCCACCAGGTCCGGGTCCCCCTCTGACACAAGGTCATTTATGAGGTGGGCTTTGTTCACCACAGACCTGGCGTTGCAGAACATCAGCCTAGGGCCGGCTCTGTAGTCCCTGACCGCCTAGCCCACGAGTGGAGCACAGGAGGTTGGGGCAAGCGACCGCTCGTAACCAGCGACCGCGAGCCCCTGACCCACGATGGACATCCTGTCTCCCACCGCCCCTGCCCCTCCCCAAGACCAACCGAATGGGACGGCCCTCAATAGAGACGACCCCTGATCCCCCCTCCCTAGTGGACCCCTCCTTTATCCTACTTCCGCCAGCCAGCCCTTTTATAAGATGATGGATTATATTACATTTTCTATTCACATAAAACAAATCTGTGGGTCTGATTTTTGTTTTTAAAGGAATAGAAATGGAAAAGATATATTTTATGTTGTATTTTGGGAAAACTTAAATTCCTCTTATTCTACAAATCCCATCCATATACAGTTTTAATCATGTCAGACCACGCTTAGGTTTTTTTTTATAAAAATCATTCAAGGTTGGCTACACCTACAATCTATTTGGGTTCTGCATGAACATAGACGTGCTTTCTTGCCATTGGTCTGGAAATGGTTTATCATTGCATTTTTCCAGCACAGGCTATTGCTTTATTTTTCCTTTTGATCACCTATTGATCACCTTTGATCAACTTTTAACTTTAGTTCAACCCTATTGATGTCTTGAATTTGCCAAAATTAACCAGATACTAAAACAATATCAACTTTGTTTTAAACCAGCAGGAGAAAATAGTTTGCCAAATCATTCTAGTGAAATGTGCAATCTTTAAAGAGTTACTTTTTAGTTGCAATAAAAGCAACCAAGAGTTTTATGGAACTCTAAAAGCTTATACATTTTATTTTAAAAAATAAATCTTTAGAATTTAAATGTAGACAAAATTCCCTTTCTCATTTGCAATAGATGGTGTTGACATAATTATCTTAAGTGCTGCTAAGTAAATTCACACTCAAACTGGAATTTGAAAACATTGCTTCTACTCAGAGTGAAATAAATAGAAGCAAACTTTTTGACATATTAGTTCAGCAATTTTGTGCTGGATTTGTGTTACATTATCAACAATTGCTGCTACTATGAAGTGTAATTTGCTTTGGTATATTAAAGATTTGACTGAATTATTATGAGCTCCATGGAAAGATGTTTGATGAAGAAAATCTATAAATACATACTTATAAAACTAGTCATCAGAACAGACAGTACACCGTGTATGAATTTTCCAAATGAAGGAGCCAAGTTGAAACATCTAATTTAAGAAGGAGGTGGTGGTAAAATCAAGAAGCCAAGTTAAGGTCAGTTCCAAGAAAACAACTTGAGAAGGCTGGCTACAGTGGAGTAGAGAAACAAGATTGACCCAGCAAAGCAAGAACAGAAGACAATTCAAAATATATCTGGGCAGGACTTAAAATCCATCAATTTTAAGAAAATAGCTATTAAAAAATATAATCATCAAATTTCACCACCAAGTCCTGATGTGCTGTCTCATTGTGGCAAAGTGTGTTCCCAGAAAGGATATAAAAGTAAATGCCAAAAGTATATATTCCCAGCAGAGTCGCCATGACAGTAGCCTAGTTGCCCAGTGAAAGCAAGCAGGCACTTTTATTGAGCACTGACATTATAGGAAGAGTCTACTCTAACAACTAACATTCAAAATCATCAATGGTCTTTCGGTCCTGTGCCTTCAAGGTCCAGCTTTTGCTACCAGAGAGTACAGTAATTGCTTGCACAATTCTGATCTTTTGTGATTTACTCATTTTATTTCTTAAATTCATATTAATGATGAGGAATATGGAATGTTAAAGTTTTAAAAATTTAGCTGGATCTCTGCTCTTCTCCTCCTCCTCCTTCTTCTTCCATTCAATTGTGTCTGATTTTGACAGGGTACATGGACAAGTCCTTGCACTTTTCTTGGCAAGATTTTTTTAGAAATGGTTTGCCTCCTTCCTAGGGCTGAAAGAAAGTGACTAGCCCAAGATCACCTGGATGGCTTTGTGCCTAAAGCAGAACTAGAATTTGTGGTCTCCTCGGGTTTTTAGCCTGGTGCCTTAATCTCCATACCAAACTGGATCTATTTAACTCTTATTAGTCAGTCCTAAATAACAAAAGCTGTCCATCACTTCAATATCTTCATTGTCAATTCTAAGACTGGTTGGTGTACTTTTGTCATTAGTTTGGTCTTCTGCGTATTTCTGGTACTATTTCCTTTAGGATCAAAATAAAGAATTCGTTAATAAACTGGTTAATTAATTAATCAGATTTGTATAGTATCCCATCTCAGGAAAGATAATGCTGATAAAAACCACATTTGATTTAAAAACAAATACAAAAATTATATTAAAATCTATATTAAGATATTAATATCATAAAAACAAATATACAAAACCTGGAGAAGACAAGAATGGCCACCTCAACAATAGAGTCTTCTAAGTGTATCTAAGTGAATCAGCAGTTCCCTGAGAGCCCCAGGCTTGATAATATAATCAGGTCTTCAGGGAGTTCCAGAAAACCCTATCAAAAGGAATTGAATTTATCTAATTTGCAGAGAAGAATGTTTCATTAGGTGAATACCATGGAATAGAAAGTACATCTCCTGGGGTCTACCAAAATAGGTCACTAGCTAATGTGGTATTTGCAGCATGCCCTCCTGACAGATTTAATGAGGGTGGCTAATGTGTCCCTCAGATAGCCCAGCCCTTGCCGCGAAATCTTGCATGCCTGAATGTTCCCATATAGGGAAAATGTTCATGTTTTAACATATCACAAAGAAGCATCAACTGTCTTCTTTGGTGTGTTTTCTCCTTTAAGGCTTAACAATGTCTGACTTTCTCTACCTTCATCAATACTAACTATGGAAGATTTCCGCCTAAATTTGCAATTCATAGAATTAACTTGACCATGAGTGTTTGGGAGGAAGTTCCTTTTCTAATAAAATCTTCAGAACAAATCCCATATATCTGTATTAATAGGTAATGTTCCAACTGTCCAGATAATGTATCATTTCCATTCAGACCTTGCCTCAAACTGAAATGTGGTCATCCATAAAAGTCCAAAATGTTCTCTTCTTTGAAAAATGTGTTTGTAGAATAAACATAAAGAGATTTTACTCTTTCAAATGCTGTACAGTATTTATTATGGTTTGGGACTGCAATGTGTGTTATGTGAACAAACAAAATATAGGGTTGTGAAATTCTATAAAGACAATGGGGTTTTTAAAATGAACAAATTGTATCTTATTTCTGTTTCTCTTTATGTGACCAGAGACTTCAATAAGAAGAGACTTAACATATTTAACAAGATCACTGGGTCAATAGGCTGCCATTATACTTATTATGTGAGTAAATAAGATGGGACCAACAATATTAACATTTTAAAAGTTTGAAGTCAATCAGATGTCCATATCACTAGATGCTTTGGTTTCTTTAAAATAACTCTTTATCATTTTGCTTCAAGGTTATACAATAGGGATTGTCAGCCGGTAACTGATAAGCTGGATAAGATAGCCCATTTTAATCAAGCTGTAATTTAAAAATCACCCCTAGTTATACCTCTAATGTTTCATTCCTTTTATTTTTGTGCCTTCGAATCACTGTTCATTCCTGGAAACTACCTGGACAAATCCCAGTTTTGTTGGCAAGATGCCCAAAGTGGTTTGCCATTGCCTGTCTCCTAGGACTCATATACAGTGACTGGCTCAAGGTCACCCAGCTGGCTTTGTAACACAACTAGAACTCACCATCTCCCAATTTTCACTGCTTAGCAATCACTACACCAAAACTAGCTCACTACATCTCTGAGATACAGATTGCATTTTTAGAAAATATTGGTGAGGGGGGGAAAGAGAGAGATGCAAACAATAAGTGACGTTAATGCCCATTCTGCTGGAGGTGTTGTGTCATTCCCTGGCAATTGATGTATATGCCAGTTGTACTGTATATACACTTTAGTCAAACGTTGTGGTTCTGGTTCCTCAGGATCCTTTTTTTGTCTACATCTTATTAGCTGCAGAAAACTTTGTACATGATGTTCCAAATGATAAACGAGCCTGATTTGTGGATAACTTAAAAATAGCTACTGCTGTGGGGTGGCAAGTATCTAGTGTTTTCTACATCTGCTTCCTCCATAGAGAAAAATTTGTGTGAAACAATTTTTTTCTTGCTCTTTATCGTAGAAATTGTTTCTTCTCCTTATTACACTCGCTGTAATCCTGATGCAAGTGACTGGGCACAGTGACTGGGCACAATGATACAGAAGAGCAAGCTGTTATTATCTTGTCCTGGTGCAGTTGTAAATGCAATGAAGTTCATCAGCCGCTTTCCTTTCTTATTGAGTCTCTGGGCTCTGTGGATCTAAAAGTAGAGTCTAATTTTCTGTCAGGTATTGTGATGCGGTTTTTGGAAAAAAAATGGCAACTGGAATTCTGGAGTCTCTCCTCCCCACTTGCCCCCTGTTTTCAAGGAAACATAGTTTTGAAGAAAACTCTGGTGCAGAAGTTCCTTCTGCACATATATAATACACATATACAAACATACAAACATGTATGTATGTATGTATGTTATTTATGTATGTATTCATTTCACTAAAGATGTTACCAAGTTTGTTAATGAAATGTCTACAGGAAAACCATCAAGCTCAGAGACTACCACCGTTCTAGCATGAGCTAGAAATATTCTCTTCTGTCAACTTTTAAATTATTTGGTAGAATCTCAAATTCTTTTACCTACACATTTCTTTCTCTTGAAAAATAATTTAATCAACGTGGTGGTAGATTATCTTGAAAAATAATTTAATCAACTTGGTCTCAAGTTTTCCATTATATCTATATCTACAGACATTACTAGCTAATGAAAGAAGACTGGCTTGAGTGCTATAGCGTGAATGGATTTAGGATAATTGCCACAATGTTAGAAAAGTATGGTCTGTTGTGCAATGTAGATAAGAAACAAGAAAACTAAGGTATGCTTCACTGATAGTAGACAGATACGTATTATTTCTGAAATTAGTTAAATAAATAGGAAGAGACCATTGATGAGATGAAGCCATAGGCAGTATATATGCATGGAGCTAAACTCATGACATTATGATTTGAAAGGTTGCCAAAATGTGAGAGACAAAGGGATAAGTCAGTATTTATTATTAGAAAGGCTATACAATAATGCTAGTATTATACTGTCAATCAGATAATTGTATCTAATAAGTAACAACCTATGTCAAGCAAACCCAAAAACACAAATATGAACTTTGTTCTTATACAGGAAAAATTGAAGAGAAATGGTATCTTGAAAAGTATCCAATAAATGGCTCACTCCCAAAGATTATATATTTGATTTATTTAGTGTAATGATTCTATTCCAAAATTGAAATATATTGGTAAATTTGGTTTGCATGAAATGGACTGCAAAAAATATTTGTTCTCCCCTATAAAATATTTCTGAAATAGTAGAGGTTTTTAAATCATATTGCATGGTGGAAGCATTTCAACAGACCACCAAACTCATTTGCTCATTGTTAATAACAGTTTTATGTTAACCAACCAGACAGTAGAGTAGGGTCAAACTATTAGACAAATATTAAAAAGTATTATTTTATTATTCTTACTTTCTTTAATCTTGGGAAGTTCCCAAAAGGGAAACCAAATGAATGTAGACTTACCAAATCTTGCATTTACAAGTCAAAACTATAATATGGTTTATATGTTATATAGTATATTGGTTTAATATGATGTATGAGCCCACCAACTGACCACTAAAATAGAACATGTCTGAACAAAAGATAGCTTGGAGAAATGTGCAAATTTAATAAACTAGGGCTTATAGGAAACAACAATGCTAGTTTAAACAAGAGCAACATATGTTCACTCAAATATTTTTATTTTTTATTGTCAAGACTACATTCAACATCATAATTAATGTTAGATTCCATAAATAAATTTTTCAATGGTACTTTTGCAAAAGAGCTTGATATTTTCTCTATATTTTTTCCTTCCAGAGTATGTCATTTCATTGGGTAGTAAGGAGAAGTACTCAATTGCCCAATAAGTAAAAATAAAGAAATACATTTTTGTACAGTTCTTATTGCTAAACATTGCTGGGGGGGAAAGTTTATGACATAGTGGCAAATTCATACCAATTTATTTATGAAAGCTGTTCTCTCCTCCCAAACAATGCATCTAACTCTTGCCTGCAGCAGAAATACACAGCCCAAGAGAAATGTTAATAAAGTAATTGTCTAAATTGTACCTCTCTCTCATTGGATTCCAAAGAATTTACTCATGTGGATTAGACATAATCCTTGCCTTAAAGTACAGTATGTAATTACTGAGTCATAGGAAGTATAATGCTCTGCTGGCCTATTTGTCCCAGACATTTCTACGTATTTTTTTTTTAAACCACACAGCTAACAAAAATTACTTGCTTGCATCAGTTTAACAAAGGGCAAGAAAAGAGAGAGTGTGAACCATTTCTGACTTAGCAACATAAAGCATGTAGGGTTTTATTCCATCACAACATTAAAGAACTGAGAATCTAGCCACACACAATAGTCTGACATTGTGACCTAGACAATTCAATATAATCCTATTCAAGTCATCAAGAAAATGTTCAACTGAGCTTAAGAAGACTCCCTCACACCAAATCGATGCTGCCTTAAAATCTCTATTATGCATACTTCAGCATTGCCCAAGAATGTATGTGCTGCTCGAATTGCTAATGTTTTAGCTTTTTAATTCCAAAGTTCTCTAATAAAAGCACTGATCTGGTTGCCTTACTGTGTGAAAGCCCATTATATTTTTAGACAGCTAAAGAAAGTAATATGCAAGCTGTCTACCTCTTATGGTATTTATAATCCAATGTATTTCTGACATTATTGTAATCATCACCTTCAGCTGCTGCCTGTTTTTAGGTGCTCCCAAAACATCTCACTCTCTCCTCTTTCAAAGCTTTCTTTAAAACCCATCTTCCTGTAAATTATTTGCCTTAACTGCTTAAATCATTTCCCCAAATCAAGCACTGTAGGCCACCCCACAGGTGTTGCATATGTAATATCAGCCAAAACTCCCTATAAAATATGATGTATTGAAAGGGCAAGCCCTTGTGTTTTTTCCATAGCAAACAACTCATTAAAAGCTTTCTTCCTCACCTCTTGGTGGTTACTACAGTAAGAATAACAGTTTAAACATCACTGTGAGCATGGAATATTAAAGATTTAACTGACCTCTGCTATGCTGTTCTTTTTCTTTCTCCATTCAGTCATATCTGGTGCTAGAGAAGTCCCTGCAATTTTCTTGCAATACTTTGTCTTTTCCTCCTTCCTAGGGCTTAGAGGTCACCTGGCTGGCTTTGTGCCTTAAGGGCAGAACTAGAATTTACAATCTTCTGGTTTTCAGCCCATTGCCTCATCATAGTACACCAAACTAGCTCTCATTCTTTAACTCATCCCCCATTATACCTTTTTATGGGGATTTGATAATAGACCAAATTCTGAGTATATTTCATCTCATTGATTCTAGTTTTATCATTGCTTCATCCTTGCCATCCCACTGTCTTCCTGTAACCGATAGTTCAGTTTTCCCCAACCTTTTGCCCTTTAAAAATGCTGAACAATATATTTCAGCATCCCACAGCCAGCATTACAGAAGTTACAATCCAGCACATTTAAAGGTTATTAGAATGATTTGGATCATGAGCTTTTTACAATAGGAACCTGGCTTTTTAATTTTGCAAAATGAAAACAAACATGTATATGTATGACACCGTAAGTTGTGAAAGCAATGTTGATTATGATGCTGCAGAATCAAATATGTAGTCTGAAAATTAGCTATGTACATACCCATCATGCTGTTCCTTTTTGAAGCATGCAATGCCTTACAAACCATTAAACGTAATAAGAAAGAATAAGCAAAAGTAAATTGTAAGGCCAAAAATAAGAGAGAAAAAGAAATCTAAATGTAACATATACACCAACACTATTTATTTTACGTTTCTATATTTTTCTGTCTTACATACCATCTCTTCTTTCATTACATCCATATATCACTTTTGTTCTTTAAATTTGCTGCCTACCCCTTTTTCTCTCTGAGGATTTCATCAATGCCATTCAACCATGACTTTCACTGTCTTCCTTTTGATCCATTTATTCTTCTTTCATTCATTTCTCTTGCAAGCTGATTCTCATTGGCTCTCATTATATGCCAAAACAACCTTAGCATAGTTCTTTCATTCTAGTCAATTACTTTTGTATTCAGTCCACATTTATTTCAGCACCCATTCATTCTTGACCCCTCTCTCTTTTGTTTTCATCCTATACACTTAATTTAAATAACTTGTTCCCTTTTGTATTTGACATAATTACTTTTGTGTAACAAAGTAAAAAGAAACACATGAATAAACATCAATTTTGTTATTTCTGACAAGCACACATCCTATGATTTAACATTTCTAAATAACACCAACAATTACATTTATTAAACTTGTATGCCACCTGACTCTCAAAGACTCTGGGCAGCTCACAATAATGAAACTACAATAAAGAAATAAAGAAAAAAGAGGGTAAGTGTGATGAAGTGAGAGTTCTCAATTTCTCTCATCAAAGGTTTGGGTAAACATCCAGGCCTTAACAGTTCTTCTAAACAACAGCAGAGTGCAGGACATCCAGATCGCAGCAGAACTTCATTCCAGAAGACAGGCACTTCTTTTGAGGTCCTGAGAGATAATATTGTTTAATTGAAGTAACTTGAAGCAGCTCTGCAGGATCAATTCTGTCACACAGATGTCATAGCAGACAGACTCTCCCTCAATTAACTAGACCCCATGTCATGTAGGACTTTATAAGCACCTTGAATTGCACTCGGAAGCAAATTGGCAATCAGTGCAGCTCACAATGTAGAGATGTTACATGAGCATATAAGGCATGACCATTACTGTTCACGCCAAGACATCTGGATTAGGTGAAGTTTCTGGTTGATATTCAAGAGCAGCTCCATGTAGAGAGCATTGCAGTAGTCAAGCCATAAGATAATCATGTGGGATTTTAGCATAAGCTGCATACAAATGTACATGCATAAATATCTCCAACTAATATAGATTTAATATCACTAGAAGCATTCCTTACTAAATGTTTATCCATAAATATGTTGAACATGTAAGAGGATAGCTGACATTCTGGTGTTATTCACTGCTCATTTTTTAACCATTCATTGAGTATTCCATTTATTCTCACTCATGTTTTATTTTCATCACATAATGCTTTTACTGCATTTAATAATCAGCTTCCAACTCTATATTATCACAAGATATTCTATAATTCAATCCTATTCCATAATTCATGTTTCCCTATCCTTTTTCTTCAAACATACAATTAGATTTCTCACATTGATATATTTTTCAATAACCAGCTGAAAAGGGAATATCTGGTATGCACATTCCTTGCCTAGCATAGAGCCACAGAGCACTTCTCAAACTTTGTTCACTGTCACTGTTTCATACCATTCTAATTAAAGTTTTGCCAAAGACTTTCCCAGATATGTTTATCAAACCAAACTCCCTGGAGGTTTTGCAGTCATTTTGCTTCTTTTCCCTTTCTATAAGGAAGCAATATGAGCATTTTTTTTTCAATCATCAGGCCCAAAGGCATCCTTCACATGTACATTAAATAAGTTGCACAGCCACAACCAAAAGTTGATTTGAAACATATTTGTCTTTGTAGGTCTGAAAATCTTGGGAGTCAGGGCTGGTCCTATAACCTAACAAAGGTTGTCAGGCCAAAGATTTAATGGGACAGAAGACCACAATGGTAATTGCTTTGCTATTTGTTCAAATTTATGGAAATAGATGTAATACACCCCACCCCAAGTTAACTTACGTCTATTGAAGAGATGCAGGATGCTATTCTATAGTGAGAGAATAAACAAATTGATTCAGTGTTAAAGATGAAATGCAGAAAGGAAGAGTACCCTTTTATCCTTCATCAAATATTTTGAGATGAAGTATGCTTGTGGCCCTTCTCATTTTTCAATGGCCCTAGTTTCACTCCATTTCATGACAGTATTAAATTAACAATAAAAAGAATAAACCTGCTCTGAACTGACACAATATCTTTTCTTTGCCGGTGAGCTAAAATGGGCTTAAAGTACTTACAGTAAGAATAATCTCAGCATGTAACTGAGTGGGGAGATTAGCCTAGAATGTTCTTCCATAAACATTCATCTTACAGACAAAATACTGCACATAAGGAGCTTTCAATGTTCAGATTCACTGATTGTTTTAATCGGCGTATTCCAGCCATTACGCCAGATTTTTCATTTGTTTCAGTTCTACACCATGCTGCTTTGTTCTTATGTACACTTGAAATGCTGTTACTTCGATATCCTAGCACATGGCATCAATCTGATTTTCAAAATCTTTTTTTTAAACAGTTTTACAAAAATATTTTAAAGGAAGCTTATGACAGATTGAGGGATGCAGATGTTGAACTTGTCGATCAGAAAGGCCAGCAGCTTGGTGGTTCAAAGCGCTAACACCGCATAACTGGGTGAGCTCCTGTGACTTGTCCCAGCTTCTGCCAACCTAGCAATTTGAAAGCACATAAAAAATGCAAGTAGAAAAATAGGGACCGCCTTTGGTGGGAATGTAACAGCATTCCATGTGCCTTCGGCATTTAGTCATGCTGGCCATATGACCACGGAGGCATCTTCGGACAGGGCTCTTTGGCTTTGAAGTGGAAATGAGCACTGCCCCCTAGAGTCGGGAACAACGAGCACATATGTATGAGGGAAACCTTTACCAATGACAGATTAATTCAAATATGACTAGCTTGGAGGATATGGCAGCATGAAATACTGAGGTCATTTTTTGAAAGAAAAGGAAATACTCTATTTCAAAAGTGTAACTGAAACATGAATGAAATAGTTTTTAGGCCTTCCAAACACCTTTTTTTTTAAAAAAAATATTTGGGGCACAGGAGTACTGTGGCAATTTACGTTATCCTGTGAGTCAGTGTTTATTTCCTGTAGCTGGCTCTCATGGAAAATTTTACTAGTAAAATGAATGCTCACTTATGTTAATGTGGAAAAAGGAGAACTTCACTTATAAACAGAAAATAAAGTAGTTATAAATTGGATTGTGTGGGCTAATATGTAATAAAGATTATGTGTAAGAGGATCCTGTCTAAGTATACGACACTAACTGACCTTGGTCCTTCCAGGCCTAGTCACAACATTCTTCAGTGTGTTTTTAGAAGACTGTCATTGCTGTAATGAATATTTAATAGTGATTGTGATGTGAACTATGATAAAAAGTTTCCTTATCCCTCAAAATCATAGATTAGATTCTGGCATTTAGCTTTCTATAATTTATTGACTTCAAGATATGATAGGATTATAATTCCCAGCATTTCCTATTCCAACATATTTCAAGGCTATCCGGACTGCATTAATATATGCAAAGTGTTGTGAGACAATCACGATCCTTAGATACAGTGGGACATTCTCCTTTATCGAGTTAAAATGCTATCCAGCCATTCTAGATTCCAGTGAAAGCTATACTTGAATGAAATTTGCTGGTCCTTCATGGCTGATTCCTATCTTGTTTTTATTGGGTTCAATCTCACTCAAGATCAAATAATGCTGTCTAGTTTTGCATGAGCAGCAAGTTATAAACAGAGTAATTGCGTCTACTTAGCTGCTTCCCTCTCCTACACATCAGTAGCCAGTAGTAAACATATTTACCAGTCACACATTGAGCAGGTGTGAAACAGATCCAGCTGGGGGACACACTCTTCATCATACCTACACTCATCCTACGCACCAAGCTGTCAAATCCAAGCTGAATACATTTTTTTTTAAGAAAACCAATTAGAGGCAGAGAGGAGCTGGGTTACATGTAGCAATTTCATCTGGAATTCTTCTGTCTTTCCTTTCTTGTATTGTTGACTTAAAGATTCTTCTTTGTTTTGTTTGGTAGACTATGATGGAAGTCCTGTAATTATTCTAAATTGGAAATGGCCATTAAAGCAATTTCTGTATTCCCACGCACTCTGGTAGTATTGCATGATTTTGATAGACCACCAGCAGAGCAGGGCAGTGCTATGTCCAGCTCTTTAGAGAACAGCATAATGCAGCAGATAAAGCTGACCAGGAATTGGAAAATTGGATATCTCTGCTTGTATCAGTCTGAAATAGCCAACAAACATCATTCTGATTCCACTCAATACTTGACACCTAACTTCACCTGTGACAATAGGCATAAAACTTATATATTGTGGCTTGAATATTGTTGAGTT
This sequence comes from Rhabdophis nuchalis, assembly GCA_039707465.1. Taxonomy (NCBI): domain Eukaryota; kingdom Metazoa; phylum Chordata; class Lepidosauria; order Squamata; family Natricidae; genus Rhabdophis; species Rhabdophis nuchalis. The sequence goes on from CM077644.1 coordinate 111,233,800, forward strand.
ATAGCAGGAAACAGGACAATTTGTTGTCTCGTTCATGAGTTAGGGATGAGACGAAAGCAACATCATAAGATTAACCCAGTTTTCTATTTTTTTTCTTTTTTCTCAATATCTAATCTAAATTTCATAAGCACTGAACATCTTATTCTCATTTGAAGTTTCTTCTCGTTAGTTGTTCCATCCCAAAAAGAACTGGTATTTTTGCAAACCTCACAAGTAATCCAAGTCTTGAATCTATTTATTGTATTTCACATGCCAGCATAGATTAGTTCATAAAGACAAATTTAATTGTGTAATATGTAAGATACACCAAGTGATCTCTTCTGGTACCTGACAGCAGATGGTGTTGCATCTAGATTATTTTATTCAAAAAGATATGAGAGAAAGAACTAGAGATAAATATCAGGGGTGGCTGATTGTGAATTTTACTAAATCGATGATCTTCCACTGATTTTATTTCTGGTGTTTTATGCTTGCATATGGAACTATAAAGTAGTAGCAAGGAAATAATCTGCTTCCCTGGATCATAAGTGCCCTCATCAGTTATAGTGTGGTGACAAGATTTTTATATCTCAGTGACATGAGGGGGGGGATTTACCAAGCCTCTGACAGTTGCTGGATAATATAACTTGTGTGTTGCTGATAAAGTTGGTTATATCCTGCCCAAATAAACACAACGCTTGTAAGTCAAAGTCAGAGATGAGAGATGTTCTTACTAGTCACTGTGTAAATTAATTTCAGAATTATTTCCCCTCAAGGATTGTGCCTGATACATTATATGATAAATGCAACATTGATATATTGTGCATAGATACATAAATCCTCAAGGATTGTATTCTGAGTTGTCAGAAGTGTGAAAGAGAATATAATACAGGAGCTTCTTGGAAGTGTATACAATTTTTTCTTTGTCTTGAGCTTATATACAAATAAAATGAAGAAACAGAAATAAAGGTGGTCTATTTATGTATAGATAAGGTCGATCCATAAATAAAAATGGAAGATTGAGGAAACTGATACAAAGCACTGGAGCTGGATATATAAAGATCAACAGTATATCTGTAGGCAATTCCTGTGGTAGAAAAGAAATCTTAAACCACGTACCACTAAAAGTCAGTTAACTGTATTTAGCTCTTTAATATCTACCTAAAGCCGCTGGCTAAGATCATCTGACAGCACTACTGAAATATTAATACTGTATATCAGTTATATCCAGATCTCTACCTGTCTTGGCCTGTGGAAGTTTTTTTGAAGGGGTGTGGGTAGAATCCTAGCCAGACTGAGTAGTTTTGGGTACTAGACTCCCTGGTTACAGGAATTCTCCACCTCTTGACTTGGATGGGGTTGCATTATTCTAAATGGAACTGGTGCACAATTCAGGATTCTTGCCACGCACACATTAGTCACCTCCCAGACAGACTATTACAATGTTCTGTACAAGGAGCTTCCCTTAGAGAGCATCCCGAAGCTGAAGTTGTTAAAAAAATGCAACACATGGGCAATTACCGTGCATGTTACACGTCTGCTCCACAAGCTGCATTGGTTACCAGTATATTTCCAGGTTCAACTCAAAATGTTAGTGGTTACCAATAAAACTCTCTATGGCATGGGGCCACGGTATAGGCAGACCACCTCTTCCCCGTTACTTGTACCAAATCAGATCTGACAGGAAATGCATGTGCCAGGTCCCATCCAATATGGACTGCCACTCAAGAGGTACCTTAGAAGAAAGTCATTTCTGTCACAGATCTGTCAAACATCATCTCCATCAGAAGTCAAATTTGCCAGGGCCTTCTCGGTCTTTTATAAGGGCCCTGGAGAGATGGCTCTGCTCCTAAGCTTGGGTCTGGAGTGTTTGCTGAATTAATTTTATTAAAATATTTGTATTGTATTTCTATTTATGGTTAGTTTTTTATTGTTGTTGTTTCTTTTATCTCAGCTGCCAAGTTTCTATTTAGTTTGCATTTTTCATTGTTTCTTGCTGTTTCTTGTTGTTTCTTGTTGTTTCTTGCTGTTTTTTATTGTTGTTAATCACTCAGAGTCACTTGACATGGGCAGCAATAAATGAACAAATAGATGTAAAGGTATAAATAAGAATAATTTGAGACACACAGATATACATACAAAGACACACACACACACACAAATGGCTAGCATTAATCAAATGTTGATGAGCTTTCGAGCTCATTGGTCAAGGCCTAATTACCTGATATCCTAGTGTTTCAGCCAATACCATATAGAATCTAAGCAATCTTATCTAAAAAGGGAAAACAGTAGAAAACACTAACAAAAAATTAGCTCATTTGAAATTTCTTCAAATCAGACCAATTACATAGTCACCTCAACAACGAACCAATCAGAAAATGGCTTTCCAGAATTCTAGAGATGTAGTCCAATTAGAGATTAGTTCGGCTAAAAATAAAGTACATGGATTCAGTCATTTCCTGCCCAGTTCCTTCGGAGCTGCCAAGAAGTATACAGATTACTTTGAGAATGCCAGCCACAATTGCTGGCAAAAAATCAACACATTGGATAATTAGATCATACCATTAGATGGGTCCTTTTGGAGAAGGGCGGGATATAAATTGAATAAAATAAATAAAATAAAATAAATACCAGCTCATTGCCACTAAAACAAATTGTATGTTCTTACATTTATGGAGGGCAGAAGTTGAAAACCTATAACCCCTCAGATATTGCTGTTCTGCAGTAGTAGTACCCACAGAATTTATCATTGAGCAGGCTGACTAGAGTGCTGGGAGATGCAATATCTAGAGCAGGGGTGTCAAACCCAAGGCCTGGGGGCCAGATCAGGCCTGCGGGGTGCTTAGATCTGGCCGACAGCGCTGCCCTGGAAACAGCGAAGGACCAGCCCACAGTGCCTGCACGCAGTCCTCCTGAGCTCCATTTCTGGCTGCAACGGCTTCCTGAAACCCTGTCAGTGAAAACGAAGCTTGGGAGTACCGCGAGCTCTCGGGCCACAAGGGACCTTCACACAAGTGATATTGAGCTGGCCATGCCCACCCTGGTCATGCCCACCCAGCTTCCCAAGGTCAAACACATCCCTGATGCGGCCCTAAATGAAATACCCCTGATCAAGAGAGCCATAATACCCCACTCCTAATTTAGATGATATCCTACCGCTTGCAAAGTCTTTGTAGCCAAGTTCATCTCCCAACTTATCTACAGTATGCTAGTTTGAACTGTTAGAAATCTTGAATCCTTAAAGCTATTCAGTCTAAGTTTATTAGAGCTATCCACGCAGTCTCAAGGAACATTGCTATATTTAAAAGAGATGAGTTCGGTCTCTGGGGGGATGCTACAGCTTGGTGTCATCTTTTAAACATTTGGTAAAGTTAAGTGGGTATGGCCCTACTGTGTCTTTGAGATCACTTTAACTCAATCTGGTTAAAAATAATAAACAAAAAATACAACAAAATCCTCAAAGGGCAGCCTCTATGGACTACTAGATCTTTTTCTGTCATCAATTTTCTATCTTTAAAAAAAAAAAGGTTTTCAACAAGCTTCAGTTCCTAGGAGTCTCACTGGAAAGCTTTTGCCAATTAGGCTCTGAAAATGCTAGAAGAATACTCAATTTGGAACACTGATCTTCAATATGTGTCTAGCTCCCAGTCTCAATGCCAGGTAGGATTTGTTCAAATGAATGCCACCCTCCTAGCTGTCCTCTCACAGTTTTGGAATTTCACCGAGTCTTCACTTTGGCTGGATGTATACTGCCTTCTTATGCCTTTGTGTTGGGACATTCCAAAAAATGCATGCTTGTATCCACATGTCCCAATGGGTGCCCCTCAGGAGAGTCCTTGAACCATCTGCTTTTTCTACAGGGAATTTCAGATAACTTTTATCTTCCCTGTCCTGAAGAAATTGCCTGGCAGAAAGCATGGCTTCTCAGATTGTTTCTCTTGTTTGACCCTTTGCCTTTACCTTTCCAGATTGCCCAATTCTGCATCTCCATGTGCACCATTTGCCATTCTTGCAAAGGAAAAAAATGTATTGTTTTCTTTTCTTTTTAACCTTATTTTCTTTCCAGTTTTCTTGTGTGGACTTTATTGAACGTACGGTCACAATAAAGGTTTGATTTAATACATGATATGTTTTCTTTTAAAAAAAGAATTCATTAAAATATACAATATGATAGCATAAAAGGAACTCTGAGGGAAAATATTATCTTTTTATATGGAGTACATAATTCATTTATTCTATTCAATTTATACTCAATTTATACCCCGCCCTTCTCCAACGGACTCAGGGCGCCGCACAGGAATATTAAAAATACATAAAAAACCATATAACATTTTTAAAAACTTATTCAATGAAATCCTGCGCTAAAACCAAATTTAAATCCCCAAATTTAAAAACTATCTAAAAGTCAGTTCTGGAGGTTACGCTAGGCCGGCTAGATGGAACAAATGTGTCTTTAGACACTTGCGGAAGAGGCGGAGGTCGGAGATGGTGCGAAGTTCAGGGGGTAGGTCGTTCCAAAGGGCTGGGCCCGCCACAGAGAAGGCTCTTCCCCTGGGTGTCGCCAGTCGGCATTGCCTGGCCGACGGTACCCTGAGAAGGCCCTCTCTGTGGGAGCGTATCGGTCTAAGGGATGTATGGGGCAGGAGGCGGTCTCGCATATAACTAGGCCCCGAGCCATGGAGCGCTTTGAAGATGGTCGTCAGAACCTTGAAGCGCACTCGAAAGACCACAGGAAGCCAGTGCAGCTCGCGCAGGATTGGTGTTATGTGGGAGTGCCTAGGCGCTCCCATAATCACCCGCGCAGCTGCATTCTGGACTAACTGCAGCTTTCGAGTGCATCTCTCAAGGGAAGCCCCATGTAGAGAGCATTACAGTAGTCAAGTCGAGAGGTCACGAGTGCTTGAGTGACTGTGCGAAGGGCATCCCGGTCCAGTAAGGGGCGCAATTGGCGCATCAGGCGTACCTGATGAAACGCCCCCCTGGCCACGGCCGCCACATGGTCCTCCATGGACAGCCGGGAATCCAGGAGGACACCCAAATTGCGCGCCCTCTCCACGGGAGCCAGTGTTTCGCCCCCAAGGGCCAGAGTTGGAGTAATCTGGCTGAACCGGGGTGCCGGAAACCACAGCCACTCAGTCTTGGCAGGGTTGAGCTTGAGTTTGTTACTACCCATCCAGATCCGTACGGCCTCCAAACACCGGGACATGACCTCGACGGCATCGTTGGGGTGGTCTGGGGTGGATATGTACAGCTGAGTATCATCAGCGTACAGATGATATCCCACCCCAAAACCACGGATGATCTCACCCAGCGGCTTCATATATGTGTTGAACAGTAGTGGCGAGAGGACCGACCCCTGAGGAACCCCACATACGAGGGGCCTGGAGGCCGACCTCTGCCCCTTTGCCAACACATATTGCGACCGACCAGAGAGGTAGGACGAGAACCACCTCAGAACGGTGCCTCCCATAATTACATTATCTTTGTAATCGTATTATTTCTACTCCAAGATAATGGATCAATGTTTTCCATGTTATAGGCAGGAACACAAATAGAGAAAATCTTCTACAGAAATCTCTAGACATTTCAAAGAGCGCAAAACTATCTCAAATCCATACAATGTATATGCAGATTCACCCCAACGTCTCATGCATGCCATTTTTATGCTATCTTTTTCTGATCTTTCTGCATTTACATGTAAAGGAGGATTTAGTGGCATTCAGTGAAATATGCTTTTGTCTTCATTTTGTAGGTTTCTAAGACAGGAAGAGACTAATAAGGAATCATTATGCTCCCTAGATAAGTGAAGGGATGAGGAAGCCCACAGAGGTATTATCTGAGCAAGGGTGTTAAATACTCCCATGACCCAATACTGTTTTATTCTTATCTATTTTTGAACACTTTCATAGGACTCCAATTGCTATTAGAAGATTAAATGTATATGCACCTTTTTCTAGTTCCTTCTTTTTTCCTTTGTTATGAATTCCTTCTGCTTTCTCAGAACTTCGCCTGCTTTCTTTCCTTATAGTTATTCACATTTCCTTTTAATCAGCCCAAATTCAAATTCAGACAAAAATAGAAGTTTTATTTAAAGTAAGTGTGGCTGTAATTAGATAATATGCTAGTTTTAACCAGAAATAGTTATTAAAAACAGCAAGGAAAAAAGATGAGAGGAAAAGGGTGCTGGCTCTGTATCAAATATGAACAATAGCTTACCTAAGAAATTTGTGATAAATGAATTGGGACTGCCCATTCTTATGTGGTGTTCTTTGGCTATATTCATACTATGCTTCACCTGATAATTGAATTAGTTCACTTTCTTAATTCATGTGATACGCTGATCATAAGCTAACCAAACAGGTCTGGATTCATATAAGGTAACCCACAAAAATTAAAGTTAACATTAATGATGTTTAGCATGTATGCATCTGCTATTTTTTATCTGCTTAAGCATGTTGCATGAACATAGCCAAAGCCATTTTCACAATGTCAACATTAAGTAACACCCTGAAGAAAAACATCATGCAGAACACAAGATAAACAGATTTTTAAAAATAATATTTTTTGCGCTTCAGTCACATTCTATGAGATATACAAGGATTTATCAAGGAACACCAGTTGTCTGATGCATATCAATGGGTGGGAGAAACTCTGGGTTCATGTGTTTATTAGGTAGAAATGTTCACGACCGATAATGTGCTAATTTGAGACACAAGAACCAAAAAGGTCTCACCAATGAGGGGAAAAAATTCTTAAGTCTTCCATATACACAGTATGAATTACTACTTTGCCCTTTCATTTTCAACTAGGCTTGTATCCATAAGATTATATCCTTTAATTCCTATAGTACTACAATACAATTCACTAAATGGGAGAGAGCAATTTGCCAAAGATCATTTAGTAAACTTCACAGATGAGCAAATACTCATTATCAGTTTGGAACAATGGAATAAATATGATTCAGATATAACCTTGGCCTATTGAGTGAAGAAGATAATGCAAACTGCATTCTCTTGTTGATCTTTCTCCACTCTTATACCCATCTCAGCAAAACTCTTTTAACTCCTGGTGTCATATTATGATTTGGGGGAAATGCCAAAATCAGTTTTCTGGTTTAGGTATGAGAGGAAAATGTAACTGAAAAAGTGTTTAAACATACCTGCACAAGAAGAAAGAGAATGAATGATTAAATCACTTGTTCCTGATCTGATTAATGTATTGGATAAGTATTTTCACATTTGAATCAGAACTATCTTGTAACCTGTTCTCCCATATGATTCTCACTCTTCTTACTAGCCGCACTAATATATTCTATCTACTAGTTAGTGCCACTAGGAACCAGTTAACTGGTTATGTGTTCCTTTTAATTTTTTACGTGTGATTTGCTGTATAACCTATGGATCATGAGATACTGTTATTCATCATTATATATCCAGAACTATGTACTATTTTTTTCTAATTGTCAGAAAACCAGTATTAAACTCTAATTTGTAAAGCAATACAAACCAAGAATATATCAATTTAGATATGGTAGATAACTCTAGCTTGCACATACCAAAATAACTACTTTAGTAAGCGAGTAAATGGTAAAGACAAAAATATCTCATTTAGTAATCTAACCCTAATTCACAGTTTCATGGTACATTTCAGACAATCCTTCTATTGTTACCTTTGGTCTGGCCCTTTAATTCAAATGAATATGGAACAGCTTCCATATTTTATTCTTGCATCTTGCAGGTTTAACATAAGGCTAGATAGGAATGGCAATTGTTTTGTGGCTGTTACAAGTACATATTATATCTGATATTATAATTTCATAATTCATTTTCCAAGGCTCTCCAAATGATTTACAACATATACAATGTTATTAAAGATAATACAATTTACATATAGTTCACTATCATATTTATTCCTAAAACCTTAGCCAGCAGCAATTAAAAGAGATATAAAACAGAAGCACAGCTGATTTTGTATGCTTTTAAAGATTGGGGTTGTTGGATCTTTCTGTAAATTCCCCCCCCCCCCCAAAAAGTACCAATGATCTACCGGAAAACAAAATCCAAAGAAAAGTCTATACTTTATTTAAACATATTAACACAATAAATATTATTTTGCTTTTTAAATCAACCATTTACTGTACTGTCAATCATTATACTGTACATAAATAAAAATACCAAAACAACAACAAATTTTTAAAAAATAATATATCGGTAGTCTGCAATTTACAACAGTTCATTTAGTGACCATTCAAAGTTACAACGGCACCAAAAAGTGACTTAGGGCCAGTTTTCGCATTTACAACCGTTGTAGCATTCCCTTGGTCATGTGATGACCTTTTATCTGTGTTGTGGTCTTCACTGTTATCTCATCCAAATAATATTAGTTAAATAAAAATTGATCCAGTGGGAATACTAAAAGTTGATAAAATAAATAAAACTGAAGGGAGCTACTGCAAACACGCTCTGGCAGCTAACCTCCAGGCTCCTCCCCCTCTGGTCATGTGATCCCAATTCAGACACTTAGCAACTGACTCCTATTTATGATGATTGCAGTGTCACGTCACATGATCCCCTTTTGCGACACCTTCTGACAAGGAAAGTCAATGAGGAAGCCAGATTCACTTAATGACCACATGACTCGCTTAACAACTCTAGTGATTCTTTTAACAACCATGGCAAAAAAGGTAATAAAGTGTGGCACAACTCTAAGTTTTCCTTAGCAATGGAAATTTGGGGCTCAATAGTGGTCCTTAAGTCAAGATGCCAGCATCATCTACTGTATTTGCCTTCCTAGGGGCTTACAGCTATTATCTTAATACTGCCCTTCTCTACCCAGTTTCCTAACAGACTTTAGGAAGGATCCCCTTCAGAGGTGATATTCAGCTGGTTCAGACTGGTTTGCCTGAACCAGTAGCGGAAATCGTGGGTGGGCCTGCTCACCCGCCCCAGCTCTATGTTGTCCTATTTAGGCATGTTTTTGAGGGCAGGTGCGCCCGCAGCGAACCAGTGGTAACAAAATGTGAAACCCTCCACTGATCCCCTTCTGATTTGATTGACTTTCCAGGTCTGAAGTCCATATCTGGACACTGTAGGAAGCCTCCCCCCCCCTCTCTTAAAATATTCTTTATTCTCAATATTAAAAAAGAGGCAGAATATTATATTTTCCCAAAGAAGAAATAGAGAAAAATTTTAACATAGGGAAGAAAGCAGCCTAAGTCTCACTGCCATAGGAAAAAGAGCTGAAAACTGAGAAACTTGAAGAGGCTGGCCTTTAGGGATGCAGCATTTTGTATCCATTCAGGAAGATTGGGCCAATCTATTCACAAACAAAATGCCTTCATCCACAACCAAGAGCTGATGGGATTAAGAATATATATTCCCCTACCCAAATTCTAAGGACAGAACATGACTTTTAGGACATTAACCCACCGTCCATAGAATAGTAAAAAGGCACAAGGCTCGCTACATTGCACAACCCTCTGGAACATTTCAATCACAAAACCCCAGAACCCTATAAAGATCCTTCCACTCACTCAGCCATTTTTTCAGCCGCCCCACAAACATGATGCTGTCACTGACAGCATCATGATATTTGGTTTCTGGAAACCAAATAAACAGAGGCCTTCTTTCCTTGTAGGCAGCCTCCTTTTTTTTAAATTTCTCCTGGCTTGGAACCAGACTGGATTTTTCTTCTGACAACACTCTTAAAAGATTTAATAATTTGATACCCATTTGCCATTCTGAACCACCAGTCAGAAATTTCCCTAACAAAGGAGCTTGTATCTTTTAGATCAGGGGTCTCCAACCTTTGCAACTTTAAGTCTGAAGGACTTCAGCTCCCAGACTTCTCCAGCCAGCTTTGCTGGCTGGAGAAGTCTGGGAGCTGAAGTCCTTCAGACTTAAAGTTGCAAAGGTTGGAGACCCCTGTTTTAGATAACCAAATTTGCATCTATTTTGCTATTTTAACAAAAGACTACAATTATAAGTCAGATTTTCAGGAACTGAAATGTTTCTCTCTAAGGTACATAGACAAATATAAACAATCTTATCTAAAATCTAATATGAAGATCTGAAACTACTTAATATTATTACTCTAATATTTTAACAGAGAGTACTTACATGCAAGGATTCTGGGCCAGGTCAATATCAACTCTGAACCAGGCATGAAATCCTCCTATCTTCGCTACCGGTTCGGAACCAGGAACTCATGTGTGGCATTTCTGCTCTGCACATGCGTCACGGATGCATGCGCAGAACATCCGTAATGACGTCTGGGCAGATGGGAGGAGCCTCTCGCCAGCACTACTACCAGTTCACCCAAATCGGGGTAAACCGGCAGAATATCATCTCTGCTCTGAACTTATATTGTTTAACAACATTAGCAGTGTTCAAGGATTGAGATAATTTATTTCTAATTCAATTGCACTGTATTTGAAAGTGCAAAACTACATAGTGTTTTCATTTGGAAGACTTCAAAATGCTGAGTATGTGAGCAGTAGTGTCATTGCTCTCTTCTCCTCTCTTCTGAATTCAAGGCAACCCTTATCCTGCCTTGCACCTTCCCCATGTCCAGAACTTCAGTACAAAATATATCTCCAGAGAGTTTCTACTTCAAGGCATTTACTTGGTGGGAAAACACCCAGCAGGTGTTTTGTGCTTTGTCAAAGATGAGATGAAAACAAACAGTACTTCCTGCTTGCTATGTCTGTACTATTGTGCACCCAGGAAAATGTGAGAGCCATCAGTCTGCAACATCTGTCACCCCCAATGATCATCACTGAGTGAACTGACTTGTTAAGCAGATGTCTTCTTCTTCCCTCACTGCCCCATATGGATCCTTTCCAAAGCTGCATTAGTAGAATTGGGGGGCCATTCCAGATATGAATTATTATTCAATTTGTGCAACAGGACATGCAAATTGAGTAGTATCACAAACAAAAATTAAGTTCTACTAAGGTTCCTTCCAAAGTATTCTGGACAATAGAAAGGAATAGCTGTTCTCGTGACCCCCATTTCAGGAAATATCTCTTTCCAACATTAATATTGTAAGAAAAATTGGAAAGAGAAAAGCAGTAGGATACTACCAACTAAATATATACCGGTAGTACCTACTATACTTATACCTGTTTCAAACATTAAAATACCAAACTACAGCTCAGCAAACAAAAGCCTGACAATGGATTTTCTATTCCTATTTAAAACAGTTTATTCAATTAAGGTGTTCAATAAAACTCATTTGCACTAATCTACAGATACTATTCAAGGGCATATTTTTTTCGTGCCTTATTAGTACAGTATTACATACCTTGAGACTGAGTCCACATAGTGCACAATATTGTGCCTTATTAAACCCACAGATTACCAAATAAAATATAACTGGTTTGGTTCATATAACTTTCTAGCCTAAAACTAAAATAAACCCATTTTGCTTTAATGTTATTATATGTCCAAAGCCTAAACAGTCATTCCCTTTTCTATTCAATATGAGACAAAAACGAAACAAACTGCATCAATCAACCTCACTTAAACCTCTATTTTGTAAACCAGGCACGTGTGTGATTATCAACATGGTGAGGAGGGAATGTTTGTTTATTTATTAAATTTATATGCTGTCCATCTCACTATCAAATGGCTCTGGATAGCTGGAATAAAAGTATGAACCAGAGAAAGTATTGTCCCTGCCTACCTATTTATTTACAAACTTACTTGTATTGCAAGAGTTGTATTTGAATGAGCTCATGAAAAGTTCTTTTAACAACTGTGTTTCTCCCACAAAAGCATGGGAATGACTCGTTTTTTAACGCTTTTATTCAGACATCGGAAGTCAAGATACACATGCCTTGCCATCATTCATGGTCTGAGAGACCAGAAACTATTGTTCTCCTAAAGAAAAAAATCAGAAGGGTAAGACTAGTGTGGCCCATCTACTAATTAGCACTACCCTGATCTTTTTTCTTTACTATAGGTCAGAAATACTAATACCCCAATCATCACAATTGCCCAGCAGTACCAAAAATATATTCCAGGTCTATCCCAGGGGTGAAATGCTCTGAAGTCTGCTACCGGTTCGCTTCACTACTGGTTCGCTTCACGCGCATGCGCACTGGATTAAGAAGCCTTTTCTGAGTCTGCAAAGGTATGTAGAACAGTGGGGAGGAGGGAACAGCTGTGCCGCACAATTTAGTTTCACTAGAAAACAGGCTTTCTTGCTTTCTAGCTAATATAAATCGTCCTGTACAACTGATCATCGGAACTTTTTAAAAACTTTTTTAAAGCTTTTAATAGATTAACAGAGTTGGAAGAGACCTTGCAGGTCATCTAGTCCAACCCCCTGCCCAAGCAGGAGACCCTACATCTGCCTCTACCCAGGACTGAACTCAACCTCCTGATTGGGAGCATTTTTTTTACTACCGGTTCAGGTGATGATGCTTTTAAAAAGTTTTTTTTTAAAGTTCTGATGATCAGCTGTTTGACAATCAGCTGTGCCGCATGATTTCTAGCATTTTTTACTACCGGTTTGGGAGAAGCATTTCACCCCTGGTCTAGCCATTACCCAGTTATATGGAACTGCCAAATTTTTGCCCTGAACGCTCATATCATCTCTGTATTATGTTAACTTATGTATTAAATACTTTATACCAATATGTACTTCATTGTTTATGTTCAGCTATCAAATATAAAATGCAATAAAATTAATCATAGAAATTATGCTGGGTTTTATTTCTTCTCACAACAATTAAACAGCAGAATACTGGTGTATTAATGCTGTTTATGATTACAAAGATGCACAATGACTTAGAATCACTATTCTAAGAATAGTAAACAACAAAGAATGAATGTTCCCTAGCTTCCCTGATAGTACAATTGAAGTAGGTTGTAGTTTTGTTTTGTTTTGCCTCTGACCATCTGGCTTCTTTTACTGACTACCATCAATACATCTGCCATACTCCAATGATTCATAAATATTCATTATTTGTAGGATGTAGTCTGGGAATTACCATACTTCAAGGTAAAAGTAACATGTGATCATTGTAAAATAAATTTTAAAAAAGCATACTACCTTTGTAGCCTATTTCTCTTCATGTTTTTACTTGGAAACTAACGCAAATGAATTCAATGTGGCTTACTTTTAAGTGACTATGCATCCATAGCCAGTAAGTCTGAAACTTGAGTGATAACTTCTGAAATAAAACAATGAGAGCTTTACAGTACAAATGTGGCCACTTGTCTTCTCAACAGACTGTTGAGAGAGAAAGAAACATGCCATGGAGGGAATATATGTACCTTTGATGTGTTTTATACTAATGTCAGAGCATGCGTTTAATTTCAAAAGGAAAAAGAACTAAAATGCAGCTACGGATTAAAAAGGAAACGTATTACCATAAATTAAGGAAAACCTTAAGAGTATGTGTGTCTGTGTATGCACACAAACTGAATACTGTGAAATATCATATGTTATTGTAGGAACAATAATGTAGGTGCCAAAGTATGGAAGAGAGACACTGTATATATATTAAATATATATACTTTTATTTATGGTCACAGACCAAAACACAAGTACGGCAGGAAGAAACGATAATAATAATAATAATAATAATAATAATAATAATAATAATAATAATAATAATAATAATAATAATAATAGTAGTAATAATAATAATAATAATTATTATTATTATTATTATTATTGTTGTTGTTGTTGTTGTTGTTGTTACTATTATTATCATCATCATCATAATATCATAACAATGGATCGCCAATAGCTTAACTAAGGAAGGTTACAGCGTTCTCCCCTAATGGTTACAGCTCTTAAGAAGAATTTTGAGACCTGAAAAGTGATATATGGAGAGCCATCTCCTAGGCAGTGGGCCATCAAGTTACAACCATTGAGTCTAGAAGGGATGGTTTCAAGGAGAGACAGTAACTTAGATCTGTCTGCGTTATACATGGGGCAAGATAGAAGGACATGCTCCGCAGTTTTAACCTCGGCTCTGTCGCAAGGGCATAGCCGCTCGTTAATCGGGAGCCTCTTGAAGCGACCATCCAAAAGTGCTGAGGGCAAGACATTAAAGCGAGCTAGGGAGAAAGCTCTTGTATACTTAGGGATGGTTAAGAGACACTGTAGAGAGGCACTGTATTTAGTTTCTGAAAGATAAAAGCAACTTTATATAATTGATCAACCTTGCACTACAGCAGGGGTGTCAAACTCAAGGCCCGCAGGTCGAATTCAGCCTGTGGGATGTTTAGACCCGGCCTCCAGGCCCGACTTGAAAACAGCAAAGCACTGGTCAGCAGTGCCTCTGCTAGTGAAAACAGGCCACAGGGTGGCCACAGGCAGCCCCCGCACAGCCCATTTTTAGCCTGGACAGCCTTCTGCAGCACCCTGCCAACCAAAACAGGCCACAGGGGGCCTGTAGGCGGCCCCTGCATAATGCATTTTGGCCGACAGGGTGCTGCAGGCAGCCATCGGTCCCATCTCCTCCCCCACACCACGGCCAGCCCAAGGAGGACAACTACAATGCTAATCCGGCCCTCCAAGAAATCCAGTTTGACACCCCTGCACTACAGATTGTCCTCAGTTTACAATGGCAGTTGGAACTGGAATTATAAATTGCAAAGCAATATAGTTGTAAAAATGCAATGTTACATGACCGCAAAACTTAGTGTTTTGCTGGGACGGCAAAACTGCAATTCCTGCAGTCCCAGTAACTGTCAAGCAAGAAAAATACGCTGTTGACCTCCTGCTAGTTTTCCCTCTGACTTTGCATTTTAGAAGCCACAAAAGTTGCAAATGGCGACCACCTGAATGTGGCAATGTTGTGAAGACTAGAACTCTGAGGACTGGTCATAAGAACCACTCGTTCAGCACAGTCACAAGTTTGACCAGTTGCTGAGTTGGTGGTCATTAAATCAGAGATGCCTGTAATTATTTCTTCACACATGGGAGCTAATGTATAAAAGAGTCAGGTAATCACTCCCTAATGGTATTAATCCAATTATAAAACAACTAAGGCTACCATATGGCCTGTAATAATTCAAATAACCACTAGATAATTGAGAAAGCCAAAGAACACCAAAAAGAAATCAGTATGTGTTTTATTAATTATAGAAATTCAGTTGTGCTGATCATGTCAAATCATGGAAAGAGCTCAGAAAAATAGGTATCTTATCAGAAGGTCTCACCTCATCAGAACATCTCATTATTCTCATGAAAACCTTAAATACAGGTCATGAAATGACAATGCAGACAGAACATGGTAAAACAGACTGACTCCAGTTAGGAAAGGAATGCAGCAAGACTCCCATTATTTATTCAACCTAAATGCCAAAAATATAGGAAACATGTATTTGGGGAACACATATTATTATAATACATAAAGAAAGCTGAATTGGAAGATGCATGTGGTTTAAAATTGGAAGAAGAAACCTGCACTGTGCTGATGACACTACCCTAATGGCAAAGGAACTGCAAGCCATCGTACTAAAAGTCAAAGAGCAGAGTGGGGGAGGGGGGACTAATGCCAACAGAACAATCAGCTGAATTTGGAATGAAGATATCAAAGTGGTGGACAGCTTCTGCCTTTTAGGATCAACTATCAACAGTAGAGCATTCAAGAAATATGCCATAGACTAGCACCTGGTAGAGAAGCCATGAAGGCCTTAGAAAAGATATTAAAATGTGATATGTATCTACAAATATCAGAATAATGTCAGCCACGGTATACCCTGTGACACTCAGTGGAAGAAAAATGTAAAAGACTTTAAAGAAAAAAATAGGAAGAACACTAACACCTTTGAACTTTAGTGGTGCAAAGGTCTCCTGGGAATTCTGTGGAAAGCCAAGAAAACAAATTGATAGATCATAAAACAATTTAACTCAAGAGTTCTCACTTGAGGCACAAATGACTAGACTCAAATTATTCTACATCGGAACACATTATGTCAAGAAGTCTCTAATGCTGGGAAAGATAGAAGGGAAAAAAAGAGGACAACCAGCAGGGTGAATGGACTCAATTATGGTGGCCCATTGGGAGTTCTGAAAGAACACGTTAGGGATAAATCATCATTGAGAATATGTATGTGGTCTCCAGGAGTTGAAAATGACTTGACGGCACCACATAAATTAATCAATCCTCTTTGCTGTCTCTTACTGGCCGTCCTAATGTCTGCAGCCCAGGTAGGCTCACCTTGAAAAAAAAAACAATTAGAAATAACATGGATTTTGAAAATATCCAATCTGCATTATTCTCCAACATTTTAGTTTTATTTACATAACTCACTATGTCAGAAAAAATAGTCTAATTAATGAGGTTCCATGGTTCCATTTCACCCTATGTATTTATGAGAATCAGAGTTTAAACATAAGTTAAACCTTGATTTAAAAGTTATGGCAACTCCCAAGTACAGATGTCAGTTTAAGATTAAGTCTTGTCTGTAATATAACAAGTTGTGCAAATACAATAAATGATGGCAGCTAAGCAGCCTTCCAATAAACCTCAGATTGGGTTTAATTCAAGGGAGCCTTTATCTTCATTAACATGGGTTTAACCAATCAATGCTTCCTTCATAGATGAGAATGTAATTATATCATATTAATAAAAATCTTTAAAAGTCCAAGGCTGGTTCTATAAGCAGTAATTGAAGCAATTAAAAACAACAGCAAATATTAATATTTACTTATTCATTTTCTTCATGTAGTCTACCAATTGGATAAACAAATGACTCCAAACGGCAAACAATGAAGCTAAAAAGCAACTCTCTCTCAACCCAATTCACCTCACAGGATTGTCTGTTGTAGAGAAAACAGGAGGAGGAAGGAATGTTAGATATGTTCACTACCTGGTATTTTTTATAAAAATTGTAAAGGGGGGGGAGGGGGGAGAAAAAGAAAAAAATAATAAATACTTATTAAAAGCTCTAAAATTATGAAAAGCATAATGCTAAAAGGGAAAAATAAACACAGATGAAGAGCAGCTATTAAAAACAGTGGAGCCACTTCAATATTTCACCAGTCGCCTGGGGACCCCAGGGCTGATTGAACAACCAGTCTTCAGGGACTTTCAGAAAGTCAAAAGGGATGAAATCTTCTGGGATGAATGCAAAAGAAGCAGGGCATATACCACTAGTACCAGTATCTCATGGTTTAGAACAGGAGTGTCAAACTCGATTCTATTGAGGGCCGATTAAGGTTGTGTTTGACATTGGGGACGGGGTGGGGGTGGCCAGGGTGGGCATGGCCAGCGTGACATCACTTGTGTCAGGGGCGCCTGTGGTGACCCAATCACTCTGCCAGCAAAAACTGGCTCCCCGGCTCCATTTTCAACTGTGATGGGCTCCTGCAATCCTTTGCCAGAGAAAATGAAGCTCGGAAGGGCCACACACAGCCATCCCGAGCTCTGTTTTTGCTGGCAGTGGTAACATGGGCTAGTCCTTTACTGTTTCCAGGGTGACCCCAAGGGGCCAGATCTAAGCACCCCATGGGCTGGATCCAGCCCCCCACCCCTGGTTTAGGATATTACATCATGGTTTAATTACCATGACTGACAAACGTTTGTACACTAAATTAAAAAATATACTCAGGTATCCAAAATACAGCAACAGGACTTACTCGTGCTAACAGCAAAACATACTGTGCCACAGCTACAGTATGCAAATATAGTTGCTCATTTAATACTAGACTGCCTTAAAAGTGAGCTGTTTGTTCAACATCCCCTCCAATTGCAAACTTAATATTTTCTTAATTTTCTTGTTCACAGTTTATATTTAATGATTTACTTCGAAATGTGGAAATTTGAGAGAAACATGGTGAAGAAAGATAATCAGTAAAATCTCATGTTAGGTTGTCATTACATTGCCCTGGGATGTATGAATTAATCAGCTTACCCGAGTCTGCTCAATACAAGCAGTCCTCGACTTACGACCACAACTGAGCCCAAAATTTCTGTTGCTGAGAAAGTTGTTAAATGAATTTTGTTCCATTTTACGACTTCTCTTGTCATAATTGTTAAGTGAATCATTACAGTGGTTAAGTTAGTAACATGGTTGTTAAGGTCGCAAAAGGTGATCCTATGAGCCCGGAACACTGCAACCATCATGAGTTGCCAAACGGCTGAATTTTACCCACATGACCACAGGGTTGCTGCAATCGTAAGAGTGAAAAATGGTTAAGTCATTTTTTCCAGTGCCATTGTAACTTTGAACAGTCTATAGGAAGAAAAATTCCAGTTCCAGTGCCAAAGCCGGGAATAAAATGGAGGCCGATTGTAAAGAAAGTTGATTTATTGATGATGACAAACCACCACCAGCATGTGGTTCTGGGACAGGTGAATAGATGGCTGAATGTGTGGATCTTTATAGTTTCTGTAACTTTGAAGTTTGGGATTTGTGCAATATGGGCTTTGTGATCTGAAAGGGTGTTGGGTAATTCTTATTGTGGCTGATGGCTATGTCCTGTGTTAGATTTTTGAATGAGGGGCTGCTTGCTTTAATCCTACTATTATTAGCTATTGAAATTGCTGTAAGGGGTTTTCAAATATCTTATCTGGAATAGACTTCTGCCAGCAGTATTTGCTTTGCTTATGAATGGATCCATCTCCATAGTTGGGTTCCTTTTATCTCCTTAAGTGCTGGCATCTGCAGTTACTGTAGCTTCTTGTTACAATGTTTTTTTGGGATAATGGGGTGGGGGTTGATTTCTTTTTACAAGTCATTAAGTGAACTGTTGTTAAATAGGACTACCTGTATCCTGAACCTTAAGAACCTTTAAGAATTTAAGTGTTAAGTCACAAATCAGTCAGCCCCATTTTAGTCCCGTCCTAAAACGAGAGAACACACAAATGAATGAATGTCTACAGGAGTTTTTTTCTTCCTCATGCAAGAGGCAGAACAAATCATCTTAACATGGCTGCAGTTCCACAAATGTCTATTATTCAAAATTAATCCACCCTGTTCAACTGGTCTTTCTTCTCCGGTTGCCGGTTCAAAGGCATCTGCAATGCTACAGGAAAGATCTTTTTGAAGCTCTTCCCATAGCTGCCACCACAAACAGAAAGGACATCTACCGACCTTTCCTACAGGAAGGAAGTTTACCAGGGTCTTGATTTTTTTAAGCCAGAGAGCCCCCACCCTCCACAAAAAGCAGCCTGATCTGGAAGGGAGACAGTGCAAAGCGTTTAGAATTGAAGATCGAATTTGGGTCGGTCAAAGCTATGATTTACTCGCGTTAGAATTGAATTGGGCTATAAAGGAGGGATCGGGGCTGTTGGACACATTGAGAAGCCAACAATGAAAACACATCCACAGCTTGGGAGCGCCGAGGAAAAAAACTTCGAATAGGCCAGTGTTCCTCAACCTTGGCAACTTGAAGATGTCCGGACTTCAACTGACTGGGGAATTCTGGGAGTTGAAATCCGGACATCTTCAAGTTGCCACGGTTGAGAAACACAGGAAAATAGGCGATCGCAATTCCAGGTGGTCCTTGATGTAAATAGTAAACAACAGGCAGAAGCAAAATCGCTTCGTTCTTCCCTTCGAAGGGACGGAAAGAGGCAGAACCAGGCGCTTCATCTTTTCTCCGAGGAGAATAACGCGCCACTGTACGCGCTCCCTCCCTTCCCCCCACCTCCTTCTACTGACCCACTTTGCCGCCAGCGGGGTGGAGGTGGGGTGGAGACGGAGGAGGAGCTCTCAGCCGGATCTGTTGCGAGGAGGAACTTTTTTTTTATTGGCTCTCGAAAAGTCTGTAGCCTGCGACGCGCGGAGTAATCCGAGTCTGTAATGTGACTTCACGCCACACCGCGAGCTCTTAACCTATCGTCTCGGTTTGTTGGCGGAGGGTTATCGTAAAAAAAAGAACACCGCGAGGAGGCGGAGCGCCGACAGCGACGTCTTTTAGCCACCTCGCCGGAGTAGCCGCAGAAGGCGAACAGCCGGAGTTGGAGGAGGCTGGGCTGCGGTCTTTCTCAATCTCTCCCTGCTGGAGGAGGAAGGAAGGAAGGGGGTGAAAAAAAAAAGGGTGCTGCCTCGTCACCACTGACGTCGGATTTGCTCGTCTTTCCTTCCCGCCTTTCCCGCTTCCTGCGCGTGATCCTCTGCCACGCGGAGTCGGTCGACGAAACGAGTGGCGCGCTTTCTCCTCTCGCCGCTGCCCGTTGCCGGGTTTTTTTGTTTTCTTCCCCCCCCCCCCCCCCGACTCCTTTCCTATACTTCTCGCCCCCCTTCTGGTAGTTCCTCTGGAGTGCCACGGCGCGCCCCACGTCTTGGAAGCAGAAGCCGCCTTTCCTTCTCTACAGACTGGACGTTCTCAATATGAACGGTATCGTTTACCCTGTGCAACTGCAGGTAAGCGGGAAGGGCGGGCAGCCGTGCGAGCCAACGGCGTCTTTCCAGGCTTTCAAACGTTTTAGCGCTTCGCCCAAGTCCGCGCTGGCGGCCGAGCACGCGATTGGGCTTTTGTCTCCGAGAAGGGAGGGGAGGGGGGGAGAAAATGTCCGTAGGTTGTGGGGATCCTGTGCAATAGAAGACCCCGTTGATCTCGAAGGAGCAGGGACTCCGGAGCCCGGCTGGCCCCCGCGGAGTAGCTTCGAAATGGGGAAAAAAGCAAAGGGCAGCTACTGGAGCTTTTTGTAGAGTGCGGTACTCGGGATAGCGCACGTGGGTTGGTTTGAGCCATAAAATGCGCAGTGGAAACGGAAAGGGGATTCTGCTAAGGGGAAGGAGGGGGGTTCTGCGTCTAAAATATTTCATTATGCGTGGATTCCAAGTAAGGAATATTTGTTCCTTTTTTTTGGTGGGTGGGTGTGTTTCCACCTCGATTTTGTTAGCCTGATGACCCCTCCCATTCGCTCCAAGGGAGAAATGTTCTTTTTAATACTCGGTGCAGCTTTCTTCCACCGAGGAGTGGAAGGAACGGGAACAAGAGGGGGGTTTGCTGTGTCAGTATGCCCTTAATTTCAACGTGGATGGTTGCAGTAGTGGGCGTTCCCCTAAATCGATGGCTGACTACCCGGTTTATATATATGATCATGGTATCATAAACCTTCTCAGTAAAAAGTATTTCTACTTGGGTCAGGTAAAAAAACAAACCGTGAAACCAAAAGTCGCTCCGATTTTGCAGCATTGAATTGAAAGGCTTCGTCAAGGCTTCAATGCTATTGAGTTAACTGAGGTGGGATTATCACCATCCATTGCTTACATTTTTTCTCCTTCAAATCCTCAAAAGACTGCAAGGGAAAGAGACGGTATTCTTTGCGATCAAATAACGTAGGGGATTTAAGATGGGAAGAGCGATTTGAAATAAAGTCGTTTTAAATTTTGGTTTTTTCAGCAAATCTGACTTGTCAACCCCCAAACAGTCGTGAAATACGGGGCAGGAGCCCTGACCTTTCCCAGAATGATGCACTCATCATGCAGGATATTTTGATTCTCACGATTGGTTGTGTCTGAAAGCATTGACATATGGCAAGCTAAGACATGTTTTTTTCTGCTTGTTTTGTCTGGGTTAGGGAGTATCCTTGTTTGAAAGAAAACAAGAATTGGCAAGGATTTTTGAATTGCAATATTAGAATTGCTAGGAAGAGGGGAAAATAAGCTATAAGATAAAAATTGTACATTATTTGGAAGCTGGGTAGATTTTTTTTTTCCTATTCTGTTTTTTCCTTTGTTCGGTCTCCACGTTGCTGTATCCTGTTGCCAAGCTCATGGGATTGAAAAGGCTCTGCTCCAATATGCTTCTTGGTGGTAGAAATGTGATTGGCTAGTATGCTTTCTTTTTCAACCAATTGAAAGATGAAAGCTGTATGATCGAATGTGTATGTTAAATAGCTACAAATGTGTATATTGCACAGCTTCGCAGAAGGGAGACTAGCTTTTATTAGTCTTCCATATCTTAAAATTGTTTGGTAGTACTTTAGAATGTGAAAACCACATTTATAAAATAATTGACTAAATCTCTTCATGCAGAATGTTCCTGAAATACTGTATGTGGTTATTTGTGGGATTTTAAGTAAGGAAAGGAATAAATGCTAATCCGTGGTCAAAATGTAAATCTCCCACAAATATTAGCATGGCATTGGCATTATTAATTTATGTCTTGTCATTTGCTTGTCCCTGAATAGCTGTATTCTGTTTTAAAACAAAAAAAAAATCTAGGGTTCAAAGTATAGGAAGGTTTTCTCCTTTAAAACTCTACTTTTAATGAGTTTGTAACTTTCCCTTCACGGATTCATTCCTCAGTCAAATATTGTGCTTTTTAAAAGTACAGCTTACATACCTGTATCATTGCCCCTCCTCTCTGTTAATAGCTATTTCTGCAAGGTGAAATTAATAGGGTGAAATATTTCTGTCAACTGAACAGAAACCAGAATGTTGTGAGATGAGAAGAATACATTGTGAAAAAGATAAACTGGCCTTAGTGCTGCTGCTTTAACATAAACTTAGAAAAAGTTCAGCCATAATTATATTAGGCTTATTTTGCTTACTTGAGCTAAACTTCACACATGTTGTATATGTAGTTGAAGGGCTTACAGGAAAGGTATGGTATACCAATATTGAAATGCATATAGTATATGAATGTCAAGCTGTTTTTCCAACACCTTTACTTTTTATTTCTGTCCTCTTTAGAACAGCATTAATGCACAGTACTATAGTATTTTAGCCTAGGACTGTTAATACTTTGCTGTTTTATACAGTACTCAATTCTCATCCAGGCTTTTCTTAACAGCATTTTTCCAACATTCTGGTATTGAGAAATTGTTACTCTGTTTAGAAATATTATAATTAATGATAGGGGTGGTTTTTTGTTTTTTTTAAAGAAAAAAAATTGTGCAACTTTTTCTCTGTTTTGATCTTGGTGGTTAGAGAGTTTGCCTCCTTTCCCCTGGAGTACATTTTCAGCATAAAACCTCAGATTTGCAAATTTTTAAATAATCACATTTGGTTATTTATCAATTATTTTTGAACTTGGATTGCAGCATTGCTGCATAGGCAGGCATAAAGTTACACAATTGGGGTTTTTTTTTTAAGTTTGAAGAGTGATTTTAATTTCACCTGCTGTTGCAGCTATTAATGGTTTGGGCGTATGTTTTTATGAGATGCATACATTATGAAATATGCATGGCTTTTCAAGTGTCATAATTTGGTTATATAACTGTCTATTTAAATATTTTCATGAATTGGAACATGTCTCCTTCAAGATCATTCTCTGGTAAATCTCTCATTATACTTTTCAAATATGCACAATTTTACATGGAAGTTTCTCATGCCACATATGTCCCTTCATCCAACTCAAATCAAACCACTTATATTAATTGTTCCCTTAAACCTCAAAGATGCTGAAAATTGTAGTATTAATAATCTAGATGGCAATAGTTACGTTATGGATTTGAATATTTAATTTCTTGAAACTATGCCAGTAGGGTCCTTTTGTAGGAGAAGGGCGGGGTATAAATTTAATAAAAGTAAATAAATAAATAAATAAGGTGGTATAGATGGTACAGCCTGCCTAAAATGATTAAAGTCTTAAGTTACTGAAATATGGTATAGAAATTGAAGGGAAAATTCCATCATTACAATATATGTGGTAAAGGAGAAGTTGAAAATATGTCACATGATTTATTGTACTGTTAGTTATACAGAGTTTATAGGTCAATGTATATTCTCCTCTTATTAGACAGATTGCCTGGGAGGGCAGACATTTTTTATGTAGGCTTTCTCCTCCAGGACTCAAACCCAGCTACCACACGCAGTGGCAAAATTCTGTGTTGCTGCATGACCACAAGAAAAAAAATTGTCTGCTTTTGAAAAATTATATTTACTCACATGTCTATTGGCTCTCTACTCACATAAACTAGGGGGTGACCCTAAGGGGGTTACTAGGGAGCTTGAGAACATGTATTTTCTTAACAGGGATGTTATTATCCACTATTAATGTCAGTACTATTTTTTAATATATTGTAAACAGTGGTATCTATTGCTGGTCTATGACCGCAATAAAGTTATATTCTATTCTCCTGTGCACTGTGGGTCATTCTATTCCATCATTATAACTTGGTACATTGAAGAGGCTTGAAAATTATTTGTTTTTGTAGATGTTTATTTAGCTATCATTCCTCAACAAAAGTGACTCTAAGTAACCATATGAATACAATGAACTTTAGGAAAACAAATTTCAACTCTTTTCATTGTATTGAATTGCAATGATACATTTTTCCCAATTTCTATAATATTTATGTAGCAAGTGCTGTGCTATTTAATCTGACTTGTGCTCAACTTACATTACATTCTAAAATAGTATTTTTAGTAATTATAACACAGATCTGAAGATTCTGTTTTCAAATGGAGTAGGCTGTATTTTCAGCTACCGTATTTTTCGGAGTATAAGACGCACCTTTTTTCCTCAAAAAAGAGGCTGAAAATCTGGGTGCATCTTATACACTGAATACAGCATTTTTTTGCCTCCTGTAACTCCGCCACCTTCACCAAAATGGCTGTGCATAGCTTGTAGAAAGCTTTCAGAGAGCTCCTGGGGGGGGGGCAGAAATAAGCAAAAAACAGCCCATTTTGCTGCCCCCAAGAGTGTTGTTTTTTGCTCGTTTTTGGCCCCCCACCCTCCCAAGAACACTCTACAAGCCTCCAGTTATTCATGCCTTTTTGGAGGGGAAACGGGACCTGTTTTCGGGAGGTTTGCAGAGTGCAAAAACTTTTCTTTTAATTTGCCTTTTGAAAACCTTGGTGCGTCTTATACTCCAGTGCAATTTATACTCCAAAAAATATGGTATATCTTAGAATATATACTTAGTTTAAAATTGTCCCTGGATTTCTGTTCATAGGGAGCAATTTTCATAGATCTGTTCTTCAAATAATATCTAGAAAATTTGAATAAGATATATTTGTTTTTTGTTTCAGAGTATGATGCATGACTATCACAGAAGAAATTCATGTCTATAGCTTTTAAGGACTTTGATTACATCGTTTTAAAGCCTGATAGTTTTGGAGTCAACAGTTTAGAAGTACAGCTGCATGCATTTTTTCCAAACCAGTGTTTACCTAAGAAGGAATATAAATTGGCATACCCTGTAATAGCACACAGTGGATTATTGAAGGTCTCCTAACTGCGAAATCACAGCAAAAATCTAACTGGTAAGTTTATTCATGTATGTGTGCTTGTAAATAGTATTTTATGTGATTTATTGTAACTATAAATCAGTATATGTTTAAGTAGATAGATTTTCCCATGTTCTGATACCATTAAAAGCCAGAGTTAAAAAAAGGAAATAAAATGACTACACCAGACAAATTGTAAATACCAAAACAGAATTTTTGCTCCAATTGTAAATAGCTTCATAAAGAAGTCTTACTAGACAGATTCATTGGACCAATCTAGACAAAGAAGATAATTCTTACTCTTCTTTCTGACCTTGAAAGCCAACAGAGCAGTTACTATAGCTATGTGTTACACTGGAAAAAGTCCCTATTGCTGAGTTGGTTACTTTTTCTTGGAAAATAATCATTGAGAGAAAAAGAAGATAACAATGCCAGTTCTTGTAATACTGTCATTTGTAAAGCACAAAAAAATAGTTGCAAAGCTGAACTGCTCTCATTTTTAAAATTAAAAAGCAAAAGCAAGCCTCTTCAAAGCTTTTATTCCCCCTCAATATTGATTTCCCAGCTTGAATTAAGGCAAATTATATTTTCTTGAAATGAATGCTCAGTTATAATCCCACTTAATTCTGAGGTTTGGATAAGTCTCCTAGTTTTTTGGGTTTTTTAGCTAGATGTGCCTCCTAACACATATAGAGGGAGAAAGGAGAAAGCATTCTGGCCAATGGGCAGAAGGAAGAGCAACATTAACAACAAAATATTCGTCCTCCAAATTAGCTTATTTACAGTCAAGATGAGATAGGGATCCAGTTTATCTTTGTACATTGACAGAGATTACATAGGAGACACCAGAAATTACAATGGGAAAGAATAGCAAAAGAACTTATCTATTTGAATTAGATACATCATATTTTTGCTACTTATTGGATCTATTCAAGGGAGGAGAGAATCTACTGCATAATTTACTGCATTGCTTGCCCAGACCTGAATTTTGTTTTTTTCTGCATAGTTTACACCAGAATATGATGAATAATTTTAAGATGGCCTTGTGTAAAAGAACTGTGATTAGAGTACCTTATATTAAATTTCACAAGCTCTTCTTTGTTTTAGCCACAGAAACAGCAAAATGATTCCTAATGGGTATTTGATGTTTGAAGATGAAAACTTCATCGAATCATCTGTTGCCAAGTTAAATGCTTTGCGCAAAAGTGGCCAATTTTGTGATGTTAAGCTTCAGGTAATGTAAACGTGTTGTATCTTATGCCTGCTAATGCTGAGTTTCTAAAATATTCATAAATACTTTAAAGTGAGGATATCTATTTTGGTAATTTTATTTCAAATATAGTTACAGGTCTTTAGCTTACAGCTGGTTGCTTAGCAACCTGTTGAAGTTCTGATGGACTTACCTAGGAAGGGGGTAGGACCTGGATTTGAAACACTGATGGTCAGGCCCATGGTCATATGAACACATTCCAGGCGCTTGACATCTGGGCTGCATTTGTGTCCATTTGCAGCATCCTGCAGTCACATCGCCAAAATTCAGAGCAGTTTTGCCAAAAAACATGGATTTACTTCCATTTTTCAGTCAAACCAGCCCATTGTGAACTGTGGGTTCACCTAATAATGGCTGTGGCAGTTGCTTAACAACTGTTGCAAAAAAATTGGGTTAGTCATGTAGGTGACCCAATTTATGACAATGAATGGGCAGGCTCCATTATAATATGACATTAATAAAGTGGTCTTTTATTTCATATTGTAAGATCAGTTCACACTATTTTGAGGTTTCTTTTTAAGCTTCTTTCAGTTTTCTAATTATGATCATGATTGAGCCAAAATAAATCCTAATTAAATATTTTCATATATGATGGAAAAGTTTTAATATTTTTAAATCAGTCAGAAGTAAAAGTGCTTTTCCAAGTGTTTTAGTACATCATGAGTCACTTATAAATTGGTGAATAGTTTCTATTTCCAATAATTCAGGGTTTTATTTTAATGAAGGTCTGTGGACATGAGATGCTGGCACACAGAGCAGTACTAGCTTGCTGCAGTCCTTATCTTTTTGAAATCTTCAATAACGACAGTGATTCTCATGGCGTTTCTCATGTGAAATTTGATGATCTTAATTCAGAGGCTGTTGAAGTCTTGTTAAATTATGCTTACACTGCTCAGTAAGTGTTCCTTTTTCTATATTACAAATATTTTTACTTTATACTCTGTCCAGAATAAATCTAAATAATAATTATGTCATTTTAACAGATTAAAGGCTGATAAAGAACTGGTCAAAGATGTATACTCTGCAGCTAAGAGGCTGAAGATGGAGAGAGTCAAGCAGGTATAATGGGGTTTTGGCAGGTAGCAAGACTTGAATGACTTGCCTGAGTTCAGAGGCTGAGCATATGCAAGCTTAGTTAGCACTCACCATAGGAAACTTTCAGGGAATGCTGCAGCTGAGACATAGACTTGGAAATCGGTAAACCATTTCAATGGTGCTGCCAAGATAACACAAATATATCCATGAATGCACAAAGAATTGAGCTTAGTCATACCTTCAATTATAAAAACTGAACACTTTTTCAAACACATGTCAAGTTAAAGTATATTTAAAGTCAATTAATTTGAATAGCTGCTGGCACACTGTTTACACTTCAGTTCTAGGGCCAGTTCCATATATTTTTCTTAGCCCATTTAAGAAGTTATATTCTTGTACTCAAAAGATATACCTAATAGAAGAACTGGACACTAATCATAATGACACATAGCAACAAAACTAAAATAAAAGTCCTTAGAGCACATTGTTAAAACTTTGACAAGAAATCTCTTTTAATCTTAGTAAAATCATTTAGAGACGGGAGGTGGGGGGGCAAAAATAACCAAGTGGGCAAGAGATTAAGATACAATGAGATGACAATATCCTATGAGGGTTTTTTTTTTTGAAAAAAGTATATTGATTGTAGCTGAGTATATTATGTCATTTTAAAAATCAAACTAACGGAATACAAAGTCAGGATCTATGATGAGAAAATCTTTAAAAAAATGAAGTTGCAAAGTCGCAATTATATAATTGTAAACTCTTTTTGAAAAATAAAAGGTTTGTGGAGATTACTTGCTGTCCAGGATGAGTGTTCAAAGCTGCATCTCTTATCGGAACTTTGCAAGCAACATGAGTGATTTGCGATTACTGAACATGATTGATGGTTACATTCAAGAGCATTTGTTACAGATCTCTGACCAAGAAGAATTTCTCAAACTGCCACGTTTAAAGGTACTTACCCCATTTCCTCCTTCCCCATTCATCATCTTGATACTGCTTTTCACATAAATATTAATTGCTTCACTTAAGTGTTCCATGAAATAACCTTTTGACAAAAAAAAGCCCCCTATCAATCTGGTACCAGGAATATGTATAAGCATTTAAATTCTTGTTTAATTATGACACCATTTGGAAGTAAACATTTAAGTATACTTTTAGCAGTATTCTCTTTTTTTTTAAATTAAAAAAAATAGTTCCATGAAAGTCACCATGCATTTACTTATCACAGTTGGGAATATTGATTACACAAATTTGTAATCTTAATTTGCAAATAGGCAGTTGTAACAATGCCACCTCAGCACAAAAAGATACCAGGGCTGTTTAGTATAGATTTTTCCAAGCCATTTACTGTTGCTCGCTGTGACATACAGCCCAGAATTCAGGTCATTGACACAATTGTAACAGTGAAATTCACTAACATCATATAACTTGAATGTATCTTTTATTAGGCAATTTAATTACAATAATCAGAACTGATACAAACAAATTTTAGGCCAAAGAAGAAAATGGAAAAAGAGAATAAATAATTGATAAATAGAATAAATAGTGTAGGAAAAGAGAAAAGACATATATAAAAAAAGCAAATATATCATCTGATATCATGTCAGCAAAAAGTTCATAATAAGTTGCAATTTTTTTTTAAAAAAGGTCTTAATTATAGCCTTAAACAAATAAACCAACTCTATTCCTTCCATTTACTTCTAATGATCTTAACCTTTAATTCAAAATAATATTGTCATATGATTTCCTCTTCAATTCTTCTTCATCCCACCACATAAGTTTCTTCAAGGTTTAAAAAGCCTCTTTTGTAGTTCCAATAAAAAAAACATTTTCCAGGTCATTCTATTGGTTTATCACTTGTATTTGTTGGTGATGCAGTGGTTAAAGTGCAGTATGGCAGCCAAACTCTGCGCACAGCCCGGAGTTTGATCCAGATGGGGTTCAAGGTTGTCTCAACCTTCCATCCTTCCAAGGTTGGTAAAATGAGGACTCAGATTGTTGGGGACAATATACAAACAATACTTCTTCATTGTAAACTACCCAGATAATGCTGTAAAGTACTATAGAAAGATATAAAAGTTTAAATACTATTGCTATTTGTTTTAATTTTAAAAGTTTACCCAATTTCTTTTTTATATCCAGTAAGGTAAACCTTAACTTTAACCCTTTCCAAACCTTCTCTATTTTCAGTACTTTCTCGGCCAGTATAATTTGTTCCCCATTTGCTTTTCATTCATTGGACACAGTATATCCATGCTAAGCCTTTCAGGACCACCTCCAGCCTTCAATGAGACACCCCACACACTGCTTAATGATTTGGGTAAATGCCTAATGACCATACATGCAAGTGCCAGGATTGCAGTCATTGAGCGAAGCAGTCACATAGTATCTCACTTAACAAATGCAACAACTTACAACTGAAATTCTAGGCTCACTTTTCCTAAGTGAAAGGACTATCTATAACTAGAAGTGGATATAGATTAAAATACCAAAAAGCAATTCACACCACACCACAGTTGTAACCACCAAGAGCTTAAGAGTTGGGGAAGACTGACACCATTTTTATTTATTATTTTACTTTATCTGTTCACAGAAGGCTAAAGTATATTGTTCAAAATGTTAGAAATAGCTTGTTCTGAATGATACAGTATAATAGCCATAGAATACCAAGTTTCATTACTGCTTTTTATTTTGAAATCAATTGCTAATTGCTGTTTAGATCACTGGTGGTCCATGAGAAAATGTTGGTGGTCCAACGAAAAATTATTTTCATTTTTTATATTACACTAAATATTATATATCTTTTAAAAAATAATATTAGTGGTCCACGGGATTTAAAATTATGAATTTAGTGGTCCCTGAGGTCCGAAAGGTTAGTGAACCCTGGTTTAGATCACAACTTCCTTCCCTGTTGAAAATGTAAACTCTTACTTAGGTTTTCAGTTTTATACAAAAAAATCTGTAAAAGTATAGCCCATCAAAACTGAAGAAATCTTTATCATATACAATACAATACAATAGCAGAGTTGGAAGGGACCTTGGAGGTCTTCTAGTCCAACCCCCTGCCTACAATGTTTTTTGAGGGTTGTAGGCTCTCTTAACTAGGGTGAATTTAGGGTTGCGCTTTGTGGCCTCAATATGCTTTCTTTTTTGTTTCAGCTGGAGGTTATGCTGGAAGATAATGTTAGCTTGCCCAGCAATGGCAAGCTGTACACAAAGGTAATCAACTGGGTACAGCGCAGCATTTGGGAGAATGGAGACAGCCTTGAAGATCTGATGGAAGAGGTCAGTTTTAAGAAAATTGAGATTGGGCCATCTTTAACTGCTGCGTTTTTCTGAAATTAAGGATGATCCATTCTCCTTTTTTGTTCCCTTTAAAACAAAACTATGAAGAATTTAAATTTTACTGTAGGTATCCCTAAGCTGAGAAACTAGGGGGGTTTCAGGTGAGCTGCTTAAACTACTGTTCAAGCTGGTCTTCTGTTTTTGTCTCCGTTTTCTTTAGGAAACTTCAAATATAGCAATTATCTTCACTTTAAATTTGGGGAGGTGGTTTGACACTTGTTTTGTTCTTAATGTATTCTTTTTACAGGTTTTAACTTAAAGAGAGAAAGTAGGACAAAGGTTCTAATGGTTGTTCCTCCCCATTGATTTATCTCCCCATAGGTTTATTAACAAAACTAGGATACTCATCGCTGAAGGACCATAGAAGAAACTTCAAGTGTAATGACACGTAAAGAAGCAGCAGTTCTGCCCCAGTTCTCCTATGAAAATTCGCTGTGGGCAGAGAACGATGATGATGTTTAATGGTGTTTACTTCTTTACAGGCTATTTTAACAATTGAAAAGTTTTGTATAATTAACTAGTCTAATTCATGAGCATAACTTCAACTATTTGGTTTAAAAATGGAACACACTGGAGAGTCACATTTCAGATTGTTTTGAAAATTTATTTAGTTGCCATCAAAGGGAAGCCTTAATTTCCAGAGCAGTTGTTTTCTGTTTTTCCTTTATACCTGAGAACCTCAGTTACTGAATCAAATTTCCCTTAAACTACTAATGCATTTAATCTGAGATGTAGTAGGCAACAGAAGTTCCTGAAATGAAAAGTAGTTCCATTACCTTTCTTGCAATCCCTTCTATATAACATAAGTGTTTGATTTGCCTATTTCAAAACTGTGATTTGCAAAAAGAAATTTGTACAATTTATTCTGAAAGATAATGTACATTATACTTGTTGTACATTTGGATGTTTATGGCGCAAGGAGTATAGAAGTCAAGAAGATTTCTTTTGAGCTGTGAAAACAAGGAGCCTTTATCCAGTGTTTGAAGATCTGTCGTCGTGAGAGCAACCTCTTTTTTTTAAAATGGCATTCTGCTAGATGGAGAGAAGATCAGGCTGCATTCCTGGAATCCTAATAAAGTTTCTATACAATGTACCATTAGTTAAGCAGCAATGGAGACTATAGCCAGATTGCTGTTCTGTTGTTTTGCAGGTTCAAACGTTGTACTACTCAGCTGATCACAAGCTGCTTGATGGAAATCCACTAGATGGACAGGCTGAGGTGTATGGCAGTGATGATGACCACATTCAGTTTGTGCAGGTACAAAATGCACATGGTCTGAGGTAACCTCAGGTAAAGCTGGGTAGAGTAGTACGACACAACTAAAATGTTGTGTAGTATAATGAAAATAAGACATTTCCAATTTAGAAGACTAGGAAAATACAAACTTACAATATTTATGTCTTGTGGCTCATCTAGTTTTGAGCTGTACTTTAATGCATTTAATACACGTTAAATAGTGTGAAACCAAGAATAGAATTAGATCTTTAACTTGAGCTTCCATGAGGTTGAAAGATTTGTAAGTGCTAAGAAGACGAATGTGGCAGAACAACAAGTCTCCCCTTTCCTCAAGAGTTCTGGAAAAAAGAATTGGGGCAATTCAGGAGTATTGAAGAAACTAGGACATGTTTCTGTCACAAGTGGCGGCTAGGTATCAAGTGGTACCATAATTTTGAAATCCTGGTGTAAACTGGGCTCACTTGAGCAAAAAGGTTTGTCATTGCAGGAATAAATTAATGTGTTCTGGATAAATATGGCAGAAAGTAGTGGGAAAGTTTGTTTTATTTCATGAGATTCCTGTTTGTTTTCTGGACTTAGTAATAAGTTATGTTTTCACACTTTAATTTATTAAGTTTGAAACAAAATTCATTTTAATTGTGATTGATAGAGATGGCATTAGTTTCTTGATTGCCATTTAATAAATTTTAGTAAGCATTTAATTTAAGAGAGTAAATGGTGTTAACTTATGCACATCGATTTAGAAATGAAGGCCACTGAATTCAGTGGAGAAGAGTAAAAAGAAGGAGAAAAGGTTAGGAGATTTGACAAGCAGTCAAATGAAAAATATGAATAAATAGAAGAAATAATGAAATACAGGCGAAAGGGAAATAGGAAGCTGTATTGCAGAATAACTTTATTCTAAAAAAATAGATCCCCTAATCTTAGTTGATAAATCCTATAGACAATAAGGTGAAATTTTTATTTATGTTAACAAGAAAATGGTGCAGTATAGGTTTAAACATCGAAAAAATAATAAAAATAATACAGAATAGATTTAAAGTAGGTAATTTATATAGTGTTAAAATATTTAATTTACTTAGATAGGGTTTATGTTTGGTGCTAAGCATTTGTCTTAGTGCAGTGTGTGAACCCAGTTTTGTGAGTGGTAAACCAATAGCTTGTATGATGTGTGAATATAGATTGTAATACCTTGAATTTGGTAAATGGCGATTTGATGTAAGGAATAAACTTTCATTTGTATACATTTGAATTGTATTTTAAAATAGAAAGTAGACCTGTGAAGTTGAGGGATAGTAAGTGATTAAATGGAGTAGAACACTATTTTGTGGATAAACAAAAGCATTACCTGTTTCATCTTGCTGCTCCCCTTACTGGACCGGGGTGCCTTACGCACAGTCACTCAAGCACTCGTCACCTCTCGACTTGACTACTGTAATGCTCTCTACATGGGGCTCCCCTTGAGGTGCACCCGAAAGCTGCAGCTAGTCCAGAACGCAGCCGCGCGGGTGATTACGGGAGCGCCTAGACACTCCCACATAACACCTATCCTGCGCGAGCTGCACTGGCTCCCTGTGGTCTTTCGGGTGCGCTTCAAGGTTTTAACGACCATCTTTAAAGCGCTCCATGGCTCGGGGCCTAGTTATATGCGAGACCGCCTCCTGCCCCATACATCCCTCAGACCGATACGCTCCCACAGAGAGGGCCTCCTCAGGGTGCCGTCGGCTTGACAATGCCGACTGGCGACACCCAGGGGAAGAGCCTTCTCTGTGGCGGGCCCTTCCCTTTGGAACGACCTACCCCCTGAACTCCGCACCATCTCTGACCTCCGCCTCTTCCGCAAGTGTCTGAAGACACACCTATTCCATCTAGCCGGCCTAGCATAACCCCCATTACTGACTCTTAGATAGTTTTAAATTTGGGTTTTTTAAATTCGGTTTTTAGCGCAGGATCTATTAGAATAAGTTTTTTAAAATTTTATATGTTTTATATGTGTTTTAACATCCCTGTGCGCCGCCCTGGGTCCGTTTGGAGAAGGGCGGGGTATAAATTTAATAAAATTTTTAAAAAAAAATCCAGCAAGTTACCTGTGTAGCTGTGCTATTGGATGAGGCTCTACAGCAATACAAAATAGTTTTGAAGATAAAGGCAGAGCCGATTTTGCTCCCTGGCTAGGTTTCTGTAGCTGCCTTTTGATTTTGCAGAAAAAGCCACTCCGTGAGAATGATCTCAAGCAGTTAAGTAGCAGTTCTTCTGGAAGTCTTTCACCAAATGGAGCAGTGCAGAATCTTAAACACGAGTGGAAAATTGTTGCTTCAGAGAAGACCTCAAGTAAGCCAAAGTTTGTTGTTGCTGGTTTTACTCTAGATTATTTCATTCATGTTAAATGCAGAAGTAGTGGGAGGAAGCAAACAACTACTCATGTACATAATATATATTATTTTTCTTTGAATGAGTTAACGATTTTAGAATTACAACATATTTAAAGGGAAGGATGTAAAAACCTTGGTATACTGGAATTGAAATATGTGTTTTGCTTTTCAGATAACACCTATCTCTGTCTTGCTGTTCTGGATGGTGTCTTTTGTGTAATTTTCCTTCATGGTCGAAGCAGTCCACAGACTTCCCCAACTAGTACTCCACGACTGATGAAAAGTTTGAGTTTTGAGGTTCAACCAGATGATCTTATAGAAAAGGTGATGTCTCCTATGCAGTATGCTCGATCTGGATTGGGAACAGCAGAACTTAACAGCAAGCTGGTTGCTGCAGGTAACATCACAATTCTTATACCTTGGGTTGAGCAATATGTTGCTCTTCAAATCTTTTGGAATTGGAGATATGCTAGCTAACAGTAGCAAAAGTTCCAAGTTCATTAAAATTTTGGACAGTTCACACATTAAGCTTTTTAAAGATAGTATTTCAGCAACCCAATAATACATCTTCTGTATGCTCATTTTACAACCAGGTGGCTATAACAGAGAGGAATGTTTGCGCACTGTGGAATGCTATGATCCACGGAGAGATTGCTGGACTTTCATCGCACCAATGAGGACTCCAAGAGCTCGATTCCAGATGGCAGTTCTGATGGTACGTTTTGAAGTAAATCCCATGTTCATTTTCCTGCTGAAACCTGTTTAACAATTGCAGCATGTTAGATTAGGTGGAAGTAGGAGAGTAGGATTCTCTGGAGTACGAGGGGATCAATATTGTGGGGGAGTGTTTTATCTTGAGATAAGCCTTTAATACTAGGGCATTATGCTATCTTAGTGGTTTTCATTATGCTGATTTAAAAGCCTCTTTCTCTATTAATGCACAGATTTAGAGATAATATAATTTAAAAGATCATTTCAACAACATGTATTTCCACTACCCAGGGACAGCTGTACGTTGTTGGTGGATCAAATGGACACTCAGACGATTTGAGTTGTGGGGAGATGTATGATCCCGAAATAGATGATTGGACTCCAGTTCCAGAACTGAGAACTAATCGTTGCAATGCAGGTAAATATCTATAATGCTCTATAAAGCTACTTATTTTAAAACTTGCAAACTGTAACTTGTGTTTTTGTTCCTTTGCATGAACAGGAGTATGTGCACTGAATGGAAAACTGTACATTGTTGGTGGATCAGATCCTTATGGACAGAAGGGTTTAAAAAACTGTGATGTCTTTGATCCTATAAACAAATCTTGGACAAGCTGTGCTTCGCTAAATATCCGTAAGTTCATAATCTCTCCTTGCATATTTTACTTATTTTGCCTGTAGAAGGTGTCAGAATTTATCAATGGCATGTTTATACACCTGAAAATGTAACCCAGGAAGAATTATATGCTGCAAGTAAAGTAAAGTCGCTGCTATCTGTATTCCACCTGATGCAAATTTATTTATTTATTTATTATATTTATACCCCGCCCTTCTCCAAGCGGACCCAGGGCGGCAAATGTTAGCACAACGCTCAAACCAATTTCATTGTAATTTCATTTTATTTTATTTCAATGACAATAAAGATTATTATTATTATTATTAAAGCAGAATTTTTCAGAATGCCTAAGTGACAGAATCTTAGACATAGAATCTTGGTGCTAAACTAGCTTTCTTTCTTTCTTCTTTCATCTTTATAGGTAGACACCAGTCTGCTGTATGTGAACTTGATGGATATTTGTATATCATTGGAGGAGCTGAGTCGTGGAATTGCCTTAACAGTGTAGAACGTTACAATCCGGAAAACAATACGTGGACGCTAATTGCATCTATGAACGTGGCTAGGCGCGGAGCTGGTGTTGCTGTTCTTGATGGTAAGCTCATGGGATTGGAGAAGTATTACACATTTTGACTTTAACAGTTGTTAAAGAATTTATGAGCATGCAGCATCACTTCCATATTATTTTAATCTGCCTCTGTACTACAACATCAAGTTGACTATAGATACTTTAGATACATTGGCTTGTTACACAAGTCAGAAGTATAGCATGCACATGATTGAAAGATGTGAAATTCAAGCTACTCTAAAACTGTCTTTCCTACTTATTGCCATTCAGAGATCTATACTTGTGACATTAATGGGGTACATCTGAGTAGGGTTCTGTTTTCCATGCAGAAGTGAAATAAATTATAGGACAAAGTACTTTGTAACTGTAGCATGGAACAGAACATTTGCATTTAAGTAATCCCTGTCTTAACTCAAAATGCTTTTATTTTGGGGTGACTTGTTCCATGCACTGGTGAAATATGCTGCTTTGTTCTTGGCAGAAGTGGTTTTATAGGAAATAACGGACGATATCAGAAATAAATGGAGTCGGGATATGTTGCACCAGGAAAATCGGAAGCTGATGGGAAGTATACCACAAGGTCATCAGCTGCCGTGGGGAAAGAGGAAAGAGGCTAGGGAGGGAAAATGAGTCTGCAAATCAATAGGTTATGCTGTACTGGGAACAGCATGTGGGGGAAGAGGGAAGGCAGTACAAATTAGCCTTGCCCATTAATATGATATTTAGCCCAAACCCAGAACAGTTAAAATATTCTAAACTGACTGACCAAAATAATTTGGCAGAACTGACCATTTGTCCTAAGTTCAAACAAAACTAATGAGTTCATTATACAATTAATATTTAGATATTAAGCACATATATTTGGGGGGGGGACAATTGAAATTTTGCATTTTTGGCAGTTTACTGGGGCACATGTTCTTCGGCTTATGTTCTTATTTGCTTCCTAGGAAAACTCTTTGTTGGTGGTGGCTTTGATGGCTCACGTGCAGTCAGCTGTGTCGAAATGTATGACCCTGCTAAGAATGAGTGGAAGATGTTGGGTAGTATGACCACACCAAGAAGCAATGCTGGTTTTGCAACAGTGAACAACACGATCTATGCAGTGGGAGGATTTGATGGCAATGAGTTTCTGAACACAGTTGAAGTCTACAATTCAGAATCCAATGAATGGAGCCCCTACACAAAAATCCACAAGTTCTAATTTCCTTAAAACTAACAGGCTTAGTGATGTAATTGTTTTAGTAGAGGTACACATGTGAATAAGGTGGGAGGGAAGGGTTAAAAGTTGCCATCAGCAACAAGGCTTTTGCATATTGCATACTATTAATATGCTGTACATATTTTTTTAGAATAAATGAAGGGTGTTGTATGCATTAGAATTTAATTTAGACTTAACATTAGATTCTTCTGAGGTAATAAGAATGTAAGTTGATGGCATATCATTTCATGAGCATCCCCCAATGTTACGTTTTGCTGATTTGCACAAGCAAATATTTTTATTTTGGAATTGTTTCTAGTGCAGGAAAGGAACAGCAGTCTTCATTATCAGCAATTACTTTATAGGCCTTTTTTTCCTTAAATAACTGGAATAATCTCATAAGCCTTATTTAAATAGCTTTATTTTAAAAAAAGCTGACACACCTGCCATTTTGACTGCCTTTTATAACTTTATATTAATAGAGCCAAGACTCTTATAACCTTGAAGTGACACAAGCATACAAATGTATGATGCAAAGAGACAATCTCAAAATTCATAGACTGGAGTAAGACATTTACTACCGTGAGAGCTATTAATCCCCCCCCCCCCCCCCCCATGATGTTGTATGATCTCTTTAATGCATAATTGTTTTCCATTACATCTGAATGGAGTTTCTGAACCTGAGTGTTAATACGAGTGAGGAAGCATAACTCTGAAATTCAGCCAAGATAGAGGGTGTTTTCTGTATGGTTCTTACGCAGTTGTAACAAACATGGAGTTATAAGATGCAAAACAAAAAAATTCTGTGCTGTCTTAGAAAGGTTATCTATCTCAAAAATTATTGTATAAGTTTGTATCTTTCTACTGCAAGCTCAAAACATGCTGTAATACAAATTGTGTTTCATTTCTTTAATACTTGTTGTTTGATTCTGGTGGTGAAGTGTTGGCGATGTTCGAAGTATAATAATATATCCCTAAGCACTTTAGCATTTTAAGAACACAACAGAGCTCTGCTAAATCCTAAGTACAACACTTACTCACAGTAGCCAACTAGAGTGCTTGAATCAAGAGGTGATCTACCCGTGTCCTACTATTCCCCCTTCCCTCCTGCACCTGATGTTTGAAAGCCTGTTGCCCTAACCTAACTCAAAAGTGCTTCAAGATCAATAGCAATTGATACATTTTGTCTTCTATAAGTTGTCTAAACTACACTTATAAAGCCATCCAATGTAGTGCCCTCCATTAGATTTTGAAATAGTACTTTCCACAAGTTGATTAGGTGCTGTGTAAAGTGACTAAACAGTTCAGGTAGTCCTTGACTTGCGAGTGTCATTCCAGCCATAACTCATAGTTATGCAGGTCACTCTGATCACGTTCAATTTTGCAACCTTTTTTTGCTGTGGTTGGTAAATGAAGATCATGGCATTAAGCAGACCAGTGGTGGGTTCCGGATCCCGTTGCAACTGGTACGTGGCCAGCTGCTCGGTGGAGGGTTGCAGAGGTGCCATATGCTCCATGCATGTGCACAAATGCCCCAATTGGCTCAAATAGCGGTAAGAGCGGATGGGCCCCTTAGAGCACTATACTGGAACAGTACCTGGTGCTCCCAGCAGACACCAGTATGCCTGTACCGGGGCATACCAGTGATATCCCACCACTGAAGCAGACCCACTGGCTGGGTTTTTTTTTGCCAGAAATCATAAGTAAACAACTTGCTGTCCAACAAAAGACAGAAATCACAACAGAATCCTACAAACAGTTGTAAATGCAGGCTGGTTGCCAAATGCGATCATCCAACTGCACGGGAAATCTACCCATCAGTTTGCAAGTTGCTCCAGGGAGGTCTATTGTAACTCCAGTCACTAAGCAAGTGATCATAAATTGAAGACCACCTGTACTGAAGGTACAAGTGAGTTCTGGGTTTGTTTTAACATTGCAATGTGGACCTTTTATTGCTTTCAATCCCTTTAATAACCCATAGCATGGAATTTGTCTTTCAAAACTGCCACGCACGAGAATAATCCTTCACACTGCAATCCATTGTGATCCCAAAATACAATACAATACAATAGCAGAGTTGAAAGGGACCTTGGAGGTCTTCTAGTCCAACCCCCTGCCCAGGCAGAAAGCCCTACACCATTTCAGACTACTGAAACGGTATAGGGTTCTTACTATTGAATTGTCAAATTCATTCGATGTCTATCTAAAACAAGGGTGTGTATGAGTGTGTGTTTAGTGTGTATTGCTTTGTAGCTCCTTGAATTGAAGGGTATTTGCCATTCATTAAAAGATTGTCCCACTCTGAATAGTACCAGCCGTAAACATAACCCACTCCTTGTTTGCCCCAAATTCACTTAATGGTCCCAACACAGAAACAAAAATGTTCTACATCCTACTTTTTCCTTTTGTTAGCAGTCTACAAAAAGATAAATCAACCCTTTGTCACTAAGTTTATAAGAACCATTGAAGAGGAATTTTGGCAAAGGCTTTTCAAATCAAATGAGATGCACTACAGATGGTAATCAAAACCTAAAGGTTGATGAGGCACACTGCATTTTGTAAACTCAAGTTTTCAACAAGACTTGGTCATCTATGCCAGGTAACAGATGTTAATTTCCCAGATCTCTCCTGGGCTTCTTTCTAAAATCGGTCTGTTGGCTACCTCCCAGTCCCCTGGCAGTGAACCTGAATTTTTTGCTAGAGCAATTTCCTGTCTTCTCATAAATCCCATCACTTTTTAGGAGATCCCCCCATTTGTATTCAAAGTTGCTGTTTCAGATCCTACTGGCAATTACCTACTGACATGTTAAGTGTGAGATTTTCTGTTTCAAATTGATTACACAATGCTTGCATTTTGGCTAGCTATCACTGAAGTCCAAGGTTGCCTCCACTCTAGTTGCTTTTAAGACCAAACATTCTAAGACATACCATAATTATATTTAGGAAAAATTCCTAAGTAGACCATGATTCACTTACAGCACATTCCATTTTGTATGTATTTCTGATGTATTTTACCATCTTGGCCTCACTCTTAGTATTTTAATCAGAACTCCATTTACATTTGTGGCCAGATATTGCCACCCACAATGATTCGTCTTTCAATGTAGTCTATTGTATATTTTACATTGTTGATATAAAGAATGATTCCCTCAACATAACCTTCTCTTGTAAGATATTCAGTGTCAGCATGAGTTTAGTATTTCACATATGCCTTCTATTTCCTAATATGATTATCCATTAACCAATTCCCAACATTGTTCCTATCCGCTGTACTTTTATTGATTTATCTACACTTTACTGAACTGGATGTGAATCCAACACCTATTGGCTTCTAATCAGTTTAAAATTTGTTCTGCCATTTTTATATTTTCAAGCCAATGAAATTTGCAAAGAAGTATGCAAATAGACTGGGAGATCTGTCAATTTGCAGCATAACTTTTGAAAAGGATAGAACAGAATCAAATTGGATGTGGTGAAAAGCTGGCAAAAAATATTAAAAATAAAAATAGATTAGTGATCAGAACCTATGGAGAGAGGGGAAAAACATACCTCCGAAGCCTATTGATTCAGTGGTTAGAATGCAGTATTGCAGATAGGAGTTAGATTCTGACAGGCTCAAGGTTAACTCAGCCTTCCA
The DNA here is from genome assembly GCA_039707465.1 of Rhabdophis nuchalis. NCBI lineage: Eukaryota > Metazoa > Chordata > Lepidosauria > Squamata > Natricidae > Rhabdophis > Rhabdophis nuchalis. The sequence goes on from CM077644.1 coordinate 111,274,871, forward strand.
AGGTCAGTAAAATGACCCAAATTGTGGAGACAATATGCTGACTAAACTACCTAGAGTGGGCTGTAAAGCACTACAAAGTGGTATGTAAGTCTTCAGTTTCTATGGAGATTCTCAGTCATCCAGGTCATGGTTGTCCCAATGGTGCTTTCTTTTAAAAGGCAACTGGGTTTTCTTGTTTTGCCTGAAGACATTTTGTTTCTCATCCAGAAAGCTTCTTCAGTTCTGACTGAATGGTAAATCCTTTCATTCTCCATCATCCAATCAGAACTGAAGACACTTCTTGGCTGAGAAGCAAAACATCTTCAAGCAAAACAGGTTGCCTTTTGAAGGAAGCATCTTTGGGATAAGTATAAGAAGGAGAGGCACTGGGCAGTGGCTTTTTCTGTTCTAAGCCCACTCTTAATCATAGGACCAAAGCAAAGTTATTTGTAAGGGATTGGAAAGAGATTTATTTATTTATTTATTTGATTTATATACCACCCTATTCTCCCAGATGGGACTCAGGGCGGTGCACAGAAAGATAAAAACCCACAACACATACAAAATATAAAATAGCATTAAATTGTTAGATCTGTGCTAAAATGGTTAAGATAATTTAGCAATTAAAACAATTAAATATCAAAAACCAATTCAAGAAGCCATGTTTTGCATGCTTTCCCTTCCTTGTTTGATAGTGCTTGAATTTCCCTTATATAGACTTTGAGCTGTACCTGTTTAGCTGAACGTATGCAAAGGAACAACTAGTACTTCTGAGAACTCAGGCAATCCTGAACTTCAATTTGGAACCTAGTGGACCTCACTTGTTGCCGCCTCTGCAATCTCCACCTAAACATTCTAATATTCTAAACAGCTTCATCTGAACACTTAGTATGTTGTATGGCGTTTAGGACCATTTGGATATTCCAAAGTTAAAGCCTCCCAACAGTTGTAGCCAGCATGTCCAGTAAATGATACTGCAGTGGGGAATAATCTATATAAATAAAAATGTAACAATAGTTTGTTCAAAACTGCTAATCTCTGAAAGTACTGCACCGATCGCTTCCAAATTTTCACAACGTTCCTTTGAAATACAGCACCAATGATATGTCTAGATTGTGCGGATGTCGCACCTGTGCCATGTACACACCACGCAAATGTAAAAGTGTGGCTCTTCTGAGTGTTTTCCTCATGCTTCTGCGTCACGTACATGGCTCCCATCCAGGGCTATGTTCTCTTGAGATACTGAGCCGCTGCTTCCCACTCCTCACGCCCAGCCTGCAGGGTCAGCTGGAGCACCAAGGTCAGCAGAACTCCCGCCAAATATGAGCGAGGATCCCAGCAAGCCAGTGGGCGGACGGAGGGGCCCGGCGGACGGTTGGGTCCAGGGCGAGGCAGATGGGGCCGGCCCAAGGGGTGAGCCTTCGGTATTCCACCCCACTTGGGGATGTGAAGGAAAGCGTTGGTTTCCTGCCGCCTGGCCGCTCTTCCTCTTGAGCAGGTGAGGGGCTGGAGAGAACCACGGGGAGCCGGAAGGCGCCTGTAAGGGGGGGAGAGAGAGGAAGGAGCCCTGAGAGGAAACAGGCAGGGAGGGGAAACCAAGGAAGGGGGTCGCTGAGAGGGTCTCTGAGTGGAGACTTTTCCATTTAACCACACTGGGCCACAGCAAGGCGTGGCCAGGTACACCTAGTTAAATAATGTTTTTCTATTCCTGTTCAATATTATTTCAAGGCATCTATTAACTTCCTGAATGAGACCAGTAACCAAATTATTGTTTGTCTGTCCTCTCTCATTGTTCCAGTCTTTGCATTCTCAGGAGAGAATGTGTGGGCTAAAACTGCATACACAGCATCATTTCATAGATAACTCAATGGCCAGTTTTTATTCAAGCCCCATTTTTAATCCCCTTCAGCACCTGCCCCCTTCCCAAATAATAATGCACCTCCAAAGTTAGCTGGTTACTTCATTTATAGAAACTTATAGTAAAGGAAAAAATAAAATCAGAAGGGAAGGAATTATTTTCTTGTGGACACATGATTTTGCAGCTTAATCAGGTTAGCTAAAATCCTTGAAAAGTATTTCTTGAGAATGCAACCCCAAACCAATTTTTTTTTCCCCAGAGAGATCCTAGCAGAAAAATTAACACTCGGCCACCCTCTAGCAGCTTTTCTTTGTGTTCCTTTCCTTATCAAGTTTATTAGATGGCAGCCAGGGAGAAAGATGGGGCACAATGGGGAGAACTCTTTCAGGTTAATCTTACTTTCTAGGGAGTGTTGTCTCCTGTGTCTCTTGCTCAGAGACTGGCACACTGACACAAAAAAAGATACACCACATATTTGGAGATTAGATGCAATAAAAGATCATGGTGTGAACAAGTCCAATCCTATAAATTAACAGCAAATTATGTTCAAATCGTTCTTTGTTCTGGGAAAACTAGTGATTGTTTTGGAAACAATCCATAGTATAGTTTGGCATTATTTTAGCATTACACATAAAAAACTTAATACAGAAGTCTGGAAGATCAAGGGTCAGTTAAAGGCAGTCACATTCGCCCATCTGTGACAAATCCCCAGACTATTTCCCAACCTCTTGCAAAGAGGTTTCCAAGTCTGAACTTGTAAAAACAGGTATTTTCAGGTGTGGATATGGTAGATTATACTGTTCAGACTGTAAATGTTCAACTTTTTAATTGCTAGGAAGAAATATTTTACTCCAATGACAATGATTATTATCAAAATTATTACCCTGACACATGGGTAAGAAAAGGAGGCTGTCCTATAGGGAACTAAATGCAATTTCCTGGGGGAAAATAGCTTTACAAATTAAAATATACAATTTCAATTTTTCCACACAAATGAATGTAAAACGAAGAGTGAATATGCTGCTATTCAAATAACACAACTATTGGTCTGTAAAAATGCTTAGTGGGTATTCTATTTATATCCTGCCTTTATTATATTTATGAATAACTCAAAGCAGTAAACACAGACACTACTCTCCTATTTTCCCTACAACAGCAACCCCATAAAGTGGATTGAGGAGAGAGAGAGAGAGAGAGTGACCCAGATGGCCATAATGATTAAGGAGGCACTTCAACTCATTACTTATCGCTTTATAGTCTGGTGCTTTAAGCATAAGGTGACCAGATTTTAACATTGGTAAAGTGGTATTGTAATATATATTTTTTAATTTCAACATAAGTACAATTTACAAATATAATACATTTAAAAAAAATATAAAACTCATATGCTGGCGAAATAGCCGTATGGCCACCGAAAACCATATATTCCAGTGGTGGGTTTCAATTTTTTTTAGAAACTATTCTGTAGGTGTGGCCTGTTTTGTAGGAGTGGCTTGGCAGTCATGTGACCAGGTGGGAGTGGCTTGGTGGTCGTGTGACCAGGTGGGTGTGGCCAACTTGGAAAATGTGGTGAAACTCACTTAACAATGCTCTTGCTTCGCAACCAAAATTTTGGGCTCAATTGTGGTCATAAGTTCGCTTTCTCTTTCTTTCTTTCTTTCTTTCTTTCTTTTTCTTTCTTTCTTTCTTTCTTTTATTCTTTCCTTCCTTCCTTCCATCTCTCTTCCTGTTTCTTTCTTTCTTTCTTTCTTTTTGTCTCTGTCCCACTTTCTTTTTTCTTCCTTCCTTCCTTTCTCTTTCCTTCTTTCTTTCTCTTTCTCTTTCTCTCTCTTTTTTCTCATTCTCCCTCCATTCCTTTCTTCTTTCCTTCCTTCCTTTCTTGTGTGTATCTCCCTTCCTTCCTTCCTTCCTCTCTTATTTTCTCTCTTTCTCTCACACACACATCCCTTCCAATTGTATTCGTAGTTATATTCTATGACTAAAACCAATAAATCCTACTGTATTTCCACAAAAATAACACCCTGTCATATTTTTTTGAACCCCGAAATAAGCATTTGGTGTTATTTTCAGGGAGGTTTTACTATTTTGGGGCACAACTTGCAGATGGCAAGTGGGAAGGGAGAGACACAAGAGAACATTTAGACATAGTGAATGTGAACTTTGGATAAGTTTCAAGTTGTTTGTAATAGTCCCCTTAGTAAAATTATACAATATAGATTAGGTAGCACAGTTGACTGAGAAACCACACCCAGAGTACTTGTTAATGGCCATCGTTCAGCATTTCTATCAGTGACTTTGATGAAATAGTTCAGAAGTTGCTTATCAAGTCTATGAATGATGCAAAGCTGAGAGATATAGGTTTTCTCTTTGCAGAAGAAAGAATATTTTTAAACTCTAAAGAGGTTTGGGTAATGATTGAAATGAGCAGAATTTAACCAGAAGAAATATAGACCCCTACATCTGGGTGGGAAAAATGAAAAGCAAAAACAAGGAATGGAACTTGGCTTGGCCAAGAAGTTCATGTTTGCTCAGTAGAGATGATGTTGTAAATCCTGCAGTGAGTAGGAAGTTGAACTGCATTACTCCCAGCTCTGATTTGAAGACCAAGATAACGTATTACCTGACTTCCAGTTCAGTCAATGCTCTGTCTTGCTTCTCCCATGCCCCACCCTGCCCCACATGACACCCCAAAGTTTTATCCATAAAGGGGGCGAGGGGCAGGAAGCCATGCCGTGCCTGGCAAGGGTGGGGGGAAAAGAGACGGCAAGAATTATGGCTGCTTTTGCAGCTGATTGAGGCTGCAAAAGCAGCAGGAGGCCCCACGCGCCTCACACCCTCTTCAAGAACAGCCTTACCTCAATCAGTTGCCAAGAGCCCGGCCCCAATTGAGGCTCCCTCAGGTGGAGCCTGCAGCCTGGTGCTTGACAGGGTCTGGGGGGGGGGGAAAGCCCCTTTATGCAGCCCACCTCTTTCAAGTGGACAGGAAGCTCCCTCCTACCATGCAGCCGGCTAGTTGAGAATCAGGCAGTCGTGGGAATTGCCTGCAATTCTTGTTACTTTCAGACTGCACATTGCTTTTTATTTACTTTTACTTTATTCATACTTTTATACCGCCCTCTATCCCAAATGGGACTCAGGGCAGTGCACAGGAATAAAAATAAAATATAAATAAACAGACAACAAGTAAGTTTAAAATTAAATTAAATGAATTTGACCCGTGCCAAAACTTAATTTAAAAACCCAGCTAAAAATGGAGAGAATGCAAAGAATGGAGCAAGGCGGTGGGGGCTAGGGATGGAGCACGAAGCAAGGCAGGGGCTGCGGAGCTGCCCCAACACCCCGCACTGGCTTACCTGAAGGCTCTTCAGCCAGGCCATCCATGCCAAGCCCTCCCCCTCCCCAGGGGAGCCACATCCCTTCACTAACCTGCTTTCCAGCTCCTTTCTCCGCTGTGTGTTCAGTACAAGAAAATTAGTCTGTGCGACCATGGTAAAAACAATACCAGAAATTCAGACCTTCCAACTTCTCTCAAAAAAAAAAAGTCTCGCCAAGTTGGAAGTAGTCCCACAGACTACTTTTCTTGCCACTGATATAGTTGAGAATGGAGCAGGTAAGCAGGTTAGCGAAGGGATGTGGCTGTCTTGGGGCGGGGGGCCGGAAGGAGCTGTATGTGTTTGTGTGTGTGAGAGAAAAGCGGGGGAGATTGAGAAAACATTGCTGCCAGCCCTGGATAACTCTCCAAGGTTGGATCGGATCTCTCTCTTTCTCTCTCTCTCTCTCCCTCTCACACACACACACACACACACACACACACACACACACACACACACACATTCTTTCTTTGGGATCGCAGCACAGACGCCCCCTCCCAGGATCGCTAGGCTGAAGCCTCTGGATTGAGCCTTTTGGGGATGTGTTTCTGGTGCTGTGATCCCAATAAAGATCAGCAAGAAAAGGAGGGAAGATTTTCCTGCAGCCTGCCCTTTCTTTGCGATCGCAGCACAGGTGCCCCCTCCCAGGATCGCTAGGCTGAAGCCTCTGGGTTTTGGTAGTGGGGTGGTGGTGGTGGTTTAGTTTTATTCGACTTATTAGTTTTGGCAGTTTCTAGGACGCCTGCCCGCCAGTAAGGGACCTCCATGCACAGTGCTTTTCTTAGCACAGGGAGACGGACGGGGCAGGTGTTCCAGAACTTACTTGCGGGTCCACGCTAGAACCTCTTCGCACCAGATCGGTAAATTTCACCATCCGGTGCGAACCGGCAGAAACCCACCACTGGTATATTCCCTTCCCATTCTCCTGCCGTTCCCTAGCTTGTCGTGCATTCTTTCCAAAAATCGGGACTTTTTAAAAATGCTGTGGGACGCAGGACAAATTTTTAAAAATCGGGACTGTCCTGCCAAAAGCAGGACGTCTGGTCACCTTATTTAAGCACTAGTAAAACACTTGTTAAAAAATAATAATAATAATAATTTATTAGATTTATAAACCGCCCCCTCTCCCCGAAGGGACTTGGGGCGGTGTACAGGAAAAATTAAAAAACCATATAAAACATGCAATATATACAAAGTTAAAAATGAATTAAATTAACCTGTACTAAAATTTAAGAATATTAAAATACAACCCAACCTATACTAAAATTCCCTAAAATCTAATATCCATATACGTATTTGGCAGATGATATATTATGAGAGTCAGGACTATTACGCAAGACCAGCTTGCTGAAAAAAATATGTTTTAAGTGAGCGGCGAAAGAGGGGAAGGTCCGTGATAGTGCGAAGTTCGGGGGGTAGGTCGTTCCAGAGGGCCGGCCCTGCCACAGAGAAGGCCCTACCCCTGGGCACCGCTAGCCGGCATTGACCGGCGGTTGGTACCCTCAGTAGGCCCTCTCTGTGGGAGCGTATCGGACGCAGGGAGGTATGTGGCAGGAGACGGTCCCGCAAGTAGCTAGGCCCCGAGCCATGGAGCGATTTGAAGATGGTAACAAGCACTTTGAAGTGCACCCGGAAGGCCACCAGTAGCCAGTGCAGCTCGCGCAGGAGAGGTGTTACGTGGGAGTAACGAGAAGCTCCCAGAATCCCCCGCACGGCCGCATTCTGAACCAACTGGAGCCTCCGGGCACACCTCAAGGGGAGCCCCATGTAGAGAGCATTACAATAGTCTAAGCGAGACGTCACGAGTGCCTGAGTGACAGCGCGGAGAACATCTCGGTCCAGAAAGGGACGCAACTGGCGTACCAGGCGGACCTGGTAGAATGCCCCCCTGGTCACGGCCGTCACATGGTCGTCTAGGGACAGCCGGGAATCCAGGAGGATGCCCAAGTTGCGAGCCCTTTCCGCGGGGGCCAATGACTCACCCCCGATAACCAGCGATGGAGTAAGCTGGCTATGCCGAGACGCCGGAAACCACAGCCACTCAGTCTTGGACGGGTTGAGCCGAAGTTTGTTACTTCCCATCCAGAGCCGCACGGCTTCCAAACACCGGGACATCACTTCGATGGCATCGTTGGGGTGGTTGGGGGTAGATATGTACAGCTGGGTATCATCAGCGTACAGATGGTACTCTACCCCACAACCACGGATGATCTCACCCAGCGGCTTCATGTAGATGTTAAACAGGAGGGGTGAGAGGACCGACCCCTGAGGCACCCCATAAATGAGTGGTCTCGAGGTCGACCTCTGCCCTCCTGCCAATACAAATTGTGACCGACCGGAGAGGTAGGAGGAGAACCACTGTAAAACAGTGCCCCCTAATCCCAACCTCTCTAATTACATTACTAAATTGCTGAGAACATGAAATAACAGAATACCAAAACATTCCAGTTGTCTGCTAAGATACTGAGGATCCATAAGCTGTTAATAAATTTTCAAAATAATGTCCTTTCTTTAGGTCTTTGATTATTTTGATAAACAATTTGATCCCTTTTTGGTCATGTTTCAGCTCAATATTTTTGTAAAATATGTGTAATGTTTTTAACAAAAAAAATGTTCATAAAAGTCACGCTGACAATTTTAGTTTTAATATCTTTCTCTACAAATCCCCAATATATATATTTTTCATAATAGCAATGCAATACCTTGGCAAACATATACACCAAAAAACTAAAGTTATAAATGCAATATATTGCAATACACATACATCAAGTAACTATTATTATTGATACCAATGTGAATACTAAGGGGATGCACTGTCTTCTGTTGCGATTCTTCATTGGTTTAAACTTCCTCAGTCAGATAATCCAAGGACTAATGGATAAAAGTTCAAGAGTGGAACTACTATCAACCACTTGATGATGACATCAAGCTGTATGCTAAGAGTGAATGACACATTAACTTGCTAATCCACCTGACACAGATTTACAGTGAGGGATTTACACTGGGATATCATTTGGACTAGAGAAGTGTGGCCAGATGGATAGTAAAGAGAAGGAAGGTAGTTAAGGCTGATGAAGTGGAACTACACTGTGGGCCACATACTGGACAGACCAGCTACAAATGCCTTGGTATCCCACAATCACATGGAAACCATGATGAGGAAGCAAGTAATACAGCAACATCCAAGTCCTGAAAAGCCAACTCAATGGGAACAAGTTCCATACCATCAACATGTATGTCTTATGAGTTATACTATACCCTGCTGATATAGTGAGATGACCAAATGGAAACTGCCAATCCTGCTACAAAATATGGAGGCTTCCAACCCAAGAGACTATACACCAGTCAGAAAGAGGGCAGGCAGGGTTGGGTGAATTTCAAAACCTCTTTCCACCAATTCTGTGCAGATGTTCTTGAACACAATACCAGCTGACGGGTTGTGCCAAGTATATCTTTCTCTCTCCCCTCCTCTCCTGCATCTATCCATCAATCAAAGCTATGGCAAGATCTTCTGGCAAGTTATGGTAGGAAATCCACCAGATATGTATCTTGAATCAAAAATAAGTGAAACAGGTAAAATAAGAAAATGAAAAAACTTTCCTTTTTATAGAAACCAAGAAAATTGTACAAGTTTGTATTGCATTATGCCCCTCAAAACCTGTCAAATTCAGGCCATTTATTAGCAAATAAGGCAGCTTGATGATAAAGATACTGTAAAGTAACTTTAATAACATCTTTCAAATTTTTTGATTTTTTATTTATTTATTATTTATTTATTAGATTTATATCCCGCCCTTCTCCAAAAGGACCCAGGGCGGCACACAGGAATTTAAAATACATACAAAACCGTAATACCAAAATTAAAAAACCTATTAAATGCCTGTCCTGCGCTAAAAACTCCATCCTGGTCCTATTAGACCTCTCGGTGGCTTTTGATACCATCGACCATGGGCACGCAACTTAGGCGTCCTCCTGGATTCCTGGCTGTCAATAGAAGATCATGTGACAGCCGTGGCCAGGGGGGCATTCTACCAGGTCCGCCTGGTGCGCCAGTTGCGTCCCCTATTGGACAGGGGCGCCCTGCGCACGGTCACTCATGTGCTTGTGACGTCTCGTCTGGACTACTGCAATGGTCTCTACATGGGACTCCCCTTGAGATGCACTCGGAGGCTACAGCTGGTCCAGAACACAGCCGCGCGGGCAGTTATGGGAGTTACTAGATACTCCCATGTAACACCACTCCTGCGCGAGCTGCACTGGCTGCCTGTGGCCTTTCGGGTGCGTTTCAAGGTGTTGATTATCATCTTTAAAGCACTCCATGGCACAGGACCTAGTTATTTGCGGGATCTTATCCTGCCCCATACATCCCTTCGGCCGATTCGCTCACACAGAGAGGGACTTCTCCGGGTGCCGCCCACTAGGCAATGCCAGCGGGCGATGCCCAGGGGAAGGGCCTTCTCTGTGATGGGCCCGACCCTCTGGAACGATCTACCCCCGGATATTAGAATGACCATAGACCTCCGCACCTTCCGCCAAAAAGTAAAAACTTATTTATTCCATCAGGCCGGTTTGGCCTAATCGATGCTTCTTGCCCCAGTCTTTTTTTTTTGCAAATTATCTATTTGGTTTTAATGGGTTATAATTTTAATGTTTTAAATTCTTGTACAGGGTAATTTAATTCGTTTTTAACTTTGTATGTCTTGTATGTTTTTAGATAGTTTTTTAATTTTCCTGTACACCGCCCCGAGTCCCTTCGGGGAGAGGGGGGCGGTTTATAAATGTAATAAATTATTATTAATTATTATAACCTCATGTCTTGTACATCTAGATTTATAACTCTATTTGTACTGTCTGCAACTTTTTTGCTTTAATAATAATTTTAAAAAGCCATTTGTTTTAAATGTCTTTACAATATTGCGATCTCTCCCAATGGCATAACATTTAAGGAAGATGGAATAGGCAGACAAGAATTGACTATCCATTTTTGGAATGTGAAAATCTAAATGATGGATTGCTTTTGATCATTATTCCCAAGATAAATGCAATTATCTCATAGTTAAAATTAAGAAATATCTTTAACTCTCCAAGGCCTTTAATTACATGAAATTATCAAACATGATTCCATTCAAAAGGAATTCTCTCATGTGGTGAGAAAGCTAAAAACAATCTATGAAGCTGAATAATTCAATAACAGAATTTCATATCATGATTTTCCAGAATTCTGCAATATGTATTCAAAAAGAGGGAAAAAAATGAGGTTGTTGAAAAACAAGTTGAAAATCATAAAAGCATTCTTCCTTTTTCTCATAATGTATTCTGTAATTATCATAGCCTTTTCCTGTGCAATGTCGGTGTAACTACAGTATAATGACACACTGAGCTTAAAACTAACTCTAATATTAAAAATAATAATTAACCATATGTTTCAAGTGGCTGGAATAAATGGTTTTAAGTAGAGGAACTACGTAAGATGTTCTAACTTTATCCAGTAATTTTATAACAATGTCAATTCTAGGTTTAAAATAATTTACATTTGGATCTCATTCCTAGAGATTATCTACATTTTATCATCCAATAGTACCAATCTTAAATCAGCATGTGAATATGTGGATTATCAGATAATTAAATCTAAAACCTATTCTGAAAATTTCAAAATACCTATTATACCTTTCTATGCTTATAAAAATTGATCAATTAATATTTTGTAAATATATGTTGTAATTCCAACATGATCGCATCTACTGGTCAGATCAATCCAAGTGAAAGGGATGAATGAAAAATGGGGGGCTTATATGGTCCTCCATATCAAATTATTCAATAATGCATGTTTTTATAACTGCCAAAGATACTGCCTTTCTAATACTTCAACCCTGATAATTCTTGATTATGGACTCTGCTGGTTGGGCCAATGAGAATTATAGTGAAAGGCACTAGGTTCTTATATGTTATATAGGGGGCTTCCGTTTAGGACCTTTGTGGCTCTTTGAGTGTTTAAGATTGCTGACCCTTGGGTTATACTATACATATACAGTTTGGGTTGCTTTGTTTACCATTCCTTCCTCCTGTTGTAACACCACCTTATTTTCCCTTTCTTTTCTCTCTCCCTCCCTTCTCTACTTTCCTCCTTCCTCCTCTTCTCTCCTTTCCTTTCCTTCTTCCCTTATTTTTCTCCTACTCCTACTCTTCCTCTTCCCCTACCTATCTTCTCTTCCTCTACTTTCCATCCCCCTCTCCTTACCGGTTTCTTCTTTCTCCCATCTTCCTTTCATTTTCTCTTCTTCTCTCTCTCTCTTTTCTAGTATTATAGGTGTCTCTTTCAGGTCTCAGTTTATGTTTCCTTGGGATGGTATTTTGACAAACCCAAATATAATTAATATCATTTCTTATTCCCTTACCTTTGCTAATCTATCCTAACTATATTCCCCCCACCTTTGTATCTCTCTGTTGTATATATACTTGTAAATTTAATATTTTCTTTTCTGTTTTCCCCTTCTTCCCCTCGTTTTCCATTTAACAGTGCATTGCCTGGTTTCTATATCTTCTTCCTACTTTCTTTTCTAATTTCCTTTCTCTAGCCAATCATAAAATCTTCCCCATGTCTTGAAGTACTCCAATTCCTTTTTATCCTTTATTTTCATTGTCAACATATTCATCTCTGAACAATCTAATATCTTTTTTACTATCTCTTCATCTGTTGGTAGCTTATTTAGTTTCCAAATTTGGGCAAATATGATTCTTGCTGCTGTGGTTACATGTATAATCAAATTCTTTCTTGAATTTCTCTGGGATAATACCTAGTGAAAATATCTGGTCTAAATTCTATTTCTGATGATAATATGATAATAGGAACCTATTGCTTGTTGACACTTCCAACATTTTGCTGATTTAACTTGAAACATCTTTACAAATTTTTCCGGGGGCATGTGCTACCTATAAAACATTTTGTATACCGTATTTTTCGGAGTATAAGATGCACCTTTTTTCCTCTAAAAAGAGGCTGAAAATCTGGGTGCGTCTTATACATCGAATATAGCATTTTGTTTTGCCTCCTGAAACCCCTTCCCTTCACCAAAATTACTGTGCGCATGCCCTTATGGAGGCTTCCAGAGAGCTCCTGGGAGCTGGGGAGGGCAGAAATGAGCAAAAAACAGGGCGTTTCCCCCCCCCCAGCCCCCAGCAGCACTCTATAAGCCTCCATAGGGCTATGCATGCTATTTTTTGACCAAAAAAATGGCGCATTTTCATGGGAAAAAGGCAGTTTTTCCTCATTTCAACCCCCCACCCCACCCCTAGGAACACTCTGCAAGCCCCCCCCCCCGGGCTATTCATGCCTTTTATTTGAAAAAAACAGGCCCATTTCACGAAAAACGGGCCATTTGGGGGAGGTTTGCACAATGCACAAAGGTTTTTCCCCCCCCCTTTCGGAAAGCTGTTTAACTAGAGTGATTGATGAGAATTACGTTGGTCAAGTACTGTGCCTGCAGAAACAAAGATTTGTTCCAAAGGTGGTCAGTGATTTCTTTCTCCAGCACATGGGTAAATACACCTGGAAACATCTACCTACCTACCTACCTACCTACCTACCTACTCTCTCTCTCCCCCTACCTATCTACTGTATTTCTCTCTCTGTATATATATATTTTTCTCTCTATCCCTCTACCTACTTACCTATCTACACACTCTCTCTCCCTACTTACCTACCTACTGTATTTCTCTCACTCTCTCTCCCCAACCTACCTACCTTCCTAACTACTCTCTCTCCCTACCTACCTACCTACTGTATTGCTCTCTCCCTTTCTCCCTCCCCACATATCTACCTACCTTCCTAACTACTCTCTCTACCTACCTAACTACCTACCTTCCTAACTTCTCTCTCTCTCTCCCTTCCTACCTACTGCATTTCTCTCTCTCTCTCTCCCTCTATCTACCTACATACTTAAAAAAAATTGTCTCTTCAAAACCTTATACTCCGGTATGTCTTATACTCCAAAAAATACAGTAAGTTTTCTTTGTAAGCTGTTGACATAGTTAATTTATAGTTCCTTTCCCATAGTTGTTGCCACTTTTCTAACTCAATCGTGTGACCAAAATTCCTTGCCCAGGTTACCATTGTAGCTTTAACCACTTCTTCTAACCTAGTTCTTAGTAGGTAGCTATAGTTTCTTAATTATTTTTTCTTCCGTTCCCATAAGTATCTTATCCAATTCTGAACTTCCTAAATTAAAACCATATTTCCTTTTATCTTTTTCATATCTTGATTGTATTTGCAATTGTGAAAAACATCCTATATTAATCTCATTTTTCTAATTCTTGTTTTTGTTTTAGTTCCCCCCTTTCTGTTGAGATATCTTTGTGTCTAATAATATTTTTCATACTACTAATATTTGGATGTGTCAATGCTTCCATTGTTGAAAGCCACATTGGTATTTCTAAATACTGTTTTCCTTTCACGGCTTCCCATTTTGTTAACAATCCATTCCTTACATAATGTCTTTGAAAATAGCCATGTGCCTCACTTTTACCATACCACAAAAAAGCATGCCAACCTAGTTGCAAATCATGACCTTCCAGTGTCAATAATCTTGTATTACTCAGTAAAATCCATTCTTTCATCCAAGCTAATTCCGCTGCTTGATGATACAATTCCCAGTTTGGTAATCCAAATCCACCTCAAACTCTTGCATCTTGCAACATTTTTATATTAATTCTTGCTTTTCCCCCCTGTCTTATATATTTCCCCACTATTTTATTCATGCTTTCAGAGTATTTTTTCTTTAATTTTATTGGTATTGTTTGGAATAAGTTTAGCAGTCTAGATAATATATTCATCTTTACTACTGCTATTCTTCCCATCAATGATAATTGTAGGTTTTTCCATCTTTCTAGATCTATTTCTATTAGTTTTCTCACCTTATAATAGTTATCCTTCTTAAGTGTTATACACCATGATGTCAAATGAATACCCAAATATTTCACTTTTTTCACCACCTACATGTCCAGTTTCCCCCTCAACTCTCTTTTCTGTTTTTCTGTCATATTTTTCACCAGAATCTTTATTTTATCTTTATTAATCTTCAAGCCTGCTATTTCTCCATATTCTTCTATTATTTCAGCTAGTTTTGGCCCCATTTCTATTGGATCTTCCATAATAAACACCAAATCAACTGCGAATGCTTGTAATTTACAGTACACTACAATACAATAGCAGCGTTGGAAAGGACCTTGGAGGTCTTCTAGTCCAACCCTCTGCCTAGGCAGGAAACCCTATACCATTTCAGACAAATGGCTATCCAACATCTTCTTAAAGACTTCCAGTGTTGGGGCATTCACAACTTCTGGAGGCAAACTGTTCCATTGATTAATTGTTCTGTCAGGAAATTTCTCCTCAGTTCTAAGTTGCTTCTCTCCTTGATTAGTTTCCACCCATTGCTTCTTGTTCTGCCCTCAGGGGCCTTGGAGAATAGTTTGACTCCCTCTTCTTTGTGGCAACTCCTGAGATATTGGAACACTGTTGTCATGTCTCCCATACTCCTTCTTTTCATTAAACTAGACATACCCAGTTCCTGCAACCGTTCTTCATATGTCTTAGCTTCCAGTCCCCTAATCATCTTTGTTGCTCTTCTCTGCACTGTTTCTAGAGTCTCCACATCTTTTCTACATCGTGGCGACCAACACTGAATGCAGTATTCCAAGTGTGGCCTTACCAAGGCATTATAAAGTGATCTTGATTCTATCTCTCTGTTTATGCAGCCTAGAACTGTGTTGGCTTTTTTGGCAGCTGGTACACACTGCTGGCTCATATTTAAATGGTTGTCCACTAGGACTCCAAGATCCCTCTCACAGTTACTATTGAGCAAGGTACCACCTATCTATACAATACAATAGCAGAGTTGGAAGGGACCTTGTAGGTCTTCTAGTCCAACCCCCTGCATGGGCAGGAACCTTATACCATTTCAGACAAATGGCTGTCTAACATCTTTTTAAAGACTTCCAGGGTTGGGGCATTCACAACTGCTGGAGGCAAGCTGTTCCAGAGGTTAATTGTTCTTACTGTCAGGAAATTTCTCCTTAATTCTAAGTTGCTTCTCTCCTTGGTTAGTTTCCACCCATTGCTTCTTGTCCTGCCCCCAGGTGCCTTGGAGAAAAGTTTGACTCCCTCTTCTTTGTGGCACCCTCTGAGATATCGGAACACTGCTATCATGTCTCCCCTGGTCCTTCTCTTCATCAAACTAGACATACCCAGCTCCTGCAGCCGTTCTTCATATGTCTTAGTCTCCAGTCCTCTAATCATCTTGGTTGCTCTTCTCTGCACTCTTTCCAGAGTCTCCACGTCTTTTCTACATCGTGGCGACCAAAACTGTATGCAGTATTCCAAGTGTGGCCTTACCAAGGCACTATACAGTGGCATTAACACTTCACGTGATCTAGATTCTATCCCTCTGTTGATGCAGCCTAGAACTGTGTTGGCTTTTTTGGCAGCTGCTGCACACTGCTGGCTCATATTTAAATGGTTGTCCACTAGGATTCCAAGATCCCTCTCACAGTTGCTACTATTGAGCAAGGTACCACCTATACTGTACTTGTGCATTTGGTTTTTCTTGCCTATATGTAGGACCTTACTTTTTTCACAATTGAATTTCATTTTATTAGACAGTGCCCAATGTTCAAGTTTGTCTAGATCCTTCTGTATCTTAAGCCTATCTTCTGGAGTGTTGGCTATTCCTGCCAGCTTGGTGTCGTCTGCGAATTTGATGAGTTCCCCATTTATCCCCTCATCCAAATCGTTGATGAAGATGTTAAAGAGTACTGGGCCTAAAACAGAGCCTTGGGGGACTCCACCTATACTGTACCTGTGCATTTCATTTTTCTTGCCTAAATGTAGAACCTTACACTTGTCACTACTGAATTTATATTCTTCTTTCTTGACCCTCATCCCTTTTACCTCTTTATTTTGTCATATTTCTCTATTCAAAATGTCTAGTGTCAGTATAAATAATAATGGCGATAGTGGACATCCTTGTCTAGTTCCCTTCGTGATCTCTTATCTTTCCTGTCATCTTACCATTTACCATTACCTTTGCTGTTGTATATCATTTGATCATATTTATAAATCCCTCACCAAATCCCATCATTTGAAATTGCATTACCATAAATTGCCAGTTCACTTTATCAAAGGCCTTTTGTGCATCCAGAAATAACAATGCCATTTGCTTCTCTGGGTGGACTTCATAATACTCTTGTGTGTTTAATACAATTCGCATATTGCCTCTGATCTGTCTCTTAGGGAGAATTCCATTTTGGTCTATGTGTATAAGTTCATTTAAAAGTCTTTTCATTCTTTCTGCTATTATTGTTGCAAAGATTTTATAATCCACATTTAGTAGTGAAATAGATTTGTAGTTGTTGTAGATCCAATTCTTCTTTTGATATAAATGTTATATATGCCTCCGTCCATGTTTCTGGTATCTTTGTCTCCCTTAGTAAGTCATAAAATAGTTCCAACATTACATTGCTTAATACTTCTTGTAGTGTTTGGTACAGTTCTGCCAGTAATCCATCTGGTCCTGGTGTTTTCCTCTCCTTTTGCCTTTTGATGCCTTCTATTACCTCCATGATTTTAATTCTTTCTTCTAGCACCTTCTTAAATTTTTCTGGAATTTTAGCTATTCTAGTTTTCTCTAAGAATTGTTTTATTTTACCTTCTGGTACCCCTTCTTGTTGATACAGCTTGTTATAATAGTTCTCAATTATTATTTTTCTTTTCTCCATTTAAACATTGTAAATTCCCTTCTTCATCCACCAGTTGGCTTATCAGCTTTTGCTCTCTTTCCTTTTTCAACTTGTAAGCCAGCCAACGTGCTGGTTTATTTGCATTTTCAAAAATGTTTTGTTTTGCCAATTGTATTTTGTTTGCCAGATCTTCATTTTCTATCAGGTTCAGTTTATGTCTCTGCAGTTCCAACATATTTTTTACTTTTTTATTTTATGCGTTTTTCTGCAGCTCCATCTCCAAACTTTTATATTCTAATTCCAACTTCTTTTAAGTTTGTCTGTTCTGCCTATTCTTTTTCCCTGTATGTCATTGCGAAGCCTCTGATATATGGTTTACAGGTGTCCCATGCATTCTGTAATAATGTGTCTTCCTATTTTCCTGGAAGAAATATGTCAGTTCTTTTTCCATATATTGGTGGAAGCTTTATTCATTTAATATTCTTGAGTTTAAAGTCCATCTCCTCTTTTTCCTCTGTCCCTTCCAAGTCATTGTTATTGGATTATGATCAGCCCATATGCTTATAGCTATGTCTATCTTGAGTGTTTTGAGTATTAACTCTGTTGACATCCATATCATATCTATCTTTAGTAAGATAAGTGTCTGTTTGAACAGAAAGTATATTGTCTTTCTTTCGGGTGTCTTATTCTCCAAAGATCTTGCAAATAAAACACATTCTGATCACATAGCCATAAATGGTTCTCAAATGAAACAATCAAATGTATGTCTTCCTTACAATGTCCTCATGCACAGAGGATATTAGGCCAACAGATAGGATGCAATATTTTTTTAATCTAAATTTGAAATTAAAATGTTTGAATCCATAATAGTATGGAATCTCCTTCCATTAAAACATGACAAATAATACCAGTGAAAAAGTAACAACAGAATTCATCATAAAATAGCAAACAGATTTAAGACATATTTACTGTATAAAAGAGACATGCACAAATTAAACACTTTCTCCCCTCTACAACCTTGAAACCTTCCCTCCATTGTTAGCATACCAAGTTTGTTTCTAGTCAGGTAGAAACTTTATCTTGTAAAAGTAGCAAAAATGCTTGCAATTATGTAATCCAAGTTTATTCTGGGTGATGGAACAGAATCTTTTGCATATTCACTCAGGATTCCTGGGCATTTTTCCACACAAATGCACAACAATTATTTGGATAATTAGTAATGCTGAGTAGATGACGATAAATTGGCCACAAGAATTCAATTTTGTCCCAATATAAGAACTTTATAATGGATAGCAGAAGAGGAATGCAAGCTACAGTTTTTGTTTCAGCTTGCTATGAGCATCCATTGAGATCCCCTGTTTTCCTTCTCCCTGTCTCTTGACCACAGCCATAGCATTTGATTTCTAACTTTTGCAGTCTTTAATGATTGAGGTGGAAGAAAGAGGGGATTTCAAGAAACTGTAGTTATGACAGTTACAAATTCAGTAGGTCAAGAGAAGCAGGAAGATGGGCATTATGTATTGAGACTGCTTGCAGGGAATGGGCTAATAAAATATACATAACTGCATATGCAAGCTTCATGATCAAAAAGTCTGCACAACTCAACTCCCAAGTTATGATATGCTGGGTAAGGAGAGGGGTAGAACTATGTCATTGCCATTAGACTATTGCTCTGGGAATGGGTAATATAAAGATTTAAAAATTATTCCACCTGTAAAGTAGTGATTTACATGAGGAGTAAAAACCAATATTGTCAGGGAGATTTAAAAATCTCTTCACCATGGTCCCAGTTCTAACTCTGTCATCTTCGAAGAAGTGGAGCAAACACACATATACATATATACAAATAAGGCCAAACCATGGGTTAATGTTTCTTTAAGTGTGATCATCAAACAATGTTGTTAAAAAATGCAAAAAAGACTAATAAATTACAGAGGTTTAAACTTTTTAGGTAGCTGGGTCATAGGTTTATTTTGCTTGGTGAAAAGAAAGCCAGTCTTTCAAATATTTCAGTTAATTGAAGGACTTAAAGCCATCCTCTGTTCTTGATTTCCAAAAGGACTGATTGATAGCGCTGTCTAACAGTTTGTTCCAGTTGAATTAGTTGGCCATATCCAACTGATAACCGTGTTCTGGGGAGGAAATGAGAAAATGAGAAAAAAGTGTAATCTGCTAAACCTAGCCCAGTCCCCTCTGTTATGACTTTCTGTAGCAGTTTTAAAAAATGCACAAGATTATTTTCTTCTAAGAATTGCACTAACTTCCATTATGAGTATTGATTTAAAGTAATCTTTATAGCCTTTAAAGCTCTAAGCAGCATGTTTAAAGTAATAGGAATGTTACTTTCAATATGAAGCTATCCGTATCTTTCAAGAAACCTTTTTCTACAGATCTTGCTAATTTCTGCAGTGCAACGAGTGAAGTTATAGGAAAAGGATTTACAGTACAGTACTCCGGGTTTTGCACTCCCTCCTAGGAAGGACCAATATAAACTGTCAGCTGCTTGCCAAGTAGCAGTCACCATTTTACTTTCAGCAGGCTTCCAGCTTGCTGGGGAGATAAATTTTAATGTAGGCTGTCTTACTATTGTGCATAATGTATTGGTCTTTATCCGTTGCTATTATTACCACAGTATATGTTTTTTGGGGAGAGACTAACCTTTATGATGACTTTTTGTTAAGATTCTTTGAAATTTATTATCACATAAATGAATATTGAAACTTGGAATAAAGAAATCATGATTAAAACTGCATCAAGTAGATCCAGTATGCTTTGCAATTGGAATTTCTCACAGTTAAAACAATTTAAAGATATTTGTAAAGTAAGCAATAGTGACGATGCTATATTAAACAAACTATTATATGGGTCTCACAGTACCTTTCCTTTTAAAATTCTGTTGACATCCGTTTAGCATTCCATCTGTAGCTTAGAAAGATTATGTAGAAATGCATATCTGGGCATATAAAAATGCAAATCTCACCAATGACCCATTATTTCTGCATACTTACTACTTCCTTCTCCAAAAATAGCACATCCCCAGCTTTTTAGAATTGTTAATGAAATGTTAGAATTAGTTATATAGAAAACTATTTTCTCTCTCTCAGAATGCATCAATTTGGATCTCCTAGATTAGACTGCCATTTTTTCAGATGTGATCCTTCCAGAACAAGAAGTAATTCATAGTATTTTAGATGTGATACTACTGTTCCTTAAATAAATGAATGCCCCCAACGTGATTTAATAACGTTAAAAAAGGATTAAACTGCCATTTGAAAGGTCTTGTCTAGAAAATGAATTAAGCTTCTAGTTCTTTCATTTGATACACCCTCACTTCCTTTCAAAAGGTCACTTTTTTATCAGTGGAAAACCAATCTTTTTATATCGGGTGAATGTCTAACTTCACAAGTACTACTTACTTTCCAGTTTCCTTAGCATATGACACTACCTTAGCATATTCATTCATGTGATCAGTATAGAAGTCACTGTCGTATAAGACATAGGGTACAGTCCTACATCCCAGTGATTATTAGAACAAAATGATAAACCCATGGAAGATTTAAAATCATCCCAGAATCTGAAGTTACTATTGAATAATTCTACCCTGGACAAGAGAATTGTTTTCCCAGAATGTCATATCAGTAACAATCAAGATTCAGTCCTACAGATATGCCATCAAATTAAGCTAGATAATTATCTATGTTGTAGCCAAACCTCTGATGAAAATATGGGAAGAGGAAATTCATTCAATAATTATATGACTGTATTTGATTTCTGCCTAGAATCCTCAAAGCTGATTTCAGACATGATTAAGAAAATAATTACACTTTTAGGATGAAATAAATTACCTGGGTCACCCAAAATATGCACCAGTCTTATCAAGGAAATCGTGTGAGGCACTTTAGAAAACAGCACTAGCAAAAAATCAGCCCTCCCAATATATAATGATCTCAAGGCATTGTGAAACCCAAAAAAGTGACATATGCATAGTGTACACATATCATTTTAATTTTTGGGGTTACTAATATCAGAACAATAACTTTTATGAGCATTTGTAATTTGAAAACGCATGTCTGACAATTGCTAACATAGGGTGTCATGTAAAGCATCATGGTCTGAAATATTCTGTGCTGTTTTGCTTTCATTCTCTGCTTTTATATATTTTTGGAAAGTTTTCCTATGTTGTTATGTTTTAATTATTGGTTGTTTTATTGCTGTCTTTGATCTGATGAAGTCTAATGAATTAGAATTCTTTGTTGGCCAAGTGTGATTAGACACACAAGGAATTTGACTCTGATGCATAAGCTCTCAGCAGTGGTGGGATTCAAATAATTTAACAACCAGTTCTCTGCCCTAATTATTTCCTCCAACAACCAGTTCACCAAACTGCTCAGAAAGTTAACAACCAGTTCTCCCAAAGTGATGCAAATTGGCTGAATCCCACCACTGGCTCTTAGTGTACATACAATAATGGATCATTAAAATAAGGATAATCATCAAAATAATTTGAAAACAAAAAATATTCTCCTTAATATATTTACTTTCTTCAAGCTAGACTGATACTCGTTTTTTCTTTTAACGATTTAATATTAAAAAGTTATATAGGTAGTCCTCATCTAACAACTGGTTGCTTAGCTATCTTTCAAAGTTATGATGCATCCAAAAAATGAAAATTACAACCTGGATTCGTACTTTGGATAGTTGGGCTCTCTCCTCTGTGTTTGAATGTCGGGCACTCAGCATCATGGCCACATTTATGGCCATTTGCATCACTCTGCAGTCACATTATGGCATATTATAACTGTTTTGCTAAAAACCAGCACTTATTTCTGGGTTGGTTTTTTTTGGCAAAATTGCACTCATAGTGAACCATTGGTTCATTTAACATCCAGGGGATTTGCTTAATACCAATGTTCGCTTAATACCCAAGACGTTTGCTTATTGCCTACAGCACTTGCTTAATGACTATGAAGTAGGCTCCATTACAGTTGTATGTCGAGGCTGCTTCTAATGCTCCAAATCAGATGCACAAAAAAAAAGCCCTGCTAAGTGTTTGCTAATTTAGGCCAATATACCACGCCTAGAGAGCGGTTGGAGGGCCACCCGCTCCGAATCTGACCGGACACTGGTAAGGTTGCATTTGAAAACCTACCTAGTGGCAATAGAAGCGGCGAAGCGTAATTACTTCTCCGCTCTTATCGCGTCTGCAGATAACCGGCCTTCCGCCGTGTTTAGGGTGACCCGCTCCCTTCTTCATCAGAGGGCATGGGATGACCCTCTGCAGGGTCGTGCGGAGGAATTTGGGTGTTATCTGCATGATAAAATCGATCAGATCCGGGATGGGTTGGCCTCTGACTGGACTAGTTCAGACAGGCTGATGGAGGCAGGTCTTGAATCTGTCATCTGGGAAGAGTTCGATCCTGTGACTCCCGAGGACATGGAAAAGGATGCTGGGGCGGCTGAACACCACCACATGTTTATTGGACCCGTGTCCCTCCTGGTTGGTACTGGCCTCCCGGGAGATACGAGGCTGCCTTGAAAGAGGCGGTGGTGAGGCCCCTCCTCAAGAAGCCCTCCCTGGACCCGGCTGTGTTGGCCAACTACCGTCCTGTCTCCAACCTCCGCTTTCTTGCGAAGGTTGTTGAGTGTGTGGTGGCGCGGCAGCTCCCACAGCACCTGGAGGAAACTGTCTATCTGGACTCGTGCCAGTCCGGCTTCCGGCCTGGGTACAGCACGGAGACAGCATTGGTTGCATTGGTGGATGATCTCTGGAGGGCTCGGGATAGGGGTTGTTCCTCTATCCTGGTCCTGTTAGATCTCTCAGCGGCTTTCGATACCATCGACCATGGTATCATGTTGCGCCGGCTGGAGGGGTTGGGGTTGGGGGGCACCATTCTATGGTGGTTCTCCTCCGGCCGGTCGCAATTTGTGTTGGCAGGAGGGCAGAGGTTGACGTCGAGGTGCCTTTCTTGTGGGGTGCCACAGGGGTCGGTCCTCTCGCCTCTCCTGTTCAACGTCTACATGAAGCCGTTGGGCGAGATCATCCGTGGTTTCGGGGTAGAGTTCCATCAGTACGCTGATGATACTCAGCTGTACATCTCTACCCCGGACCACCCCAACGGTGCCGTGGAAGTGATGTCCCGGTGTCTGGAGGCCATGCGAGTCTGGATGGGGAGAAACAGGATCTGACTCAACCCATCCAAGACCGAGTGGCTGTGGCTTCCGGCATCACGATATAGCCAGTTGGTACCATCTCTGGCTATTGGGGGCGAGTCATTGGCCCCTACAGAGAGGGCTCGCAACTTGGGTGTCCTCCTGGACTCTCGGCTGTCTCTAGAAAACCATATGATAGCCGTGGCCAGGGGGGCTTTCTATCAGGTTTGCCTGATACGCCAGTTGCGCCCTGGATTGTGACGCTTTACGCACGGTCACTCAAGCCCTCGTCATCTCCTGTCTGGACTACTGCAATGCTCTCTACATGGGGCTTCCCTTGAGGTGCACCCGGAGGCTCCAGTTGGTTCAGAATGCGGCCGCACGGAGGATTCTGGGAGCGTCTAGATGCTCCCATGTGACACCTCTCCTGCGTGAGCTGCACTGGCTGCCTGTGGCTTTCGGGGTGCGCTTCAAGGTATTAGTAACCTTCTTTAAAGCGCTCCATGGCAAGGGACCTGGTTATTTGCAAGACCGCCTCCTGCTACCAAATACCTCCCCCGTCCAGTTCACTCCCACAGAGAGGGCCTCCTCAGGGTGCCGTCGGCCAGGCAATGTTGGCTGGCGGCCCCTAGGGGGAGAGCCTTCTCTGTGGCAGCTCCTGCCCTCTGGAATGACCTACCCCCTGACCTATGGACAATCACGGACCTGCGCCTTTTCCGTCAGGCCTTGAAGACTTATTTATTTCGTGCGGCTGGCCTGGCATAGTTTTTAACTGGCATAGTTTTAAATGGTATAGTTTTGAATGGTTTTTTAGCAGGGATTTTAACAAGGTTTTAAGACAGGCTATTTATCATTTAATGTATTTTTAAAGATTTCTATGTTTTTTACTTGTGATTTTATTGTTGCCTGTACACCGCCCTGAGTCCCAGAAGGGAGAAGGGCGGTATAGAAATTTAAACAATAACAATAATAATAATAATCATGAACTTGAAAAGAAATCAGATTATTTGATAAACAAAACAAACTGGTTACTTCTCTGAAACAGTCTTGGGAAATTAATATAAATTTAATTAATAAATAAACAAGCAAGCAAGCAACAGATACTTACAGGAGTATTTAATATTCATAGTTAATTATAGCTTTTTAAATGTTTGTTAAAGTGCTACTTGATCTCTAAGTGATAGGATTAACAAAAACAGATTATGCATAGACTGTTTCATGGGAAGGTTATGAAAAACATTTAATATTACTTTATTTTTATTCATTTAAAAAAAAGGTTACCTGTATATTTCTTGGGAAATACAGTCATAAAGTTCCTCGGCAGTAAATTTTGTACTATTATTTACCTATGAATTGAAAAGATACCAACTTACTAATGTAGGAAAACTCATTCTCAAATACTACTGTTATATACTGGAAATAGTTTGTTGCTGTAATAAAAGCAAATAAAAGCTTCAGATTTGTTAAAAAATTAACTCTAATGAATTGGCCCACAGATATTATACCAGTATTAACACTGTAGACAGCAACATCTGTAGCAAAATAATTTGATGGAAGACCATTTTCGCGAACCCTGAGAGTTTGAGAAAGCTCCCTTTTCTGATAATCTTAATGCATGTGCAAATGCTGTTTGCAGTGGGAAAATAATGGCTTAATCAAGGTTGTGGGAGGATCTTATATAAGCTTTTGTCAGGTGTGAAGGATCAGGGCCATACGTTAAGTTGCAGCACAGATTTATTCAAGCCTATACACAAAAATCTAGTCTAGTAACAGTCAGCACTAAATTGGCACTAGGTAAGAGTCAATGGAATTCAAGGGGGCCTTGACTTGGGTCATTTGTGGCAATGCAAAAACTCTAAACTGATGATAAGTTTAACTCTGACTGCTCTTCTCCCATAGCTTTGACTAGTAAATCAGTGCTAAGCCAAACATGCATTTTATTAATTACTATGAAACTATGTAACTTCCTCCCCATATATTTTTGCTCTGTTTGAACCAGAGCAACTTTTTTGTACCCAAGGGACCAATGACCCATTTATGACTTGATAACCAAAATGGCACTTCATTAGACTACAATTCAACAGGCGCAATATATTCAACAAATTCGTAATACATAGAGTGAAGTGCATTTAAGTAATTGTGTAGGCATTTTCAAGGTAAATAAATGAACCTTAATTTTTTTTTAAATGTGTACCAGACTGCTTTGAAATCTTTATCCAAAATTTCTGATTTTTCTATCATAGACAATTTAACAACAACAAGCATACCAAATTCTTGAAAGTTAAATAACTCACCTCATTATTAGTTAAGAATCTATGCAAGGCCCAAACATCTTGGAAGCTACTATTTGGCACTAAGACTCTAGAAAAAAAGAAACAGAGACAGAAAATTAAAGGATTTTTAACACAAATGTTAAAAATATTATAGCATACCCCGTTCCCCGACAATTTTATACACATATAAGGATAGGTATGAGATTTAGATTCTAAAACCTAACCTGATTCCAGAAAACACTAGTCATTTGTAAAGGTACCTTTGTACATATTTATACTGTCTACTCTTATGCTGCTTTTGTTGGGCAATAAATAAATATATCACTTACTTTTATTATATTTTAATCTCTGTATCATTTATGTGTCAAACTGGGTAATCTGCCATGGACTACTAGACCTGTGCAGGCAAACTAAGTAGCACAGCTCAGAGCAGCCAGAGTGGTCTCATTCTGCCAGTACAAGGCTAATCAGTATTATTTTCACAATTATCATCTCTAATTGTTTGTGTCTTAGTTGAGGACCCCAAACCACAAACTGAACCTGGCTCAGGCTATGTGCAATGTAAAAACTGGATAGGCTGTTTAGTAACTATTAACAAGCAGAATCACTAATTATATTGTAGGGGGCTGATCAATCCTAAAAAGAGGGAAGCTGAAAAGCAGTTGGCTGTTTGAAGGGAAAAGGGGGACTTAGGCTGATGGAGAGACAAGATTTAGTTAAAACAAGCAGTCCTGAATTGCTCTTTAATTCCTTAAATGCTTCAAACTGGTCTTAAGTAACATTTACCACCTTACTCCAACCAGAAAGAAAAACATACAGGAATTTCTTTTGCCTAAGGTTGAACTAACTAACACATTTGAAGGCAATCCATCTTTGAAGAAAAATCCTGCAGCTCTAGGAGATACTTTGGGGACTTCTTCAACAGTTAGTCAAAGGTCAGACTGACGGACCTATGAAATGCATTCAACAAGTAGTCCTTGTTGAATGACCATTCAGTGACTATTCAAAGTTATGAGCGCACTGAATGGGAGGGACAAGACCATTCCACATTAATTCCAGCTGATGTAGTGCCCTGCATCATGTGATTGTGATTTGGGTGCTTGACAACCAGCTTGCAATTATAGCAGTGGCAGCATTCTGCAGTCACATGATTGTCATTGGCTATCTTCACTGCTGGCTTCTGACATGCAAAGTCAATGGGGAAGCCAGATTCATTTAACCACTGTGTTACTCAACAACTGCAGTGATTTACTTAACAACTTTGGCAAGACAAGTTGTACAATGGGTTAAAACTCACTTAACAACTTTGCTGTTTGCTTAGCAACAGAAATTTTCAGCTCAGTTGTAGTCGTAGGTCTACCTATAAACAATTTTCATCATTTGGCCAAACTAGATAGTATGCATATACGTAGCATGTGATGCCTGATGCCTGGTAGGCTGGGCTTGCAGGAATTGAAAGCTGTTTTCAATGTTAAGTTGTGCACGTGAGATAAGGAAGCTAAAAGCCAAGTTAACTTGACAGGGTAATAGAAGGCAAGTGATGAAGATGGATTCAAACTATCTCCTTCTGGAAAAGACAGAGGAATTATCCCCAAAAACGGGTATAAAAAAAGGGAGGGATGTGGATCAGGATGCTAAAGCAAGGCATGTTGGATTGCAAAAAATGGCTGGACTGGAAACAAAACTGGCATTACAGAAACTGCTCGGAAGTGTCTAAGAGTTGTAAACAATAGTGGAAAGTAGTACCATAGACAACTCCAAGATGCCTTCTCCCAAAATCAGGACAAGGGAAGGAGAAAGCCACATATATATTGGATCAGGGGTTCCCAACCCACAGCCCACTACCGGGCTAAGTCCTATTCGGAATTGGGCTGTATGAGAAACAGACCAGCGTGCACTTTGCTTGACTTGCTCAAGTAGTGGGCCTTGTGCAAATTGAGCTGCACATGTACGTACCTGCCAGCCGCTCAAGTGGCCTGGTTTATTTATTTATTTATTTATTAAATTTATACCCCGCCCTTCTCCTTGTTAGGACCCAGGGCGGCGCACAGGGATGTTAAAATACATACAAAATATATAAAATATATGAATTTAAAATACTTATTCTAATAAATAAACCCTGCGCTAAAAACCAAATTAAAATCCCAAGTTTAAAACTATCTAATAGTCAGTATGGAGGTTACGCTAGGCCGGCTAGATGAAATAGGTGTGTCTTCAGACACTTGCGGAAGAGGCGGAGGTCGGAGATGGTGCGGAGTTCAGGGGGTAAGTCGTTCCAGAGGGCTGGGCCCGCCACAGAGAAGGCTCTCCCCCTGGGTGTCGCCAGTCGGCATTGTCCAGCCGACGGCACCCTGAGGAGGCCCTCTCTGTGGGAGCGTATCGGTCTGAGGGATGTATGGGGCAGGAGGCGGTCTCGCATATAACTAGGCCCCGAGCCATGGAGCGCTTTAAAGATGGTCGTTAAAACCTTGAAGCGCACCCGAAAGACCACAGGAAGCCAGTGCAGCTCGCGCAGGATAGGTGTTATATGGGAGTGTCTAGGCGCTCCCGTAATCACCCGCGCGGCTGCGTTCTGGACTAGCTGCGGCTTTTGGGTGCACCTCAAGGGGAGCCCCATGTAGAGAGCATTACAGTAATCGAGTCGAGAGGTGACGAGTGCTTGAGTGACTGTGCGTAAGGCACCCCGGTCCAGTAAGGGGCGCAGTTGGCGCATCAGGTGAACCTGATGAAACGCCCCCCTGGCCACGGCTGCCACATGATCTTCCATAGACAGCCGGGAATCCAGGAGGACACCCAAATTGCGCGCCCTCTCCACGGGGGCCGGTGTTTCGCCCCCAATGGCCAGAGTTGGAATAATCTGGCTGAACTGGGGCGCCGGAAGCCACAGCCACTCAGTCTTGGACGGGTTGAGCTTGAGTTTGTTACCACCCATCCAGATCCGTACGGCTTCCAAGCACCGGGACATAACCTCGACGGCATCGTTGGGGTGGTCTGGGGTGGATATGTACAACTGAGTGTCATCAGCGTACAGATGATATCCCACCCCAAAACCACGGATGATCTCACCCAGCGGCTTCATATATGTGTTGAATAGGAGGGGCGAGAGGACCGACCCCTGAGGAACCCCACATATGAGGGGTCTCAAGGCCGACCTCTGCCCCCGTCAACACATATTGCGACCGACCAGAGAGGTAGGATGAGAACCACCGCAGAACGGTGCCTCCCAGCCCCAACCCCCCCAGTCGGCGCAATAGGATACCATGGTCGATGGTATCAAAAGCCGCTGAGAGGTCTAATAGGACTAGGATAGAGGAATATCCTCTATCCCGCGCCCTCCAGAGATCATCAACCAACGCGACCAATGCCGTCTCGGTGCTGTGCCCGGGTCGGAAGCCGGACTGGCGCAGGTCTAGATAATCAACTTCCTCCAAGTGTCACGGAAACTGTTGAGCCACCACACTCTCAACAACCTTCACTAGAAAGTGGAGGTTGGAGACGGGACGATAGTTCTCTAATAATGCTGGATCCAGGGACGGCTTCTTGAGGAGGGGCCTTACTACCGCCTCTTTCAAGACGGCAGGCAAGGACCCCTCACTCAAAGATGCGTTGACAATGCCCTGGAGCCAGCCTCGTGTCGTCTCCCAGGATGCCAGTACATGCCAGGAGGGACACGGGTCCAATAAACATGTGGTAGCCCTAAGTCTCTTTGACAACTTGTCCATATCCTCGGTGGTAACAAAATCAAACTCCTCCCAAGATGGTGTCACAAGAACAGCCTCGGCCCGCTCGACTGGGCCACTGTCGATGGAGGGTAGCTCGTTCCGAATCCGAGTGATTTTCTCCTGCAGATAAATCCCAAATTCCTCTGCTCGACCCTGTAGAGGGGCTTCCCGCGGCCTCTGGTGAAGGAGGGAGCGGGTCACCCCAAACAGGGCGGCAGGGCGGTTATCTGCGGATGCAATAAGAGTGGCACAATACTCACGTTTGGCCACTCTTATCGCCACTAAGTAAGTCCTAATATGGTCTCTCACTAGTGTTCGGTCGGCTTCGGAGCGAGAAGATCTCCATCTGCTCTCTAGGCGTCTCTTGTGGCGCTTCATCCCCCTAAGCCCCTCGGTAAACCAAGGAGCCCAGGTGGTTCGTCGCCGCAAGAGAGGCCGCAAGGGCGCGACTCGGTCCAAGGCCCCCGTGGCCGCACTTAACCATGCGGCCACTAGGTCCTCAGTCGAGTCGCGGGGCAAGTCCACAGGAATTGGCCCAAGCTCCCTTTGGAACCTTATCGGGTCCATCAGGAGCCTGGGGCGGAACCATATAGGAATGTCCGGTTCCGCCTCCCCGCAGTGAGGTGCGGCGATCGGAAAGTCGAGCCGAAGGAGAGCGTGATCTGTCCATGACAGGGGTGTGATGACTAGATCCCCTATTCCCAGATCACTACTCCACTGTCCCGAGACGAAGATTAGATCCAGGGTGTGTCCCCTCTCGTGGGTAGGGCCTACAACTACTTGGGTCAGGTCCATGGCTGTCATGGAAGCCATGAACTCCCGAGCTAACCCAGAGGTT
Source organism: Rhabdophis nuchalis (assembly GCA_039707465.1). Classification (NCBI taxonomy): domain Eukaryota; kingdom Metazoa; phylum Chordata; class Lepidosauria; order Squamata; family Natricidae; genus Rhabdophis; species Rhabdophis nuchalis. The sequence continues at coordinate 111,304,792 of CM077644.1, forward strand.
TCGCCTGCTGACGGCAGGTTAAAGTCCCCCATGACTAACAGTCTGGGGGTCTCCACCGCCGCCTCGGCTATCACCTCTAGGAGCTCGGGCAGGGCTGTTGTTGTATAGCGAGGAGCCAGGTATACAACTAACACGCCCAACTGCCTCCCTAGGCCCCACTTCACAAGGAGGGACTCGCACCCGGTCGTCTGAGGGATCGTGGTCTCCTTTGGCTCAAGACCTTCCCTAACCATAATCGCCACCCCCCCACCCCTCCCTAGGGCCCTAGGCTGATGGAAGGCTCGGTATCCTGGTGGGCACATTTCTACAAGGGGATGTCCTCCGTCGTGGCCCAACCAGGTTTCCGTAATACCTACCAGGTCCAGGTCCCCCTCTGACACAAGGTCATGGATGAGGGGGGCTTTTTGCACCACGGACCTGGCGTTGCATAGCATCAGCCTAGGGCCCCGGGTCTGTGGTTCCCCATCTCCTCCAACTGGGGACCGCTCTACTAGATATTTGAGCCTGAACTACTGAGATAGCTGAGAAGGATACCTTTTAAAAGAGATTGAGACCTGTCTACCTGACTGGTTTCAGGCTACATGTGCAGCTTGGCAGGATTTACAAGAACAACACTCAATATTTAAGCTTTCTGATAGGGATAATTGTTGTTTAGGTTACTATATGATTCTAACTGAAGTAAATGCATTCCTGTAATATTTAATAGCAATGAGGTAATTTTCTAACTTTTCAAGGATTCCGCATCTCCAGAACCCATTCCTGACCTGTATATGCATCCCAGAATTATGTATCATATTTGCATGGCAGTAGGTACAGAAAATAAGTAGAGTCAAGAGAACGAGTACAGGATATATCACATGCTACTCAATATACTTGTTGATATGCAAAAGTTATGTTTAATGGCCCTGTCATATAACATCTTGGCTTATGTTATGTTATTATCACTGTATTAAAAATGGGCAACTTAAGGCCCTTGGCAATTTTATTTGGAATCTAGAGAATCCTAAAAATCCTAATCGTTGCTTCACATTCATTATGTGATCAGTTACTGCTCTCTTATGGCTTTTCAAGTTTTTCAAATGGCTGAGAAAACACTAGGTTATATCAGAGCCACACACACTATTCAGTACATGGATACTCACTGCTGAATTCCAACAAGAATTTCATTCACTGTGCTCATTAATTTCTGCAGCCCTATAAAAGCTTCTTGAAATGAAGACATATTCGAAGTCTGGGGTATTGCACTAAGGTCTACTTTTTGGAAAATTTCAAAACTAAAAAAAAGAAAAGAGTAATGTTAAAAAATCAATTATACATTAACATGGACTTATTTTTCCCCGCTGCAATCCAAGCCCCATCAAATTTGTCAATTTGCTTTGCAGACATGAGATTTGTTCATAACTGATGATCCCTAACCCAACATTATCACCTCTGTCTAAACCACAACAGTCAAGATACTTCCCTTCAAAGTATTATGTGACAAGGTCTAAATGATATCACACACTTTAAGATTCTAGTCAAAACAAAGTGTCTAGGGCAGGGGTCTGCAAAGTCGGCTCTTTTAAGACTGGTGGACTTCAACTGCCAGAATTCCCCAGCCAGCTATGCTGGCTGAGGAACTCTGGGAGTTGAAGTCCACCAGTCTTAAAAGAGCCGACTTTGCAGACCCCTGGTCTAGGGGAAGGGAAATATTTTAATGATGGCATGTTGCCAGGGCATGTTTGTGCTATAGTAGATATAAATAGGGGAAAGTCCCAATGGCTGGTTATAAAGGGAAAAAATCATTCTTAGAATGGTCAGTTCATTATGTGTGAAATCCCTTGCAAAATGATAGATAGCAAACCACTCTTTCCAATAATTAAACAGCAATTTTGTGACAGAGACCCTTGTAGGCAGTGAGTTGGACCAGAAACACAAAATGACAGAAACACAAACACAGTGGGGTGGACAGTAACAGATAGCAAATTCTGGACTCTCTAATATGTAAAGGACCTGCTGAAGTTTATTCTTCCCAGTTCCCTGTGTACCCAGGGATAGGGATTGAAAAGAAAGAGAGAAAATTTAGAGTTTCAACAGTTCAAACCCAAAATTCAAAGTAAAACTCAAAATATCTAACCAAGAAGTAAATGAATCTGGAAGCAGTGGTTTTGGACTCAGCTGTGAACATATAAGCAAATCCTCAGCTGAGAAGTCACCGGCCCCTTTTTAAGAAAGGCTTTCCAGCATGAGAAACCAACTCCCCTCTCTGCCTGGGTAATGAGCTAAGGCCTAGTCAGTTCAAAAAAATGAGGAGGTATACAGGGCCCTAATAAGGGTAATCTAGCAAGTGTTTACTCTGTAAGCCTATTTTTGTCATTCGCTGGTTTTTGTCATTCTATGCTTAGTAGATCCTGAATCTGCAGACACAGGATCTATTAAGTCCCGTGTCATACTTTGGTGCAGAGACTTACTCAGAAGAAAGTAGCTGCTTTCAAGATGGTTTCTAAAACTAGTTAATATTATGTGAGTGAATATGCAGTCTATTGGTGGCAACACAATATGCAGAAATATTATTGATACGGTGCCATTCCTGTACCTGGCCCTTTACTAAATTGCACAAGAAAATATCAGGCATGTCCCACCCACAAAGAATTCACAGTTCATGCTCAGCACTGGAGCATGTTTGCAAGAAGACATGACACACATGCACTTTTTAAATCCTATAAGGAAAATTTTATATTAGATTTGATTTAAAAGGATACTGGTTTGTTTTAGTAAACATTGTTTTAGCAAATGGTACCTGAACACATTGATTCTGTTCCATACATTTTCAAGGACGGACCAAATTTCCTTATGTCTATTTTCTTGTGTTGAAGGCTCTGTTAAGGGAGACTTATTTCCTGTCTGAATGTATTCTGACAAAATCACATCTTCCATTTTTTCACATGTATCATTTCCCAAATTAGATTTCAGGGTATCTTTAGAATTTTCTCCTGTACTTGACTCCATCTTAGGAAAACACAACAAACAAGCAGAAAGAGTATTACACATAGTAAATGTGCAGCTGTCAATTACAAATATTTGAGAATTGCCATATAATAATCATCATGTTAATAACAAAACTCAATAAGTTTTGTTTCCTCCTGCCTTCACAAAAAATACGTAATTCATTTTTTCTTCACTAGTGATTTGAAATATTTAATTTCATAAATTATACACAGGCAGTTCATAATGCAATTTAAAATCTAAAAATAATACAACTGAACAGAGAAAAATAGTAATAACAAATAATTTCAAATCCTAAAGATAACATAATTTTATAAACTCACAATAGTAATTTTCTAAGACTGAATATTTTCCAGCCAGGTCCTTGCTCACTATGCAAGCTTTTCCACCTGCTCTATTTCCAGAGCCATAAATAAAGCTTTCCTGGAGATATTTGAAAATATCTCCTGCAAATATTTCCAAATAAGGAACTCTTTAGCATACATACCTTGGTAGTGATTTGGAGGATAATTTAAGTGCCTATGGCTTTCGGGCTGAAGCAACTACAGTTGAGGGAGAGCCATTTTTCTCATTGCAGTAGCAGACTCAAACCTATAAAAATATCTCTCTCCTCTCAGAAAATGCAAGATATCCCTTTCTTCCTCTGCTCAACTCTTACATTTAGATTATACTTCTGAATGCAAGATACTTTTCATCAGGACGACTCTAAATTTGGCTGCTTTTCTCCTTTTCCTTATTTTTTCACAACCAGGACAGAGAAAGAGGCAAGAAGAGAAAGAAGGCACTAGAGCGATGATGGCAAACCTATGGCACGCGTACTACAGCTGCCATGCAAATCCCTCTCTGTGGGCATGCAAGCCATTGCCCAACTCAGCTCCACCGCACATGCGTGTGTGTCTCCCACTGGCCAGCTGGTTTTTGGGTCTCTATTGCATATGTGCAGAGGCGGGGCATATGTGCAGGGGTCGTGTGTGCATGCGCAAGGGAGTCAGGGGTGACGGGGGGGGGTCACATGTGCATGCATAGGTGGGGGATGCAGGGGAGTCACTCGTGCATGCATGGAGCAGGGCATGTGCTCCCCCGTGAATGCATTGCATTATGAGTGTGCACACATGCGTACAAGTTTTTAGCACACAACGACAAAAAGGTTAGCCATCACTGCACCAGAGAATGAATACAAGAGAAGCCAGTAGGCTGTCTAATTGAAGAAAGGAAGAAGAAAAGATTGATGGTGGTGGTGGTGGGGTTGTGCTGACATAAGTGATACCTGACTTAGGAATGGAAGCAGAGAGAAAGATGGTATATTAGAAGCATTTGTGTCTCTCCCCTCCCTCCCTTCATGCTGTTATTCCAATCTGTCTTCTGTTGGGAACCCACAAGGCACAAAGCAACAGGAGTCAGAGCCTAAGGGCTTCTATGCCTGGAGGTTCCTCCCATATCTTCACAGTTTGTACATCATTGCTACTACAGAAGCCAATCCTTTTTATTCAGCAGTGAAATTTGGTTCTTGTTTTATCCACAGCAAATGCAATACTAATTTCCATTTAAAAGAAAACAATTCAGACTCAACTTTTTTCTCTAAATGATGATAAATGTGAATGCAATCAATCTTGTAACCAGATTTATGTAATTAAAAGGAACTATGGTTGTGAAAACCTAGCCTGGCTTACCTCAACAGTCTTGAGTAATTTATTCATTTGAGCTAAAGCCCGTGAAAGAAAACCATCATAGGTGGATCTTGAACTGAACATTTCCAATAACATTTTTGACTCCCGGAGGACATTCCTCAGTGTTGAATATCCAATTATTTTGCCTGAGACAGGAAGTAGAAAAGAATGTTGTTCAGATCTGAAATTCTTGCTGCTTTATTATTAAATTTCTATGAAAAAGTATACTAAAATGATATGGTTATTCAAGTGTAATTGACTTTTTAAAATATGAGATACACAATTATAAAGTTTGAAACTGTGTTAATTTCTACTACCGTATTTTTCGGAGTATAAGACGCACCCAGGTTTTAAAGAGGCAAATTTTTTAAAAAGTAGATAGGTAGATAGAGGGATAGAGAGGGAGAGAAAGAGAGAGAAATACAGTAGGTAGGGAAAGAGAGAGAGAGAGTAGTTAGGAAGGTAGGTAGGTAGGTAGGTAGGTAGGTAGGTAGGTAGGTAGGTAGGTAGAGGGGGAGAGAGAGAGAGAGAGAGAGAAATACAGTAGGTAGGTAGGTAGGTAGGTAGATAGGTAGGTAGGTAGAGAGTGTGTAGTTAGGTAGGTAGGTAGGTAGGTAGATAAAGTGAGAGAGAGAGGGAGAGAGAGAGAGAGAGAGAAATACAGTAGGTAGGCAAGTAGGGGTTAGGGAATGTTAATTTTAAAAATGGGGATTTTAGTGCAGGGACAGTTGATTTAATCTGTTTTATTGTATTTATTTATGTATATATTTTATGTTGTTTTAATTTTCCCTGTGCACCGCTCCGAGTCCCCCTGGGGAGAGGACGTGGTATAGAAAAATAAAATCTATTCTATTCTATTCTATTCTATTCTATTCTATTCTAGGGAGAGAGAGTGTATGTAGATAGGTAAGTAGATAGAGGGATAGAGAGAAATATATATATAGAGAGAGAAATACAGTAGATAGGTAGGGGGAGAGAGAGAGTAGGTAGGGAGGGAGAGAGTGTAGATAGGTAAGTAGGTATTTATTTATTATTTATTTATTTATTATTTAAATTTCTATACCATCCTTCTCCCTTCCAGGACTCAGGGCGGTGTACAGGCAGCAACAAAATCAATGATAAAAAATAAATGAAATATATATTTAAAAATGTATTAAATAATACGCCTGTACTAAAACCATTAATAAAACCTACTAAAATCATTTAAAAATTATGCCAGGCCGGCCGCACGAAATAGATAGGTCTTCAAAGCCCGACGGAAGAGGCGCAGGTCCGTGGTCGTGTATAGGTCGGTGGGTAGGTCATTCCAGAGGGCAGGAGCCGTCACAGAGAAGGCTCTCCCCCTGGGGGTCGCCAGCCGACATTGCCTGGCCGACGGCACCCTGAGGAGGCCCTCTCTGTGGTAGGTAGAGGGATAGGGAGAGAAAAATAGAGAGAGAAATAGAGAGAGAGAAATACAGTAGATAGGTAGGGAGATGTTTCCAGGTGTATTTACCCATGTGCTGGAGAAGGAAATCACTGACCACCTTTGGAACAGATCTTTGTTTCTGCAGGCACAGTACTTGACCAACGTAATTCTCATCAATCACTCCAAATAAACAGCTTTCCAAAAGGAAAAAAAATCCCCTTTTTACACTGTGCAAACCTCCCCCAAATGGCCCATTTTTCATGAAAATGGGCCCGTTTTTTTCAAATAAAAGCCCCCCCCCCCCCTTGAGGGGGCTTGCAGAGTGCTCCTGTGGGGGTGGGGGTGGGCCAAATGAGGAAAAACAGCTTGTTTTCTTCGTGAAAACGGGCCATTTTTTGGTCAAAAATAGCATGCATAGCCTTATGGAGGCTTATAAAGTGCTGCTGGGGGCTGGGGGGGGGGGCAAAACACCCTGTTTTTTTATAATAATAATAATAATAATTTAATTTCTAGACCGCTCCCTCTCCCCAAGGGGACTCGGAGCGGTGCACAGGGAAGTTAAAACAATAAATACACATGAAAATACAAACAATTAAATAAAAACAAATTAAACAGTAACCCCTGCGCTAAAATTCCCCAATACCAATTCACTAAAATCCTATAACCCTATAATACTATAGTAGAGAGGCTACCCTAGGCCGGCCAAGCAGAAAAAGTGCATTTTCAATTTCAGACAGAAGGAACGGAGGTCCGTGGTAGTTCTAATATCGGGGGGGAGGTCATTCCAGAGGGCAGGGCCCGCCACAGAGAGAGCCCTTCCCCTGGGCATTGCCCGCTGACAAAGTCTAGTGGACGGCACCCGGAGAAGCCCCTCTCTGTGGGAGCGAATCGGCCGTGAGGAAGTATGAGGCAGGATCCGATCCCGCAGATAGCTAGGTCCCGAGCCATGGAGCGCTTTAAAGATGATAACTAGCACCTTGAAGCGCACCCGAAAGACGACAGGCAGCCAATGCAGCTCGCGCAAGAGCGGTGTTACATGGGTGAACCTTGCGGTTCCCATTATTGCTCGCGCGGCTGCATTCTGGACCAACTGCAGTCTCCGGGTGCACCCCAAGGGGAGCCCCATGTAGAGAGAGTTACAATAGTCCAGTCGGGATGTCACGAGAGCATGAGTGACTGTGCAGAGGGCATCCCGGTCCAATAGGGGGCACAACTGGCGTACCAGGCGAACCTGGTAAAACGCCCTCCTGGCCACGGCTGTCACCTGATCTTCCATGGACAGCCGGGTATCCAGGAGGACACCCAAGTTGCGCGCCCCATCCACAGGGGCAAGATGTTCGCCCCCTATGGCCAGCGATGGAGTCAGCTGGTTGAACCGGGTGGCCGGAAACCACAGCCACTCGGTCTTGGTCGGGTTGAGCCTGAGTCCGTTACTTCCCATCCAGATCCGCATGGCTTCCAGGCACTGGCACATCACCGCTACGGCATCGTTGGGGTGGTTTGGGGTAGATACTCTACCCCAATGATGATACTCTACCCCAAAACCACGGATGATCTCACCCAGCGGCTTCATATATGTGTTGAACAGGAGAGGCGAGAGGACCGACCCGAGGCACCCCATATGTGAGGGGTCTCGAGGTTGACCTCTGCCCCCGTCAACACAAATTGCGACCGGCCAGAGAGATAGGAGGAGAACCACCGCAAAACGGTGCCTCCCACCCCCAACCCCCCCAGCCGGTGCAATAGGATACCATGGTCGATGGTATCAAAAGCCGCCGAGAGGTCTAATAGGACCAGGATGGAGGAACAACCCCCATCTCTGGCCCTTTTGCTGATTTCTGCCCTCCCCAGCCCCCAGCAGCTCTCTGGAAGTCTCCATAAGGGTATGTGCGTGGCCATTTTTGTGAAGGGGCGGGGTTTCAGGAGGTAAAAAATGCTGTATTCAATGTATTAGACGCACCCAGATTTTCAGCCTCTTTTCAGAGGAAAAAAGGCACGTCTTATACTCCGAAAAATATGGTACTCTGCCTTCAGTTGTACAAAACTGTAGAGGAGGAGAAAGAGAAAGAAGAGGAAGAGGGAGTGGGAGAGGAGGAGGAGGAGGAGGAGGAGGAGGAGGAGAGAGTTTCATGGCCTCATAGCATTGCCAAAGGATGCCTTCATAACATAATAATATTGTAATAATACTAGAAACAGAAGAGAACAGAGCAATCAAAAATTGGTCAGCACCAGTGAAAATGAACTGTATAGCTTTTGGTTGAAATATATGATTGATCTGCACACACTCATTGTTAAGTATTTTAATAACATATTGTAAGGAGGTAAAACTGAAAACCAGTTAACATATGGCAAAATCAATCTGATAATGAAAAATCCAACAAAAGGGGCAGTAATAGGCATCTGTAGGCCAATTCCTGCTTAACAACAACATTTAAACTTCTGACTAATGTGGTAAATGATGCAGTCCAACAGCATCTAGTTGAAAATGAGCTCTTTCAATCTGGACAGAAAGGAAGCCACCTAAATAGCAGAGACACACAAGATCAATTCCCAAATGATAAGATGTCTTTGGAAAACTGTAAGAGAAGGATGACCAACTTGAATGTAGTCTGGACTGATTACAAGAAGGCATTCCACTTCCTGCAACATGACTCAAGTGCCAAGAAATAACACAAATCAGTAGAAACATCAGAAGCTCTGTGCAAGGATCAATAGCACAATAGAAGACACAGTTGCTGGTGAACGATGCCGGACTGGGAGAGGTTAACTTCAAAAGAGGAATGTTTCAGGAAGACTCATTCTCACCTCAACAGTTTGTCATTGCATTGATTCCACTGTCAACAATGCTGAACAGGCCAAACCACGGCTATTGAACATCTAAAACATTTACCAGGTTATCCTATCTCTTTTACATGGATGATCTGAAGCTGTATGAAAAAACACTATCTGGAATAGAATTGCAGCTTGGCACTGTCCATATATACAGCCAGGATGCTGCAGTGGAGTTTGGACTTGCAAACGTGTTACCGTTCCTGTCAGGGTGTCCTGCTAGCAGGGGACAAAATGGTGAAAACTGAAGGAATCATAATGGAAATAATAGTCTCAACGAAGATAAGTAGAAATTTTCTAGATCAGGAGTCCATGCAGTTAGTCATTCAAGCTCTGGTCATCTCACACTTGGACTACTACATGGGGCTGTACTTGAAGAGCATAAGAAAATTTTAAAGTTCAAACACTCTGGTGAAAATACCACCAAGGCAATTAACACGTGGGCACTTCCAGTCATTAGATATACAACTTGAATAATAGATTGGACTTAAGCAGAAGGAGAAGCCCTAGTACAGTGATGGCAAACCTTTTTTGGCTCCTGTGCCAAAAGCGAGGGGAGCGCAGGGGGTTTGTGCACGAGCGTGCCACACTCATAATGCTATGCATGCGACAACCCCATCCCCCGACCAACTGGCAACACACACACACATCACTTTTGGCGCCCTCCCCAGGCTCTCTTTTTTCGCCCTCACCAGGCTCCAGAGGCTTTCGAGGAGCCTAGGAAAGGCAAAAACAACCTCCCCCTGGACACCCTCCGGAGGCCTCAGGAGCTTCCCTAAAGCCTCCAGAGGGCAAAAAGCAGTCCTACGGGGAACCCAGCAATTCAGGAATGGTGACTTCTGGTTTGTCCTTAGAGCCGATTTTTGCCCTCCGGAGCCCCTATAGCCTCCGGAGGGTAAAAAACTTCCAGTTTGCCTTTAGGGAAAAAAACGGCCTCAAAGGAAGGCCGAAGTCAGCTTGCGTGCCCTGACAAATGGCTCCGTGTGCCACCTGTGGCACGCATGCCATAGATTTGCCATCATGGCCCTAGAAGGAAGATCAGAAAATGATGATGAATCATGCCCTTCTTTCAGGCAGCAAAGTTGATAGACTCTATTTACCAAGAAACATAGATGGGTGTGGAATGTTGCAAGTATACCAGATAGTTGAAGAAGGAAAAAGGGCATTGGAAAAATATCTGAAGGGCAGTGCAGAAGATGTATTGAAGCTAATATACCATGGAGGCTTACTGAGTAGAAAACACTCCAAACTGGTTTATAAAAGACCAAATGAAGAATAGAAAAGATACACGAAGGCAAAGTATTACAGGGACAGTATATCAAATGGCTAGACCACAAAATAGACAAAGTAATAGAAAGTGAAGAGGCTAAAGTACTCTGGAAGTTTAGTATTCAAATAGATAAGCATAATGTCACATAACACCTCAGACTTAATAACTGTCAATAAGACAGACAAAAAAGTCTGGATTATGATCATTGCAACACCTGGAGACAAAAAAAGAAAAGAGAAATATCTGAGGAAAAAAGGATAAAGTACAAAGCCCTGCAAATAGAAGTAGAACAACCATGACAAAAGGTAGCCAAGGCAGTGCCAATAGTGATAGGCATCTTGGATGCAATCCCAAAACATATGGAGCACCACTTGAATACCATTGAAAGAAAACCATCATCAATCAAGTGTAAAAGGCAACTTTACTTGGAACAGCTTATATCCTGTGACAATATCTTTCATATTGTTAAATTATAACATCCACCTATCCCAAGCTCTTGGGAGGGATTCAATCTATATAAATAAAAATGTAAAATAGTTTGTACGAATCCACTAATCTCAAAAACTACTGGACCGATTTACACCAAACTTTCACACAATGTAGCCAAGGACTTCCGATAATAGAATAGCTACTCATTTTGTGCCTAGCACACGTGTGTCATGTACATAGTACACAAATGTAAAATGTACCACTGAAAAGGTAGGTAGGTAGGTAGGTAGGTAGGTAGGTAGGTAGGTAGATAGATAGATAGATAGATAGATAGATAGATAGATAGATAGATAGATAGATAGATAGATTCACACACAGTAGGTAGGTAGGTAGGGTGATAGAGAGAGAGAAATACGGTAGGTAGGTAGGTAGGTAGGTAGGTAGGTAGGTAGAGGGAGAAAGCAAGAAATACAATAGGTAGGTAAGTAGAGGGATAGACAGAGAGGGAGAAATACCGTAGGTAGGTAGGTAGGTAGGTAGGTAGGTGTATAGATAGATAGCGAAAAATACAGTAGGTAGGTAGATAGAGGGAGAAAGGAAGAAATGTAGGTAAGTAAGTAGGTGGATAGATAGATAGATAGATAGATAGATAGATAGATAGATAGATAGATAGATAGATAGATAGATAGATAGATAGATAGATAGATAGATAGATAGAAAGAAATACAGTAGGTCGGTAGGTAGGTCAGTAGGTAGAGGGATAGATAGATAGGGAGAAATACAGTAGGTAGGTAGGCAGGTAGGTAGAGGGAGAAAGGAAGAAAGATAGTAGGTAGGTAAGTAGGGGGATAGATAGGGAGAAATACAGTAGGTAGGTAAGTAGAGGGATAGACAGAGAGGGAGAAATACTGTAGGTAGGTAGGTAGGTAGGTAGGTAGGTAGGTAGGTGTATAGATAGATTGCGAGAAATACAGTAGGTAGGTAGAGGAATAGAGAAAGAGGGAGAAATACAGTAGGTAGGTAGGTAGAGGGAGAAAGAAAGAAATATAGTAGGTAAGTAGGTAGAGGGATAGATAGAGAGGGAGAAATACAGTAGGTAGGTAGGTTGGGGGTTATATGGTGGTTGTGTGCAGGTGTGCAGGTGTAGATCTACACACAGTTTGGTTGGCCATTTAACCAGACTGGGCCACAGCAACGCGTGGCCGGGTATAGCTAGTAGATGCATAAAAATGCAAAATTCAGACTAGACATCTGGCAGTCTGTGCAACCAACTATAATCAATAATAATAAAAATAAAGCAAGCTTCATATTTTTTTATTACTGATGACTGCCCTTTTGATCTAAGTAATTTCACAATTTAACATAAACAGTCCTACCTTTACAAAGATGTGCATAGAGATATTCAATAGTTGAAAGAAGTCTTCTTGATATAACTTGTCCAAAAACAGCCACCCAGTGTTTTTTGTAACACTCCAACACGTTTGTTAATGTCCAAGGGGGTTTATGATATACTACCTAAGAAAGAAAAATAATTTACTAGTCAGATTTCAGTATCTTTTTTAGAAACATGCCACCTACATCAGCTAGGATACTAGTAATTATATCAACTCCTCACTATTTTGACAAACAGACAAACATATAAAATAAATGATAGAATCTGATTTTGGAATGGGGTTAGTAATACCACCTAATACGTCTCTTCTGATACTTTATTTTTTTCTTTAAAGACAAATTATATCAGAGGGACTTCATTTCATCTTGAGAGTATTTTACAATAGCTTGTAACCCCTCATTATATCACCATTGTGAAGCTATGAAGGGTCAACAAAATGCCTATGTTTTATAAAACAAGATACAAGTATGTTAAGAAAGACTATTTGTATGCCACCAAACCATGTAATGCATAAAGCAAAAATGTGGAATTTAGGATAAAATTCATCTTCCTGAGATTTTCAGATTTTATTTAAACTATGAAGGGTGTCATTTACAAAAAATACTAATCTAAATCAGCTGTCACAGATGGCTAAAAGAAGCTGGCAGAATTTTGCCAGTCATGGAGAACCAGGAAATCTGAAGAGCATTAAACAACAAGCAAATCCAGCATTAAGAATGCAAATTTGTAATAGATGTTAAGCGATTTGCTCATTTTCCTTACGTAAGCCATGGGATTCAGGGTTTTTTGGCAACCTAATTTGATAAGTTTCAGATTATCTAAAATCCAAAATACACTAAGCATGAAGACAGATTTTTGATGGTTTCAAAGGTGTTACTTCTGCACAGTTGTTAGACTTTAGCATTTTAATTATTTTTAAACACATCTTTTTTTAAAGGCATATAACTTTTGCAGGCATTCCCATGCCGATATGATCAAAAGTCGAGCACTTGGCAACCAGCATGTATTTATAAAAGTTGACTGTCCCAGAATCATGTGAAACTCTAGACTTCCAGTGAGGCAACTTTGGTCTTCTGTTTTTCCTAATTCTTTGCAACAACCATGATCATTGCCAAGCACATTTGCTCTCCTTGACAGAGTTTCAAGTATTGTCTCGTTTTGGCTTTTTTGTCCCCCAAATCTTCCTTCTCTCTACCATACACCCAGGAGGTGAGATTCAAAAAAAGTAATGACATCTGATAGGATGCTCTTTAATGTATGTACATCTGAAAATTATGTGCAAGCATCCAAGTTGTATCAAAGATGGATAGCAGGGCTTGGGTCATGTCTCGGTGTCCTATGAAAAGGGGAATTTACTTTAGAAAAACAGAAATAACAGGTCAGAAAGCAACCATTAGCCTGATCATTTTCCTTATTCCTCTCCAGACTCACACTTAATTTAAGGAATTGTATACTGGAGAGAAACAAGCAATGACAGCTAGAACAAGAATGTGGTTAAACATAATTTAGGTCATTGTTCTCATTCTGCATCTAACCTTGAGAAGTAGATTTTGAATTAACAGCTCCAAGCTGTATAGCAACAATGGCTTATATGTGCAGAAAATTCTGCTGCAAAATGAAAGTGTTCTAAAGGAACTTTCAGAAAGAGCTCTTAAAGTGATTTGATACTGTACCAGAATCTTGCATGACAAATGTGCCAGCAAGATGCATTTCAAAGTTTGATACTAAAAGATCTACTAGAGGGGAACAGCATTTAAATATAAAATATACAATCTAAAAATATTAAACAATTTGCTGTATGCCAAAAAGTGAAAATAATGTTGTGAAGTTGTCATCGCAAAAAAAAAAAAAAAAAAAAGTGGGGGGAGGGAAGAAACCTAGCGGTCTTGTGGCTAACACAAACAGTCCTATCAAATGATCCTGGCCTTTTCTGCTTACAGAAGGAGCAGGATGACTATCTGCCCCAAAATGCAACAGTAATTCCTAATAATATATAATAGGCTATATCTAAAATTGGAGTCAGAATGTACATAACTACGTAAGTATATGTAAGAACCACTGACACATTATACAGGACTTCCCTAATTGGAAGACGTATATTTCTTTTGAATATTGGAAAATATTCACCTCAATCCAAAGATCTCCAAAAGCAATTTTCAATTCTGTTTCTAATATAGAAGATAAAACAGCTCCTAAGCTTTTTTCCGTATCAAAAATAATTTCTGAAAGACGATTAGTAGAACTCTTTTCAGTCTTCTTGGGGTATTTATCTGTTTGTGAGCAAAAGCAAGTTTAATGTTTCAATTCAATTACAGTTCCAGTGCATTAGGTATAAACATAATGAGGCCATAAGCATCCTTTGTACCTAAGAATAGAGCCATGTGGTGAAAGGAAGTGCAGGCTGGTGCTCTGTTCAGATTGTTTTGTATGTCAACACAACGTTTTCCTTTGAAAATTAAAGTGCTTTCCAGTCCTGTTGGATGATACCCTGATAATCACACTGGCCAAGGTCTTCCAAATTGCAATTAGAATTTAGAATTCTTTATTGGTCAAGTGTGATTAGGAACACTAGGAATTTGTCTCTGTGCATAAGCTCTCAGTGTACATACAACAATAGTAATAGATCATTATCAGAGAAAACTGCTATATTCAAATAATCTCTGATAATCTTCCTATTTGCATATCAAAACTCTTCAGTAGTTCCTCAACTTAACTGAGGACTTCTACTGACCTTAAAATATAAATTATTTCTCCCACTAATTCATTGCAACTAGTGTAATAAACTTTAAGTGGTTTTTGCCCTATACTTAACAACTTATTTATTTATTTTATTTATTTTATCAAATTTCTATACCGCCCTCTCTCCCGAACATGGGACACAGGGCGGTGCACAGGAATATAAAATATAAAAATACAACAATCCAAATAATTAAAACTAGAATTAAATAAGGTTAGCCCGTGCTAAAACATGATTTAAAAACCCAGTTAAAATAATAACATAGCTACATCAGCTATGCCATCAGCTATGCCAGGCCGGCCGCACGAAAAAAATGTTTTTAATGCCTGACGGAAGAGGTGAAGGTCTGTGATTGTGCGGAGGTCGGGAGGCAGGTTGTTCCAGAGGGCAGGGCCTGCCACAGAGAAGGCTCTTCCTCTGGGAGTCGCCAGCCGACATTGTCCAGCGGACGGCACCCTAAGGAGGCCCTCCCTGTGGGAGCGGACTGGTCAGATGGAGGTATGTGGAAGAAGGCGGTCCTGCAGGTAACTGTCATCTCTTTCGTCCCTAACAGTCATTTAGAACAGCAGCCCCCAACCTTTCCAGCTTTGTGGACTGGCAGCGGAAGTGGGGGGTGGAGGTTAAAGGGATGGTTCCGCCATGCATCAGCCATTTCCACAGCTTGTTTCTGAATTGACCACAGCCCGGGTGGGGGGGCACCCCTGATTTAGAGGCACAAAAACATTAAGTCAATTAAGTCAATAATTTTCATCCAGCTGGAAGTAGATTTTAACATGGCATATACTTTAGAATAATGTTGGCATTTCATCAATGATGATTAATTGGAAATAGTTATTTTATGACTTTTTAAAAGCTATTTTTCAGTTTTAGATTGCAAAATCTTACATTTATCTGGAAATAAACCACACAGAATTCAGAAGCACTTACTCAATTGTCTTGTAAGGCAATAGTGTCATGCAAACATATAAAGTAAAGAAAAACCAACCTTTTCCCCATTTATTAGAAGTATCTTCACTAATAATTGTATCCTTTGGAGTCATTTTCTGGACTGCAACAACCAAATCTGCTTTACTATATGCCTTTATTTCACTCACTAGGGCTTTGTTGCACAAATTTTTATCATCCCTATTAAATAAATAAAAATAAACACACCTAGTTTTGCTTTCCTGAGAAAAGGAAGACAATTCAATGTATCCATAACACTGAGCGATATAATGAATATGATTTTGGCTGAGATGATAGGTGAACATTAAATACATATATTCAATGAATTATGACTTAAAATATCCTATCTCTGCGTTACATCTCTCAATACCTGTATGAAGCCATTTTAAAATAAACTTTCCACAAGCAAAATATTGTTTTTTAAGAGTTAGAATTCTGGAGGTTCTAATTGGAAAAACTCCTCTTCCTTTACTTAGAATCCCCCTGAATTCCTACATAAGCGTATGTTTGGATTGTTTGAAACAGCAATATTGTACTTGCTCTTCGGTAAAATGAAAGACAATAGTTCTAAAACAAAGTATTATTTCTAACAACAATCTTCTAACTTCTTTGTCTGAGAAATAGTCATCTACAATTAAAACGTAACTATGACAACTTGCCATTATATAACACCAATCTACATACTGGTAGTCCTTGACTTACTACCATAATTACAGCCATAATTTTCATTCCTAAGGCAATTGTTAAGTAAATAACTACAGTTAAATGACTCACATAGTTGACATTGCTTGTCGGAAGCCAGTGGAGAAGGCAACAACTGGCAATCACATGACTCTGGGATACTGTAAATGTCATAATAAATACATGCTGCTCTCCAAGCACCCAAATTTTGACTATGAGATCATGGAGATGCTACCATGGTGTATAAGTGCTAGGACCAATCATAGGTCACTTTTTCTTCAGTGCCATTATATATTTGAATCAGTGGTGGGTTCTGGCAGAGACTACTGCCAGTTTGGTCAGGGATGTGCCCCGTGCACACGTGCTTGATGCATGCAATGTGCACATGCGCAATACAACTAAAATTGCTCTGCACATGCGCAGAAGCAAAAAACAAGATGTCGGCACCTATGGTGCTGCTAGTAAATCGGTACAGGGATGTGGCAGGTCTGGATCGCTGCCAGTTCCAGCAACCCAGGCTGCCAAGCTACTACCAGTTCAGCCAAACTGGTCCAAACCGGTAAGAACCCACCACTGCTTTAAATGGTTGCTAAATGACTGGCTGTGAGTTCAGAGCTACCTGTAGTTCCCAAGGTGTTTTTAAAAAGAGATACTGTTGAGAAATGTCAGTAACTGCATTACTTTTTTTGAAAAATATATTTAAAATGATTGTGCACTTATTGCCCTGTTAATGAAATTTAGATCCTCCATTGGAAAGCTACACCAAAAACGTACGTCAGCAAGATTACTTCAGCTTGAGGATAGAGATTCTGATACTGAAGGCAGCATTGTAACACACGATCATCATTGTTCTCAGTACTGAAACTTTCTGAAAATTTAGAAACAAAGATTACAGTATCATGTTCTAAAAGAATTGGCTGATGAACAAACAGCAATAGCACATCAAGAGGTAAGAAAAATATTTTATATTTGTGGCATTCTTCATTTACAATTATCCTGCTTGAGCTCTGTCTTGAGAATAATATAACATAATGTAACATTACACAATACAATGCAAGTGCGAAGCACCAATACTCAAAAGGAAAAATTAGTCAAAGGAGAACACAAACTTGACCAGAATAGAGGTTACCTTCTCAATTAATTGCACCAATTATAGCTGGTGATTATGATTGCTATATTGTATTTGAAATAGAGCTCATGTTGATGAATAAGCCATGATTCACAATAAT
The DNA here is from genome assembly GCA_039707465.1 of Rhabdophis nuchalis. NCBI lineage: Eukaryota > Metazoa > Chordata > Lepidosauria > Squamata > Natricidae > Rhabdophis > Rhabdophis nuchalis. Next base: position 111,322,365 of record CM077644.1, read on the forward strand.
AACAGACAAAATTAAAACCATTATACAAAACCCAGGCAGCATAACACTCTTATCCCAAATGCACATTCACTCAACTCTCATCCTGGTTCAATGTCTGGGGAAAAGTCACATCTTCAAGGCCTTCTGGAAGTTTAAGAAGATAGCGGCCTTCCAAATTCTCAGGGGATAAGCCTTCTGGTCATATGTTGATTATTTCAAAGACACATAACTGTAAAGCAGGGATGTCAAACTCATAGTTAGATGAGTCACACACTGGCCATGCCTACCCCCAGTTTAGCGAAAGGTAAAAGGCACAATACGTCACATGACGTGATGTTACGAGTTTGACACCCAGTTTGACACAAGCTGTAAAGCTTCAAATTGGTACAAAAATGTAGCAACAACTCCATTGCATGATTATGCCTATACAGACAGATGGAGCTGCTTCTTACCAGGTTTAATTTAAGGTATTGGTTTAAAGCACTAAGCAACTCAGGGTCAAACTATTGGAAAGACTGATATAACACATGTTAAAAGCTGTACTACTTTCAGCCTTCTCTTGATGTGGCAGCATGTATCTACTGTAGAACTGATACACAGTTTCTATGTCTCTTTTTAAAAAGCATTAAGATATATCTCTTCCACATAGTTTCTTTTATTATTTTGAATAACAATATTCTTGCTGTCTAATGTATTTTACCTATTTTTTAAATTATCTCTTTTCAAAATTAAATTCTCTTCTTTTAGCCACCATAAGCAAGTGGAGAAATCGTAAAATGCTGCTGCTGTTGCTGACAACAATGATAACCTAATAAGAATAAATTGCTTCCCCTGAACTAATTTATACCTGTGATTTATTTTATTTGGCATTTGGCCAAGAGCACTTTATAATGAGCAGTAAACTCCAAGACACTTGCTACTTGTGTTTCACTGTTTCTTAAGTCTTTGGCACCCACAAACATTTTTAGGAGGAAATTATAGTAGGTCTAGAAAACTAATCCTTTACTTTGAGTCTTTCCTTGCACTTGCTGGTCGATGGGAAGAATTAATCATTTTGTAGATCCATCCATACATCACAATTAGGAAGGCAGGTGGCCAAGGGATGATCTTGGGAATTGCATTACTGACTTTATGGCAAACAGCCAATATTTGGCATTATTTTAGACAAGAGAAAGAAATAAGCATCAAAAATTCATCCTCAATATTTTCATTTCTGATGGAATAATTTCTGTTGGAATGGGGTTTATTACCAAGTAGGTGCACCTATTGAAAGTTTTAGAGATCTAAGAATAAGAATAAAATTGTGACTATTTCTACAATGACTTACGTGTTTTTTGAGAAGCAAGCTGCATGGATTGACCCCACAACTTTGGATCTTGATTTTTCAGGCAAGTATAGATGAAGTGAACTGCAGGGATTGCTTTTTGACTAACGTTTGCCAATATCTTTCCCCGCTTTAAGTTGTCCAATTCTTGCAGAACTACCCAGGGAATTAATAGCAAAAATCTGCCTATACCTAATTAAGAGAAAAATAGCATTTTGTCAAAAATTATCAAAGTTCTTAAAAGAAAAAAAAATGCATTTGTGAAATCCATGTGGTTGCATCTCAATATTCCTATGCAAAATATTCCCTTAATCCTCTTGTTTTCTATATTTATTCTCTAATTTCCAAATCCGTCTTATCTGTTGATTCCCATAATTATAACTTCCAGATAAATGGGGGGGGGGGGGGAGTGTTTAGCTCCAAAATATTTCCTTTGTGTGTGTTTGGATTTATTTATTTTTGACAGTTCCTTGAAAGTCTGGGAACAAAATGAAAACAAACTAACAGGTAATCATTATACTTAAAACTACCTTCCTCAGATACAAGAACAATTTGGTGAGGTATTTTATCAATCTCAATTTTGTCTACTGCTAAATTTCCTTTATTCAATTCAAAACTCAGGCCACTGTAAGATTTTGTTAAATCAGATTTTTAACTAGTTCAGTAATCTATTGCTTCTCTTTAATTTTACCAAAAAAGAAAAGAATGAGCTTTGCAATATTATTTGTTATTATTATAAGTCATGATTTACTTTGCTGGCACACAATAGGTGGAAATGTCTGTGCATGGACCTGCAAATTACCAGAGAAAGTTCTGAAAAGCAGCTACACAAGTCTTCCAAATGACATGCCTGTTTTCAATGTTTCGAAGAGGGCTGATCCTAACAAGCTTTATGAATCTTGTTTTAAATTGTTTGTTGAATCATAATACACAATAGATATTCTCCAAGCATATGAGACACTTAGTAAGCATGCTGTTATTTTGTCTGCTACTTTGTTACATTTTGTACAATGAGTGGTCAATAAGGAAAATAATAACATTTGCACCTGCTTACATTATATCATGTTGTATTGCTTTATTAAAGATAACGTAAAAGAAAAAAAACTAAAGTTGTTCATAAAATGAAGCTGTTTGCTATAATATTTGGGGCTGAAGTTTAGTTTTCAGATTGAAAAAAGATGTGGCAGGTAATAGTGAAGCAACATATTTCAGGTAAGATATATTTGATCAAGGCTTGTTACTGAGATAAATCCACACATACCTGGGATATTTGCATTCTTCAAAGATTTGATGAATGTCAAATGGCTGATCATTATATTAGTATCAATCACAATCAAAGTATTCAACCCAGAGAAAATATCTATTAGAAAAGAAGAAGAAAAATATAATTCAATAAGTGGCTTTATCTTTCATTTATTTTCTTCTTCCCGCTGCCCTCTTAATGGAGAAGCATCAGAAAACACCTGACACAGATAAGCTTACTAGAGGATATATGTGATTCATCGTCTGCAAGATCTATTTCCATGCGAGTTAACTCTCCACAAGCCTGCAGATCCATCTTCTTCTCAATACGAGCTGTATGCAAATCTTCTACAATCTGCATCTATACAAATAATTGTAAAATCGTGAGTTGAAATCTTAAGCAGGAGATAAGAAAGCACTCCCAGTTCTTGCTGCTTTTCCTTCTATTACTGTCTATCCACTGCTCCAAGTTTGTGGGTAGGTAGGAAAGAGGGAAGATACTATCCCTTGTCTTAGTCTTTCCATCTAAGTGGTAGATGAATATGATACAGAAGGGAAAATAAATGTATAATACTAATTACAATGAGTAAAAATTGTTCTCATTGAAAAGATTTTTCTAAAAGGTCTAATAAATCTGCATGAAACCTGTCTATATATCTTGATACGTTGAGGTAAGATACTTTCTTTTTCCTAATTTTCATTTCCCTCTCCAAGAATTCTAATTTGCACACATTTAAGAAAGGAATTAGCCAATTCAAATCCTGATTCCATTTGACTGGAATCAAACAATTGCAACTTCTCTTAACTCTGTAGTATTTATATTGTTTAAATAAACATGGTGGCAAGAACTCATACCGGTTTCACTATCAAGTTCAAAATGTTATGTTGGGACTTTTTGCCCATTTTCTATCTAGCTTCAGATAGAAGTATGAACAAGTATGTTCATTCTTCATTAGTTTTAGATACTGTACCTTGACCAATGCATATGTTCAGTTCCCATTAGGCTACAGCACTTTTGGATTTCTTGCAATTACGCATTCCACCCTCCCACTCCACCCCAAGGTACATATATTTCCATGAACTTCTGCAATGATCTCATGAGAGGTATAAATTTTCATGCATTTCTTCTGGAAATTTTAATTTGTTTCTGCTATCGCTGCTTTTGTTGTTTACATGCTTTATATTTTTATATACTGTTTCCAATTTAAAGCTTTCATTGTGATTGTAAAGTAGCTTCAATCACTCAAGGGTTAGATAATAAAAATCCAGTCTCTTAAGTATGTGTTATTGGCATATATTAGAATGGATGAGAACAAACATAATCAATATGAGCAAAAAACAAAACAAAAAACAACAATGTAAACTTTGGCTAATATGAACTAAAAACAGCATTTAGGGAATGCTAATATAACGATCTCTAACCTCTTGGTCCACATCTGTATTTTCGATGTTTTCAATAGAAGAACATGAGGATTTGGAACTCTGTAACAAAGATATATATGTACTTAGCTGTTAATTTTACAGTTAGAATTTTACTTGGCATCTGAAACAATTTTGAAAAGAAGAAAAATAATGCCAGAGGAACTAGGTAAACTTTATTACACTTTTAGAAAATGTTTTTGGTTTTTCCTTTCATATTTTAAATTATTGAAGTATTATTAATTTCTTCTCATAATTAACCCACACTAGTCTGCTTGCATTTCTCCTTCAAAATTTGTCTTTATCCATCATGTCTAAGCAGCCCTAGGCCTAACTTAATCTGCTTTCTAATATTTACTATAGTACACATCCTCTGCTCAATGAGTCTTTGTTATATCTGGTCAATCTGAATTTCAGTAGTGTTTGGAAGTTAGGATCTTCCTCGTTGGTTTATGAAGTGAAAGAATGAACCACTTTTCTTGATACACTGTCTAAGCAAAAACTCCTTGATTATTTAAGGAGCCATTCCCTATATTCTTACATTATCAGCCCAAGGAAATTATTTAAAAACCCATAAGAGATCTCAACTAAAGCAAAACTATAGCTTCATATCTCATGATAATTTTTTTTTACTTTACCCAACTTGAATGAAATGTGTCTGATTCAAATTTATTTCCTTGAATCCTTGAATTACAAATATTCGTCTCTGAATCAGTAGGTGTTGGTTCTTCATTTTTATACTTCCAATATTTGGATGACTTTGCCAGGTGATATGAGAGTGTGCATTTGACTTCTTTACCATTTTTGCTGGAAAGTTCTAAAGAAAGATGCTTCTCTTTTTCAAGATTATCTCTTTTGAAAGCCTGCATATGCACTTTAGAATCTGTGACAGTAAAAGGTAAACCTGGAACATGCTGGGTTTTGGGACAGTTCATTTTCGGGGTGAATTCATTCAATCTTTGTGTTTTTTTCTTATGAAGAAATGAACATTCTGCAGGTTTCGTGGTTTCCTTGAATTCCTCCATAATACGTTTTAGAATTACTTTTTTAAACTTGGTGCTCTCCATTTTATCTTTTTTTTTATTCTTCTCTTTGATGTTTATGATCCCCAAATCGTGTGACAACTTCCTCCTTTTTTTGTTATCAGGATCAGTGCCACTCATGCCAGATTGTTCTTTACGAGAGGAGACAACTATAGGCTCCATAATGCTTCTTTTCTCACCAAGATTAGCTGTGGCTTTAAATTGCATGGTGATCTTTTCACGCTCTTCTAGAGGAATTAAAGCACTATTAATGAGTTGTGAGTCTTTTGATATCTTTGCTTCGAGTCTTCTACTTGAATTTTTGAGATCGAAACTCGTTTTTGCTTTCACATATCCAGCACCGCTCACTCTGTGAAAACATAATTAAAAATCACTTTAAAAAAAGTTAAGACTGTGGAAGGTAAACTGTCGATTTTTAAAATTATAATTCAATCTTTTATTTAACAGGAAATGTTAAGAGAAAAATTTGAACTTATCAATAGATTATTGATATATATAGAAAATGTGACAGGTAGTTTGTTATAACATTATTAGTCCCCTCAAAATGAAATACTTAATCTAATTCTAAAAATTAATTCTAAATTAGAAGCATTTAAAACTATAATTCCATATGATAGTTTGAATTTATAAGAACTAAAATTGAAAACATCCAAAGAATATCATGTTGCTACATTAGGAATAAAAATTCACATTTGTAAATTACAAATGACATAAGTATTATCATATAGCTGAGGATATGCAATGGATGCCTATTTCTATTAGCCATGGCATCTAGAAAGAACATTCCATAGGTTATTTTCTTTGCTTATGGCAACATAGCAACACAATCTCAAATATAATGAAGTTACAAATAAAATGAAAAATAGTAGAAAATTTTCCCTAATAATGGAACAATAGTACAAGTCAAGTTCTTAGGCAAAGTAATAAAAGAAAGAGTTATAAAATTGGTGCACTGGGGTTTATTACAAGAGTATCATTTTCTCCATAATTTAATTGATTAAAAGTCAGGGAACTAATATACTTCAATCAAAGATTCCAAATTAATTAACAGATTTCAAACAGTATTGTTCTTTGCACTGTAGCACACTTAGATTTTTAACCTCCAAAATATCAAGTTTCATTCCTCCTATCAAAGAAAATGAAGAATATATGAAGAACGGTTGCAGGAACTGGGTATGTCTAGTTTAATGAAAAGAAGGACTAGGGGAAACATGATAGCAGTGTTCCAATATCTGAGGGGTTGCCACAAAGAAGAGAGAGTCAAACTATTCTCCAAGGCACCTGAGGGTAGAACAAGAAGCAATGGGTGGAAACTAATCAAGGAGAGAAGCAACTTAGAACTGAGGAGAAATTTCCTGACAGAACAATTAATCAGTGGAACAGCTTGCCTCCACAAGTTGTGAATGTCCCAACACTGGAAATCTTTAAGATGTTGTATACCCATTTGTCTTAAACAGTATACTATAGGGTTTCCTGCCTAGGCATGGGGTTGGACTAGAAGACCTCCAAGGTTCCTTCCAACTTTGCTATTGTATTGTATTAAAAATATTACCTTTGGTCCAGCTGTCCTTTTGCATGTCTGTTCCCAACTTCTGCTGATTCGGATTTCTGAAAGAATAAAAAAATATTTATTTGTAAGCATGTGTGTTTTCTATTTCACAATAGGGAGAGCAAAATTGTATGGAATTCCACTATATTGTATGCATCATTCCTTCCTCAAAGTCAGGTACATGATACAAACTCTATGAGTTAGATTATTATTGCTTCTATAATCTTCTCTTTCACTTTGTTTTTACTGTACCATATTAACAGTAATATCCATTAATCTCTATGGGCCTGCACATGGCATTTCATAAAATTTCCATTCAGATTCAACAATGACTACTTCTTGATCATTGTTATTTATATTATTTTAGATATGTTTTGGTAACTTTTTCTTTGCGCAATCTGTATTTGTGATGTCAATTCCTGCAGATGTTCAGTGTATGGTAGAAAAAAGTACTATTTTGTAGCCTAAACAGTGAGCAAGAGTCTTCTAATCTTGCTGTCCTTGAGTTTCTGCAAAAGCTTAACTAGTATGACTCACTGTTGCAATTTAACATTAAAACCCTAAGTTTCCCTAAGTTTGATACTCTTTGTCTATCTAGAGTGTTAGATCAAATGTTTCATGATGCTTCTATAGTATGCATAAACATACTGCTTCAAGCAGTTAGTGTGTGTGTGTGTGATCCAGAGGCAATAATCATACCAGTGACTAAAGGGGTTTTAAGCTTTATTATTAACTCAAGCCAACAAATTTAAAAGTATAACATAAAAAGCATATGTGCCAAGTTAGATCTCTTACAAGATGCCAGGAGCTTCTTAATAATGACTGCAGAGATAACTAAGGGGTGGCAAATTTCCATAGTACCCAATGCAAAGTTCTGTGCAGAAGCTCCCAATAAACAACAACAATCCCAAGGTTTTTATCAAAACTTGGTCAGGAGACTGCAAAACCTGACCTTGACTGGACGACATGTGACTCTGGGATGGAAAGCAAGAATTTTTCATAGTGAGAAAATCATTGAAGCTACCCTACGTAAAGCTGCCCTGCTTTCATCTTTATTCAGCAACAAAAGTAAAAAAAACAAGCATGCTTGTTGAGAACAAACTACAAAATTCTAGACTTTTCTTAATATGAAGGAGAAATCAAAACTCCACGAAATTACAATGGCTTCTCCATTGCTTCTCCAAACTGCTACTTTGCAAATTTTGCATTTATTGTAAATAAAAACTCTTCAGCACTCAAAAATAATTTTCAATTCTTCTGACTTTCCATATTTGCTCTATCCTATACACCTATTCACATCATGAACCCATCATGGGAAATAAAAAAACTACATGTTTATGCTTCAATTTTTTTAACCTATTTGGCTTTATAAACTCCCTCTCCTTGGAACAATCTAAGAATCCATTGGTACTTTTCTTGTATTTTTATTCAAGCATACTCAAAAAATAAGATTGTCAATAAGCAATCTAAATTCTGTTCTGCATCTGAAAAGCCTGGTTTGGAACTAAAATAAATATTTAAAAATAAAAATGTTCTAGGAATAGTCCTTTATTCCTCTACAACTGTTACCTAAACACTGGACCATGTCTTTTACAGCTTTCTGGCCTGCAGTTTTGTGTGTATATAAGCTGGCCACTCTTTCATGTTCTTGTAATTCCTAGAGAATAAAACTTCTTGCCCCATTTCTGTTCAGTTTTAAAGCATTAAGAAGTAACTGATGTGGGGGGGAAACACAAAGCATAACACTTTAGGTGGGTTATGTTTAATTCTGTTATGTAATAAAATGCTGTATTGACTTCAGTTAAATCCAAGAACATAGAACAAAAGCAGATTATCTCTATTTTTAATACTGCAAACATGGTATTAAAACTGAGTATTATCATTATTTATTATTATTTATTTATTTTATTGAATTTATAAACCGTGCCACTCTCCCCGAAAGGACTCAGGAAATTAAAATAGAAATATAAAACATAACAATAGATAGGTCCGTGATAGTTCTAAGTTCGGGGGGGGGTAGGTCGTTCCAGAGGGTTGGACCCGCCACAGAGAAGGCCCTTCCCCTGGGCGTCGCCGCTGGACGGCACCCGGAGAAGTCCCTCTCTGTGGGAGCGGATTGGCCGAAGGGATGTGTGGGGTAGGATACGATCCCGCAGATAACTAGGCCCCGTGCCATGGAGCGCTTTGAAGATGGTAATCAACACCTTGAAGCGCACCCAAAAGGCCACAGGTAGTCAGTGCAGCTCGCGCAGGAGCAGTGTTACGTGGGAATGCCTTGGGGCTCCCAAGATCCCCCGCGCGGCCGCATTCTGAACTAGCTGTAGTCTTTGGGTGCACCTTGAGGGGAGCCCCATGTAGAGAGCATTACAGTAGTCTAGACGGGATGTCATGAGCGCATGAGTGACTGTGCGAAGGGCGTCCCGGTCCAGTAGGGGACGCAACTGGCGTAACAGGCGAACCTGGTAGAAAGCCCCCCTGGCCACGGCCGTCAGATGATCTTCCATAGACAGCCGGGAATCCAGGACAACGCCTAAGTTGTGTGCCCTATCGACAGGGGCTAGATGTTCACCCTCAATAGCCAGTGATGGAGTCAACTGGTTGTACCGGGACTCCGGAAACCACAGCCACTCGGTCTTGGACGGGTTGAGTCGGAGTTGTTACTTCCCATCCAGACCCGCACGGCTTCCAAACTCCGGGACATCACTTCAATGGCATCGTTGGGGTGGTTTGGGGTAGATATGTACAGCTGTGTATCATCAGCATACAGGTGGTATTCTACCCCAAAACCACGGATGATCTCGCCCAGCGGCTTCATATATGTGTTGAACAGGAGTGGTGAGAGGACCGACCCTGAGGCACCCCACATGTGAGGGGCCTCGAGGTCGACCTCTGCCCTCCTGCCAACACAAATTGCGACCGACCGGAGAGGTAGGAGGAGAACCATCGTAAAACGGTGCCCCTCACCCCCAATCCCTCCAGTCGATGCAATAGGATACCATGGTCGATGGTATCAAAAGCTGCTGAGAGGTCTAATAGCACCAGAATGGAGGAACAACCCCCATCCCTGGCCCTCCAGAGATCATCCACCAACGCGACCAATGTCGTCTTGGTGCTGTGCCCGGGTCGGAGCCGGACTGGCGTGGGTCCAGATAATCAATTTCCTCCAGATGACGGGGAAACTGTTGTGCCACCACACTCTCTACAACCTTCGCCAAAAAATGAAGGTTGGAGACTGGACGATAATTTACTAACAATGCTGGGTCCAGGGAAGGCTTCTTGAGGAGGGGTCTCACCACCGCCTCTTTCAATGCGGCTGGCAAGAACCCCTCACTCAACGAAGCATTCACTACTTCCTGAAGCAAGCCTCGTGTAACCTCCCAGGATGCCAGTACAAGCCAGGAGGGACACGGGTCCAATAAAAATGTGGTGGCCCTCAGTCGCCTCCGTAACCTGTCCATATCCTCGGAAGTAAGAGTTGAACTCATCCCACAAAACTGTCTCAAGACCTGCCTCTGACGATCCCTCCAGACCACTCTCAATGGAGGCCAACTCGCTCCGAATCTGAGCGATTTTATCCTGCAGATACTCTCCAAATTCCTCTGCTCTGCCCTGCAAAGGGGCTTCCCGCGGCCTCTGTTGAAGGAGGGAGCAGGTCACCCCAAACAGGGCGGCAGGGCAGTTATCTGTGGATGCGATAAGGGTGGCACAATAATGACGTTTGGCCACTCTTATCGCCACTAGCTATGTCCTCAAATGGGATCTTACCTGTGTTCGGTCAGATTCAGACCGTGTGGGCTCTCCATCTCCTCTCTAGGCATCTCTTGCGGTGTTTCATCACCCTCAGCTCCTCGGAGAACCAAGGAGCCTAGGTGGCTCGACGCCGCGTGAGAGGCCGCAAGGGCGCGACCTGGTCCAAGGCCCCCGTGGCCGCAGTACTCCATGCAGCCACTAGGTCCTCAGTCGGGGCGCGGGTCAGGGTCACAGGTAATGGCCCAAGCTCCATCTGGAACCTCTCGGGGCCATCAGGTGCCTGGGGCGGAACCATCTAGGAATTTCAGGTTCCGCCTCCCTGCAGTGAGGTGTAGCAGTAGGAAAGTCGAGCCGGAGAAGTGAGTGATCCGACCATGACAGGGGTACGATGGCTAAATCTCTTACTCCAAGATCACTCGTCCACTGGTCAGAGACAAAAATTAGATCCAGTGTGTGTCCTCCCTCGTGTGTGGGGCACTGAATTATCTGCGTCAGGTCCATGGCCGTCATGGAGGCCATGAACTCCCGAGCTACCTCAGATGTCTCGCCTACCGATGGCAGGTTGATATCCCCCATGACTAAAAGTCTGGGGGTCTCAACTGCCACCTCGGCGACCACCTCGAGGAGCTCGGGCAGGGCTGCTGATACGTAGCGGGGAGCCAGGTACACAATCAGCAAGCCCAGCTGCCTCCCTAGGCCCCACTTCACGCAGAGGGACTCATAACCAGTGGTCTGTGGCACAGTGGTCTCTCTCGGCTCAAGACCTTCTTTAACAATAACCACCACCACCCCACCCCTGCCTAGGGCCCGCGGCTGATGAAATGCACGGTAACCTGGTGGGCACATTTCCATGAGAGGTAATCCTCCCTCGTGGCCCAACCAGGTCTCCGTAATACCCACCAGGTCTGGCTCCCCCTCTGACACAAGGTCGTTAAAGAGGGGGTCTTTGTTGGCCACGGACCTGGCGTTGCATAACATCAACCTGGGGCCCTGGCTCTGTGAATTCAGACCACCTAGATCATGGGGGGAGCTCAGGGGATTGGGGCGTGTGACCGCTTGTAACCAACGGCCACGTTCCCCCAACCGATGATGGAATCCCTGTCTCCCATCGCACCTACCTCTCCCCAAGACCATTCTGATGGGAAACCCCTCTTTAGGATCGACCCATGTTCCCCCCCCTTTGTCGGACCCGCCCGCTTCTCTATTGACTCCGCCGGCTGACTTGACCATGTTCCCAGCATCCGATTGACTAATCCCTCCCCCCTCCCTGGAACCCCCTAAAAGCCGAATTACACATTTTGCCAAAAATCCCCTGAGTTTATGCTTCGCCCACCTCTCTTGATTGATCAATCCTTCATTGAGGTGGGCCCTTGATAAAGCGGAGGGCCAAACCTGCAAGAGGGGGGACTCCCGCAATAAGATGAGGTCAGCCCTTGAGTACATGGTGGGTCAAACAATTATTGCGAAGGCCACGTTGGCTGCATAAGACGTTAAAATAAGGTGTTAAATAGTTAAAATACTTCACTCAGTTCCAGTAAAATAGTCCAGCTCTTAAAGTTCATAAAATCTCGGGTGGTAAAAACATGTTATTATTTATTAAATTTATTTGCTGCCCATCCCGCTGTTACGCAAATCTGGATGGCTACAATCCAATAAAACCATAGTATTAAAGACTGAAACAGCAAACAATAAATATATTAACAAGAAATAGTAAGGCAGCAGGGAATATACAATAAAGTGGAAGTCAGAGCTTCTATTAATCCAGTTATTACCTCTAGGCCAGGGGTCTGCAAAGTCGGCTCTTTTAAGACTGGTGGACTTCAACTCCCAGAGTTCGCTGGGGAATTCTGGAAGTTGAAGCCCACCAGTCTTAAAAGAGCCGACTTTGCAGACCCCTGCTCTAGGCTAACACACCCTTCTCTGGGCCCCAGGGGCCAAAGGGGAGAACCAAGTGTAAGACCTTTACAAAGGGTCAAGAGAGTGAAAGCAGATCTCACTTTGAGGGGAATGACGTTCCTGAACAAGCTTCTATTGCAGAAAAGGCTCTTCTGGAACCAAATTCCTTGGTTGACAAGTTCCACAGCATGCCCCTTCTGCTAGCAGAAGTGGGGTGGGCCAATCCCACTGGGGTTGAGACAGTTCCTCAACTAATATAAAGATAATAGCTACAGTTTCTTACCTTTTTATACAAGGTGTCATCCTTTTGACTGGATTTCTTTTTGTGTTTTTTTGACATGTTTAGGTCTGAAAATCTGAAAGAAAAGTACTACAGTCTTAATTACAAGTATATTTAGATGTCTATGGAGATTCTCAGTCATCCAGGTCATGGTGGTACCAAAGGTGCTTTTTCAAGAGGCAAGTGGACTTCCTGGTTTTTCTTTGAAGATGTTTTGCTTCTCATCCAAGAAGTCCAGTTGTCTCTTGAAAAAGCACCTTGGGACCAAATATGTTTAGATATTTTCCCAAGGAGTTATGTAAAGTACAAAAGCTCCAGATAGGTTGGATATTCCTAATTTAAACAGTGAATACTGTAGTGGAATATCTCTGACTTTTATCTTAGGTTTAATTTGAAATTTAATGTAATACAAATGAATCAATGAGATTATAAGGAAAGGGGGTGGTGAAGGAGAGAAAACTCTCTTGTATGCTCATGTGCTAGTTACATGGTATATATTATTACTTAGTAAATGGATTATAATCAATGTTAGATTTATCAGAAATCATTTAAAAAAAACAAATTTGTTAAATAATGGATCAGGGTTTGATCCTGTAATGCTTTTCTATTTTCTTTTTGGATCTTTCTAACTTTTTTTTCTTTCCTCTTTCTTTTTCTTTCTTATGCTTTTTATTGACATTACTTTTTTTACTTTTTGTAAAACTTTAATTTAAAAAATTATACAAAAATAGAGCAAGTGATCAAACATTAAAAGATAGTGTTACATGTGAAAATTGAACAACAGAAAACACTGGTTTTAGATAACATTCCACAAGTAGCACACGTATGGGTTACATTACTCCCTTTATCAGCTGCATTTTTATCTTTCTTAACACTTGCAAGTGTATTCAACCATTTTCTGAATACAGTGTTGCTTATTTCACAAGTAGATTAGATTTTGTACATTAAGTGAAAAATTGCTTTGGCTAAAAAAACCCTTATGGTTTACTAAACTTCAAAAGGAGGCCTGATGGTGCCATGCTGAAATGCTAATACCACCTTTATTAAAAGGCTAATAATGAAAACAATACCATGTTGCAATTTAAAAGGAAATCGATATGTAAATCTTTTTACAAACTGCTTTAGTCATGACCTGTAAAGTTTCTACTGTTTATGTTTCTATGTGTGGTGTTAAAGCTATACTAGGCAAAGGTTCCTCTTGCACATATGTGCTAATTGTTCCCAACTCTAAGGGGCGGTACTCATCTCCGTTTCAAAGTCAAAGAGCCAGCGCTGTCCAAAGACATCTCTGTGGGCATGACTAAACACCAAAGGAGCACAGAGTGCTGTTACCTTCCCACCAAAGGTGGTTCCTATTTTTCTACTTGCATTTTTACATGTTTTCGAACTGCTAGGTTGGCAGAAGCTGGGACAAGTAACAGGAGCTCACTCCATTAAATGGCACTAGGGATTCGAACCTCCATACTGCCAAACTTTCCGATAGCCACTGAGCCACCACGTCCCTAAAATTATGCCAGGTGGGGGGAAATTAGTAACTATAATTATACTAGGACAGGAAAATAGTGGACAATGCTTTCTTACCATGACTGTGAACATTTGCTCTTTTTTAAAAATAGCTGTTAAAAATAAAAGAGCAAACATCCTTAAGTCTTTATTAAAATGAATAAAGAAAGTGGTGTCAATAAAAGATCACCACGACTAATATCACAGTCGGTCAAACGGATTACCACAGGACAGGGAAGGGCTGGTTTTCAGTTCTAAGTTCCACTGTGTCCATTTTTAAATATTTTTTTCTCCTCTCGTGTGCTTGTCAACGTAACCACCCACAGGCTGTAAGTAAATGGGCACCATCCCGTTGTTCAACCAGTCTCGCTTTGACCGGAGTTCGTTAAAGAAACCGTAAAACTGGATTCAAACACCACCATGTCAAACCTAACTGAAACTAAACCTTACCTTGTAGCTTTTGAGGAAGCGGAGGCGACTTACACACGCACACCCGAATCAAGCTTCCCAGTAGCTCCACAACCTTTCCAGAGGGATCATTTTGAGTTCCTTAAAAAGGTTCCCCACCCTCCCCTCGCGTTTCTACGACTCTTTCTCGGTAACTAAAAGACACCTCAGGGCCAAAAAGTAGGGGCCATTCGTCGAGGCTTGTTTTCCTCTGACGTCTCAGGCACACACAGCTTCTCCGCCCTCTTGCAATAAAAGAAGAAGAAGGGGGGGAAAAGAGGCCCTTCCAAAGCAGCCAATTGGCTCCTCTTTTACATTCTACTGTAACCGGTCAATTTGCGGTCTCCCATTAGACGAGCATATAAACCTCAGCCCTGTCGAGTGGCATGCTGGGTACTGTAGTTCACCTACTGACAACGGGGCTGTACACCGGCCTTGTTTTCCTTCAGGGTGGCGGCATTTTGGGAATTGTAGTTCACGAGCCGCGTTGGATTTTGGGTGCTATAAGTGGGTGGGTAGGTTCAAAATGTCATGGAGGCGTGGCCTCCCATTTGCCGTCCCGGAGTACAGCAGTGGTTTGGCCAGCGAGGGAGCCCTTTTGAGTGGCGTGAGAGGTTTTTGGAGAGCAGACTGAGGAGGAGGAGGAGGAGGAGGGCAGAGCAATCCTCGCCTCTCCAACTTCTCTCTGTGGGGGAAAAATGGCGGCCGAGGACGCCCCGCTGCCGTTGTTACAACTACCGCTGTCGCCCCCCAACGAAGAGAGACTTAGGGAAAGCAGGGAGGATGAAGAAGATCAGGAGGCCGCGGAAGAGCTGAGTGAGTAAAAGGGAAGGGGCGGGGACGGCTTTGCAGGCTGAGGGGTTTTGTCATGAGGAGGAGGAGGTACAGAAACTGGTTTTTGTTGTTGTTGCCGCCGGCCTTACTTCTCCTTACTCACGCCGCTTGAGAGGAACCTTTTCAGACGGTTAGAAGGCGCCTTCATATGTTAGGCACGTCGGTCAGAGGTTTCCCGATTTCCAAGCGGTGCCTTTCTTTTCTTGGACGACCTGGAGGGGCATCAGCGGGAACTGATTTGGAGTGGGGGGGGGGGGAGGGAACGATACAGCTGTTTGCAGGGATGCAACCGTTAGCCTCCTTTAAAGGGGTGGGGGGGAAGAGATGCTGCGAGCCCTCAACCAATTGTTCCTTCTAGAGGACTAGTTGCAAAAACCCAAACCATTTCTTTCATTAGCATTTAATGGCACATTAAATGTGGCATTTAATGCTAATTTAGTGTGTACAGGATGTCCTTTTCAGTTGAGAGGAAAGAGATGGCTTCCCCATGTTTCTGGCAGAGGAATTATTTCTCTTTAGATTGAAAGAAAGCGTTGTCAGGAGACTCCTATTTCCAGATTTCTCTCTTCCCTTTGCAGTAAAGCAGTGGTTCTCAACCTTTTCTTCACTACGGATCCCCTTTAAATACCTTTTGTGGCCACAGACACCCAAGACTTAATTCAATATTTAAATCATAAGCGTCCACAGACGTCCAGGGGCTCGTGGTCCACAGGTTGAGAACCACTGCAGTAAAGCATAGAATAGGTAAATTGCAATTCATTAGTAGAATTGTATGGTGTATTCCTTCATGCATGATTCTCTGTCAAAAAGAGAATTGGAATAGTACCAAATGCTATGTATCAGATCCAAGGGACATCTGGCCTGATTAGGAGTGAAGGCGCCTAGGAAAAGCCCATGGAACATCAACTGCCTGCATTTCTGTTCCTCAACTGCAATCATCAAGTCTAGGAGCATCATTGTTCTAGTCTGATGCTTTCTTTTGGTATTCACGATTCTATTGTTTATACAGATCTTTCCCCTAAGCAAACAAATCTTGTATTAGTAATTCATTTGGGAAGCTTAGTACTTCATTGTTCAAGCAGTGCCAGATTGAAATCTCCTTATTCAATGTCAGCTGTTTTTCAGTCACTTGCCAATTGATTCTGGAGGGATATGCAGCACATGGAAGCTAAATCTGGATCCTTGGAAACAAAAGCTTTGTTAATTAAGTCTTATCTATTCCTCCTCCTTTCACCATATTTCTAAAGTTGAACATTTGTCTGAATCGTTTGTTGAAATGACTGCAAGCAAAAGAAGCTCGAAGAGCATCAAGGACTCCACATTTCATATACTGTAGCCAAAAGGGGGAAAAAATCACAAAATCACTATTTTTAAGCTAAATTCCAACTTGCTAAGGGTAATCAAAGCCCAAGGAATTGGAAGAATTCCTTATCTAAGCAAAAACTTTTCTAAAGAATTGCTTTCCTTTTTTTCTGGATATATATAGTAATATGTTCATTAAATTCTTATTTCTTTCATATAGGTAAGCAGTAACTTTGTAAGCAAGTAATCATACTTCATATTACTGCATTTGTGCATCTGCCTGTAGTTCATAAAAACATCTTCTAAATTTATGTTGTCCTGCTGTATGCCTAGACAAGTACCATGTTTCCCCAAAAATAAGACCCACCCTGAAAAGCCCTAGCCTGATTTTTAGAATGGGCCTAATTTAAGCTCTACCCCAAATATAAGTCCTAGTGAAGGCAGTGAGCATGGCTAGCACAGGAGGCAGCCCTTCCCTTTCCCAGTCATCTCATGGCCCCTTAAACGCAGCCCTGTGGATCAGCTGAGCCAATGAGGGCTGTGAGCTGCCACTTGTTCTGTCTCTCAGGGCTCTTGGAGGTGTTTCCGTCATACTCTTGCCAACCCCAGTCCTGCCTGTGGTGCGAGCAACTTTGCAGCCAAAGGCCTCTATTCCACAGCTCACCATGTAGCTCTGGAACAGGCAGCGACCATAGTCTACCCTCTGCCAGACCTGGAGCTCTGATCTTGCTCAGGCTGCTGCTACAATAAGGCAGAAGGCTGTGTGGCACATTGGAATCGTCTCCACCACACCTCTGCCCACCTGCTGTACCTGCTGCTGATGGCCTCGCAGGGGCTCTTCACTCTGCTTGTTGTGCTGCAGTGCTCTTGAGCTGCTCCTGTCTGGTGTTGGGCAACTCAGCCTCTGGAGCACTTCCCCTGCCACCAGCCTGGCAGGGTCCCTTTGCCAGTGGTCACGTTACCCTGCGCAAGCTCAGTGGCAGCCCTTCAGTAGGAGGGAAGGGAGATTGCCTCTTCCTCCATTATACCCCAAAATCCCATCTTTCCTGGGCACTGATCCCCTGGCCTGCACCCCTCTCGCTGGAGCAAGACATGCAAACTCAATGTTACCCGCAGAGGCCTCCCCAGTGCAATGCTCTGCCACAGCTTCGGAGCAAACCTCCACCTTCCCTGCACAGGATTCCAAGGCTGGAGGGGGAGGGGTGGATTTTCTTGCCAATTGTCCTTTCAAATGGGAGCCCTACACAGATGCACATTCCAAAATGCTACCTCCGTGGTTTGGAGCCTCCACCCTTGGAATCCTGAAATATATTTCATTACTGCTTTAAGGTTTTTCAAGAGAAATAAAACATATATGTACAAATGATTGTATATTCCCATTTTAGCAGAATTGGCAAGCATACTTTTGCTGAACTGAAACTTGTTAGGGGCACAATACACGAAAAGACTATGCTTCAAATAGAAGCGAATATATGTAGCTCATCTCTGAGTTTGGTTGTTTGTTTGCAGACATTTTTTCACCCAACTACATAATGTCATCAGTACACGTAAGTGTGGGATCTGCTACCTGATTTTACAGATAGTCCTCGACCTACAACTATTCAGTGACCTTTCAAAATTACAGCACTGTTGAAAATATGGCTTATGAATGGTCCCCAAAGTTATCAACATCTCAGCACTCCTGTGGTCACATGAAGAAAAAAAGACCTTTTCCTCACTTAAAATTATAGAGGTGCTTCAACTCCCCTTACTCAATCTCCCATCTATGCCCTTTCAGGTGTTCTACAATCCTAACCCTAACATTTTAGGTTATGCTTCGTCTATTTATTTATTTTATTTATTTATTTTATTTATATCCCGCCCTTCTCCAAAAGGACCCAGGGCGGCGCACAGGAATTTAAAATACATACAAAATAATACAAAAAATTTAAAAAACCTATTAAATATCAGTCCTGCACTAAAACCAATTAAATCCCCAATTAAAACTATCTACATTAGTCCCAGCGGAGGTTATGTTAGGCCGGCTTGATGAAAGAGGTGTGTTTTTAAACACTGGCGGAAGAGGCGGAGGTCAATGATGGTACGGAGTTCTGGGGGTAGGTCGTTCCATAGGGCAGGGCCCGCCACAGAGAAGGCCCTTTCCCTGGGTGTCACCAGTCGGCATTGTCCGGCCGACGGCACCCTGAGAAGGCCCTCTCTGTGGGAGCGTATCGGTCTCAGGGATGTATGGGGCAGGAGACGGTCTCGCATATAACTAGGTCCCGAGCCATGAAGCGAACCCGAAAGACCACAGGAAGCCAGTGCAGCTCGCGCAGGATCGGTGTAATATGGGAGTGCCTCGAAGCTCCCGTAATCACCCGCGCGGCTGCATTCTGAACTAACTGTAGCTTTCGAGTGCACCTCAAGGGAAGGCCCATGTAGAGAGCATTGCAGTAGTCGAGTCGGGATGTCACGAGTGCCTGAGTGACTGTGCGAAGGGCAGCCCGGTCCAGTAAGGGGTGCAATTGGCGCATCAGGCGTACCTGATGAAACGCCCCCCTGGCCATGGCCGCCACATGGTCCTCCATGGACAGCCGGGAATCCAGGAGGACACCCACATTGCACGCCCTCTCCACGGGGGCCGGTGTTTTGCCCCCAATGGCCAGAGTTGGAGTAATCTGGCTGAACTGGGGTGCCGGAAACCACAGCCACTCGGTCTTCTACGGGTTGAGCTTGAGTTTGTTACTACCCATCCAGATCCGTATGGCCTCCAGACACCGGGACATCACCTCGACGGCATCGTTGAGGTGGTCTGGGGTGGATATGTACAGCTGAGTATCATCAGCGTACAGATGATATCCCACCCCAAAACCACAGATGATCTCACCCAGCGGCTTCATACATGTGTTGAATAGGAAGGGCGAGAGGACCGACCCCTGGGGAACCCCACATAGGAGGGTTCTCGAGGTCGACCTCTGCCCCCCTGCCAACACATATTGCGACCGACCAGAAAGGTAGGACGAGAACCACCGTAAAATAGTGCCTCCCAGCCCCAACCCCCCCAGTCGGTGCAATAAGATACAATGGTCGATGGTATCAAAAGCCGCTGAGATGTCTAACAGGACTAGGATAGAGGAATGTCCTCTATCCCGCGCCCTCCAGAGATCATCCACCAACGCGACCAATGCCGTCTCGGTGCTGTGACCGGGTCGGAAGCCGGACTGGCGTGGGTCTAGATAATCAATTTCCTCCAGGTGTCGCGGAAACTGTTGGGCCACCACACTCTCAACAACCTTCGCTAAGAAGTGAAGGTTGGAGACTGGACGGAAGTTCTCTAATAATGCTGGGTCCAGGGACGGCTTCTTGAGGAGGGGCCTTACTACCGCCTCTTTCAAGACGGCAGGCAAGGACCCCTCACTCAAAGATGCGTTGACAATGCCCTGGAGCCAGCCTCGTGTCGTCTCCCAGGATGCCAGTACAAGCCAGGAGCGACACAGGTCCAGTAAACATGTGGTAGCCTTAAGTCTCTTTGACAACCTGTCCATATCTTCGGTAGTGACAAAGTCAAACTCCTCCCAGAATGGAATCTCAAGAGTAGCCTCAGACAGTCCGACTGGACCACTCTCGATGGAGGGTAACTCATTCCGAATCCGAGTGATTTTATCCTACAGATAAATCCCAAATTCCTCTGCTCGTCCCTGCAGAGGGGCTTCCCGCGGCCTCTGGTGAAGGAGGGAGCGGGTCACCCCAAACAGGGCGGCAGGGCGGTTATCTGCGGATGCAATAAGGGTGGCACAATACTCATGTTTGGCCACCCTTATCGCCACTAGGTAAGTCCTAATATGGGTTCTCACTAGTGTTCGGTTGGCTTCGAACGGCTTCGACCAGCTTCTACACTAGAATACATTACAGGTAATCTTCAACTCGCAATTACAAAGTGAGAAATTTGTTGTGAGTTTTGCCTCATTTTACAACTTTTCTTGCCACATTTGTTAAACGAATTACTGCAGTTCTTAAATTAATAACACGGTTGTTAAGTGAATCTAGTTTCCCCATTGACTTTGCTTGTTAGAAGGTCACAAAAGGGGATCACATGACTCCAGGGCACTGCAACCATCATAAATGTGAGTCTGTCAAACATCCATCATAAATGTGAGTCTGTCAAACATCCCAATATAAACCATGTGACCATGGGGATGCTGCAATAGTCATAAGTGGTCATAAGTCATTTTTTTCAATGCAGTTGTAACTTTGAATGGTCACTAAATGAACTGTTGTAAGTCGAAAACTACCTGTATTCCTTTACCTTTAAAAAAAAAAACAGACTGGGGCATTTTATGGCCCACAGGCATATCCAGCCCTTTGACCATCCCTATCTGGCCTGTAGCGGGACAGTAGCCCTCCACAGCAGTCCCAGTTTGTCATGTTGCTCCTTGGGAAAATTAATTGCTTAATCCTGTTCCCTTTGGTCTTCAATATTTCACAAGTGTTGTTTTTAGAAAATCTGGCACTAGACATGCTACTTTCCTTTTCAAATTGTTAGATGCAAGCTCAGTTATTGTTTGGAAAAAAAGTAACTAAATTCTGTAGGACTTATTCATGTGGTGACATATTGAAATCCTGTTGATTGTAATGGGCCTAATTTATCGCAGTTTTGTGTTGCAAATATACTAATTAGAATACTGTAGTAGATTTACACAGAAAATGTTGTGGTTAATAAATGTGTATTTGTTTTGCCTTACATTCTTGTTTCTTTCTTAATTTTTGTAGATGGGATGGATGTCCCCAAAGAACCTGATAGCCCTGGGCAAGATACAGGAATCATTAGTGAAGATATAAATGCCAAAATGAAAAAATCAGAGCAAACTTCCACTGAAGATCTTAACAGTAATCTACTAGATGCATCATCTAAAACTCCACAAGGTTTGCTAGGATAATATGGAAACCTTTGCTTTATTTGGGGTGATTTACAGGATATGAAACATTCTGTCCATCTGTCTTTAAAATTAGTAAAGACATATAGTTAAAGAGTATGAGGTGAGATACATCCTCTAATACGTTATTTTGAAAGATATTACCCCGTCAGGGAAAGATGTGAATTCTTGGTACAGTATGTTCATATTTATTTCTCCCAATATTTATAAATCAAATCTCACTTATCACTGCTTATCACTTTTGAAGTAGTGTAATACCATTGTCACAAAACTTTATAATGTTAGCCAGGCATGTATTACCTACACTTATTGGTTCCTAAACCCAGTTTCTTTTATTTATTTTTTCATTTTCATAACATATAAATCACATGTATACTATTACATAGCCAACATCATATTGTATTATTAAATGTTTACATCAATTTATCCTACCATCAATTCCCAAAAACAATTATACGCTCTTCTGCTCTCCATACACCATATTTGTACCTTATCCATCACTTTCTTCTCCCTCTCTCCTCTCCTCTCCCTCCTTCCCTCCTTTCTTCCCTTTGTCATTCTTCCCTTCTCTACTTCCCCTTCCTCTTTCCTTCTCCTCTCTCCCCTCTCCACTCCTCATTTCTCTCCTCTTCTGCCCCCCCCCCCCCCACTTGCCCTCTCCTATCACTCTCTTCTTCCCTTACCTCTCTCCTCTACTTCCCACTCTTCATCTCATTTACTTGGTGTATTTCAGCTTCTGAGCAAGCTCCATTTTATGTTGATGGTATTTATAATTCCTTTTCAATATGCATATTTAATTTTAAGATGTATTCACCTCCTTTTTAAAAAAAATAGAACAAAAATATACATATATAGTCAAAAAGCATAAGCATTTTTTGATACTACAAGTAGTCCTCATTTAACAACCATTCATTGAGTGACCATTGCAAACTTGCAAACCAAACACACTCTTTTGGTCATAATCCTGAAATGTAGCTGATGAGATTCGCAGATATTCCAGTTACAAGCCTATGTACTATGTAAATATGTTGTCAATGTATGAGCTGTTGTGGAAATGTATTATGAAGTTTTTAATGATTTTTTCTTAGTCTTATGGATTTGTTTGGGGAAAGGGTACAACAGTACTATCACATAGCTATGATATAGACAAGATGATTAGATGGGCCATTATAAAAACAGGATTGCTTGAGAAACAGTGTACGAAGACTCCAAACTTTTTAAAAACTTTTGAAAGATTGAAATTGATTATGTATAGTGAATATATACATGCACAGACTTTGCTGAAAAGTAATTTGAATTGTTTATTTTAGAGAAACATATTTCAATTCACCGAACACTTGATGATTTAGAAAAACTGGCTGATTTACAGGAAGGCTGCCTAATTTCCTCCGATTCCAAGAGTGAAGACCAACAACTGGCAGGTATTTAAAATATTTTCAGAAGAAACAATAAATGATAGAAATAAAATGCTTGTAGCATTCTGTTGTTGGATAAGTACTTTGCTTGGTAGCTATGGAAAACTGAGATAATCTGATGAAACTATGTTACTGATCTTAAAATAGGAACCAAATAAGGAATCGTGCATCAGTGATGGTTATGAGTCTAGGCAATATGTATAAAGAATTACCAAAAGTAGTAGTGAGTAAAAGATGTTTAAGGAAAAAACCCAGAAGTATTGTTTTACTTATTTAGGGCTGTACTTGGAGTTCTATCCTTGTTGTCAGGTCCAAGTAAGAAGATGCAGTAGAATTAATTTCACAGAGGCTTGAGAGCAAAATCATCCCTAATGGATGGAAAGCATGGAAAGGAATAAAGAAAATAATGTCTGTTCAGGAGGCAATGATGTGCTACTTTTTTTCTAGTAACCTTAGATTATTATCGTAATTGTATGAAAAAACCCCAAAAAATTATGTTTCTGTCTTGGATTGCAGATAGTTTAACACTAGTTCAACTAAACCTTGAACAATGGCTTTTAAAGCAAATAAGTGTCTTAGTTTTTGAGTTGAGATGCAAATTCTACTTCTGTATATTGACAAAAAAACTTCAATACTGAAAGATTGGGTTATTGCATATTTTTTCTTATTTTGGTTTAATTTAAAATATCAGCTGACAAGAGGTCCTGCCCATTATGTCCTGAAGAGAGGTTCAAAGCTTGCAATAGTCACAAGCTTCGTCGCCACCTTCAGAATCTTCATTGGAAAGTATCTGTTGAATTTGAAGGTAAATGTAGCTAAAACACCATTATTAATGCTAATGCAGTTAGATGACAACTGTTAGTTTTTCTCTGTAATTAATGTAACTAAACATCATGATTACAGGAGTATTCTTTAATTTATAATAGTCAGAGTTCAATAGAAGAAAAGAATTAGCTTTTGCCCCAAGGTTTAGGACAATAAGGTTAGAGACCAGGAGATAATATAGATGAATGGATGTGAAAGATGGATTTTGAGAATAGTTGATGTTGCCTGATTTTTCTTGATTTTTTAATTGTATTGTTTTGTGTGTGTGTGTTTATTGTTTGTTTGTTTTTTGAATTTTTTTTATTTTTTTAATAAAACAAAAATACAAAAAGGAAAAACCACCATTCTACATTGTATCCTTTGGAAAGCATGTCAACTGGTTACACATAACTCTTGTGTGTTTCTAGGACCATCATTGCTCATAAATAATCTCAATTTATAGATTTTAAATCAAAAAATTCATTATATATCTTAATATTATTATACCAGAATTCTCCTCTAGTATTCCATATTTAGTCTACTTCAGACAAGTCTTACTTAAACATAACCACATAATGGCATTCATTGTCTATTCCAAACAAATCTCTCCTGGTATTTCACCCTGGAAATGTATTCTGCATAGAAATCATGTTGTTTCTAGCCCCCGTTTTTAATTAAACAATATCCATTAATATTCCTTAATAATTAACTAAAAATCTTTTACCATTTATATCCAACCTGATAAACATACACTTATTCCCATACTTACATACCTATGTACATACATACATACATACATGCATGCATGCATACGCATATATGTATATATCATCTATTATTATTTCATTGCTCTTATTATAACTCATTGTTTATTAACTGGTAGTTCTTCAATAACAATCTAACACAATCTAGAGTTTGCTAAAATTCTCCCCTATTTTGTTAAACAACATCCATCAACATTCCTACGTAGTTAACTAAAAGTCTATTGTTTATGTTCAACCTCATACTCATCCATACATACATAGATACATAGATATATATCATTAAACTAAACCGTTATCATTAGTTACTCTTATTGTAGATTATTATTTACTAACTAATAATCCTCCAATGACAATCTAAAACAAACTATGTCATACTAAATTTCTACTTATTAATCATCAAAGGATGGCAACGTTCATTGCCAGCCAGTGTCTTTCCAGTAGCGAGATGAACTTATCTCTCTTGCCATTTGTGGCTCCAGTCTCTTTTTTCTTTCTTTCCAGGTTTCTTATAAGCTTCTTTTCGCACTTTATTGTCCAGTATAGCTCTCAAATAATATCGCTGCCCAGTTCTTGTCATTACACGTTTTTGTCTTTGAATATCAGACGTATTTCTGGAGAGATTTCTCCTCTTACATCCATCTTCAATTCTTTTTTTCCCTCTTTTTCTTGAAAACCAAGATGAGGCTCACATTCCTCAAATTCTCTTTTCAGAATTTCCTTCTTTTTATTTTCTCCCACATTTGATCCATTAATAAAATTCTCTATTATCATATCTTTATCTTCAACTAAAATGAGTATCTCTTTATCTTCAACGTTTTCTTCTTTCTCTTTAGTTTTTGGAGCCTCAAACTGCTCATAGCTTGGTGTGATAGACAAAAGTTTATCCAATTTTTTATCGATTCTCCTTCCATATTGTTCCAAAAGATTTAAGATTCCAGCCAAAGCCTCCTGATTTTATAAAGTATCCTCTTCTGGATATGGAACCATTTTGACAAATCAAAAAGTGATGAAACTTGCTTCTCACTGCCACCCTGATCTCGGGCCTATTTTATCTTTTCATTGGGTTACTTTGAAATACAGTTCCTGTTGTGTTCTCCAAAGGAAAATATTACTATCAGTTATCAAAGAGCACCTGTTAAAAATAATTCATGCTCTGTGAGTTTCAATAAAATTTTTTCACAGCCTTCAACCAACTGCTCCAAGTAAGAAAAAATAGATTGTTTCATGAAGACCAGCCTCTGACCGTGGCAGTGTTGCAGATTTTCACTTTTTAATATATCCTTCTTCTTTATTGTTAAATAAAAAGTAAGGAGTATAATACTTGTTGGATTTTAAAAATAAGTGATAGGTCATAGGAAGAATGATAAAAATAATCCCAAATTCTAGAATTTAAGTAACTTTTAAAAATAAAAGGAAAAGAAATAGTCCAATCACTTTTAAAGGAAAAAAAACACCTTATTACTGGCGCTTCAATCCACAATTACAGAAAAATAAGGGGAAAAAAGGAAACCTCCCAGTTCAAAACGTATTAGATTAATTCTGCTGCTTATTTCTTGATTAAAAGCTTTAGTTTTACTAATAAAAAAGTTTCTTTAAGCAAAATGTTTCAAAAGAAAAAAAAAAAACCTTCCCAGTCTCTCACTTTCCCTTTCAGCTTCCTTCCTTCCGGAGCTGCCCCATCTTTGTCAGCCCGTAGGGGCTGCCTGTTTGCCGCCTTGCAGAAGCTCTTCCCTTGGGTCAAACAGGGGTTTTGCGGTATCTCTGTGACCAGCAAGGCTTTGTCTTCCTCGTTGCCGTCCCTCCATGACGGTTTAGGTCCAAATGGACCAAAGGGCGGCAAAAGTGTCAACAAAGGTCTCAGAGCGCTGAGACCCCGCGTTCGCCAACGCGACGCAGGTTCCTCCCTCGTGTATGTGTTTATTGTTGTTAGCTTCTCAGGGTTGTGTGCCAAAAGATAGATGGCCATACAACTCTTTAAATAAATATAATCTGCAAAAACACCCAATAAAAAAGTATTACTTTTGTATATGGAAAGTGTACTTCAATAATGGAAGATATAAAATTCAATAAAGCTTAAGGACAAGTTATTTTTTCTAGGATATATATTGTAATACCTGACAGGAAAGATATATTTAATCATTAATTCAGGTAAAGAATGGAATATTTAGCAATGTGACATATTCCCCCTTCTTGGCAAGAAGCTTTTATTTTCTTGATTTGCAAAAGGGGGAACTATCCATCTCACCTAGACTTGTATAGACTTATTGAATCAGCTGCAAACTTTTTATGCAATACTTACAGATAGATTAAATAGCCTTTTAAGGGAATGACTACATCCTGAATGACTGAAAAAGAGCTTTGGTTGAAAGATTTTTATGGGATACGGAAGTTATTATTTAATAAATTTATATGTCCACTAGCTCCAAGTGATTCTCAGAGGTTTACAAATTGTTAAGTTCATTCCAAACAATGCATAACAAAAAAGAACAAAGATGACAGAGATAACAAACCCAGAAGGGAACAAAGAAAAAGAGGTTTCAGCCACACTGAGTGAAGAGCTAGGTTTCAGGGCCAAAATACACAATTTTTGCTCTTAGATAAGGGTGACGCTTCTCCATTCAAAGGTCTTCCTGGACTTACAACCCCTGTTTGATGACCAAGTGACAGCTGTGGCTAGCAAGGCCATTGCATAGCTTTATCTGGTATTTTGTTTTTTCTCACTTTCTTTTTTTCTTCTTCATTTTTTCTAAAAGCCTACTAAAATGAATTCAACCCCCATCTATGCAAAAAAAGGGGGGAATAAGAAATGTACAACTTAGTATCTCAGCAAAACAAATGGTAAAGACTGTTCAACTGTGTATCTTATGCTGGTTTCACATGCCCATATACATTTTATTTTTCGTCAACTCCAGAATGAGGTTCCTTAGACAATGTGTGAAATAAAATGTTTATTGAATACTGTAGCAATATATAAATCAAACCCTAATTCCAATCAGAATTGTAGTTTGTCCTTATACATAAATATCTTTAATGTTTTGATTTTTTTAATTAATACTGCTGACTTTACTAATTTATTTTAATTGTTATTCTATTAATCTGAGTTTTCTACATTTGTTTTACTAGAATGAGATAAAAAGAAAGCCCTATTTGAGCTGTCTTTTCTTTTTTCCTTCTACCCCATCAACTATGTTTTCTAAAAAAAAAAGTGTCATGAGCTCTTCCCCACATCCTAAAAAACCTTTGCATCATTTCCAACTACTTATGGCTGGAAAGGTTTTTTTTTCTTTAGACCACTTGATTGAACAAAAGAGATATAGAGATATAGTCTTTAATTGCATTGATGTTATTTATGAGAAAAACTTTGTGTTAAAATAGGCCTTCTCCCACTCATCAGCTTTATATAATTAGTCACTTGCTTTAAAAATATAGATGCACAATCCTTGGAGATTATTTGAAGCTATCACTCCTCTGCCCCCATCTCATATTATGAAATTTTCATCACTAGTGGTGGTTACATTTTATTTAAAGAAGTTAAAATTAAACAGTTTCACAAGATAGAACTTCAGAACATGAATGAATTCACTGTTGAAAACTGAGTAATCATTTAGAGGTATCCAATGCCTTTTTTGAATTTCAGGCTACAGAATGTGCATCTGTGACTTGCCATGCCGGCCTGTGAAACCAAATGTTGTAGGAGACCAGGTAACCGCTATTCAGCTATGTGAATTGTTGCTATGATCAGTTCCATTTTAGTTATTTATGAATTACATTAATCTCAATTTTGGACTTGAGTTCTCTAGTAAATGGAGGGGGGGCAATAGGTTTTCCTTTTAGACATTGTATTTCTCACCTATGTATATTCTGTTCACTATAAACAATGTCCACTTTACAATATAAACTTTTACCTCAGTTTTGTATCCCTTCATGCACAATAGGTAATAGCAACATGTAAGAAAAGAGGAAGTACATTATTAAGTTTCTCATATCTTTTTTGTCTTTAAGTACTATAGCAAATAATTAGATTGCACTGAGAAACAAGTTGAGAATGAATGCAATCTTTTCAACAGATAACGTATTGGATACTGAAACATTTACATTTAAACTACTTTGAAAAGCATCTTTTTTTATACATACATACCTATACATGCATGCATGGATGCATATATATGTTAGGTTTTTGTTAGGTCTGCATGGTCTCTGGTGATGAGCCAAAAGACAGAAAAGGAAAGCAGTATGCTTCCTCCCTTAATTGTGGCTTACCAGGGTGTTGTAACACATATATATAGCCTCTAGACTACTGGTTCTTATCCTGATCAGCTGAGACAGGAGGATAAGTATATGCTTGTGTCACAACACCCTGTTAAGCCCCAATTAAGGGAGGAAGCATACTGCTTTCCTTTTCTGCCTTTCGGTTCATCACCAGAGACCATCTAGACAGAAAACTATTAGTTCCGTTGTATACTTTTTTATATGTGTGTTAGGTTTTTTGAGCTGATCAATAAATAAATCAGGGAGACATGTATGTATGTATGTGTGTGTGTATATATATATATATACACACACACACATACACACACTCAGCTGATCAGGAGGAGAACCTGGTGGCTTAGTGGCTAAAACATCTGCCTAACATGTAATACAGCCCTGGTTCAAATCCCAGTAAGGGTATGGCTAGCTGATGAGAGCTAAAAAGCTCAAAATAGATCTATCCTAGTCTCCCTTATTTATTTATTTATTTATTTATTTATTTATTTATTTATTTATTTATTTATTTATTTATTTATTTATTTATCAGCTTAAAAACCTAACGCACACACACACATATAAATATAACTGGTATATTTTTTGAGTTTAATAAATTAAAATCTCAGTTTTAATATCGTAATGTTAATTAAATTTTCTTGGTGAATTAAGGATTAAAATACAATTTATCTACAGGTGTTTTTTAAATATAAGACACAGGCACGGTATAACTTTAATAAAAGCATTTATTGAACTTCAAATTTGTATGTGGTGTGTATTATAGATATCCATAAAAATGGGATCGCATTATCACTGTATTATCTGTTCAGCAACGATCAGCCGAAGAAGTGACATGGTAGGACATATCAAACGTCATGTAAATAAAGGTGAAACTGAATCAAGGTTTACTTCAAGTAAGTAGTTAACATATCTCTGTTGTTTCTTCATAAAGCTCTCATTATTTTGAACATTCAGTGTCATAGACTGAATAAATTATAAATTTAGAATAGTGAAACTTTATGATTTTATATTTCTGTCTAGGAACTCAGAACATCTTAAAAGGACAAGGTTTCTGTAATTTCTAGGTACAATTTTTATGTATCTTTATTTGACCTTATTTGTTTAAAGAGGGTAAGCTGAGTTATTAACGATGTTACATAGTAAAGCATTGTTTTATTGTATCTTTGGATTTAGTTGTTAGGGGAAATAACATTCAAGGATTGTATTTTGTAGTTTTTTTTCCTTCCTCTAGAAAAGCATATGTCCTTAAGTAGTCATTGTTCTTTTTTAATTGTACAATTTTAAAGTCTTGATTATGAAATAATCTAAAACATAAGTACTGAACTTGTGGCTCCCAAAAGTTTTTGAACTACAATGCCACCATTGTTGAAGCTGCTGAGAATTGATATTGGGAAACACGCAAAATAGTGATATGTATCTGGTGGTTTTCATGTGTTCTTAACTACAATTCCTATCAGTTCTAGCTGACATAGCCAATGTAAAACAGTTGTAGGAGATGCCATTAGAAATAATCCCTGACCAAGAAGTTTCCTGTCTTCTGCACTAGGTTTTCTATAAAAACTGTCATATATGTTACCACATGATTAGATCCTTTTTTCTAATAAGGATCTTTTAAGGATTGTGACTGAATCCAAGCACAGCTTAAATTCTCTTTAATATGATGACATAGCGATGACCTTTCACCATAAAATAGTTTTATCAGATCCTGTTTTACTTCTTTCAAAGTCTTTTTTTAATGCTCCACATATTTCAGTTTGAATCTAATTATGGTAGTTTTAAACTTTATACACTATGTAGGTATCACCAGTAGGACCTTTTATTCACTCATGTCTTTATTAACCAAGGTTAATAAAGGAGTCAGGAACAATAATCTTAACCAGATAGTTATTCCTAAAAGCATATCTCCATTCATGTGTACATTTTGGAACCCACTTTCTAGCTTTTATGTGGTCCCAATGTGAAAACTATTTAGTATCATTTAGCAAGTTAGGAGAATAGGATAGATTCTGATCTGTGATTTGTGGAACTTTAAATGATCATCTGAAATGGGCTGTAACACTCTTTCATCTGAAAATAATCCTTAGCCCTTGCTCCTAAATATGAAGTACTGAAGGAAGCAGACACAGATGTACAAGTCCTTCCTAACTATTCAACGCCTCAGAAAACTGATTCCTATTTTAACCCCAAAATGAAACTTAGCAGGTAAGAAATAATAAAATTGTTTGGGGAAGAGTTATAAATAAATATGAATTTTCTTATTAACAGAAGCCAGTAATTGTATACATTTTTTGCTGTATTGTGGGTTATAAAGGGTTAAAGAGAACCTAATAAATTATTAGAAACCCAGTCCGTCAACCAAGAATTCAAGTGAGGTTTGAACTAAAATAATAGCATCTTGTCATTAAACCAGGATTACAATTAGTATTCGTATTCGTATTGACTTACAATCATAATTGGGACCAGAATTTCCACTGCTAAACAAGGCAGTTGTTGACTGAGTTGCACCCAATTTTACAACCTTTTTTGCCCTGGTTATTAAATGAATCATATTATAAAATTGGGCTTCTCCCAATTCATTGACTTTGCTTCTCAGAAGCCAGCTGGGAAATTTTGCAAATGGCAATCCCAAGATACCAGGATGCTGCAACCATCATAAATAGATACTGGTTGCCAAGCACCTGGATTTTGATCATAATAATTGTGCTATGTCTTAGCATTGTACGTGAAGTGGACTATTCTTTGCCTTGTTACTAGTACAATTGAATCCCTACCAAAAATCTCAGTACATTAGATTGGCCAAAACAATAAGAATAATTACAACTGCATTGTGTTATATATGTTCCATAGTTTTTTTTCTCCAGACACTGTCCTTTAAGCAAGATATAAGAATAATAAATGCATGGTTTACATGAATTTTCAGTATACTTTCTTCTTTTTCTTTTAGACAACTTATAGTCTGTGCTTTAACTGTTCTAGCTGAGGAACGGAAACCTTTGGAATGTCTGGATGCATTTGGAGCCACTGGTAGATTGCTGTTATGCATTTTGATTTATAATTTGTAACGAGAATTTGTATATCTAGGTGCAAGCTGAGGGAATAAGTCTTATTAATAGAATTTATTTCTGAATAAAGATGCTTAGGAATGCATCTTTTTTAAACGCTTGCCCTGCCATTACATTTTATGAGTGCATATTTATTTGTAACAGAATTGAAGAAAATTTGTATTGATTTCATGGTTTTTATTAAATGTGCTATTTAGTGACTGCCTTATATAGCAGCGATTAATGAGAATGATGAAAAGTAACTTTTCTACCAATCCATGCACTTATGACCTTCTCAGGTCTGTAGAGCAAAGGAAAACTGAAGTAAGATCATAAGCATAGATATAATTTCACTTATTGACCATTTGGCTTAATAACCAAGTTTTGATCCTAATTATGGTAATTAAAGAAGCACTACCTGTATATGTACATTTCCTAAATAATTCAAACCTAATATTGTATTCTGCATAGTGCGATCACAAGTCTGTAGGCTTGCCTTTTGCTGAATTCATTATGTATGTATCATCTGCCTTCCAGGTATAATGGGATTACAGTGGGCAAAGCATCTCGGAAATTCAGTAAAAGTCACAATTAATGATTATAATGAAAATTCAGTGACCATGATACAAGAAAATTGTCATTTAAATAAGATGAAAGTTGTGATGAATTTTGAGGAAGATGACTGTGATGAAGGAATGGAAGAAGGGGAAGAAAACTTGCCTACCATTGAGGTGACAAAAATGGATGCCAATGTCATCATGCATTTGAGAGCATTTGATTTCATGTAAGTGTCTTGTCTTACTTCAATCCCCTTTTCCCCACTTGTGCTTTCCAATATTTAGATGGAGAATAATACAGGTGTAGAACACAAAAAGGAGATTGATATGCAGGCTCAAGGTTTACCTCTTTAAGTCAACTGAAATACATAGTTCACAGGATATTCTATTACGGTTTAGTATTCTGTGAACTGGGCCACAAACTGATTGATTGGAGAAGGACATCAGTGCTTGCTGAAAGAATTATAATTATGTTCTGGAATCTTCGATTTGGAAAATTAAGATTGCTTAAAAATATCTCTTAAGAATCATTGTTGCACTTTGGTTTCATGCTGCTTTCTTCTACCTACAATGTCTGTTAAATCCCAAGTTTTAGAAAACTGTTTGCATTCTTAATCTGGGTTCAGATAGTTAATTGGGCTCATTGCATACTTTTCTATCTATAGCTTTGACAATCAGCTTATATTGTCAACGTTTTGTTTTACTTTAGATATGAATAGGCACTATATTTTTTAAAAAAAAACATGACAACATAATGCATGAAATTGCAACCTTAGGCAGACAGTACTTTTTTGAAAGTACTGTTGAAGTGTATGTCATTTTAGTAAGCAAGATACATGTTGTACATACATTTTCTTATTTGTATAATTTTTACTGTGCTTTGTTCTGTCTCCTACATTATCATTCAGCCACCTGGACCCATTTGGATCATCAGTAAACTACTTAGATGCAGCTTTCAGAAATATAAGAAATCTTGGAATTGTTTCAGTGACATCAACAGATACAAGTTCTCTCTATTCAAAGGCGCAGCATGTGGCCCAACGTCATTATGGTTGCAACATTATCAGGACAGAATACTATAAGGAGCTGGCTGCTAGGATGGTACTTGCTGCTGTGGCAAGGTGCAGTTGCATTTCTTAATAGTTCTTTCAAATTCTAATATTAGATGGCTGCAGTTTTTACCTTGTTTATTCTTATACAAGATTAAGCAAAATTGATTTTTGCATCGTGTTTCTCAGTAACCTTCAGCAATTAGATCAAGAATTATGAATGTACAAACAGAAAACTTCTTCAGAGCCTGTCTACAAAAGGTTTGATCCACAAAGCTGAATTTTGTATTTTTGAGCCTCTTACGCCCTTTTTAGTCTCTGAATGTGAACAAAAATAGGCAGAAACTGAATTTCCAGGGCTGATGGTTTGCAGGTCTAAGGAACAACTGCAAAAGTCTGGGTACTTACTGAAATAGATTTCTTTCAAGAAAACGCATCCAGATAATTACTAAAAAGCCATTTCAATAAAGGGAGAACAAAAAAGTATGCTACATAAGAATAATCACCAGACAGAATATTCCAGGATTAAGGTGATTATGAAGATCAAATTGATTTAGGAAGCCTCAACAGCAACCCCATTATGTATAAATCTTTGAAATGCCAAAAAATTATTCCAGAACAGCATCGAACTGTTGATATAAAAAGACTATCATAACAGGGAAGAACTCTTCTCCAGTTGGGTGCCTGCCCTCTAGAACAACATCTCTCTTTTCATTATGTGGGTATACAAGTCAGTTGTACAATTCAAATAGACACATTT
This sequence comes from Rhabdophis nuchalis, assembly GCA_039707465.1. Classification (NCBI taxonomy): domain Eukaryota; kingdom Metazoa; phylum Chordata; class Lepidosauria; order Squamata; family Natricidae; genus Rhabdophis; species Rhabdophis nuchalis. The sequence continues at coordinate 111,356,499 of CM077644.1, forward strand.
TAATTATTTTTTGCATGAAATCAGGTTTGATAAAAATGAGTTCATCTTTATCAAACCTGATTTCATGAAAATAATTTGATGGAATTAGGATTTAAAAAAAAATTAGATACCTATGATGAGGTCTCCCTGAGATTCAATCAACCTCCACTCTGGTGGGAACTCTGGCTCTTTGCCCAGCTTTTTGCCAAATGTTGTTGAAGGTAGGAGTAGGACATTTGGGAAGAGCTAGCCTTTGCTGGATTCTATTCTTAATAGTCTCTCTTTCTACAGAGCTGCTGCTAGATGCAACAAAGGCATTGAAGTTTTGTTTGCTGTGGCTCTTGAACATTTTGTACTAGTACAAGTGAGAGTGTTGAGAGGTCCCTCTTCTGCAGATGATACTGTCAAGAAAATTCGATACCTAATTCACTGTCAGTGGTGTGAAGAGAGGATATTCAAAAGAGAGGGCAATATGATAGAAGGTAAATTCTATTTTGTAATTTCAGCTATTTCTCGGGTTGGTTCAGTTAATGAAAACAAAATCACCACAGCACCTGCCTTTTCTGTTACTTGTTTGTTTAATAGTAATCTATTCTCAAATTAACTTCTGTGCAGCAGACTATTTCGGTACAGTGCTGAATTAGAATCTAGATAATAGTCCTGCATACATTTTATTTATACCCTTCCTCTTTTTGCAACAGAAAGCTCCTAACAAAGAGAAATAGCAATGGCATAAAGAAGAATAAAATTAATGAGCTAAAAATTGAAAACAATATTGGAATTGTTTTCATGAGAAATTAGAACTAGTTATTGTACAAGAAGGCTGTAATCATGTACACAATTACTGAGATTTAACTTCAGGTGATATTTGTAAAACATACTAAGTGGACATATAGAATTGAATAATGATTTCCCATGACTTGAATTTGTCTGTTCCATGGAGAGCTTCTTAGGGAAAAGCATCTGCCTTAAATTTACTGAAATAAACTCTTGTAGTGTCATGAGGCAGGTTAAATCAAGTTACAATGATTGGATCAAAATCAAAACCTACGCTTTTGACTCAAACTTCAATCTCATTGTTCAAGTGCTAATGCTGTTTATTATTACACTTGAACTTCATCTCTCCATCAAGTTTAGGAAGTATAATCAGAGGAAGTAAGCTGTAATATAAGCTCATGTGTTATGCATGCCTACAGGGATTGATTCACCCATTTCTGAAATTATAGTGTTTAGTTAAACAGCCAGAACAAATTACTTTGTAACTATAATGGCTTTTAACTTATTGGCATTTCAATTTCCATAACATTCATAAATTATATATCACTCAGATATTGGTCTAGAAAAAATATGTTTTACTGTTTCTTTTTCATAGATAATCCTTACTGGCAGCTTCCATGTGACTGCCATAATCAAATGACTGGGAAGACAGCAGTTGAACTGGGACCTTTGTGGTAAGTATTCTTTTTGAGTCTCTTCTCACTTCAGAATAAGAATGAAAAATTAGATTGAGAAGGATGTGTAATTAATAAAACATTAATAAAATACTCTTACCCATACCTAGCATCTAAAGTACAACCCCTTTTTTACTTACTTGGAAGTACTGTATCTTTTGGAGTATAAGATGCACCACCCCACTAAAAGAGGGTGAAAATTTGGGTGTGTCTTATACACTGAATGTAGCCCCACCCACCATCTGTCCGTCCCGGCCCCCTGTCCTCCCCCCGTCCTCCCCCCCCCCCCGGCCATTTTTGGCCTCTACGCATCGCATTTTAGATCTGTTCCAGGCTGTAGAGATTGCCACAGACCATTGCCACCTCCATGGGTCACATTTTTGACCTCTGTGCCTTGTGTTTTCAGCCTCTGAACGCTCCGTTTCAGACCCATTCAAGGCTGTCAGGATTGCCAGAGCACATTGCCACCTCTGGCATCATGTTTTCGGCCTCAGCGCATCGCATTTTTGGCCTCTGCGTGTCATGCTTTTGAGCAGTTCCAGGTGGCAGGGATTGGCACAGAGGCCAAGAATGCAATGCGCAGAGGCTGAAAACATGATGCATGGAGGCTGCGATCATAGAGCAATGCGCAGAGGCCAAAAACATGATGCATGGAGGCTGCGATCATAGAGCAATGCGCAGAGGCCGAAAACATGATGCATGGAGGCTGCGATCATAGAGCAATGCGCAGAGGCCAAAAACATGATGCATGGAGGCTGCGATCATAGAGCAATGCGCAGAGGCCAAAAACATGATGCATGGAGGCTGCGATCAGCAGCAAAGTGCTCTGGCAATCCCCACAGTCTTGAATGGGTTCAGTTAACAAATGTGGCAAGAAGGGTCTTAAAATGGGGCAAAACTCATTTAACAAATTTCTTACTTAGCAGCATAAATTCTGGGGTCAATTGTGGTTGTAGGTCGAGGACTACCTGTATGCATCTGAATGTTCCTGGTTTCAACCAATTTCATTGTATTTAAGTACAATGACAATAAAGATTATACTTATACTTTTCTATTATTAATCCAGATTTTCACCCATGTGCCTCTTTGTTTCTCTTCTATGGCTTCCTCATAACCCAATAAGGCAGTGGTTCTCAACCTTCCCAATGCCGTGACCCTTTAATACAGTTCCTCATGTTGTGGTGACCCCCAACCATAAAATTGGTGTCTCGGTTTCTAAGACCCATCAAAAATATGTGTTTTCCGATGGTCTTAGGTGACCCCTGTGAAAGGGTCGTTCGACCCCCAAAGGGGTCCTGACCTACAGGTTGAGAACCACTGCAAAAAGGCATTAGCACAGAGGTTTAATGAATCTCAAAGAACATTTCTGCTTGGCTGTCCATTATTATACATTCTAATTTACTGCTATATCAGAATGAATCTGAAATCAGGCAATTTATTTTTACCTAAAATGTTACCAATGGCACTCCAGAAGAGATTTATGCTGTTTGAAAAGGTTTTGTGCAGTTATTAGAAACAAGAGGAAATAAATAAAAACATTCACTTGATCATCATAAGGTAAATTCCTGGTTAGTTTGGATTTTTGTAAAAAAAAAAAAAAAGTGCAAACATATTTCCTACATAATTTTGAATATGCATATCTAGAATATAGTTTTCCTAATTAATAGGTTCCATCCTTCTTTTTTAAGATTTACTATGAGAAATAGCCTGAGTATACTTTTTTAATCCAGTTTTATTTTATTGGGGACAATAAAATTTTGTTTTGTGGGAAACAGGCCAAGATCTTTTTTATGTCCACTAATTAACCATCTAAATATGTTGTTTGCAAGAGAAATCCAAATCCAAATTCTTTAAATCCCTTTCAAATCTAGAAAATAAACGCCCCAGGACATTTTTTTTTCTAAAATAATTACTCTCTCATTTTAAAATAAATTTCTCCATTACATTCTATAGTTTTCTTGTATTGTAGGTCAGGATCCCTCTTCAATACAGGATTTCTTAGAAGAATGCTGTTTGAAGCAGTTCAGTATGGCCTAGAAGACATCCAGGCACTTCTTAAAACACTGATCTGTGAGGCAGAATGCACAACACTGAAACAGTTTACAATTCATGCTCCTACCAGTCAGAGTAAACAAGGTGAGAAGGCATGATGATGCTAAAAAAATGTTTAGTAATTTTTAAAAAGTCCAATTTAATAATAAAGCCAATAAGGGGCTGTTAATCAAGGTTTGTGTTCTGGTTGTTGTTGACTTCTTCTGTGAAGAAGAAAAATAAATGTGTGATGTTAATTTTTGCAAAAAGGCAAAACATCCATAAAGTATGTTACTGAGTAGGAATAGAAATAAAAATAAAACTTTATTTAGACAGACATATACGTCTCTGGCGCATAAGCTTTCAGTGTTCATGCAAAATAATAATCATATCAATAATACCAATAATAGAAGGTTGTAGAAAAGATTAGAAGTAATAACCTATACTGCATGAGTAAATATACAGAAAACAGTACTTCAGCAGAGTGATGGTACAAGGGAAAAATGGTCTGTGTCTGATTGTTTTGGTATGCAATGCCCTGTAGCAGTGTCCTGAAGGCAGTAATTGAAACAGCTTATGTCCAGGATGTGAGGGATCTGTAGATATTTTCTCAGCCCTCCTTATTGAGTAATAAGATATGTAGGTTAGGGATTTGATTTCTTAAAAGTGCTTTGAGTTGCATGAGAAGTAGCACTTCCATGCACCTCTTTAAAATGGCAACTTTTAATGATCATAACAGTACTAGGTCTTGGCATATAGCAGAGAATAACATGCCCTTCAGAAGTCAGAAGACTTACTTTTTGTTATATAGTTCCAGAATTAAGAAATGGATTTCCCTCATTGTTTCTTTAATATTAAGAGAGATTCTGTGTGCTTTTAGCTTCAGTTTCATTTACAAAGAACAATTTTAAATAGGTATGTATGTATGTATCGGAACAGTGATACATAGCATTAGCAAAGACTAATTTACTGCATATTGTATCCAAATGAAAATGCATTCAACACCAGTCCACAAATACTCAATATGAGCTATTTAAATTAGTGCATGCTATTCTAAGCAACAGTCCTTTAACTATAAAGGTACTATTTCAGTTATTTAGAGTGTTTCTCCAATGCAATCTTTTTATCTTATCAAATACCGTATATTTCGGAGTGTAAGACGCACTGGAGTATAAGATGCACCAAGGTTTTGAAGAGGCAAATTACAAAAAAAAGTAGGTAGGTAGATAGAGAAGGAGAGAAAGCAAAAGAAATACAGTAGGTAGGTAGGTAGAGAGAGTAGGTAGGTAGGTAGGGAGAGAGAGTAGGTAGGTTGGTAGGTAAAGGGGGGGAGAGAGAAATACAGTAGGTAGGTAGGTAGAGAGAGTAGGTAGGTAGGTAGGGAGAGTAGGTAGGTTGGTAGGTAAAGGGGGGGAGAGAGAAATACAGTAGGTATGCAAGGAGAGAATGTGTGTAGATAGGTAGAGGGATAGAGAAATACAGTAGGGAGGGAGGGAGAGAGACTGTGTGTAGGTAGGTAGGTAGATAAAGGAATAGAGAGAAATATAGAGGAATACAGTAGGTAGGTAGGGAGAGTGTGTGTATATAGGTAGGTAGGCATAGAGAATAAAAAGAGAGAAATACAGTAGGTAGGTAGGGGGAGTGTGTGTATATAGGTAGGTAGGCATATAGAATAAAAAGAGAGAAATACAGTAGGTAGGTAGAGAGAGAGAGTGAGTAGGTAAGTAGGTTGATGTTTCCTGGTGTATTTATCCATGTCCTGGAGAAGGAAATCGCTGACAAACCTTAAGACTTCATTTCTGCTGGCACAGAAACAGTTAAAGAGCAGGGAAAAAACCCTTTTGCACTCTGCAAACCTCCCCAAAACAGCCTGTTTCTCCATGAAAACGGGGCCGTGTTGTTGTTTTTTCCAAATAAAAAGCATGAGTAGCCTTGTGGGGCTTGCAGAGTGCTCCTGTGGGGGTGGGTCAAAAATGAACAAAAAACTGACCCATTTATTGTGAAAACGGGCCACTTTTGTGTCAAATAAATTGCATGCATAGCCCTATGGAGGCTTATAGAGTGTTGCTGGGGGGGGGGGGAAACGGCCCGTTTTAGGCTAATTTCTGCCCTCCCCAGCCCCCAGGCGCTCTCTGGAAGCCTCCATAAGGCTAGGCACAGACAGTTTGGTGAAGAGGGTGGGGTTCCAGGAGGCAAAAAAAAATGCTGTATTCGATGTATAAGACGCACCCAGATTTTCAGCCTCTTTTTAGAGGAAAAAAGGTGCATCTTATACTCCCAAAAATACGGTATATACGTGTTCCTTATAATGACTGAATTATCATTGTTTTCTTTACATTTTAGAAGAATGTGGTGTATTTATTAAGACATCAGATCCTGCAGCAGATTACTACATTGTGCATGGTAGGTAGTTATTAATCTAAAATAATATCCAGAAACAGAAATAATTATCTAAGATATTCTAGTTTGGAAAATCAGTGAAACAAGAAAAACTTTCACTGAACAATAACACTAAACACTGGTATAGCATTCTTAATATTGGTTTGCACTAGATACCCATGAAACCACCTCTGTATGAAACAAACATTTTGTGACTTTTCCTACCTACTCACATCCAGAACAATTGTGCCAGAAAATCTGTCTGGACCAACATATGCTTCAGCATACATATGGAACAGTAATTGCTGGCTGAAGCATGCACTTAAATGTTTTGCACATTCCATATTTCATATACCATTTCCCTTGCTAAGCAAATATTTATCAAGATATTTAAAAAGTTCTGATGCTTGCCCTCTGTTGTAGAGAAAAGGAAAAGTGCCGACATCAACCAAAATGGAGCAAAGCGCCAGAAGTTAGAAAGTAATGCTGAGCATCCTGCTTTTTATTATAATGTCCACAGGCACAGCATTAAAGGAATGAACATGCCAAAGTAAGTGCAATTTTAAAACACGTCAATGGTGTAAATGCTAAGGAATATAGAAACTTGGGTCCTAGCCTCTCACACTGGGTATCTTGGAGCCATATTCTTTGCTTCTGTTAGGGTTGGAATTGTGGGGAAAATAGGAAGAGTAAGCCTAAAGGCACTTACCATATCCCTATACTTTCCCCCCCAGGTTAAATAAGTTCTTGCACTCTCTGTTTGAAGCCGGATATCGTGTAAGCCGAACTCATTTTGACCCTATGGGTGTCCGCACCAATGCCCCCTTGATGCAGTTTAAAGCCATCCTTGTAAAGTACAGCCTTCCTACATATACAGGAGGACAAGCAGATGGTTCTTTGCAGGCAATTGAGGATGTCCAAGCGGGAACCGAAGGTGACTTTGCAGAAGAGAGTATTTGAAAGTGTCCTTCTGGGACCAGCTGTCTTTTATTGAAGATTTATATTGAGAGAACCTAATGAGTCCTACTTCTCAATTTTCGTGACTGTTCAACTATTTTAACATTTCAAATTTTTCAGGAAAAAAAAGTGATGAGGAATCACAAATGTACAGTTAATTTCCCAGCTCAGCAGGAAACTTTTTCTGGTAATGCTTGCATTTAAACTTGGTAAACACTGTTTTTCCTCACTTGTCATTTTTTGTTCAGGTGTATATTTTTAAGATAACGTGGAATTGAAAGACGTTAAGCATGTGTGTAAGCACAGCTAGTACCTACCAATAAAGTGTTTTCATTTGTTTTGAGTCTCAAGTCATTAGTGGCTTCCAAATATGATTTGGAGGGATAAGAGGAAAGAGGTTGGTTAGCCTGACCTAGGGATTATATTTAAAAATCTAGGCTCTGCCACCAATTGCTTTCTGTAGTTAAAAGTATAAGAAGTCAGAATGTTTTTATTGTTTGTAAAATACCCATACTGTAGTTTCTAAACAATTTGGATAAAGTTCAAAATGGATTTTAATTTCTTCCCCCTCCCTAACATATAAAGATTTGCTTCTGAAGCTTGTATTCTATTAGTGAAATATGGTCCTTGATGTTAAATGTAATTCAGGGACAAATATTCTGACAGACTTTGTCGGTGTTTTTAATATAAGTGTACCCTTCAAACCCTATACATCTTCCTGGAATTCAGTTACCTTCCTTGGATTGTTGTATCTATTTAAATAGGCAAAATAGTACACATCAGAATTGTTCACATTGCCACTATCAAGCATGACTTATTGGATAGCTAATTGCCATAGGGACAAAAGCAATCACTTAAGCTTGCACTCATATTCATACCGGTACTCAGTATATTAAGGACAGTTAGTTTATACTGTAATGAGGAATCCCACACCTTCACAGGAAGAATAATCAGCTGCTTTGGTCAGTATGTATGGTAGTTGATGGATGATTCCAATGATCCAAGATGGTCTTTATTGCTTCTACTATTGCAGAGATAGGGAATCTCAAAAATGGATAATCAAAGACAACAGTCTTCTGTAGCACTTGTTTTACCATATTACCATAAAGGGGGGGGGGGAGCTGTTGTAGAGAAAACAGTGAGATTTGTTAGGGCTGGGCAGAGAGTTGAGAGGGCACTAAATGGACAAGTTGCTTCTTCAGAATTATTCTCATCTCCTTCAGTCATAGTACTATTGTACGGAGGGCGATACTATTAGGACGGTTTATGGGAGGGGTAGGTATGGCGGGAGCTGAGGGACACAGTATGTTACCAGAGGGCGCACCCGCTATTTGCAGATGGTTGCGTGCTCCGGTCCCCACGGCTCCTCCCACGAGCCAGATTTGGTGTTGGAGGGGAGCCAGACCTGGTAGGCATCATGGAGACCTGGTTGGGCCAGGAGGGGGGAGTCCCCCTCGTGGATATGTGTCCACCAGGTTACCGGGCATTTCATCAGCCACGGGCCCAGGGTCGGGGTGGGGGGGTGGCGGTTGTTAAGGAAAGTCTTGGGTTGAGGGAGACTGCTGTGCCGCAGACAGCCGGCTGTGAGTCCCTAGTGTGAGGTGGGGGCATGGGAGGCAGCTGGGCTTGCTGATTGCGTACTTGGCTCCCCACTACGTATCAGCAGCCCTACCCGACCTCCTCGATGTGATAACCGAGATGGCGGTTGTTACCCCCAGGCTGGTAGTCATGGGGGATTTCAACCTGCCATCGGTAGGCGAAACATCGGAGATGGTTCGGAAGTTCATGGCCTCCATGACGGCCATGGACCTGACCCAAGTAATTCATGGCCCCACTCACGCCGGGGGACACACGCTGGACTTAGTTTTTGTCTCCGGCCAGTGGACGAGTGATCTTGGATTAGGGGATTTAGTCATCGAACCCGTGTCATGGTCAGATCACTCTCTTCTTCAGCTAGACATTCCAACTGCTACACCCCACCGCAGGGAGGCGGAACCAAAAGTTCCAAGATGGTTCTGCCCCAGGCGCCTGATGGACCCAGAGAGGTTCCAGATGGAGCTTGGGCCAATACCTGAGACCCTGTCCCGCGACTCGACTGAGGACCTAGTGGCTGCCTGGAGTAATGCGGCCACGGGGGCCCTGGACCAAGTCGTGCCCTTGCGGCCTCTCACTCGGCGCCGATCTACCTTGGCTCCTTGGTTTTCCGAGGAGCTGAGGGTGATGAAGCGCCGAAAGAGATGCCTAGAGAGCATTTGGAGATCCACTTGGACCAAATCTGACCGAACACAGGTAAGGTCTCATTTGCGGAACTACCTTGTGGCGATAAGAGCAGCGAAACACAATTATCTCTCCACTCTTATTGCATCCGCAGATAACCGCCCTGCTGCCCTGTTTAGAGTGACCCGCTCCCTCCTTCAACAGAGGCCACGGGAAGCTCCGTTGCAGGATCGTGCAGAGGAATTTGGATGTTATCTGCAGGATAAAATCGCTCAGATCCGGAACGAACTGGCCTCCAATGAGGTTAGTCCGGGTGGGTGGACGGAGGCAGGTCTTGAGACCGTTTTGTGGGAAGAGTTCGACCCTGTGACTCCAGACGACATGGACAGGATGCTGGGGCGGTTGAATGCCACTTTTATTGTACCAGTGTCCCTCCTGGCTTGTACTGGCCTCCCGGCACGACACGAGGCTGGGTCCAGGAAATAGTGAATGCTTCGAGTGAGAGGTCTCTACCGGCCGTCTTGAAAGAGGCGGTGGTGAGGCCCCTCCTCAAGAAGCCTTTCCTGGACCCAGCAGTGTTAGCTAATTATCGTCCGGTCTCCAACCTTCCCTTTTTGGCGAAGGTTGTTGAGAGTGTGGTGGCACGACAATTTCCCCAGCACCTGGAGGAAACTATCTAGACTCGCGCCAGTCCGGCTTCCGACCTGGGTACAGCACAGAGACGGCATTGGTCGCGTTGGTGGATGACCTCTGGAGGGCTCGGGATAGAGGTCATTCCTCTATCCTGGTCCTATTAGACCTCTCAGCGGCTTTCGATACCATCGACCATGGGGGGTTGGGGTTGGAAGGCACCGTTCTGTGGTGGTTCTCCTACCTCTCCGGCCGGTCGCAATTTGTGTTGGCAGGGAGGCAGAGATCGACGTCGAGGCCCTTGACGTGCGGGGTGCCTCAGGGGTTGGTTCCCTCGCCCCTCCTGTTCAACACCTATATGAAGCCGCTGGGTGAGATCATCCGTGGTTTTGGGGTAGAGTTCCATCAGTACGCTGATGATACTCAGCTGTACATCTCTACCCCGGACCACCCCAACGATGCTGTCGAAGTGATGTCCCGGTGCCTGGAAGCTATGCGAGTCTGGATGGGGAGGAACAGGCTTCAACTCAACCCGTCCAAAACCGAGTGGCTGTGGTTTCCGGCACCACGATATAGCCAGCTGCTTCCATCTCTGGCTATCGGGGGCGAGTCATTAGCTCCCGCGGAGAGGGTCCGCAACTTGGGTGTCCTCCTAAATCCCTGGCTGTCCTTGGATGACCATCTGACAGCCGTGGCCGGGGGGCATTTTATCAGGTTTACCTGATACGCCAGTTGCACCCCTTTCTAGATTGTGACGCCCTACGCACGGTCACTCAAGCCCTCGTCATTTCCTACCTGGACTACTGTAATGCTCTCTACATGGGGCTCCCCTTGAGGTGCACCCGAAGGCTCCAGCTGGTCCAGAATGCGGCCGCACGGGGGATTTTGGGAGTCTCTAGATACTCCCATGTGATACCCCTCCTGCGCGAGCTGCACTGGCTCCCTGTGGTCTTCCGGATGCGCTTCAAGGTGCTAGTAATCATCTTTAAAGCGCTCCATGGCACGGGACCCAGTTACTTGCGGGACCGCCTCCTACCACATACCTCCCTTCGATCTGTCCTCTCTCACAGGGTGGGCCTCCTCAGGGTGCCATCAGCTAGCCAATGCCGGCTGGTGGCGCCCAGGGGAAGAGCCTTCTCTGTGGCAGGCCCCACCCTCTGGAATGACCTTCCCCCCGACTTCCGCACAATCACGAACCTTCACCTCTTCCGCCGGACACTAAAAACTCACCTGTTTCAGATGGCCGGCCTGGCATAATTTTAGAAGGGTTTTTACTAGGGTATTAAATTTATTTTAGCACAGGTATATTTAATTCATTTTAATTATCTTATATTGTATTTATTGAATGCGGTTTTATTGTTTTCTGTGCACCGCCCTGAGTCCCTTCGGGGAGATAGGGCGGTTTATAAATCGAATAAAATAAAAATAAATAAATAAATAAATAAATAAATGGATATGAATCACATCTGAACTTAGCAAGTCACAGAGGATGTATTATTCAGGCTCTTATTTCTCTTTGGGATTTCTTATATATATCCATGATCTCTGAACTTCAAGAATGAGATGTAACATTTAATGACAGGACTGTCACTTTTCCAAAATAGCTTGCTTGTGAAAATGTGGCAGTAAGGCAAAGCTGCCGATAGTTGATCCATTAAAAAGTCACAGTACGATTCGTTGATTAAAACAGCTACTTTATATATTTAAGTAAATATAAATACTTATAGAATTCACCATAACAGAAGTTAAAAATTCACATTCTTTCCCACCAACTTGGGAACAATGTACCTTCCCCCTAGATAGATAAATCTTTTCAGAATGCTATATTTGATCTGTATCTAGGGCTAAACAATTTCTTGGATGGGTTATAAAGCAAGCTTTTTTTGCACCTGATGTTTGTTTATACAAAACCATTTTTTCACATAAAAAGAAACATGACTATATTTAGTGGACATGCACTAGCAAGCTATATAGTTTGTACATTACACCAAAAATACTGAACAAAACTGAATAAGCATGATACATCTTCCCCACCCCACCCCCACCCCGGCTTGGACTTATAGCTGCCATGGCACAAACTGGTAAAAAAATTCAGGAACCTCTAACATTGAACGGAGTATTATAAAGCTTTTTCTTTTGTTTGATCATCAGATCTTTCGAATTAGTAGGCATATTTGCAGCTTTGAATTGTGGCAATTGATTTTTTTTACTTTTACACTAGATTGTAATTTTTAGACTAAACCGTGAGAAGTTAGTAAATATTGAAGTTAATCTCCTACAAGTCCACATTTTTCCGTAACATTTCTTTCTTAGCATATTCAAAACTCTCGAGTACTGGGAAACATTTCAGTGAAAAGAAGGGTTTGGGTTTTTTTTACATCATCAGGCATACAGAAGGATAAGTCTTCTACTATGTCATAGATGATAACTGACTTACAGAAATTTGGATGATACCATATGTAAATATAGTTTTGAGCCTATCAAAATTAAAGATCATTACAATCCACATTGCATTTACTTATTCCACAAGTGCCAAGTATAGTTGACATGGGAAAGTTTCTTCAAAGAAATTTGTCAACATTTTCATCATTGATTTCTATTTTTAAATAGTATTAGTACAAATCAGTACATTTTCCCCTTTTTTTCTGGGAATGTTAATGATTGTAACATCATCAGCTCTTCAGGAACTGTGATTAATAAAATTTAGAACTTGCCTCAGAAATGTATGCTCATTCTATAAAGTCTTTTCCAGAGCTAGTTATATCTCACTCTTTAAACTGCAATTAAGTAATGCAATAGTATTACAGTTAGTGCTCTCTTAGCTATGATGTGAAGTTGGAAAGAATAATTTACCTTTAATATGATGAAAACAGGAAAAGGAGTAGCTTGCATTCCCATGGACATTGGGAATGAAGACAGTGTTGCATATGGGGTGGCTTTTTTATTTACAAAGCAGAATGACACTACAGGGCATTGCATAAGAATTCAGGTACCACTGTGACCAATCTATCTTTTCTTCCAGCCTGCTTTTTCTTTAACATCTGAATTAGTTATTTATTAGCAGACCTATTCTTAATCATATATAACTAACTGAATTATCACACCTCATCTTCCTTTGTCAATGTACATCAAGGTGCTAGTAAGTCTGCTCATCCAAAGCCTGCCAACGTTTCATGTTTCAAAGAAATGTTGCTGCCGCTAACTTCACGCACATGAACCAAGAGCCACCAAATCAAAAGAACACATACGACAGTAACAATGGAATGTTCTGATCATTCAGTTCTTCAGAAAGAAAAATATAAGTTAAATATCACACAAAATACTGTCTAAAGATACTCATTGGGGAATCCAAATTATGTGCAGTTGTCCATGATGCAGAAAATGGTACTTCAACTTAAAGCAAAGATATAAAAGCAATTATTGTTCCAATTCAAAGCCTTTTTTATAAGGCTTATTTGTGTTCCTTTGTTGGTGCATAGTAGAGCTCCATCGGCTTATTCACTTTCCAGTACTTTTCACTGACCAACTCCAAGGAAAAAGAACCGTTTAATACCTAAAGTGGGAATCAAAAATAGGGCCAATGTTAAAAATAGAAAAGTTATTGCCATTTGAAAATAAATAACAAAAGAAGAAAAACTACCAATAACTAGAAAATTACCAACACTGACAAATTACAGCTGGTCAACAACATTCACTTCTGTCTATGAATAGACTATATAAACCAGATATTTCAGTTCCAAAGGAAAAGCAGCTGCAGAGCAAATGAGGGTGTTATAGTATATTTCCATAAAAAAGGCTATAGGTATTTTTAAATATGTTCTTCCTGTTGCAAAATAGAGCCCGGTGCTTTAGTAAACAAATGTGCATGTTTGAAATTTCTGCACTCTACCATTAAGGCAAATAAAGCTACTTTATTCCAAGTACAGTAATGTCAAAAGCCACTCCAGCTTTGCAAACTGAAATTAAGAAATATTATACCAATTCTGATCTTTGAATACTGAATATGACAGAAGAACGAATATCTTTAGATCTTCAAACATTTAACATTTTGAAAAGAATCTACCAACATTTAAATGTTTGGGTTTAAGTAATGAGAAAGCTTTTAGCTGTCTGCATTTTTGTGCAGTAACTTTCATGTTGATACCTTCATCAAGAACACGTCAATCACAATCAGAAAATATTTACATTTCCACATCACATATGTTAGCATATGTTAGCAATATCACTGGACATAATCCTGGTTGCTTGTTAAAAGCATGGAATGAAATCACAGTAACACAATTGCCTGGTGTAGGAGTCAGTAAGTAGAACATTACAACAGCAATCAATATCAGCATCATGAGCTCAGGTACAGATGGTTTTCAATGTACAACAGGCCATTTAATGAACATTTGAAGTTACAAGAGACCCCTTGGGCTTGTTCCCACATGCTAATCATGTGGCACCAAGCCCAAGGACACTCCAGATCTCATGTCGATGGAGGGCAAGCCATGTATCCCCAGGATTCACAGCAGTGATCCAAATGTGGCCATTTTGTCCCGCCCACTTATGGTAATTATAATTACAAGTGGGCAGAACATAATTGTGCATGTATTACTGCATCCAGCACATTTAACAATACCCTTTTTATTCAAACATCTAAACAGATTGAACTCTTTAAGTGCAGGCCTGGCTCCCAAAATTACTTGCCACTAACAATGCACAAATCTATTCAGTATATCAAATAGCTCTTTTCAACTAGATCAAGAACAGATGCTTAAGTTTAATTTAGACCATTTATATTTAAGTTTACACTAGAAGCCTCAAATCCTTAAAGATTGATACAATGTGTATGGGAGGCTAGGTCTAATTTAATCCTTTTTAAGGATCATGTAATTTATTTTAAGTACACAATTCAGTAACGAATAAATATATCGGACAGCTAGATTCCCTACAATATCCTTTTTATTATTGGCTCCCACTATTTGTGAGCTTCACTACAGTGAACATTAACTTTGAAAAAATGAGGGTGTGTCCATGTAGTAGGCTGCAGCCAATAAATTATGCAAACTCTTAGGCAAAAACAGCAATAAGTTCCCATGGGTTTCCAGGATGTTGGAAGAAGCACACTGTATATTTAAATCGTGTCCAAAATAAGAAGACGGTTTATCCTTCTTATACATCATGTAAAAGATCGAATACAAATACAGATATACAAATAGAAGTTTCCTAGCATATTCACTTAGTATGTTTGCATGCATTTCCATAGGTTAGCCATGTTAGTAAGAGTTTTATGGCATCTTAAAGACTAATCCATTTATTATAACAACTACATAAACTTTTTTACAGTCAACTTCATCAAATGCATGGAGTCCAGACAACAAGAAGCTGTTGTAGGAAGTGGAAGGAGAAGAGGGAATAGTGAGAAAGGAATGGAGAGGAGAGGCAAGAGAGTGACTATTAACAAAGCAGTAGCTTAATGAGACACAATCTTGCACCATTAAACCAGTGTAAAATCCTATACTATAAGAAATCTCAATTTATTCTGAGAATATTAGTATTAAATCTTTTGGTTCAACTGGTGCAGGATAAAATGTGTCTTTAAAATTGCTTTGTTCAAGAATAACTTAACTTGAGCACAGTGACAAGAATATTTTCAGAGTCTGAAATTATCCCATTGCCATTTTTAGTGTTCATGTACCAGTAAATTGCATGTCTCCCCTCTCCAAAACAAAAACAAAAAACAAAACAAAACAAAAAAAACCCCAAATGTTTCTGCTTTGTTAATGGTCAGAATCTCTCACCATTCTTCATTTCCCTTCTTCCCCCACCTGACAAGAGTATACATTTTGCCCTTTTTGTCAGGAATGTACTCCCTTCTTCTGTTGAAACAGGACTGTTCTCTGCAAAGGCTTGAGATAATAAATGGTGAGTCTTTAATATACAACAAAGCACTGGGTTGTTTGCATAATATTTTTGGCAATTCCCCCCTCTACATGTTTACCATTCATGGTAGGGGATAAATAATTCTGCTAGGATTGTATGAGAAAGTGAGATGAAAAAGAGAGGCTAAGAAACAAATCAACAATGGTCTGAAACTAGATTTTCCTCACCTCTTTTTAGCAACATGCACACGTGTGCTTTCCCCTCTCTTAGTTCACATTAAAAAGCATGCATAAATAGCTATGTTACCATAAGTGAAATTAAACAGGAAAAAAAAAATCAGAAATTTTCTACAGAGGGTTACGCCTGGGTATATAGATCATACCTTTTAGACACATTGTCAACATCACACTTCCTGACAGCATGCCCTATTTGCTCTGCCTCTGTATGTTTAGCCCTGGGTATAATGACATTCTGAATAGAATTCAAATTTATTTTGAAACAATGCCTTTTCCCAACTGCATTTTTGCTCAAACAATTACTCACGGTGAATTGGCCATTAGCTGTAGCAATATAAATTGTGTATTGCTTCTCACTGGCTGTTTCAAGATTCATCTGATTAGACTCTCCTTTGCTCCGAAGTTCTTCTAAGGCTAGCCTCACAGCTAGGTACTTGGACAAGTGATCAACAGTGGCATTGCCCGAGGTCTTAATATACCTGTACAAAAGCAAAGATAGTTTATGTGCCTACAGGTTACAAGAAGGAAGACTGACAGATATAGAAAGGCTTGCAAGAAAAACAATCCCACAGAGATGTAAAAGCAATCTAGTATTTTCTATTGTTTATTCTACATGAAGTAAGAAATCTCTTTACTCTTCAAAACATACATCCTTTTATAATGCATAACCTATCAGATCATTTAATAATTCAGTTCAATAATTTCCTATGAAGTCCTAAATTTTCTGGTAATTCTAGAATTGTCTTTTTTAATTTTTAATTTGATTTTAGTTGATTTTATTAACTGTTTTTATATGGTTATCTGGTTTTTAGAACGGGCCCTTAAAGTTAATTAGTTTTAATGTATTTTAATGTATTTTTGTATCGGATGTTTTACTGTTTTATTATGCCTGTTCACCGCCCTGAGTCCCACAAGGAAGAAGGGCGGTATACAAATTTAATAAAAGTAAAAGTAAGTCATACAGACCCTACAAGATTTAACAACATATACTACCATGTTCAGTATTCTTTCTAAAATAAAAATGAACTATTGCTTACCTTGTCTGTGCACTGTCATCATTTTCCATAAGTGTAGGATGAGGTCTGAAAACTAATTCTATTTCACTTGCACCATCCAATACTGGGTCTATGGCAACTGTTGTATTGTTATTGTCCAGTTCAAGCCCAGAATCATCAGAGGTTTTGGTCCTTTTGTTACTTGGTCCAGCCTCCTGATTACTGTGGGTTGAAGCATTACTACAATGCGAACTGTCACCATTGTCTTCTGCTCCGCTGCCATTCTCTATTTGTTGCTTCTTTCCTCTCTGTAACCTAGTTAGTACAATCAAGAAACAATCCAAGTTCTTCATTTTTACAGTCTTTGTGTCAACTAACAAATTTTGTCCAATCCATGCTGATTATTTTTTCATTAAATACAACCATTAAATATAACATAAAACGCATCACCCACCGTTTAGTCTATATAAGATAGATACTATGCTACATAATATAAAAAACTGCCCAACATCTCTACATAATATTCAGCATTCTAGTTCTACTGCTGTTTTGAATTCAGTTCTGAAACGTAAAAACAATGTGTCCTTTTATGGATGCACAGTAGTGAAATTATCTTTTAAGAATCAACAACTTCCAGCTGAATCAAAATGATACCAAAGCTGATTCTCTAAATTATAAAATACTCGGGGTGGGGGTGGGGAGTAAGCTCATAATGTACAAAAGAACAAGTGTGGAAGCTGATGCCAAGGTAGTATATACAATCAACCCTGTTCTTCCTTTTATTTGTGCAGGCATATTCAAAGGATATAGATATAAGGGCTACAACAGTCTTTAGTATATGCTACACTTAAAGACTAGTTGGCTAAGATTCAAAACATATTACCTTAAATTATTAAGAAATTGCAGTATTTTCCCCATAAAGGAGGGTGTTTTTCAATTCAATAAAAAGAAAATGTGGATTAGATTAATTCTAAAGCATATAGAGATAGAATAAAATGATTTTTCAAATTTGGGAGAGGGCTATGTAAATAAACATCAAGATCTCCCATGGATATAAATTTATTTATTTATTTTTATTCAGTTTGTCACTCATGTACAAGATAACAGAAATAAGAATAAACATTAATAAGAACACAGGAAATGAGTACAAATAAATGGGGACATTAAGAAAGGGACATTAGGCATGCTGGTGCACTTATGCACGCCCCTACCTAAATGGTAGGGGAAATGTACAATAGTTCCATGAAATAGCAGTTTATCTTCAAGGAGATTATACTGAATGTAAGTAGCAGGCAAAAAAATTATATAGCTGTAGTTTTAAAATAGTAGTAGTATTAATGCTGAATACCAATGCATTACATTTTCTGCCATAAGGAAATTCATTTTGCAAAATAATTCACATATTACAAATATATTTAGTATTTAGTAGACGTGTCATTTGAAATATAGATTTTGAACAAAAATTAGGAATTGGTTAGCTATAATGTTGCTGGATACAAGGAAACACTGGAATTTAGGTTGTGGTGGTCAATTTTGCATGATTCAGTTTTCAAATTAAAGAACAAAAGCAGGAATTTATTTAAAAATCTAAGATTTTCAATTATTTCAAATAAATATACATTTGACACTATCCAATATAGCTCCGGGACACTGGTCTATTGAATCCAGTAATGTGTATTTCAAATAGAAGTGATTATATAGTTTTCTGGTTCGCAACATTTTCCTTCTATTCTTTCTTTTTACGATGAGGTCTGAAGACGGAGATTGATCTTCATGCAAATAAGCATGCGGACAATCCCCCAACTAGAGAATTCTGTATATCTATCTTTACACTATAATTTTTTACCTGTTCAAAGCTTGGATTTTCAGGCCTTCCTCAATGCTGTGGCTCAAAGCTTGCTGATTATTGTGCTTGCTGATCCTTGCTAAAACTCTCTCCTGGTGAGCCTCATATTCATCACGACTTGGGTAAATTTTACTGATGAGGGCATCAAAATTTGGATCTGGTCTCAAAGATCTTTTGGAAACAAGCTTTTTACGACAAGTAGGGCATTCTTTGTTTCTGAGAATAAAAAAAAAGAATTCTGAAAATATGTTCTTACCTAATTCAAAAAAATTGTGTAATTACTGGATTGTTAGCACATCTTTGCAATTTCTTTTGAAATACTTAATTATTAGTCAGACGGGCAACAGTTATTTGTTAATTTTGCACATCTCAGAATCCGTATTCTTGAAGGTTAACAAATTTGTTATACTCCATACTGACATTATAAGGTTTGTACATAACTGACAAAGACATAGCAGTTAAAGAGCACACGGCAGTATAGACTTCAATAGAATGATTTGATCAATCCTCACTGACCCTCATTGCTCTTAGTCCTGTGTATTATTTGATCACAACTTTAACAGTGCAAGAAACCTCATATTCTTTATTTATCCACTTTTTCAAAGATTGAAAAAAGTAAATCATTACTTAGAAGTTAGTGTATTATGCTGGATACAAATCTTGATTTGAAGGCCCTGCTTACATATAAGATGCTCTGGATAACCTTGGATCAGTTATTGCTCCAGCAAACCTATCTCTTAAGGCAATAAAGGTAAATATTTGGGGCTCAGTGTTGAAATGAAGGGCCCTTGGTGCTCTCTGAGTTTAGTGTTCTTGCAAATATTTCATTACCCAACCTAGGTAACATCATCAGTGATGATGATGTTAACTAGTTTGAGTAATGAAATGTCTGCAAGAAAACAAGTAACTCAGACAGCATCAAGGACCCCCATCTCACAAGATTAAGTAGGATAGCAAAAAATACTCATCCCATCTTGATAGCAAATTCTTTAACCTTCTTTGGGTCTCAAATGTGGCCAGCCACATATAATAG
This sequence comes from Rhabdophis nuchalis, assembly GCA_039707465.1. Classification (NCBI taxonomy): domain Eukaryota; kingdom Metazoa; phylum Chordata; class Lepidosauria; order Squamata; family Natricidae; genus Rhabdophis; species Rhabdophis nuchalis. Next base: position 111,376,118 of record CM077644.1, read on the forward strand.
GTGACAGGAGACAATTTCAGAGAAGAAAGAAAGCAAAAGTACTTTTATAATTCTTTTGTGATTGAACTGTGACAGCAACAAGCAGACTATAGTCACCCTTCTGAGATCAGTAAAATGAGGATCCAGATTTTGGGGGGCAATATACTGACTCTGCAAATTGCTTAGAGAGGGCTGTAAAGCACTATGAAGAGATATATTTTGGAGTACAAGGCGCACCTTTTTCCTTCAAAAAAGAAGCTGAAAATCTGGGTGCGTCTTATTTACTGAATACAGGATTTTTTGCCTCCCGAAACTCCACCCCTACACCAAAATGACCATGCAGAGCCTGTAGAAGGCTTTCAGAGAGCTCCTGGGGGCTGGGGAAGGCAGGAATGAGTAAAAAACAGGCTGTGTTTTGCTAAATTTTGCCTCCCCCCTCCCCCCAAGAGCCTCCTAAAGGCTATGCATGCAATGTTTTTGACGGAAAACGGGCCATTTTTTGCTCATGGGGGGGGGCATCCCCCTAGGAGCACTCTGCAAGCCCCCTAAATGCTATTCATGCCTTTTGGGGGGGGGGGCTGTTTTCGTGAAAAACAGTCCATTTTGGGGAGGTTTGCAGAGTGCAAAACCTTTTTTTTTAAATTTGCCTCTTCAGAACCTTGGTGTGTCTTATACTCCGGTGCATCTTATATTCCGAAAAATACGGTATATAACCCCATATATTATTAAATGTTGGCAGAAATCTGCTTTTTTTGGCCTTTCCTATTCACTCACCTTTCTTGTTGAAATAAGAATCAGCTAGGTTTTTTTTTATAATTGCTCTTAAAATTTCCACCCCAAATCACATACTCCAGCATGGCACAAAAAACAGTGGCCTCATCCATATCTGAAACATTCATTCATCACTGTATCCCATGTGGTTTCAACTCCAAAAAGTCTTTTGAATCACATGTTTTACACTATGAACAGAATTCCAAGATATAATTCAGTACTGTAACAGTGATGGGGTGGGGGTCAACCAACTTACCCACTTCTAAGGGCTGTGATAATGCAATCGGCACAAAATCGATGTAGACATTCCTTAGTAGTCATAGTATTTTTCAGCATATCCAAACAAATGGGACACATTAGCTCACTGTGGAGACTTCGGGGTGACACCACTATCTCCAGGCCATCTGTTATAGCTTCCTAATGATCAAAATAGTGTTTTCAAGAAATTATTTCCTTGCTTCATTGAAATTAATATTTACAAATGCTACATTTTTATTACTCTTATAACTGTATTACTTTTCTTTCTATCTAATTTCTTTTGGTACAAACTCTTTGTGGTGTGAAAGTTTACATTCAATATAATACAATGATACAGACTACATACCACTATAAAAGAAGAAAGTAACTATAATACCTGAGGTGTTCTTTGAAGTTCATATAAGCTGAGTTCCCATGTTTTGCTCAATGGTTGTGTGCCATTTGTCTGTACAGCCTGAGACATGACTAAAAAAAAAAGAAACATCATCATCATCTTTTTATCCTACCTTATATATATATAAAACTCAAGATGGCAAACATCCTCAATATTCCTGCTTATTTTTCCCACAACCTTGTGAGATAAGTTGGCCTGTGAAAGACCAGCCCAAAATCACCAGGCGGTTTTCATAATTTTAATAAGCCTTGTAGATTGGATAGATTGGATGTACGCATAAGAACAGTCCTGCTAGAGCAGGATAAGATCCATTCTTATAGTGATTAATGAAATACCTCTAGGGTTCTCCCAAGTAGGAGACAGATACCACCACTGTTCACCTAAAATTGGTAATTGGAATCAAACTGCCTCCACATAGATAACAATGGGTCTTCAACCTTACTGGTTTTTAACTAACTTATTTTCCATGAACCTAGCCAATTGCTTTTAAAAGCATTCAAGTTACTGTCCATTACCATGTTTTGTGGTAATCAATTCCATTATTTGGTTAATTATACACAGTGTGAAGTACTATATTTTTCTTGAAACTCCTTTCACGTTTCAATTGGTTTCCTTGGATGACTACAGGTCATAAAATTTTCAAACAGTATGAAAATTTTCTCCCTGTCTACTACTTTTACACTATCTATCAGACACTATCCAAACACAAGGCCTGTGGGCCAGATCCAGTCCATGATAGGCCCAGAGATGGCAAGGGGCCGGCTCCCACCACCCTGGCATCCACACAGGGGTTCTGCAGCTGGCGCAGGTGGGTCCAAGTACTGTGACTGCTGACCCGCCTCTCCAAGCAGCAGGCTGAAGCAGAGGTGTGGGGGCGGGGGAGGGGGGAAAGACATGTGATCCACCCTGCTGGACACACCGGGCAGCTGCCCACTTGCCATTAGTTTTTGCTTGCCCATAGCCGTCATGGCTGAGTTGGGACAGATGGCCACCTGAATTGCGTGTGTGGCCCCGCATCTCTGCCTGTCCCGCTTTTGTTTACCTGCAGCCGCCACAGCTGGGACAGGGCAGGAAGTTGCACTGCCACCTGGCATGCCAAATTGCATGTCTTCCCCTGTGACTATGCCACCTGCTGCTGGTGCTACCACCATGGGGCTTGGTCCCCGCCATCCAAACCTCCTCCTCCAGCTCCACTGCACACATGAAATGAGCTTCCTACTTGCTGCCCCACCCATGATGGCCCCGGAAAACAGGAAAGGTGGAGAGCCCCCATCCCCAAGAGGCAGCCGGGACTCTCTGGCTCCTCCCTGCGCAATTCCCTTCACATTCCTTTCTATTAAATATACCTGTACTACAGGACAAACCATTGTTGTGTTCTAAGTTCAAGGAAGACTAGGACTAATACTTCCATAGCTGGGTTGCAAAAATCTAGCTGCCTTCTAGATCAGGGGTCCCCACCCCAGACAGGTCCCGGTCCCTGGCCTGTTTGGAACCAGGCAATGCAAGCGAGCAAAGCGTCATCTGCACATGACGCACACAGCGCTCCATGGCACGGGACCTAGCTATTTGCGGGATCGTATCCTGCCCCATACATCCCTGCGGCCGATTCGCTCCCACATAGAGGGACTTCTCCGGGTGCCGTCCACTAGGCTATGCCAGCGGGCGGCGCCCAGGGGAAGGGCCTTCTCTGTGGCGGGTCTGACCCTCTGGAACGACCTTCCCCCCGAAATTAGAACAACTACGGACCTCCGCTCCCTCCGTCAAAAATTAAAAACGCACTTTTTCTGCTTGGCCCGCCTAGGTTAGTCATCTGTTTATTGTTTTAATTGGTTTTTAAGGGGTTTAGTTTTTAGCATTTTGGGTTTTTAGCGCAGGGATAACTTGTTTAATTTGATTTTTATATATTTATGATGTATTTATGTTTGTATGGTTTTTAATTCCCCTGTGCACCGCGCCGAGTCCCTTTGGGGAGAGGGAGCGGTCTATAAATTAAATTTTTTTATTATTATTATTATTATTATTATTATTATTATTATTATTATTATTATTATTATTATTATTATTATTATTATTATTATTATTATTATTATTACATGTGCAGGATTTCAGTAGCATACAAAACTACCTTCATCCCTGACCCAGGGAAAAACTGTCTTCCACGAAACTGGTCCCTGGTGACAAAAAGATTGGGGACCACCATTCTAGATGGCAAGATATATAGTGTCTTCTCTTTGTTGTCACCACATGGCCTTCTTGATTTCTTCATGCCATGAGGCTTGTTCTGAGGTCCCACTGCTTCTTATGGTTGAAACTCTTGTGATTGTTTTAGTTTTATTTTGACAAAACATAAAATATCCAAGCCAGCTTCAGTTTTGTTCTATTGCACCAGCCTGATGGAACTCAGAATGAATGTTTTGTTTCAAGTTTGGAAAAAACACATTTTCCATTTCATGGTCACCCCAAACTTAAATAATATATTAACTGAAATACACAGATTGGTTAATACAATACTAAGCCTAAGCAAGCCAACCGTGCCATACCATACCATACCATAGGTATAATTAATACATGACTCTAACACATTTTTCCACTGTCCCTTTATTTTTAGAAGCAGATATTTTTGGTTCTTTTAAATATGATGCTTTCCAGATGTGACATTTTTAACTACCAGAATTTCCCATCAGCATAGTTACTGTTGAGAATTTTGAGTGAAACCCCCACATGTAAGAATGGAATTGAGGTTGGAGACTGTTTTATTGTTTGTCACAAACTATTATTTTTAAATATGTTACTGTTAGTCACGACTGTTATTATAAACCTCATGAAGGGGGAGGGACAATATTTTAGGATTTATATTGTTTTTCTAAAAACTAGAAAAATTGAAATCATATTAATTTTCCACATTTCAGTTACTTAAGCAGCAACATGGGCGCATTCCTCTATAGGCCTAAATTAGAACAAAAAATTCCAACTCTGCCTTCTTAATTGATCATTACATCACCATAGTTTTTGTAGGCCTGAGGTAAGATAGCTACATAAAATGCTGGAGGCCAAAAACAATTGCCTATCCTTGAAAGGATACTTTGATTTCCAGAATGGATGAATGACCATCAAAGTTGATGAAGTTGGCAGAGATGGCTAAAACTCAACTTCATTATATGATAATATATACCATATGCCATGGTGGCGAACCTATGGCATGCGTGCCAGAGATGGCACACAGAGCCCTCTCTGTGGGCACATGCGCTGACGCCCCAGCCTAGCTCTGTCACATTTCTCTATTGCATTTCTCACCGTCATTTGCAAGAAAACAAAAGTTTGTGGGGCTAAAAAAAATTCACTCAATGTATTCCAACTTCTCGCAAAAGAAAAAGATCTCTCAAAGTTAGAATTGATTGAGTGAACTTTTTCACATGCATGCTCCACAATGAGGAAGATGGGGTCCCCTTCGCCTGAAGCCCACTATGACGCAGAGCCACAATGTGACCCTGCGTCGGCTCAGCAAAAAAAAGCAGTTACTTTTCCTGCAGAGCTGCCTGTGTCGGGATGCCACGCCTCCCCGCCAGCTAACTAAACTTCGGAATGCTGCTCCTGGGCTTATCGATCTACAGGTGTCAGATTCCCACCACCCAGCACCAGCTCAGGGGTTCCTTACTGGGAGAGAGGGGGGAAAGAGGAGTAAAGAGAAAAAGGGAGGGAAAGAGGAAAAAGGGGCAGAGAGAGGGGGAGGGAAAGAGAAAGAGAGAGGGGGGAGGGAGGAAAAGAGAAAAAGAGGGAGGGAGAAAAAGAGAGAGGGGGGAAGAGAAAGGCAGATAGAGGGGGAGGAAAAGAGACACAGAGAGAAACAAAGAGGGGGAGATAAAGAAACAGAGAGAGGAGGGAAAGAGAGAGGGAGGGAAAGAGAAATGGTATTACAAAAGTTTTTTTTATTGTTGCTAAACATAATATTTCAAAAGCATAAAAAATGAAGCATAAATGTGCATTTATGACGTTTTTCTTAGAACAATTAGCTGAACTCTGCCTTGTTTATCACTATCTTAGGTAGTAAAACCTCAATATTCAGGTTAAATTGCTGTGTTAGCACTTTTGATAAATAAGTGGATTTGGGTTTGTAATTTGGGCACTCAGTCTCTAAAAGGTTTGCCATCACGCTACTAGCCATTTATATAACAAACCTATCTCATCAGCAAAATCAAAGTTTCATTTTCTTCCACCTCAAGCACAAAGTTGAAAAGCAGTTTCCAAGTGGAAACAAAATTAATTGCAATCTTTTCTTTAATCAACTTAGCCATTCCTGCTAACTCCATCAACTTTTGCAGCCATTGTCCATTGTGGGAATCAATTTTTGCGCAAAAAGTATTCTTGCTGCTATCAACATATACAGTATGGTATCAAAAGTCCAAATTTTTTTCAATATATTCATTTTAAAATCTTCTGTATTAAGATGTGAATCCTACTCCAATATTTCTTTGCTTTCTCCCATCACAAATGATCAAAAGTTCCTTCTTTACATTTACATTTCCAACATTCATTAGAAATGCCTTTAGACTCAGCTAAAGAGGAAGATTCTCAACCTACGAAAAAACATTTCAGACATGTGAATTGCAAATGTTGAAGACCAAGAGAGCAACACTATTTTGTTCACATTCCTTTCTTTCTGCATTTTTTTCCCTCAGAGCTCATGACATATTTTTGCTTTAACTATTTTATTTGACTAATCAGCATAGGAACTTTAAAAGGTGGGGTATAACTGACTTATATGGACTACTTTACAAACATTTACTTTGTCCCAAACCAGAAATCAACATTATATTTTCCCCCATTTAGGACACTTTCCATGCTTCACTTAATCCAGAAACTAAGCCAAAGTATATATCTATGTATGTACTTATTCGCCATTTCTAAAGGCATACACAGGTTGCACATTTTGTGTATTTGATATTTAATATGTATTACATGTATACATATTAATACAATAATTCACATTCCATTTTTATGCACTTCTATATACAAGAACTTACATGTATAAAAATTTATACTTTTAAAACATGTATTATTTTGCATATAATAGACTTTTCAATAAACATTTTTAATCAAAATCACTTATAATATAAAAATATTTGACTTCCCTTAGTTCATTCAAAGGGGATGATCATTCATCACTTCAACTTCATTATGAACTTCTATTTTTTCTTTCTTTCATTCAATCATGTCCAATTCTCACAGACTACATAGACAAGTCCCTGTAGCTTTTTTGAAAGGTTTTTTCGAAGTGGCTTGCCATTGTCTCTTTGTAAGGCTGGGAGAAAATGACTGGCCAAAGGTCATCCAGCTGCTTCATGGACAAGATGGGACTAGAACTCATGATCTCCCAGTTTCTAACCTATTGTCTTAAATATTACATCAAACTGGTTCTTCAATTTCTATTAGAGCTTTATTTGATTGCTTCTTTGCCTAATATAAAATAGGCTAAATTAATTATTTTCTATTTTTATTTAGAACACTTTTTTGGATAAATAATTTTGCAGCAGATAATTTTCTTTGGAAGCAAATCAAATTGTGTAACAAATATTTAGAACACTCTATCTCTTAATTCCAAATTAAGACTCAAGGCCACCTTCTGTATCTCTAACCTTGAATGTTAGAGAGAGTTATCAACTTTCTGAAAAGTTGACCAGCTGCAAATTATCCCTTATCTACAGGTAGACACTGACTAAAACAAGCATACATAAAATTGTGATTCATATATAGGTAATATGCAGGCCCTGTAGAATACAGATAATCTTGCAATTTTTTGCACTATTAATACGTTAAATTCTTGCAATGATGGCAAATATCTGTAGCTCAGATATAGGATGAAAGTGGAGGTTTGTTATTTTAGCCTGGTAAGGAAATGTTTGGAAACCAACCCACAAGCTAGGAGAATGAACCTCCACCCACATTAAATTCTATCTAAATAAAATTTATGAAATCTGTTTTTCTGCAACTTTGCTTTTAACCATTAAAGCATACTGATCATTTATCAATCAAATATTATCCAAATGTTATCATTTTACCATAGATTAACCTATGACAAAGTAAACAAATATTCAGTGAAACTAATTCTATTGTAAACATAAGTATCTTTAAATTTCATCATTTAACTATACTTTGAATTTTAAATGTTGGAATATTGCTGGAATGGCATGGTTGCGCAGCAGTTAAAACACTAGACTTGTCAGATGGAAAGCCATCAGCCCGGGTTCAAGACCCTAGCGCCACATGACTGGGTGAGCTCCCATTTTCATCACAGCTATAACCCTAGCACTTCAAAAGCGTGCAAATACGAGTAATAGGTGCCATTTTGGTGAGAAAGTAACAGCGCTGTGTTTTCATGCTGGCCACATGACACAGAAATGTCTTTGCTGACTCAATGGCCTTGAAATGGAGATAAGCACTGCCTCTATAGTTGGCAACAACTAGAGGAGAAAAATCCATAGGGACCCTTTACCTTGGAAACTGAACAACAGAATTCCATTCTTATTTGCTTTAAACTTAAAGCAATGAGTTTTATTATTTTGAACAAATCAAAAAAATCATGTTCTGCCTTTAACAAAAGAGATGTATCACAAAGTGATTGCACTCTTTTGACAAGGCTAGAAACATCAAACTGGCTTCTTGTCATACCTACAAGTAACATCTCTGGTCAATCCTGACAATTTTTGGAAGCTCAGAGAGTTCAAAGTCCACAACAGAGACATCTTTAAAAATACAGGTAGTTCTCACCTTACAACAGTTCATTTAGTGACCGTTCAAAGTTACGTCACTGAAAAAAGTGACTTATGACTGTTTTTCACACTTACAACCATTGCAGCATCCCTATGGTCACATGATCAAAATTCAGATGCTCAGCAAAAGAACTCATATTTAAGACAGTAGATATGTCCAGGGGTCATGTGATCACCTTTTGCAACCTTCTGAGAAGCAAAGTCAATGGGGAAATCAGTTTCACTTAACAACTGTGTTACTAATTTGCCAACTGCAGTGATTCACTTAACAATAACAGCAAGAAAAGTCGAAAAATGAGAACAAAACTCGCTCAACAAATATTTCACTTAGCAATAGAAATGTCAGGCTAAATTGTGGTCGTCAGTTGAGGGCTGCTCATAAAGCAACACCTAGCAACCAAAGCTCTTTCAAAGGGACTAAGCTACTGCATATTGTTACACCTATCACTCATCAAAATACAAGTCCATCTTAATACTTATAAGTTAGTGTGTAGGTATATACATATGCATGTTTATTATGCACTCTAGAAAGACTGCAGAGAAGAGCAACCAAGATGATTAGAAGGACTGGAGGCTAAAACGTACAATGAATGGTTGCAGGAAATGGGCATGGCTAATTTAATGAAGGACCAGGTGAGACAGTATTCCAATATTTGAAATTTTGAATATTGCAGAGAGGAAGGGTTCAATCTGTTTTCCAAAGTACCCAAAGGCCAGATAAGGAATAATGGATGGAAACTGATCAAGGAGAGATTCAACCTAGAAATAAGGAGATATTTTCTGACAGTGAGAGCAATGAAACAAAGGAATAGATTGCCCTCAGAGGTTGTCGGAGCTTCATCACTGGAAGCTCTCAAGAAGAGACTGGACTGCTATCCATCAAAAATGGTGTAGGGTCTCCTGCTTGAGGGAGGGGGATGTTAGATTAGATGACCTACAAGGTCCCTTCCAACTCTGCTAATCTGTTATAGTATACCTATATGTGTGTTGTGTATGTGTACACCTTTGAGATCATTCAGTAGAATTTCATTTCACTTTCCACCGACTGAAAGCATCCTTTGCTTCCCTAAAAAAAAAGGACGGGTGGCAACAAGTATCCCGCTTGCACTTCTCCTATAGAAGAGAAGAGCGCCCCTGGGCCAAAGATTTGTCTGCACAAACCCAAACCTTTCCGTGAAAGGTTCGAGACCCAAAGCTTGGGCAAGAAAAAGCAGCTGGGCGCATGGCACACACGCCAGAGTCCCGCGGGGGAAACAATCGCCATTTGTACCCGCTAACCCTGGCCGGGGCCATCCGAGGGGGCTGGAGCTATTCCGACCGCCTTTGGCTACGCCTAGGTAGGTGAAGGCAGCCGGAGCAGGTTACCCACCACGGCTGACATCTTGAACTGACTGTCTTTCTTAGCCTGGAAAGGGGGGAATGTCTGAAAAGGAGCGGGGGGAGGGGAGGGGGACGGGACGGTAGAAAGGGGAGGCGCGTCCCATTGAGCGCCCCAATAACGACTTCTCCGCGGGGAGGGGGAGGGGGGACGAGATTTTCAGCCCCGAAAGGGAAGCCAGGCGGAGGCTTTTGTAACCGGGGGAGGCTCCCTTTCGAGCTCCTCGTCAGCTGAGCTAGCCCAGCCAGAACCCCGCCGCCCCGTCCCGTCCCCCTTTTTTTTTTTTTTTAACTCACCGGCCCCGTTGCTGGCGAGGTCTCGGAGGCCGGCCCGCTCCCGCCCGCGCGGCTGGTTCTCCTGCCCGTCGTGGTCGCCGTCGGCGCCCCCGCCCCCTACTCCCCCACCCGCAGCCAGGGCTGAGGCGCGTCGACCGCCGTTCGCCCCAGCCCACCCTCCCCTCCCTTCCTCCCTCGCTAAGCAACCCAATATGGCGAGCAGCGGCAAACAGTGGCCTCAAAGGACGCCGGGAAAAAGAAGCGGGGAGAATTACACGACGCGTCAGAAAACGGAGTGGGCGGCGACGTTTCGCGGAATCTCCGCCCGTTGTTCACGCCCCTCACGGCTCGTTTGTCCTTACCTTCTTTGCGGGGCTGGCGGCGGTTGGCGTGCGGTTCTGTTGCTGTGTTCTAGGCACTTCAACGGTCCTTCGCCCTCCTGCTGTATTATTCAGTTCGCAGGAGCAAAATCAGCTTCTACTTCTCTTACAATTTCCTCAACTTTGATTCCCCTCACTTGCTATAATTTCTCACTCGGTTGGATCCTACCATAGCTGATATTTCTAAATCCTTTAAATTTCACTGCCTCACCCCCATCTCTGCGTGTAAGTATATAGATATATTATATACTAGCTATACCCGGCCACGCGTTGCTGTGGCCCAGTCTGGTTAAATGGCCAACCAATCTGTGTGTAGATCTACATCTGCACACATACACACAACCACCATATAAGCCCCAACCTACCTACCTACTGTATTTCTCCCTCTCTATCTATCCCTCTACCTACCTACCTACTGTATTTCTTTCTTTCTCCCTCTATCTACCTACCTACCTACTGTATTTTTCCCTCTATCCATCCACCTACCTACCTACCTACCTACCTACCTACTGTATTTCTCCCTATCTATCCATCCACCTACCTACCTACCTACCGCATATCTCCCTATCTATCCACCTACCTACCTACCTGTTTCTTTCTTTCTTTCTTTCTTTCTTTCTTTCCATCTATCTATCTATCTATGTATCTATCCACCTACCTACCTACCTTATTTCTCCCTCTCTATCTATCCCTTGGGGGTCATCTAGTCCAACTCCCTGCCTAGGCAGGAAGCCCTATACGCATGATGGCGAAACTATGGCACGGGTGCCACAGGTGGCACACGGAACCATTTCTTAGGCCACGCGAGGCATTGCCCTGTCAGCTTCAGTGTGTATATGTGCCCTGGCCAGCTGATTTAGGCCTTCTTTTGAGGCTGTTTTTTGCCCTCTGGAGGTGGGGGAAGGCTGTTTTCACCCTCCCCAGGCTCCTATAAAGCCTCTGGAGCCTGGGGATGACGTAAAAAGCATGCCAAATGCAGGGGGTCATGCACATAGCATTATGGATTTATTTATTTTATTTTATTAAATTTATACCCCGCCCTTCTCCTTGGTAGGACACCTGTGCACATCACCCCTGCACTCCCCCTGCTTTTGGCACGCGAGCCAAAAAAGGTTAGCCATCACTGCCCTATACCATTTCAGACAAATGGCATTTTTTACTACTGGTTTGGGCAAACCGGCCCAAACCGGTAGCATTTCACACCTGATGCAATGTAAATAGTTGAAATGATACTATTCTCTAATACTCTCATGCAGTATTCAGTGCTGGGATAGTGGTAAGGCTGGGAAGTCTGTTGCCAAGTACTCTGGCAGCTGGGGCAAAGAGTCTTCTGGCAGCCAGCCCACAACCATAGAGTGCACTGCCAGAGCAGCCACTCCCAGAAGACTCAGCAGCAAATTTCCCAGCCTCACCACGACCTGGGCCAGCTCTCCCTGCAGGGCAAGGGCGCCACCGGCACCACCATCCCAGCACTGAGGATGGCTTCTTCTGCAGCTTCCAAACCCTAGAAGTCTGCCTCTGAGTCCTCCAGCAACAACGGCAGAGAGTCTTCCAGCAGACAGCCCACAACCATAGATCGCACTCCCAGAGCGGCCACTGCCAGAAGACTCAGCAACAGACTTCCAGGTTTTGGAAGCCGCAGAAGAAGCCATCCTCAGTACTGGGGTGGCAGCCACAGCTGCCCTGGCCCTGCAAGGAGAACTGACCCAGGTCGCGGTGAGGCTGGGAGGTGCATGAAGGGGGGGGCGGAGCAGGTCCTCTCTCCAGCTGGGCAAAACGCCACTCACCGACCCAGTGATATTCCGAAGGCGCCAGATTTTTCCAGAATCTTCCCTGATATTGAGGTCAGGCTGATAGGTCTATAGTTTCCTGGATCTATTTTTTCCCTTTTTTGAAGGTGGTAACTACCTGAGCTTTTTTCCAGTCCTCTGGTAGCTCCACGGTGTTCCAGGATCTTTGAAATATATAGTTCAGTGGTTCTGAGATCTCATCTGCCAGTTCCTTCAGAACCTTGGGATTTAATCCATCCAGTCCTGGTGATTTGAATTTGTCTAGGGTAGATAGTTGTTCACTTACCATTTTCTTCCGTATTTTAAATTGTGTTCCTAATCTGTTTTTTGTGGTGCTGTTTTGGATAGGTTGGACCGTTTCTTCCTTTTGTGTGAAGACAGATGCAAAAAGCATCTGGTATTGTGCTAGAATGGGCTTTTATAATTTCACTTTTCAAAATTTCCCAAGCTTCCTGAATTGTTTTCTCCTTGAGGAGTCTCATGCATGGAATCCTTCCCAAGCTCTTTCTAACTTTATTGAAATTGGCTCTCTTAAAGTCCAAGACTTTAGTCTGACTTTGTTCTACTACTGTGCTTTACTACTTCTGTAAAATTGTACTTGCCAATCTGCAACTTAAACACAGATAATTATAGGAATCATCTTTATCTTCTAGCTGTCTACCATTTGAAGATGGCCCAGAGAGGTAGGAAGAGGTAGGAAAAATACTTGTTTATGGACCACATTAAATTTATTTTATTTATTTTTATTTTTATTTATTTTATTAAATTTATACCCCGCCCTTCTCCAAACGGACCCAGGGCGGCGCACAGGAATATTAAAATACATACAAAATCATATAAAATTTAAAAAACTTATTTGATGAACATCCTGCGCTAAAACCAAATTAAAATCCCCAAAATTTAAAAACTATCTAAAAGTCATTATGGAGGTTACGCTAGGCCGGCTAGATGGAACAAATGTGTCTTTAGGCACTTGCGGAAGAGGCGGAGGTCGGAGATGGTGCGAAGTTCAGAAGGTAAGTCGTTCCAAAGGGCAGGGCCCGCCACAGAGAAGGCTCTTCCCCTGGGTGTCGCCAGTCGGCATTGTCCGGCCAACGGCACCCTGAGAAGGCCCTCTCTGTGGGAGCGTATCGGTCTAAGGGATGTATGGGGCAGGAGACGGTCTCGCATGTAACTAGGTCCCAAGCCATGGAGCGCTTTAAAGATGGTCGTCAAGACCTTGAAGCGCACCCGAAAGACCACAGGAAGCCAGTGCAGCTCGCGCAGGATTGGTGTTATATGGGAGTGCTTAGGCGGTCCCGTGATCACCCGCGTGGCTGCATTCTGGACTAACTGCAGCTTTCGAGTGCACCTCAAGGGAAGCCCCATGTAGAGAGCATTACAGTAGTCGAGTCAGGACGTCACGAGTGCTTGAGTGACTGTGCGCAGGGCAGCCCGGTCCAGTAAGGGGCTCAATTGGCGCATCAGGCGTACCTGATGAAAGGCCCCCCTGGCCACAGCCGCCACATGGTCCTCCATGGACAGCCGCGAATCCAGGAGGACACCCAAATTGCGCGCCCTCTCCACGGGGGCCAGTGTTTTGCCCCCAATGGCCAGAGTTGGAGTAAACTGGCTGAACCGGGGTGCCGGAAGCCACAGCCACTCAGTCTTGGACGGGTTGAGCTTGAGTTTGTTACTACCCATCCAGATTCGTACGGCCTCCAAACACCGGGACATCACCTCGGCGGCATCGTTGGGGTGGTCTGGGGTGGATATGTACAGCTGAGTATCATCAGCGTACAGATGATATCCCACCCCAAAACCACGGATTATCTCGCTTCATATATGTGTTGAATAGTAGGGGCGAGAGGACTGACCCCTGAGGAACCCCACATAAGAGGGGTCTCGAGGCCGACCTCTGCCCCCCTGCCAACACATATGGTGACCGACCAGAGAGGTAGGACGAGAACCACCGCAAAACGGTGCCTCCCAGCCCCAACCCCCCCAGTCGGCGCAATAGGATACCATGGTCGATGGTATCAAAAGCCGCTGAGAGGTCTAATAGGACTAGGATAGAGGAATATCCTCTATCCCGCGCCCTCCAGAGATCATCAACCAACGCGACCAATGCCGTCTCGGTGCTGTGACCGGCTCGGAAGCCGGACTGGCGCGGGTCTAGATAATCAATTTCCTCCAAGTGTCGCGGAAACTGTTGGGCCACCACACTCTCTACAACCTTCACTAAAAAGTGAAGGTTGGAGACCGGATGATAGTTCTCTAATAATGCTGGATCCAGGGACGGCTTCTTGAGGAGGGGCCTTACTACCGCCTCTTTCAAGACGGCAGGCAAGGACCCCTCACTCAAAGATGCGTTGACAATGCCCTGAAGCCAGCCTTGTGTCGTCTCCCAGGATGCTAGTATAAGCCAGGAGGGACATGGGTCCAATAAACATGTGGTAGCCTTAAGTCTCTTTGACAACCTGTCCATATCCTCGGTAGTAACAAAATCAAACTCCTCCCAAGATGGTGTCCCAAGAACAGCCTCGGACAGCCCGACTGGACCACTGTCGATGGAGGTAGCTCATTCCAAATCCGAGTGATTTTCTCCTGCAGATAAATCCCAAATTCCTCTGCTCGACCCTATAGAGGGGCTTCCCGCGGCCTCTGTTGAAGGAGGGAGCGGGTCACCCCAAACAGGGCGGCAGGGCGGTTATCTGCGGATGCAATAAGGGTGGCACAATACTCAAGTTTGGCCACCTTTATCGCCACTAAGTAAGTCCTAATATAGGTTCTAACTAGTGTTCGGTCGGCTTCGGAGCGAGAAGATCTCCATCTGCTCTCTAGGCGTCTCTTGTGGCGTTTCATCTCCCTAAGCTCCTCGGTGAACCAAGGAGCCTGGGTGGTTCGTCGCCGCAAGAGAGGCCGCAAGGGCGCGATTCGGTCCAAGGCCCCCGTGGCCGCACTTAACCATGCGGCCACTAGGTCCTCAGTCGAGTCGCGGGGCAAGTCCACAGGAATTTGCCCAAGCTCCCTCTGGAACCTTACCGGGTCCATCAGGAGACTGGGGCGGAACCATATAGGAATGTCCAGTTCCGCCTCCCCGCGGTGAGGTGCGGCGATCGGAAAGTCCAGCCGAAGGAGAGCGTGATCTGTCCATGACAGGGGTGTGATGGCTAAATCCCCTATTCCCAGATCACTACTCCATTGTCCCGAGACGAAGATTAAATCCAAGGTGTGTCCACCCTCGTGGGTAGGGCCTAAAACTACCTGGGTCAGGTCCATGGCTGTCATGGAAGCCATGAACTCCCGAGCTGCACCAGAGGTTTCGCCTACTGACGGCAGGTTGAAGTCCCCCATGACCAGTAGTCTGGGGGTCTCAACCGCCGCCTCAGCTATCACCTCTAGGAGCTCAGGCAGGGCTGTTGTTGCATAGCGAGGAGCCAGGTATACAACCAACACGCCCAACTGCCTCCCTAGGCCCCACTTCACGAGGAGGGACTCACACCCGGTCGTCTGAGGGATCGTGGTCTCCTTCGGGTCAAGACCTTCCCTAACCATAATCGCCACCCCCCACCCCTCCCTAGGGCCCTAGGCTATGCTATGGTCACATGTGTGATGGGCTCTATAAAAATTTTAAATAGATACAGAGGATGGAGGGATGGACGGACAGATCATTCATTGTGTTTTATGTCTGGAGATTCTCTGTCATCCAGGTCATGGTTGTCCCAAAGGTGCTTTTTCAAGAGGCAGCTGGACTCTAGATTTATAGGTTTTATTCTGTGCTGTATTAGCTACCCAAGAAAGCTAGTTTGGTATAGTGGTTAGTCCATGTGGGTCTCATCCCACTTCAGGCACAAGCCAGCTAGATGACCTTGAGCCAGTCACATTCTCTCAGGCCTAGGAAGCTGCAATGCCAAAACACTTCTGAAAAATCTTGCCAAGAAAACTGCAAGGATTTGTCCAGCTAGTCCCTGAGAATCAATGGAAGGAAAGCAAAGAGGCTTGAAGTCTCTATTGCATGTTGGTCAGCCATATAAGTTGAATGAATCAATGAATTTGCAGATCTAGCTTAAGTCATTGCAAATATTGATTTAATAGGCTAAGTTTCTAACAATAACAATAACAATAATAATAATAAATTTTATTTATATCCCGCTCTGTCTCCCCGAAGGGACTCGAGGCGGGGCACAGGGAAATTAAAAACAAATTACAACAAACAAAGTACAAGGTTAAAATCAAATTAAACTTACCCTGCGCTACAAACTTCTATAAAAATAAGACTATCCCTAAAAAAACCCTTAATAATTTAAAATTTAAAATTACCTTAGGCCAGCCAAACGGAAGAAGTGAGTTTTTAACAGCTGTCGGAAGGAGCGAAGGTCGGTGGTTGTTCTGATTTCGGGGGGAAGGTCGTTCCAGAGGGTCGGGCCCACCACAGAGAAGGCCCTTCCCCTGGGCGTCGCCTGCTGGCACAGCCTAGTGGACGGCACCCGGAGAAGTCCCTCTCTGTGGGAGCGAATCGGCTGCAGGGATGTATGAGGTAGAATGCGATCCCGCAGATAGCTAGGTCCCGTGCCATGGAGCGCTTTAAAGATGGTAACTAACACCTTGAAGCGCACCCGAAAGACGACAGGCAGCCAGTGCAGCTCGCGCAGGAGCGGTGTTACATGGGAGAACCTAGAGGCTCCCATAACTACCCGCGCGACTGCATTCTGGACTAGCTGAAGCCTTCGGGTGCACCTCAAGGGGAGCCCCATGTAGAGAGCATTGCAGTAGTCCAGTCGGGATGTCACGAGGGCATGAGTGACTGCGCAAAGGGCACCCCGATCCAATAGGGGACGCACCTGGCGGACCAGGGGGACCTGGTAAAACACCCTCCTCGCCACGGCTGTCACTTGATCTTCCATGGGCATCGAGGAGGACACCCAAGTTGCGTGCCCCATCCACAGGGGTAAGGTGATCGTCCCCTATGGCCAGTGATGGAGTCAACTGGTTGTACCGGGATGCCGGAAACCACAGCCACTCGGTCTTGGACGGGTTGAGTCTGAGTCTGTTACTTCCCATCCAGGCCCGCACGGCTTCCAGGCACTGGCACATCACCGCTACGGCATCGTTGGGGTGGTTTGGGGTAGATATATACAGCTGTGTATCATCATAATGGAGATTTTACAACACTTTTAGCAAGAAAACTGTTCATCTTTTCTGCACTTTCCACTTAAAATGAAAGGGCACAATGGTCCTTCCTTCTTTAGGGCACCCATTATCATCCAACTCTCATTAAACAACAAAAATGAGGAAGGGAAAGAAAAATGTATGTAATGCATACAAACAGGCACACCAGTGTAGACATAGAGGAGGAATACAATTAGAATAGTTCAAGGACTCATTGATATTTTTAGTTTTTGAGGCTATAGTACAAGGACTTTCCATCTGTCCCATTTCTACTTACCCAGACTATACCCCCTTTAATCTTTTATTGAACCCTTTATTTATTCCAGTATGATACCAGTTGGCACCTAAGATTTAAGGATGAAGGATCATCACCTCAACCCAGAAGAATAAATACAGATTCCAAATTCTGTATGTCGCCGCAAAAAGGTAGGAGAATACTTGTTCATGGGTCACATTAAATTTTATAGTTATTGTGTGATGAGCCATATAGACATCTGAAATAAAAACGGATGGAGGGAGGGATGGAGACAGAGAGAGGCAGACAAACAGACAAGCAATAATTTTTTTTTTTTAAATCTCAGTGACATAGTTTAATGTTATCAAGACACTACTAGGAATCAAAAGAAGAAACTTCTTCAGACATTATATCCAATCAGGCCACGTTTGCCTATGATTTCTCCAATGTAAAACCACATCAGTACTTCAGTAGCTACCAAGCCATTCCTCAGAGCTTCTTTGACTGTGAGTTGTGCAAAGCACCCAGTCTGATAGCTCTTCAGCAATGTTTTCAGTCTCTCAATTGCCTTGGGAATTTCAGCAGGAGTTGGAGGGACCAGCTCAACTTTGGCATAATACAAGAAAGTGTCCAGCCGAGGCCTGGAATAGGTTGCAGCAGCGGAGAGCAGCTGCGGCCCCTTGGCAGAGACGGCCCGGAGCAGCTTCTGCGCAGCCTGCGCCATGGCGGAACAGACGGAGCCGGGAGCAGACAAGCAATAATTCAGTACATTGAGAAAGAAGATAAATATTAATTTTATTGAGATGATTGAAATGCCGCAAAATGGTGGCATCAGTTGATACCTAAGATTTAAGGATGAAGAATCATCACCCCAACCCAGATAAAGCTGTTTTTAGAAAGCATACAGTCTTTAATGGCTGTCAGTAAGTTTGTTTTTTTAAATAGAGTATTTTGTTAATATTTCAGGAAAGGTTTTAAACTTCCTTCTCTGCAGCAGAAGAATAAATACAGATGCCAAACTCTGTGTGTTGCCAAAAAAAAGGTAGGAGAATACTTGTTCATGGGTCACATTAAATTTTATAGTTATTGTGTGATGGGCCATATAGACATCTGTGAAAGAAGATAAATATTAATTTTATTGAGATGATTGAAATGCCGCAAAATGGTGGCATCAGTTGATACCTAAGATTTAAGGATAAAGAAATAAAATCTACCCCAAGCCTGTTGTTAGAAAAAATAGTCTTTAATCACTGTCAGTAAATTTATCTTTTTAACATAGCATATGTTGCCCATATTGCAGGAAGAATTTCTAAAACGTCCTATCTTGGAAGCAAGAAAAGAAGAAGAGCAACAAGTTGAATAAGTGTAATGTTGTCATTACCTTGTTTTCTGTCAATGTTTTGGGTTCAATTACATTGCCTGGAGCAAGGTTGGGGAAAAGTAAGAGTTGATTCTTTCCAACCAGTTCCACACATCTCCTAGACAAGGAGAAATTAATCAATCTGAATAAATTCACTGGAAATATAAGGAAATAAGTTATGCTTCCCTTTCATTCCTAATGATCCTTGTTCTACTGCATCCAGAACACATGTGCAAAGATGGCAACACACAAGTCTCAAAAAACTCAGATGAGAATTCCTGAAGACCAGAAATAATCTGGGGAATGGCTCCAGGAATCAATAGAGAATGTTCAAATGGGATGGCCCAAAGGATCCAAGCAACACTTTAATAAGTGGCTTGAAATAACCTTATAGCACCTCCATGAGAAAGGGCCTGAAACATCCCATCTAAACTTGGAGGAGGGATTGGAACAATCTGGGCAAGGCCTGCAGGAGGAGAGTTTTCAGAAGTGCTTGGTCTAGAAAGGGTAGCTGGAGCAGTCCACTGCCTCTTAATTACATCCAGGAACATCCCAGGAATGGGAATAGCATCCGCAGCCGTCGTCTTTTCCATGAAAAGAAAGTCGTCCTCTGTCACCGACCCTTGGGCAGAATCTGGAACAGTTGAGTCCTTTCCTAGGTGGGCCGTTGTTTTTGCCTTGGAAAGCAGGGACCTGGAGAAGGGTTAAATAGGCCTTTAAAATTTGGCAAGGCCAGCTGTTCTCCCTCAGAAAATTCACCCTCCCCTGGGATTTCTCCTTCAGATAAAGGAGATGGACTCCTAGTCGAAGGGCCAGGAGATGATGGTTCAATCCAAGGTCCCTGATAAACTCTAGGATCCCACCCAGCGTACCCAGAATCCTGTTGCGGAGCTCTACTAGTGTCAGGCTCAGATGCCTGAGTTTGTTGAAATGCGGCCCTCTCTTGCCTAATTGCCTGGGAGATCCACTTCCTAAAATAGGCAGGCATCTACTGCTCTGCCAGGTCTACCGGGCAGATCCCCGCAACGGTGACAAAGGAGGTGGTCTGTTGAGGCCTGAAAGAATCTTGAGAAGTAGAAGTGCCAGCTGGTCTAGTCAGGTCTATGTTCTCCCCTTGCTCACTAAGAGCCTCCAGTGATCAAGTTCTAGGTCAGTGATGGCGAACCATTTTAGGCTCACGTGCCATAAGGGGGGAGTGTAGGAAGGGGTCATGCGCCGGTGTGCCATACTCATAATGCAGTGGGCACCACCCCACCAGTGCGCATGCATGCATGCATGACAGGCACTCCCCCCCCATTTTTACATGCTTTTTTTCGCCCTCCCAGGCTCCAGAGGCTTTATAGGAGATTGGGGAGGGCAAAAACAGCCCCCTGTCCCCACGGAGGCCTCCTGAAGGTCCCTGAAGACTGTGGAGGACCAAAAATGATGCTGTAGAGTTGAGTGAAAAATGGTTTCAAAAATGGCTGAATCAGCTGGCCAGCACATGCATGCACGCTGGCCAGCTGAAAGGACAACACCTCACGTGCCCTGCCAAATGGCTCCGCGTACCACCTGTGGCACGCATGCCATAGGTTCGCCATCACTGCTCTAGGTGGAAGGTGTGATCATATAGGTCTGGAAGGATCAGCCTTGTCCATCACTGCACCTAACAGAGATGCCTCTGATTCAGGCTTAGGTTTTTCACGCTTATTATTAGCAGATTGTTTACTGGCCTTTGCAATTTCCTTGTCTAAGGCTTTTTGGCTCTGTTTGACTGCCTTCTCAGCTCTGGAAGCCCTCTTTTGAGCCCTGGCATTGGCCTTAATTTTGGCTGCTGCCACAAATCTGCCGCAGATATAGGCTAAGACCCTTGATATGAGATTCAGACCCCAGTGGTGAAGTATCAGTCTGGGCTGGGCCTAAAAAAGCACAATCCTCAGTCATAGTAACACTCACAGCCAGATGGAGAAAGGTAGGTGTCATAGTCAATCGTCAGGTGCTGTAATTGCCCCAATGAATAATAGTGTAATTCAGGCAGTGTAATTGCCCCAATGAATAATAGTGATTCTGTAGATTCGAGACAGTTGTAGGTGCTTCAATTGTGCCTCGGCAATTAACCAAACAGGTTAGGCCAAGATGACCTGAATCCCTGTAAGCTGGTGGGCAGCTCAACAAACGGGGTAGGCCTAAATGACCTGATGCCCATGGCTAAGTCCAAACCCAGTCAACTGTGCCAGGATGGAATAGCGGCAATATCAAACAAATAGTTCTTGTTCGGCCAATGCGATTAAATAGCAGCTGGAGGGCAACAAAATGGCCACTGGAACAATATAAAATGGATGCCACTGCTGAAGCAATATAAAATGGATGCTGGAGCAATATAAAATGGCCACCACTGTGATCCGAGGTCTGAGGTAACCATTTGTGCACCAAAGAAGTGGGAAAAACCGTTGGGCTGAAGAGAATGGAGCCTTCAGTGCCCAGCAACGCAGTTTGCAAGATCTGACAGCCTGCGCTGTGCGCTTAGTCCTAGACTTCTCACTTTTGACACCTCTTTTGCACCACCAATTTTAATCTTTTAACGACTGACTGTCAAAAGGGGAGCTGATTGTAATGGCTACCACGCTACCATGCTCACTGCAGCCCCCGGCCATAAGGCCTCGCGCAAAGCAGCTGATATAGAAATGCAAAGTTTTGTCAGCACCAGCAAATTACAGCTTCTAAATACACACATTTCTAAATACAAGTCTGAAGCCACCGCTGAAGCCTTTACGATGTTAAAATTAGTTAGCGGAGCTACTCTGAAACCCCAGCAGCACTAAACTCACAATCTGATGTAGGTTGTTCTATTATTTACCACAATCAAAAACGAAGACAATCCTGAAGATTTTCGAACAAATTACTTCAACTCTGAGCTGGGAGCTCAAGAGAAACAGTCCTGTGAACTAAGACTGAATTGAAAGACTGGGGACCGTTACCAAGGAGGCGTGTCTTCAGAATTTCAATCCAGTCAATGAGCTAGCAGGCTAGAATAACCCATCCTGGACTCTCCCGTTGATACCATGGAGAACAGGTATGTGAAGAACCAATATAAATAATTATATTCAGGGTGGACTAATGATTCCTGCTTTTTTCTCTTTCTATTCCTTTGATATTGAACAGAAACATTTATTGTTTTGTTTCCAGTTCTCCGTAGCAAGTTTTCTTCAAGGGAAAACTGGATAGAATGAGGACATAGCAAATGATTGCATGTAATCAATTTCAGAGTAGAAAGGTGTCCCTGCAGATTTCTCCCTACTAGTTGTAGTCTACTTTAAGGGGCATTGCTCATCTCCATTTGCTAAGCCAAAGAGCCAGTGTTTTCTGGAGGTGTTACCATGGTCATGTGTCCATCCCACCATTGGTCTGGAATCGTAAATCTGCAGCTTGATTTTGGACTGCTTGACCTGGAATGTGTCTTCACCCAGCTAAGTTCTTTGTTGTACCGTAACTTTTGGCTTTCATTCTAACCAACTCCTTTTGCCTTTTTGCCAAACGCTGCAGAAACAAGCCCTCTCCTTAAAACTGTATGTGCCCCAAAAACCAGTCTGTTTGTGGTTCCTGGGGAGGAGGAGGAAGAGGTAACAGAAAGAGCAGGGTGAGGAAGATGAGGAAGGACGGGTAGCCCCGTAGTGGCAAGCCAGCTGCAAGCACTCTTTTCCCATTGCTCTCCTAGCCCAGCCCTCAGACAGACAGACTCACTGCATACCTGGAGGTGGAAGATGTGCCTTCAGTTCATCTCCAGCTGTCTGTCTTGGTTGCTAACTGGCCTCAGATCTTTTCCAGTCCATGCACATGGGGGTGGGGAGCCTGTTCTACTACAGCTAGAACATGTGCAAGGAGGGCAAGAAACATCTCTTAATGTTATCAAACAAACAAACAAACTGAAACAAAACAAAAACTGTACAAAAAAGGAGGAAAACGTGATTAATTAAATTTAACATTTAACATGTAGGCTCCACCTTAGCTACACGCTAAAATAAAAAAGCAGTAAATGCTCCTCTCTATAAAACACGAAAGAAGAAAAAGCAGTCAACAGGTTGACCTAACATTACACTAATCTTCAAATCCCTCTGTTAACCATTTGTTATTCTAGTGATGACAAACTTTTTTCTAAAGGCGTGCCAAAGTTGTGTGTGCGTGTGGGATACCCACACCCACAATTTACACATGCACTTGCCCACACCCACAATCCAATGCACCCTGTTCACATGCATATGCGACCACCCCGCACATGCATGCATAAGCCCACCACATGTGGGGGAGGCTTAGCCCTCCCCAAGCTCTGGAGGCTTTCCTGAAGCCTGGGGAGACTGAAAAATGGCCCCAACAGGCCAACCCAAAGGCCCAAAATTAGCTAGCACATGCCGGAGCTGACGGCTCATGTGCTGGCAAATATGGCTCCTCATAGCACCTGTGGCATGCGTGCCAAAGGTTCACCATCACGTTATTGTATTTGGCAAGTAGAAAATCCACAAACTGTTTCCAGTGTCTTATAAAGCTATCTAATCCATTATCTCTGATCAAAGCAGCTAATTTCACCATCTCTGCCAATTCAGTCAATTTCAAAATCCATTCTTCAGCAGCCAGCATTCCTTTTTCTTTCCAGTGTTTTTCAAGTGCACTTCCCTTCCTCGGCTATTTGCAAAACTTCCTCAGACAACTGTTTTGTTTCTTGTATTTCTTTTTCTTTGGGATGGTTTTAGTTGCTACCTTTTGTACCTTGTTGTGAACCTCCATCCATAGTTCCTCACTCTGTCTATCAGATCTAATTTCTTAAATCTATTTGTCACCTCTACTGTATATTCATAAGGGATATGTTTTAGTTCATACCTGAGTGGCCTAGTGCGTTTCCCTACTTTCTTCAATTTAAGCCTAAAATTTGCAATTGAGAAGCTCATGATCTGACCACAGCCAGCTCCTGGTCGTTTTTACTGATTGTATAGAACTTCTCCATCTTTGGCTGCAGAGCACATAGTCAATCTGATTTCTGTGTTGATCATCTGGAGATGTCCATGTAGAATTGTCTCTTGGGTTGTTGGAAAAGAGTGTTTGCCATGACCATCGTATTCTCTTGACAAAATTCTATCCGCCTGTGCCCTGCATCATTTTGTCCTGCAAGGCCAAACTTGCCTGTTATTCCAGTTATCTATTGGCTTCCTACTTTAGCATTCTAATCCCCCATGATGATAAGGACCTCATTTTTTGGTGTTAATTCTATAAGGTGCTATAGGGTTTCATAGAACCAGTCAATTTCATCCTCTTCAGCACCAGTAGTTGGGGTTAGGGTTAGGGGCATAGACTTGGATTGCTGTGATGTTTAATGGTTTGCCTTAAATTCAAACTGAGATCATTCTGTCATTTTCGGGCTTGTATCCCAGTATTGCTTTTTCTACTCTTTTATTGACTATGGCAGCTACTCCATTTCTTTTGAGGGATTCTTGTCCGCAGTAGCATACCTGATGGTCATATGAATTAAATTCACCCATTCCTGTCCATTTTAGTTCATGGATTCCTAAGATGTTGATGTTCAGTCTTGTCATCTCTTGTTTGACCACGTCCAGTTTGCCTTGATTCATGGATCTTACACTTCAGGTTCCTATGGAGTATAGATCTTTAGAGTATCAGACTTTTACCACCAGATACATCCACAGCTGACCGTCCTTTCAGCTTTGGCCCAGTCGCTTCACTCTTTCTAGTGCTACTAGTACTAGCCCTCCATATATTTAGTATAGTATAGAGCAGTGGTGTCCAAACTTTTTTCAAAGAGGGCCAGATTGGATGAAGTGGAGGGCCGAACATTTTTCCGAACATTCTTTGAACCATTACAATTAAATGCAAATAAATTATTTTATGCCAAGTTAATTGCAAATGACATACTTTTCATTTCATAACATTAAGATCAACTGACAGTTGAGTTTTCACAATGTATTGAAAATAAATTTTAAAAAAACTTACCTACCTCTTTCTCTTTCTCTCTTTCTTCCTCTCTCTCTCCCCATTTCTCTCGCTCTTTCTCTCTTTCTTTCTCTCTCTCTTTTTCTCTTTCTTTCTGTCTCTCTTTCTCTCTCTCTCTCTCTCTCTCGCTCTTTCTTTCTTTCCCTTTTTCTCTCTCTCTTTCTTCCTCTCTCTCACTCTCTCCATTTCTCTCTCTCTCTCTTTCTCTTTTTCTCTTTCTTTCTGTCTTCCTTTCTCTCTCACTCTCTCTCTTTCTCTCTCTTTCTTCCTCTCTCTCTCTCTCTTTCTCTCTTTCTCTCTCTTTCTCTTTCTTTCTGTCTCTCTTTCTTTCTCTCTCTCTTTCGCTCTTTCTTTCTTTCCCTTTTTCTCTCTCTCTCTTTCTTTCTCTCTCTCTTTTTCTCTTTCTTTCTGTCTCTCTTTCTGTCTCTTTCTTTCTCTCTCTCTTTCTCTTTCTTTCCCTTTCTTTCTTTCTTTCTCTCTTTCTCTTTCTCTCTGTCACTCTGTGTGTGTCTGTCTGTATGTCTGTCTCTCCCTCTTTCCCCGTCTGTACCGGATTCAATCCCTGTGTCATTCTCTATCTGTGGCCCTCCCTTCCTCCCTCTGTCTCTGGGGCTGTGTGGCTGGGAGGGAGGTGGACGGAGGTTACGGACGCCTCCTCCCGCAGCGGGCGAGGGAGCAGGCGGGGTGAGCACCCAAGGCTACCATCATCTTAAGCACCACCGAGGCTGTCGCCCGGCAGGGGCGTCAGGCAGGGAAGCCGGTCGCGGCTCCATCGCGGCTCCCTCCGGCAGGCACCACGGCTTACGTTCTGAGGCCGTGCATCCGTCTTCCCTGCCTGACGCCCCTGCTGGGTGACCTTGTGCGGCGGGAGCTGCACGTTCTGGGGCTGCGTGGCTGGGAGGGAGGTGAACGCGCGGCCCCAGAGCGTCTCCATTGCGGCTCCCTCCGGCAGGCACCAAGCGGTCGTTCTGGGGCCGCACGTTCACCTCCCTCCCAGCTTCGCAGCCCCAGAACGTGCAGCGATGGAGACGCGACCGGCTTCCCTGCCTGACGCCCCTGCCGGGCGACAGCCTCGGTGGTCCTTAAGATGACGGTAGCCTTGGGTGCTCACCCCACCTGCTCCCTCGCCCGCTGCGGGAGGAGGCGTCCGTAACCTCCGTCCACCTCCCTCCCAGCCACACAGCCCCAGAGACAGAGGGAGGAAGGGAGGGCCACATTTACACAGAGCAGGGAGGGCTGTTGGAGGGCCGTATTAAACCGACCCCCGGGCCGCAAATGGCCCCCGGGCCGGACTTTGGACATGCCTGGTATAGAGTATATAGTGTACGTATACTTATACGTATATGTATAAGTATATACATAATAATAAAGTGGTCATCTCCAGAACATAAATTAATGCTCAATTCAGATTTAAATCCTGTGAAAACAACTTTTTAAATTTAAATCTTTCAAAAATTCAAATGTTCATTTAGCAAATGTTCAAAGGTATGACATCTCTGCCAAAAGTACTTACAACGGGGTCCCAAAGTTACATACATCTTTCACACCTATGAACGACCACAAAGGCGCTGCAGGATGCTACTTTGGTACCATGCCTGAGAGCCCTGAACTGCCCATGTTTGCCTCTTGCACAGCCTTGGGTGCCAAAGCGCTTGTCCAGCCTGTTGGTGAAGAACCGGCCCAGCCTCTCCTCTTCCTCTCTCACAAGCAGGCACAGCTCTGCCCGCTACTTGCTGGAGTGCTGAACCCACCAGAGTTGCAGAAATGGAGCTGCGTGGAGCTGGAAAGCTTGGTGCCACTCCCCTGCTCCCCTTACTTGCCAAAAGCACTCCTCCAAATGGCAAGAGGTGCTCCTATGCAAACCTGCTTTCCAGATCCATCATGTTTTCCTGCTGCTGTGGAGCTGGAAAGCTTGGCATGCCACTGCCCAGCTCCCCTTGCTTTCCAAAAACACTCCTTCTCCTAGTCATTTATTTTACAATTACATTACTTTGTTTTTTAAACTTCCTTTTAGTATACATACTTTAAAGTTCACTTTCAATTATATTTTACAGACTTTAAAATTTACTCAAGTATCTTATAGGAAAAATGTTTCTTTTCAAAGCCACTTTATAAACACAAAACTAGATTAAAGCATTCAATTATATATAACACACCAATAAAAATCCAACTAACTTCAATTAGCTCATTGGATTTAAATCTCTCCAATTTATCCTCATGGAATAAAATCTTTTTCTTCTCTTTAGAGATTTGTCCAACCTTTTATATTTTCAAATTTGATCAATAATATTTTGCAGACTTTGGGAATTATTTACACAATACATAGAAGGACAGAAAGTAAACATTTACAAACTCACTTTATACAGAAGTACATTAAAACTTTATTTCACTACATCTATCAGAGTTATAAAAATCCATCCTAATTAACTCATTAAACCTTAGTCACTCCCTTCAGCTTGTCTCCATAGAATGAAATCTTTTTCTTCTCAGGAATATCTATCAAATATTTTCCTCAAGAAATTCTCAATCTTGTTAATATGCATTAAAAAAGGAGTTCCAAAGTTGTTCTATTAAAAGTTGTAGATTAGCTTGGAGCTCTTCCTTGTGGAATAAAATATTCTCTGAGATGTCTATCAAATCTTTTTTCTCAAAGGATTCTCAACGTTGTTAGTATCCATGAAGAAACGGTCCCAAACGTGACCTCTTATAAGTTGTAAGTTTATTTGGAACTCTTGTTTCAATTGTGCGGAGAGAGTTATATTCAAACTATCATCATAATAAAAGCTGGTATCAGGTTTGTATTCCGAAATTACAGTTAAATTATTTCCATTACCTGACTGGAATTATCACAGAGGGTTGATAGTTTTCTACACCTAATAGCTTCTCTTGCTCTTTTTTATATCATCTGTATCATTTGTATCTTTAGTACCCAATTGTTTTATAATATGGGTGGTTCTCTCTAAAAAGTTTTCAGAGACTTCCCTAATGACAGACTTGAACTCAGTTTTAAGCATTTTCTTAGCTCCCTCTTGTGGTCAAGAAATTTATTTGTTTGTTTGTTTTTTTATTGAAATTTTTATAATATTTTACAATATTTCACCCAGTGCTGTACAAAACAAAAGGAAGAGTTGGTTTCAAGTGTCTTCTGTTATCTTTAAGATCTCCAAAATCCACGTTCTCTAGGTACAGGCGTCAAGGCATCCAAAGTTCCAAGTGCATAGTCCACAAATTTATTTGTTTGTTTCTTTGTTTGTTTATTTTCTGGCCAATCAGAGTTGATGGAAATTGGAGAATTTCAACCACCCCACAACAAAGCAATCCAAGGCAACAGATTACTTTAAAAATAGTAAGTAAATAAATAAAACAAATCCACAACATTTTACCCTTATGTTTCTCCATCAATATTAAAAAGAAAAGATCCTTCAAATTTCCTTACTTTAGCTTGCCTTCAGCAGTCCTCTTCCTTGTTGTTTAACAATAAACAGGTCTCAAAAATGGCACAGAGCTCTAGGCTGTGACTAAAGAGAGCCTCTTTTAGTTAATAAAAACAATAGTCTCATAAATTGGTTAAGAAATTAAAGGCATGACATTGTCCATTTGAAAAATAAATGTCAAAACAGCTGTTTTGTCT
Source organism: Rhabdophis nuchalis (assembly GCA_039707465.1). Classification (NCBI taxonomy): domain Eukaryota; kingdom Metazoa; phylum Chordata; class Lepidosauria; order Squamata; family Natricidae; genus Rhabdophis; species Rhabdophis nuchalis. The sequence continues at coordinate 111,404,463 of CM077644.1, forward strand.
AAAAATGAAGTGATTGCAGCCCCTTCATATACCTCCGCAGCTACCAGCTCACCAGCGACTTCAAACATGACTGCTGAAATGACTTGCAGACTGTTGCTGTATGGAGGATCTTGTTGGATGATTCTAGGACTCTCCCTAACACAGGAAAGTCATATAGATGAAAGGAAAGCATGTTCCTTCTGTTTTTAAGGTGGAAAAATGAGTCTAGAGAAAGCAGATTCTCTGGGCTGGTCAATCATCAGCCCTATCACCAGAAGTCTCTCAGTTGCAGTAGAGTGTGGACTGTTTCAGATATGTTTTTCACATGTAGTTGTGCTAACCTTTCTGTAGCTTATTTTGGATGTACTCTAGTCAGTTTGGTTTTGCGGCACTTTCTTATAAACTTTTCTAGGTATCCATTTTGGTAGAAGATGTTTTAAGTAAATTTATTTTGTTTTATCATAAAAGGTAAAGTACAAAACAGAAAACCAAACAAACAAAACAAAAACATAATCTAGCACTAACAACAAAATTTAAAAAATGGTTTACAAAACAAAAGAAAAAAGTTGATCCAAATACCATCTGTTAATGAATTTAACATGTAGAAAGTCCACAAACTGTTTCTAATCTCTTATAAAGCTGTCTAGTCCGTTATCTGATCAAAACAGTTAACTTTGTCATCTTTGCTAATTCAGTCAAAGTCAAAATCCATTCTTCAGCAGCCAGCATCCCTTTTTCTTACCAATGTTTGGCAAGTACAATTCTCATAGCCGTCACCATGTGACAGAATAGCGCCCCAAATTGTTTTTCAACTGACTTGTCCATAATATTTAAAAGAAAAACTTCATGTTCCATTAATATTTGCATCTTAAATATTTTCTGCATTGTCATTGTTATATTTGTCCAATATGTTTTCACATATTTTCCTTGTTAGAAGTCCCTTTATATATTTTCACTAGTCTATCTGGGGTAAAGTACAAATGATACATTGTTTTATAAAAGTTTTCTTTCAAACTATATTTTAATTTCTTTGTTCATATACTCTCCCATTTATCTAGCATTATATTACACCGAAAACATTTGCCCATTTTACAATGGCATGTAAAACATGGGGGAGGGGGGGGTGTCAAAAATGAACAAAAAACTGGCACATTTATCGTGAAAACAGGCCGGTTTTTGGGCAAAAAAATTGCATGCATAGATTTATGGAGGCTTATAGAGTGCTGCTGGGGGCTGGGGGGAGGGCAATATTTTTTATATTTAAAAAATAATAATAAAAATTAAAATAACCTCAAAATAGTAGTCAATTGCAAACTGAATCTGAGTCAGCAGGATGATCATCATGGGAAGAAGGCCAATGCATCCATAAGAATCTCAAGAAGTGAATCTTTAGTATTGGGGTGATCCATCTCAAATCCCTGGTCTCCTTGCAGGCACCATACTTGAACACGAAATAGTACAAACTCTGCATCAAGTTTAGGGAAGGGCAATGAAGCCAAAGAAGAGATCAAAGCAGATACTCTTAGCCTTGAGGAAAGACAACAAGGAGAAGAGCCGAAAATCAGAAAGAGTCTGGGAGCACCTTTTCCAAGTAACACACTCTCTTAGTTGGAAGAAGGGCAGGATGCAGCACTGAAAGATGTTACTCAGATCCTAAGTTTAGGATATTCTCACTCTTATTCTAGAATATCTAACATAGAAAAATCAATTCAGTTACAGGAGAGGAGATTCTGGCTGAACAAGAGGAAACATCCTAAAAAGAGGAGCAGTGTTAGAGCTGAGCCAGTAAGTGAGAGTTCACTCCCCTTCACTGATTGTCCTAATGCAAAAACAGCCATCAGTCAGAAAAACTGGGGTTCTGAGAGGGGGGGAGCACGCGCCGCATCGATACAACATGGGGGTCTCGGCTATCCGAGACCTCCGTTGACACTTTTGCCACTGATTGGTCCGTTCAGACCTAATCCATCTCGGAGGGACGGCAACTAGGAAGACGAAGACTTGCTGGTCACAGGGACATCGTAAAGTCCTTGTTTGACCCAAGGGGAGTGCTTCTGCTAGGTGGAAAACAGACAGCTGCTAGGCTGACAAAGATGTGGCAGCTGCCGGAAGGAAGCTGTAAGAGAAAGTGGGTCCATCTGGAAAGGTATTTTTCTTTTCTTTTTTAAATACTCTGCCTAAATAAACTTTTTTTCTTTAAGTAAAACCAAATCCTTTAAGCAAAATAAATAAGCGGCGGAATCAACCTACTTTGGATTGATCTGGAAAAGTTTTTTTTTCTTTTTCCTTGTAGTTGTGGATTGAAACGCTTGTATCCATATTTTTTTCTCTCTTAAAGTGAATGGATTATTTTGTCCTCTTCTGTTTTTAGCTACTCTGTTTTTAAAGCCTTGGATTAAAGCCTTATTTTTATTTTTATTTTATTTATTAAATTAATTAATTTATTTATTATTTTTATAATTCTTCTCATGTTTTGCTATTAAAATTCCAATAAGAACTTTATTTTTTTTAATTTTTATTAATAACAAAGAGAGACACATTAGAAAGTGAAAAGTAGCAACACTGCCACTGGAGGTTAGAGGCTGACCTGTGGAGACAATGTATTTTTTCTTCTTGGAGAATGTCGATTACTGGGATGAAGGTTTTATTGTCTGTTTATAGAACTGATAAAGACTCAAAGATATGAATTGTTTTTTACAGGCGTCCTTAGAAAATGGTTTAGTTAAAGGAAGGGAAAGAACCCTTCCCCATTGAAGAGTACAACAAAACCAGTGACATAAATTAATTTGAAAAGAAGAGATAAAATAGGCCTTTGACCAGGGTGGCAGTGGGGATTATTTTATTTTTTATTTTTATTTTTTTGGCAACATGATTCAATACCCAGATGAGGACACTTTGGAATACCAAAATTTCCTGGCTGAAATTTTAAACCTTTTGGAAGGATATAGAAGAATTTATGAGAAACTGGGAAAACTGGTTCTTATTGCAACAAAACATGAAGAGTTGGAGGTCCCAAAAATCAAAGAGAAGAAAGAAAATGTAGAAGATAAAGAGATATCCCTCTCAGTTGAAGATAAAGATAAGATAACAGAGGATGTTTCTAATGGATCAAAAGCGGGAAAAAGCAGAAAGATAGGAATTTTGAAAAGGGAACCTGAAGAATTTGAACTCCACCTCGCTCTCCAAGAAGAGGAAAAAAAACTGATGATGGATGTAAGAGGAGAAACTATTCCAGATGCGATATGTTGATAACCAAACATAACTTTTAACGACAAAAGGAGGGCAACGACACTACTTGAGAGTTGCTTTGAATAGTAAAGTGCTGAAAGACAGTTATAAGAATTTTACGAAGGAGAACCCAAAAAAAATATTTTATAGATTGCTTTAGATTGCTTTTGAAGGATTATTAGTTAATAAATATCTAATTAGAATAAGAATAATGAAATAATAATGGACATGGCTTAATGATATACTATATATATATATATATATATATATGAAGTGGATATATTGTTACAGCTTCCTGTTAGGCCTATTCAAGGGAGGAGAAAACTTGTCATCCTTCTCTGTCCTTCGACTCAACCTAGAGACCATCCAGACAGAGACCTATTAAATTGCTGCTGTCTTTTTAGATATGTGTTAAATTTCTTTAAGGGATGATTACTTATATATATGTTTTCTGAGGTTTTCGCGGGTGTTTGTATGTAGGTCTTTGGTTGTTCTGGTTTTCTCCCGCGTAGAATTGGAAGTATCTTCACGACGTTTCGATATATATATTTGTTTTCGTAGATTTTCACGGGTGTAGGTATGCTGGCATAGCTGGCTTCGGGGATTTTCCCGTGTATAAGGCATAGAAAACTTGTTGCGCTCGGGGGTCGCATAACTGACCCCGAGCGCAACAACTTTTCTATGCCTTATACACGGGAAAATCCCCGAAGCCAGCTATGCCAGCATATATATATGCTGTGTGTGTGTTCGATTTTTAAGGGCTGAAAATAAAGAGACCAGGATGGATCCATTTCAGGCTTATTAGCCTTCTTCAGCTGGCCATACTCCTTCTACTGGGATTTGAACCGGTGCCCTCCAGCATATGAGGCAAGCCTCTCTATGCCTTGAGCTATCCGGTATCCCTGATACATCAGCCAATTTACAGGACTCTTAAATGAGAGAATATTATCACAGCTCCTGTTCAAGGGTCCCTTTAAGGGGAGGAGGCTTAAAGTCATCCCTCTCTGCCCTTCGACTCAACCTAGAGATCATCCAGACAGAGAACCAATTAGATTACTGCTGTGTGAAATTTTTTAGATATGTGTTAGATTTTTAAGGGCTGAAAATAAAGAGACCAGGATGGATCCATTTCAGGCTTATTATCCTTCTTCAGTTGGCCATACTCCTTCTACTGGGATTTGAACCGGTGCCCTCCAGCATATGAGGCAAGCCTCTCTATGCCTTGAGCTATCCGGTATCCCTGATACATCAGCCAATTTACAGGACTCTTAAATGAGAGAATATTATCACAGCTCCTGTAAATTGGCTGATCATCAGCTAGCCATACCCTTACTGGGATTCGAACCGGGGCTGTATTGCATATCAGGCAAGAGCCTTTAACCATTCAGCGAGCCAGGCTCTCCCATTGCATCAGCTGAGACAGGAGGATTTAGTATAGATAATTGTTTTCACAACTTCCTGTTAGGGCCCCATTAAGGGAGGAAACATACTGTTTCCCTCTCTGCCTTTCGGCTCATCACCAGAGACCATCTAGACAGAGAACCATGAAATTATGTTGTTTAAAAAAAATTTTTTTTAGATGTGTGTGTTAGTTTTATGAGCTGATAAATAAATTTAAATTTGAAAGACCAAGATAGATCTATTTCGAGCTTATTAGCTCTCGACAAGATCTCACTTGTCATCATCAGGCAGGCTTCTGTCTGTGACTGTGACTGCGGAGGCATCGCCCCTCTTTAAATCTTGGTGGGGGGGTGGAGTGCTGACTATTGTTGTGAGTGGGTTGATTGGCTGTGCAGCTGCATCATGACTGGTAGATTGATGCTGATTGGTCTCATTTGTATGTTTCTCCTTGTTTTGAATTTCAACGGCTTGGGTGGAGGGTGGGGCTCGTCTGCTGGTCAATGCTGGCTTCCAGATGTCTGGTAGGCGGGAGGTATCATCACGTTTGTTCATGCTGTTAGATCTAACCAACACATCTAACCAACAGATCTAACCAACTGTCTAACCAACACATACTTCATTCACAATGACCAAAGATACAAACAGATAGAAGGAGCACCCATGGGATCACCCCTCTCACCGGTCATCGCAAACTTATACATGGAACACTTTGAAACCAACGCCCTAGACAAATCTGAACACAAACCCAAACTCTAGCTCAGATATGTAGATGACACTTTTGTAATTTGGCCACATGGGAAAGAAAAACTGGAAAACTTCCTCACACACCTCAACTCCCTACACTCCAAAATACAATTCACCATGGAAATAGAAGCCAACAACCAACTCCCTTTTCTAGACGTCCTAATCTACAAAAAACCTAATGGCTCCCTGGGACACACCATCTACCGGAAAAAAACACAGTGTTTATGCTGATATTGTTGTATTCGGGTGTTTTCCCGTGTAAGCATGAAATTGTTTTGCAACGTTTTGGCAAGATCTCACTTGCCATCTTGAGGGTTCGGAGAGACTAGTATAGATCACGGAGACTAGATTTCGAGCTTTTTAGCTCTCATCAGCTAGCCATACCCTTACTGGGATTCGAACTGATATGCAATACAGCCCCGGTTCGAATCCCAGTAAGGGTATGGCTAGCTGATGAGAGCTAAAAAGCTCGAAATAGATCTATACTAGTCTCTCTGATTTATTTATTGACCAGCTCATAAAATTAACACACACATTAAAAAAAATCACACAACGGAACTCATGGCTTTCTGTCTAGATGGTCTCTGGTGATGAGCCGAAAGGCAGAAAAGGAAACAGTATGTCTCCTCCCTTAATTGGGACCCTAACAGGGTGTTGTGGAACAATTATAGATACTAATCCTCCTGTCTCAGCTGATGCAATGGGAGAGCCTGGCTGGCTGAATGGTTAAAGGCTCTTGCCTGATATGCAATACAGCCCCGGTTTGAATCCCAGTAAGGGTATGGCTAGCTGATGAGAGCTAAAAAGCTCGAAATAGATCTATACTAGTCTCCTCCCTTAATTGGGGCCCTAACAGGGTGTTGTGGAACAATTATAGATACTAATCCTCCTGTCTCAGCTGATGCAATTGGGAGTGCCTGGCTGGCTGAATGGTTACAGGCTCCTGCCTGATATGCAATACAGCCCCGGTTCGAATCCCAGTAAGAGTATGACTAGCTCAGGGGTCTGCAAAGTCGGCTCTTTTAAGACTGGTGGACTTCAACTCCCAGAGTTCCCCAGCCAGCTATGCTGGGAGTTGAAGTCCACCAGTCTTAAAAGAGCCGACTTTGCAGACCCCTGGACTAGCTGATGAGATCTAAAAAGCTTGAAATAGATCTATCCTAGTCTCTCTGATTTATTTATTGATCAGCTCATAAAACTAACACACACACACACACATATATATAAACCATTAAGGGATGTTAAAGGATATGGTTTAATAAAAAGGGGGGGGGGTGTTAGAAATAGTGTTATTTGATTTTTAGGTAGAACACGTTTACAAAGTGTAAGGTTATTGGAGGTTTCTTGAAATAGTCAATGAATGCCATTTTGTGGCTATGTTTATGAGTGTGAATTATTAGAGGGAAAAGCATGTTTAAATAAATGTGGTTAAAGGAGAACTTTGTATGGGGATATTAAGATATACAATGAATTTTTGATTTAATGTGTGCAATTTAATATAATGATGGTGGAAGAAATGCACGAGAACTATATGTAACCAATCGACATGCTTTCTACAGGATGCAATGAAGGATGATTTTTTCTTTTTCTTTTGTTTAATTAAAATAAAATATTTTTTTTTTTTTTAAAAAGAAAAACTGGGGTTCTGGCAGAGAGGAGCAGTTATGCTAGATAGTCTCAGGGGTTTCTTCAAATTTATGAAGGTAAAATTCTAGATTGCTAATCATGGATTCTTGGTCCTCTCTGAGTTTAGTTGTTTTCTTTCATTAGCCAAACTAAATAACATCAGGGCCCTTCAGACCTGACTCCATCCCAACAATCTCCATTCTTAGTAGAATATGGTCCAAGCTATCTTAGGCCAAGGAAAGCAGTGGTTCAGTGGCTAAGCCACTGAGCTTGTCGATCAGAAAGGTTGGCAGTTTGAAGCATGTAAAAATGCAAGTAGAAAAATAGGGACCAGCTTGGTGGAAAGGTAACAGCATTCCATGCATGTAGTCATGCTGAGGGCTTTGAGCACCACCTCCTAGAGTCCATAGGACTAGCATATACGAGGGGAACCTTTACCTTATCTTAGGCCAAAAGACCCGTTGCTTTAGGCAGAAAAGCCAGAAGAGAAAGGTCTTTCTCATGCAGGTTAGATGTGAGGCTTGAAACAGCGAGTTGATGTTCCTGCGGAGAGCTCAGGTGATCGCTCGACGCTCCAACACCAACCGCTCTTCTTTTAATGTGCAGTCAAGACAAGCCATTTCTATTTATCTCTCGCTGGCTGGCGATGGAAGTAACACAATGCCGCCCCTTCGCCATCTACCGAGGGCCCTGAATTTAGTTCAGCAGTTTGCAGAAAAAGGCAGAGAAGAGGGAGCTGGAGTAAGGAATCCAGAAGAAAGCCGGTTTCTGCTCTTCGTTTGCTCCGAGCGAGGATTCTTCTCCCGGAACCGAGGCGCTTTCGGCGGCCTGAGCCTCTGCCAGGAGGAGCGGGGAAGGAGGCGCCTGATCGGGCGGTGCCTGGGGCTGGAGGAAGTTTTGCACTTGGGCTGCAGAGGGGGAGACAGAAAGGAGCGCCTGAGGGTGAGAGAGAGACCGAGAGCGGAGCGCGGAGAGGAAAGGTTGGATTGTAACCTACCCTCCGTCCAGCTCCCTTCACTCAGCCGCGCATCAGTTCCTTCCCTTCAGCCGCCTCGATCGCCGGCAGGATGGGCGGATCGAGCTCCAGTTTGCTGGACGACAGCAAGTGCACCTACATCCGAGGTACGGTGCCGAACGTCCCTTCACTCAGCGCGCGTTTGCGCGGGCGAGTCCGATGCCAAAGTCGAAGGGGGGGGGGGGGGGAGAGAGAGAGAGAAGGAGCTTGGCCAAGCGGTCGGAAAAAGGGGGCGAGCGCGCTCGTGTGAGGGACGGGACTGTTTTGGCTAGCAAGGGGTGACGCGCGGGAAAAGTTTGCGAAGCCGTCGCTCCGTGTTTGGGAACCACGGGCCTTGTGCCGCTGGCCGCTGACAGGAGTCGTCTGCGAACTTGCCAAGCGCTTTCAGTGCTGCGCGCCGAGAAGAACGCGCGTTTTCCCTCACGGCCGCTACGGTCGGTCGCCGCGAGATAAATTTGTCACACATCACTTGCCATTCAACCGAACAGCTGCCGCCCCTCGTTTTCTCATGCGAAGGGCAAGACAACTGAAATCCGTTACTAACAGCATACGTGGCGGCTGAGGCGCGTAAACGTGCGGGTGATTTCTCTTTGAACTTGGTGGGGTTTTGCTTCAAGTCACCCCGCACATGTGATTGAAGGGCTGAGCGCTGACTGCCCAAAGGAGGCGAGCCACGTGTAGCGCAGTCCTATGCAATGCTAAAGCGTTGGGGAGTTCTGTACTGGTAGTTAACGAATGGGTCACACATTGTATTTTAAATATTTTCTCGGACAGAACAATAGAAAGTATAGTTGGTTAACTGGGAAGAGGGCTGATGTTTTTACTGGAAGCTGCTAAAGTGGGACATAACATTTAGGGGATGTAACAGCTGGGGAAAAACAGGAGAATGGGAATTGTACTTGATATGGGGGTAATATAGCTCTCATTTGTCATATTCACCCCATGAAGGAAGAAATTGCTTAATGTCCAGGTCATGGTTGTCCCAAAGGTGCTTCCCCCCCCCCCCAAGAGGCAACTGGATTTTCTAGTTTTTCTTTGAAGAAGTTTCTCTTCTCATCCAAGAAGCTTCTTCAGCTGGGATGAACAATTTGCTTGTGCTTTCCTGAGGGAAGAAGGGGCTGTCAGTCAGTCATAAGAAAGTTCCTGAACTTTTCAAAGGTGATTTTAGAAACGTTTGTCTAGATTCCAAATCTACAGGACTCTCTTGTTGATTATTGACTTAAGATGAATCTGCTCCTTAGATTGATATCATTTGAAAAAGTATCCTACAGGCTCTTAACATAAACCTAAACACATTGGGAGAAGCAAAAAAGAGAAAAATCTTAAGTGGCTCTGAATGCAGGAATATCACCAAAGCCCTCAGATATGTTCCTAATTAGTCAGAGTTTGAGCAAACTGATAACTTTAGAAGAAGAAAAAATAGGAGTAGTAGAAATGCTATTTTTTCTTGACTTGTATCCCATGACTTTATTGAGACGAGCAAGTACATGAAGCCTTAGTACTAATACTTAGTATTAGATTTTATGTGGTTCAGATTGTTCTATTGGGAATTGAACTTGTAGTCACTGTGCTTTATACAATTTAATTTGTACGTCACTGTGCTTTTTACACTATACAATGCAGCTAGCTTTATAAGTAGTGTGTAAACCCACAGAGTACAAACATGGAGTCTCTTCTATGATTATTGAGTTAGATGAATCTAATAAAATAAGAGATAGCTTTATATCTCTAGTCCAGGAGTTCAAATAAGCATGGTGCACATTACTATAAAATATTTTGTGACATAATGTCCGAGTTGGAGCCTCTGTTACTAAAAGACAGGTGAACTGAATGAATCCCACTGAGAGATTTGCTGAAACTCAGATCGTTTTAAAGAACGGACATTCTCATAAATTATATCAGGTCCATAAAGAACTTAAGAGGTATAACCTCCACCAATAAATTCTGCTACAATTCCAGAAGAGCATGCTAAACTATAAAAAAAGCATTTGAAACTATTATTGCACAATTAATTCTAGATAGGGATACCAAACTAATTTTCTAAGAGTATTGACTGAGTCTGGAAGACCTTTGGCAAGGCTTTCATGAAATAGCTGCTACCAAACAACAGACAGAAGTGTATATTGGTTCCCAGCCTAGTTGATGAAAGAGATCTTTGTGTACATGGAGATGCATATGTGAAAATAACATTCCTTTTATTCTTACATTTTAGAATTACAGGTAATCCTTGATTTATGACCACAGTTGAGCCCAAAATTTCTGTGGCTAAATGAGACAGTTAAGTCAGTTTTGCTCAATTTTATGGCCTTTCTTTCTACAGTTGTTACCTGAGTCACTGCAGTTGTTAAGTTAGTAACATGGCTGTTAAGTGAATCTGGCTTCCCCATCGACTTTGTTTGTCAGAAGATCACAAAAGGTGATCACATGATCCCAGAAACTGCAACTGTCAAAAATGTGAGTCAGTTGCCAAGCGTTTGGATTTTGATCTCGTATTTAAGTACAATGACAATAAAGATTATACTTATACGACCATGGGGATGCTGCAAAGGTCATAAGTGTGAAAAAGGGTCATAAGTCACTTTTTTCAGTGCCATTGGAACTTCAAATGGTTATTAAATGAACTGTTGTAGTTTGAGGACTATCGATATTGTGATTTCAGTGCACACATTATTTGAAAAACTTAATTACAACAGTCGTTTAAATTTGACCAGTCTGGAGGTAAGTTATGTCTTCTTAAGAGTACCAAAGGGATCAATATCACAGCTATTGCGTCTGATTTGAAGGTGATTAACCAGGAACTGCACTGAAAACACATAGGGGAGAAGACAAAATAAATGTTATGTTATTTCATTTTTCATAATTAATTAACTGTTGTGGATAAACAGTGTGGTCAGGCTTGTGAATGATAGTGATCCTCGCTTAAAACTCAAAGGATTTGGAGTGAGATTTTAAAAGGGGGGGGGGATAAATTATTTAATGCAGACAAGAAATGATGCAAATTGCAAGGCTAAAATCCTAATAATATTCTAAGAATAATAGAATAACAGTTGGAAGGGATCTTGTAGGTCTTTTACACCAATTCCCTGCTCAAGCGAAAAACCCTAAACCATTTCAAACAAATGGTTGTCCAATCTCTTCTTAAAAACCTTCAGTGTTGGAGCACCCACAATTTTTGGAGGCACGTTCTGCTGATTAGTTGTTCTAACTGTCAGGAAATTTCTTCTTAGTTCATTAGAATATTATTTAGGCTCCTAAATACGGTAATTGGTGTTATCTGAGTTTGCTCAGTTATTGGTGTTATCTGAGTTTGCTTTTTTTTGCAGATGTTTTATGATCAGGGTAGGAACATCTGATGAGGCACTAAGATGTTCCATAGTCTAGTAATGTAATGTCTGCAAGAAAAGAACCAAGGTCGGAAACTCCAAGAACCCAACAACTCACCCCTGAGCTACTATATATTAGAAATACTTTGTTGAAGACTCTGGAAGATAGCTAAGTACAATAGGACTTCTCATCTTTTTTTTTTTTTGCATACCTCTATTATATAAATTATGCCACTTATATCAATTATCTAAAAAGGGGAGATTTGAATAACTTATTTTGCACAGATATGACACAATACATACACATACACACATACACACACACACACACACAAACACACACAGAGCTTTGGAGGAGTCATTATAGGGAATATATCTATTCAGCACAATAAGTTGGTACGGTAATGATACAAATGTGTAGGGACAGAGATCAACTTCATTCCACAGTAATCTCTTTATATTCATTGGATTTAAATAATATTTCTCCCAGCTCAAAACTGCTTAATTTTTCTAAATTGTGTCTTTCTACTTGCTAGCCATTATTAAATTAATGGACAATGATACTTGTACTCTTTGGCCTACAGTGTAGGAAAATAGATGTTTACAGCAACTAATTGGCCGATGTAGCTGAACCTCAGTCAGTTCGTAAGAAATACAATGAAGTCATAGTGAGAATAGTTTTTCCTTTTTATGCATCTGCACAAATATTTATACACATACTGTATAATGTACATGCTGTATATATTGAGGAATGTAGTACCTCTATTCAATACCTTATTTCTATTTGTCCTCAGGGTGTAATAAATACATTTAAATTTACATTTAGTTTTTCCTCATATGTAACTGGTCTGAATAGAATATGTAATATAGGGATAGATTTGTTTTCAGGATCAAGCAACCAGATCCACAGTTTAAGCTGACAATTTCATTGTATTCTGCCTATAAAACAGGAATCTCCCAAGGCTACTTGCCTTTCCTTGGGAACAGATGGATAATGTTCCATGGAGCTTTGGGGGTGTCAGTCTTGGATCGTTTGTGGCTGCTCAGTGATTCAAGGCTAATCCCCATTTGAGTCCTCCTCCTGAATCACTGGGTGTTTCCAACAATTTGTGATCAAAGCATGCCAATTCAGTCAATAGTCATTGAAGAGTACAAAATACTAGTGAAGGCATTTGTGGAGATATTCATGCCTTGCATATAGATCCATACCCCACAATGCAAAGAACACTTAAATATATTTTTCACTTACACATCTAATGTTTGTATGCTGTGACTAAGAAAATAAAGGAGACCCCTTATTCTGACCTTCAGGACTACTAAATTGTCACCAGATTATGTGATCCATTTTTAAAAAAATGTTTATAGCACTGTTCAGATGAGTTCCAGGTTATTTTGCCTGTAAGCAAAGGGATGTGTTATCGCATAATTTTGGCAAGGAAATTTTGGCAACATTGTATGAAAGAAATGCAAAGTATTTTGGCCATCAAAAGCAGAGCTCTGTTATCTGTGGACTCAAGATGGTGAAGAGACTTATCTGAAATCTGGAGAAGGTGCCAATTTTTATAATCAATCACACACAATTTGTGCTTTAAATGTGTGCTTAGAATAGGATCTGAAATTAGCACCACTTCATTCTAAATAAATCCATTTATTTATTTGTCAATCTGAAAGGTCGGCAGTTTAGTGGTTCGAATCCCTAGTGCCGTATAACAGAGTGAGCTCTGTTACCTGTCCCAGCTTCTGCCAACCTAGCAGTTCGAAAACATGTAAAAATGGAAGTAAAAAAATACTTTTGGTGAGAAGGTAACAGCATTCTGTGCACCTTCGGCATTTAGTCATGGCAGCCACATGACCATGGAGACGTCTTCGGAAGTGCTGGCTCTTTGGCTTTGAAACAAATCTGAGCACCACCCCCTAGAGTCAGGAATGACTAGCGCATATGTGCGAGGGGACCCTTTACCGTTAAGAAATAATATTGTCCCAGGACACCAGGTTTGCTAAATTATCTCTTAATACACCTGTTGGATCTCTTGTTGTATGATTCCAATAGTAAAAATCCATGCAGAGCACTCTTGAAGAAAAGAAAACATTTTCAATCAGTTGCCTAATTCACTCGGCTTTCAGGAAGCAAAGCTCTGCTCTGTTGATCACATTTTTCTGCCTTCTGATGTATGTAACACATTGTGCCTTTTCAGCTTTGATTGAGAGCTGGGTTTGTCTTGGTATGCTGAATTTCAGAGATCAGTACATATGACAGTGAAGAATAATGTATAATATGAAGTCCTCAAATATTGACAAAACCAGAATAATAAAAATGGTAGACATGTCCCATTATTACATGCTGGTGGAAATATAGTTTTTACTCCACATCTGTCTAATACCAGACTGATTCTTACATTTAGTCACCTTTCAGGTCTCCCCACCCCCAAATTGAGCTTTCCTATATTAGTACTTTTAAGCTCATTTCTTCTTTAGTCAGTCCTTCCTTACCATGTACTGCTTCTATTTACTGGAAAGGAAAGTGAGGGATACATCCATGGACAGTGTCAAAAGTCATATCTGAGCAGCTGGTGCCTGAAATCCTGTTACATTGGGTTAACGCATGGAGCTAAGCCATTGTTTAACCATCATTAACCTATAACTGGCAGCTTCACACAGCACATTAAACTGGATTGTTTTACAGACCACACTGCCTGGATTTGCACAAAATCTTAAACCCAGATTACATCATGACAGATCACATCAGAAAGGCCTAGGACGATTTCTCTGGACAGCAATGAGTTTCACTCTGCTGCTGAAAGTCTGTAGAGATTCTCAGTCATCCAGGTCATGGTTGTTCCAAAGATGCTTTTTTCAGGAGGCAACTGGGCTTTCTTGTTTTTTCTTTGAAGACATTTCGCTTCTCATCCAAGAAGCTTCTTCAGCTCTGACAGGAGCTCCTTCCATTCCCCACTATCTGTCAGAGCTGAAGAAGCTTATTGGATGAAAAGTGAAAGGTTTTCAAAGAAAAAACAAGAAAGTCCAGTTGCCTCCTGAAAAAAGCATCTTTGGGTCTGCTGCTGAAACTATTCATAGATTTGCATTGCAGAAGTGATTGGTTTTCATTTAATCAACAGGGATTCAACAGGGAATTTAGAGAAACCACAATGTACTTTCTTTAACAGCTTTATTTTGTTTTTAAAATATTTGATGTCTTCCTCCCCTGAACAGAAAAATCAATCCTGTTCCAGGATTGTGCCTATCTGTACATGTCTCTGCTTTGAATGAAATCTGGGATTTCTGATTGTCCGGTAATGTGCATCTGCGTGAAACACAAAGGCCGGTTTGGTCTCCAAGCCAAGTGCCCCATTACAATGATGAATATTCTATTTTTTTAAATGTACACTAGAAGCATTCTATATTACAGAAAGGAGAAGTTTGTTTGCTGACAGAAAAAAAAAACCCAGTGTATCTGATCTTATTCATTATCAGAAAACTTGGGGCAAGCTGTAACTCTCCTGTAATTTAGACTTCGGAAGAAACCATAATCCTTAAATTATAACAGCAGATAAAATACTAGGGTAGGGAGAAGCAATTTTCCACTCTTTTAAGATGCATCTCCCCTGAATGTCATATCTGCAGAAAATTCTCAAAATAAATTAAATAAATCTAGCAGAAATGAACTATCTTTATTATGCTTGATCAGCTGCTGCCAAATTTAAGCAGAAAGTTCCTTTTCTGGATAAATATTGGATAAGAAGCAGAAGCAAAGATTTTTCAACTTCTCTTTTAATTGTTACTATCCACAGTGTTTTATAGAAAAAAGTAAACTTTGAAGGGATTTTAAAATAAGATTTGCAAAGCGAAGACATTTTTTTAAAATTCAGTTTGAAAATCAAGGTTTATAGGATGCATCTGGGATGAGAAGAAACCCTGCAAACCAAAGTTTTTCTTCATGTGAGGAATTTTAACTTGGATTATTTATTTTAGAAACCATACTTTTAAGGCTCTCCTTGAGAATATCAACTGTTTATTGAAATCACCTATAATCCTAAAGAAATAAAGAAATAATAATTAACTTACTCTGAAGAAGTCAAAAGAAATTCAAAATAGACTTATAAGTACTGCAGGGTTGATTGGCTCTGAAATTTTAATGCAACAATTGCAATTTGTTTTGAGAAAATAGGATAATATTATTGCAGCTTAAAACGTTATATGTTAGCATCACCACCAGATGCATTTGTAACCGACTGACAAACCATATTCAATGTGTAGTCCTTAGTGGTACTACATCTACATGGAGGGAAGTAAGCAGTGGGATACCACAAGTTTCCATCTTAGGCCCAGTACTGTTCAATATCTTCATAAATGATGAATAAAAGTGGAACTCATCAAATTTGCAGATGACACTAAGGTGGCAGGAATAGCCAACACACCAGAAGATAAGCTCAGGATCCAACAAATTCTTGACAGACTTGAACAATGGGCCCTATTCAACAAAATGAAATTTAATGTGGAGAAAAGCAAGGGTACAAATACAGATTAGGCGAAACCTGGCTCAAAGACAGAAACTGTGAGAGGGACCATGGAGTTCTAATAGAGGATCACTTAAACATGAGTCAGCAATTTATGGCAGCAACCAAGAAAGCTAATACAATCCTTAGTTGTATAAACAGAGGCATAGAATGAAAATCATATGAAATATTAGAACCACTTTATAAAGCCTTACTAAGACCACATCTGGAATACTTCATCTAGTTTTGGTTGCCACATTACAAAAAAGATGTTGAGATTTTGGAAAAAGTGCAAAGAAGAGCAACTAAGACGATTAAAGGCCTGGAGACTAAAACATGAAGAATGTTTGCAGGATTTGGGTTTGGCTAGTCTAGAGAAAAGGACTAGTGGGGACATGATAGCAGTATTCCAGTATTTGAGAGGCTGTCACATAGAGGAGGTCAATTTATTTTCCAAAGTACCAGAGAGTAGGACAAGAAACAATGGATGGAAAATAATCCATCCATTGTTCCATTGGAGCAGCCTGGAATTAAGGAGAAACTTCCTAACAGTGAGGACAATTAACAAGTGGAACAGCTTACCTTCAGAAGTTGTGGGTGCTTCATTACTGGAGGTTTTTAAGAAGAGACTGGACAGTCACTTGTCTGAAATGGTAGGGTTGGTCTAGAAGATATCGAAAGTCACTTTCTGCTTGATTGAACTACAAATAGCAGATTAACCCTTAAATGATAGTCAATCTTCTGATTGATTGAACTACAAATAGCAGATTAACCCTTAAATGATAGTCACATTGAGGACAGTCTATTAACACCCAAGTCCTAAATTGAGAGGTTCAGGAATAACGTGACTTCTTGTTTATCTGCATCCCAAAGTAAGCCATTTTATTTTATTTTTTTAATTATTTTTTTTATTTTTATTTTTATGAACACTATAACAAAAATAACATATACAGTACAATACTCTATTTCACCCAGTGCTATACAATGGAAAGGAAAGTTTGGTTCTTCAGGTATCTTCAAATATCTTTAAGTCCTCCAAAATCCACGTTCTCTGGGTACAGGTGTCGAAGCATCCAAGGTCCCAAGTGCATAGTCCACAAATGGCTTCCAAGTCTTCCAAAAAACGTCTTTTTTATAAACGCCCTCTCTAAATTTAATATCACATGTCATTTTATCATTTAAAGCTAATTTCCACATTTCACAATACCACTCTTCTATTTTAATATTCGTCTCTATTTTCCAATATCTTGCTATTATAATTCTGCCCATTATAATCATAATTCTAATCAATTCTTTCTCATGTTTTGTTAATTCTAATTCCTTAATTATCAATAATAATATAGTTTCTAATCTCAATGTTATTTTTTTCTTCGTCATTTCAAATATCGTTTCCTCCAATTTCTGCCAAAACTTTTTAACTTTATCACATTTATACCACATGTGTTCGTACGTTCCCAATTCCATATTACACCTCCAACATTTATTACTTATTTTTTTATCCATCAATGATAACCTCAATGGAGTCAGATACCATTTCCAAACAACCTTAAAATTATGCTCTTTAATCCTTATGGATAAAATCCTCATGATTCGACTCTTCCAATTCACATTCCAATCCGAGTCTAATATTTTAATCTTAAGTTCTTCCTCCCAGTTCATCTTCATTGCCATTTGTGGTTTCTCATTGAAATTTATAATCTTGTATATTTTACTAACGAGTCCCTTTAACCCAATTTCGTCCTTAATAATTTGAGATACTAAGTTTTCAAATTCAGTTTCGTTTCTACCTATTTTACATATTCCCCTTACATTCGTAATCCATTTTTCTATCTGTATTTTTTCAAACCAATTTAACCCCAATTTTTCCATTATTTCTTTTCTTCTGCTTTCATTTCCTAAGGCTTTTAACCAATCTATTATACTTTCTATATTTTCCTCTTCAATTACTTTCTCACGGGTTGTGTTGGTTTTGTTCGGCCAGTTTCCAATTGTCTTTCCCAAAAAGGTTATATCTAGAATTAATATTTTAACAAATTTATTCCAAATTTTACTCAATCCCTTTAACCAATAACTATTGATTACCTTTTTTGATTTTGCTTTATCTAGAAACCATGCAAGACCAAATCTCTTAATATCTTTTAACTCTAAATCTCCCCAGTGCCCATCTCCTCTTTTAAGTATTTTTACCACAGTTCTAATGCTATAGGCCCGATAATAATTAAGTAGATTGGGAATTCCCAATCCACCTTCCTTTTGGTTTTGATACCACATTTTCTTCATTAACCTAGGTCTTTTCCCACCATTACAGAATTTATCTAATTTCTTCTGATATCCTTCCATATCTTTCTCTGTCAGATTTAATGGTAGCATCTCAAATAAAAAATTGAACTTTGGTAGCAACATCATCTTACACATTGCGATTCTGCCAAACCAAGACAGCTTTATCTCTTTATATTTGTCTATCTTCTTCTCTACTTCATTCAACATCACATCATAATTATTTTTTTTCAATTCCTTAACTTTAAGTGAAAGTGTTATTCCCAAATATTTCAATGTATTTTTAATTCTTATCCCGAATTGTTCTTGCATATTCTCCCACTCCTTACCACTTTTATCCATTAATAGTTCTGATTTTGACCAATTTACTTTCAAACCTGTCATTTCCTCAAATTCTTTCAAGTGTTTATTTATCTTCCTCAGGTCTTTCTCTATAGCTTTCAAAATAATCAAAATATCATCTGCATACAAATTTATCTTATATCCCTTGTACCCTTTCAATTCTTCATCTTCTTCTATCATTTTAGTCAATATTTCCATAACCAATAAAAATAATATTGGAGACAAGGGACATCCTTGTCTCGTACCTGCTTCCAGGGTAATCTCTCCCGTCATTATTCCATTTACCTTCACTTTTGCACTACTTTTTTGATACAATTTTGAAATAACATGTATGAATCTATTACCAAAGCCTAATGCCTTAGTAATTACTTTAATAGTTTCCCATTGTACAGAATCAAAGGCTTTAAAAATATCTAGTGATACTATACCTATTTTATCACCATTATGTTCGGCTACATCTATAATATTTAATACTCTTCTAATTATGTCGCTCATATATCTACCTTTAACAAAACCTACTTGATTATAGCTTATATATTTATCTATAAACCTACTTAATCTCTTACTTATAATGGCAGTAAATATTTTTGCATCCTGATTAATTAAAGAAATGGGTCGGTAGGACTCGATCCGCTCCACATCTTTGTCTGGCTTAGGAATTATAGATATTACTGTTCTATTCCATGAGGTCGGAACTTCGCCACCGTATAAAATTCCATTGAATAATTTTTGTAATTTTGGTACTATTATTTCTTTAAAATCCTTATAAAACTCAGCGGGAAGTCCATCTTCGCCTGGAGCCTTTCCTAGTTTTATCTCTTGTATTATTTCCTTAATCTCGTCCTGTGTTATATCCCCTTCCATCAAATCCTTATAGGTTTGGTGTATTTTCACTACATACTTTTTAAGATGATTTTCCAATTTTTCCAAATCAATTGATTTTTTTGAATATAATTTTTGAAAGAAAGTCTTAACTACTTCACATTTCTCCGCTATCTTATAACATCTTGTACCATTTTCATCTATCAGAGAGCCAATTTCCCTCTTCTCACTTTTATTTTTCGCCATCCTTGCTAATAGCTTAGAATTTTTATTGCTAAATTCAAAAAAATTTCTATTTAAATATCTTATATTTTTTTTGACCAATTCTACATCATCTTTTATCAATTTATTTTTTAGTAAATTTAATTCCTCCCAGCACTTTTTATCCTTCGTAAGTAAGAATTGACTCTCCAATGCCTTAATCTGTCTTATATTCTGTTCCGTTTTATTTCTATATTCTCTATATTTCCTACTTGATAACTTAATACTTTCCCCTCTAAAAACTGCTTTCATAGCATCCCAGACAATTTCAAATTTAACCTCTCCGTTATCATTCAATCTCCAGCTTTCTTCCCATTTTTTAAGTATCCATTTTTTATCTTCCTCATTCTTATACAGTTTCTCATCATATCTCCAACTTCTTTATAAAATAAAGCCATTTTATAAAGTTTACTGTAAAGTCTGCCCTCAAGCCATGCATCGCGTGATGTTTAAGGAGGAGCACATGGGGTAGAATTGATAAAATGGAGGTGGTGGTGGTTATAGATGTGATTAACTATGGTTAGCATGTCTTCCTAATCCAAACAAAGGTTCACTTATAGCTTTGCATCTACTAGTCCTGTCCCCAAAGGCAAAGATAACCCCAAGAGGGTCTGTTTCTGCAGCAGTGTTTCCATTAATAATAATAGTTTAATTTCTTGACCGCTCCTCTCCCCATAGGGACTCGGAGCGGTGCACAGGGAAACTAAAAACCATAAATATACAATCAAGAACATCTTAAAAACAAATTAAATAGTACCTGTGCTAAAATACCCAATCTAAACTAAAATTCCCACTATACACTAAAACCCCATAGAGAGAGACTATCCCAGACCGGCCAAGCAGAAAAAATATGTTTTTAATTTCAGACGGAAGGAGCGGAGGTCCGTGGTCGTTCTAATGTCGGGGGGAAGGTCATTCCAGAGGGCAGGGCCCGCCACAGAGAGAGCCCTTCCCCTGGGCGTCGCCCGCTGACAAAGTCTAGTGGACGGCACCCGGAGAAGTCCCTCTCTGTGGGAGCGAATCGGCCGTGAGGAAGTATGGGGCAGGATCCGATCCCGCAAATAGCTAGGTCCCGAGCCATGGAGCGCTTTAAAGATGATAATTAGTACCTTGAAGCGCACCCGGAAGACGACAGGCAGCCAGTGCAGCTCGCGCAGGAGAGGTGTTACATGGGTAAACCTAGAGGTACCCAGGATTGCCCGCGCGGCTGCGTTCTGGACCATCTGCAGTCTCCGGGTGCACCTCAAGGGAAGCCCCATGTAGAGAGAGTTACAATAGTCCAGTCGAGATGTCACGAGAGCATGAGTGACTGTGCGAAGGGCGTCCCGATCCAATAGGGGGCGCAACTGGCGAACCAGGCGAACCTGGTAAAACGCCCTCCTAGCCACGGCTGTCACTTGATCTTCCATGGACAGCCGGGCATCTAGGAGGACACCCAAGTTGCGCGCCCCATCCACAGGGGCAAGATGTTCGCCCCCTATGGCCAGCGATGGAGTTAGCTGGTTGAATCGGGCAGCCGGAAACCACAGCCACTCGGTCTTGGTCGGGTTGAGTCTGAGTCCGTTACTTCCCATCCAGATCCGTACGGCTTCCAGGCACTGGCACATCACCGCTACGGCATCGTTGGGGTGGTTTGGGGTAGATATATACAGCTGCGTATCATCAGCGTAGAGATGATACTCTACCCCAAAACCACGGATGATCTCGCCCAGCGGCTTCATGTATGTGTTGAACAGGAGAGGCGAGAGGACCGACCCCTGAGGAACCCCACATGTGAGGGGTCTCGAGGTCGACCTCTGCTCTCTTGCCAACACAAATTGCGATCGGCCAGAGAGGTAGGAGGAGAACCACCGTAAAACGGTGCCTCCCACCCCCAACCCCCCCAACCGATGCAATAGGATACCATGGTCGATGGTATCGAAAGCCGCTGAGAGGTCTAATAGGACCAGGATGGAGGAACAACCCCCATCCTTGGCCCTCCAGAGATCATCGACCAACGCGACCAATGCCGTCTCGGTGCTATGCCCGGGCCGAAAGCCGGACTGGCGCGGATCTAGATACTCAACTTCCTCCAGGTGACGGGGAAACTGTTGTGCCACCACACTCTCAACAACCTTCGCCAAAAAGGGAAGGTTGGAGACTGGACGATAGTTGTTCAAAAGAGCTGGATCCAAAGAGGGCTTCTTGAGGAGGGGCCTCACCATAGCCTCTTTTAGGGAGGCAGGCAAGGAACCCTCACTCAAGGATGCGTTGATAACCTCTTGGAGCCAGCCTCGTGTCACCTCCCAGGATGCCAGTACAAGCCAGGAGGGACACGGGTCCAATAAACATGTGGTGGCTCGCAGTCGCCCACGTAACCTGTCCATATCCTCGGAAGTAACGGAGTCAAACTCCTCCCAAACAAGATCTGTCTCGTGGCATCTCACTGGGCCATCAATGGAGGGTAGCCCGTTCTGTATCTGAGCGATTTTCTCCTGCAGAAAAATCACAAATTCCTCTGCTCTACCCTGTAGCGGGGCTTCCCGCACCCTCTGTTGAAGGAGGGAGCGGGTCACCCTAAACAGGGCGGCAGGGCGGTTTTCTGCGGATGCTATGAGGGTGGCACAATGATGACGTTTGGCCACTCTCAGCGCCACAATGTAAGTCCGTAAATGGGCTCTTACCTGTGTTCGGTCAGATTCAGAACGGGTATTCCTCCATCTTCTCTCTAGGCATCTCTTGCGGCGTTTCATCACCCTCAGCTCCTCGGTAAACCAGGGAGCCGTGGTGACTCGCGGCCGCAAGAGAGGCCGCAAGGGCGCGACCCGATCCAAGGCTCCCGTGGTCGCAATATTCCATGCGACCACAAGGTCCTCGATCGGGGCGCGGGTCGGGGGTACAGGAAATGGCCCAAGCGCCGTCTGGAACCCATCCGGGTCCATCAGGCGCCTGGGGCGGAACCAAATTGGAGACCCGGGTTCCGCCTCCCCGCGGAGGGGGGTGGCGGTTGGAAAGTCGAGCCGGAGAAGTGAGTGGTCTGACCATGACAAGGGCGTGATGACTATATCCCCTAAACCCAGATCACTCTTCCACTGGCCAGAGACAAAGATAAGATCCGGTGTATGTCCACCCTCGTGGGTGGGGCCTAAAATTAGTTGGGTCAGGTCCATGGCCGTCATGGAAGCCATGAACTCCCGAGCTACCCCGGATGATTCGCCCACCGATGGCAGATTAAAGTCCCCCATGACTAAAAGTCTGGGGGTCTCCACTGCCACCGTAGCGATCACCTCAAGGAGCTCGGGCAGGGCTGCTGCTACATAGCGGGGAGCCAGGTATATAACCAGCACGCCCAACTGCCTCCCTAGGCCCCACTTCACGCAGAGGGACTCACAACCGGTAGTTTGTGGCACAGTGGTCTCTCTCGGCTCAAGACTTTCCTTTACAATAACCGCTACCCCACCACCCCTGCCAAGGGCCCGAGGCTGATGAAAAGCACGGTAGCCTGGTGGGCACATTTCGACGAGGGGGAGTCCACCCTCGTGGCCCAACCAGGTTTCCGCTATTCCTGCCAGGTCCGGCCCCTCCTCTGACACAAGGTCATGTACGAGGGGGGCTTTGTTGACCACGGACCTGGCATTGCAAAACATCAGCCTCAAGCCCTGGCTCTGTACTTCCCGACCACCTAGCAAGCGGGGGTTGTGGCACTTCACCGTATATAACCAACGGTTCTGTGCCCTCAACCGGGATTGCTTGTGTTTTGCTTTCCCACTATATGTGATGACTCCAGTTGTGGTTGTTTGCAAAATAATAAAGGCATGAGAAAACCCAGCCCATGCAAACATAGAGGAATAGCTGGCTTCAAATGGGTTGGTTCTTTTGAAACAATTTAGTTCTAAGAATGCAACATGTTAATTCATTCACTCAGATGGATATCAGAGTTGGCATTTGAAGTTGATATTGTGGAGTCCCTCATACACCTCACAGTTGTATTTGGTATCTTCAGATTTATTTGCAAAGTATTAATGGTTATGGCCAGGATATTGGCAGCAAAACAGAAAACAGGATGGAAACCTGTTTAGATGTGGAATATATCTGTCTCCTATAGGTTGTTTTCTTCCCTCTCAACCAAATAGATATATTGCCTTAATCAAAATCAGCACATGGTCAGAAAGTAAGAAAATTACCTTATAGGCCAGAAGTTTCCCATCTCCCATGTAGAATATGGCATTTTAAAAAAGCCACACACAATATTGTTTCCCTCAATTATATCCAGATTTATAAAATAGTGTGCAGGACTAAGTATAGAAGACGTTACCTACTTAATCTACTGATTTGGAGTGAGTTTAAGGCCTTTAGTAGATGCATTCCATTAGGATGGAGAAGATAGTATTATGCTTACATATATTTGCATATGCCAAACTATTTTGCTTTAAATGAATAGGATCCCTTATCATGCAGAAGCATGCTGTCTTTTTATTAATGTCTTAATAAATCAAAAAGTGTAAGGAGTAATGATTAAGAACTTTGATTAAAAATAGGTAGACCCAACTTTAAGATTGTGTTTAGTCACAGAAACCTATGGGGCCCGGTCACTCTCATCACAACCTATTTTATAGGATCATTTTTGTGATGACTGAAAAAAGGGAAACCCCCAGTATAAACAGCCTTGAGTTCCTGAAGTGAGATGGGACCTTTAACAAATAAATACACGCTTCCATGGTGATTAGTGTCTGACTGTCATCATTCAATTTGATAATATTACAGGAACAATTCCAGAAAGTCATAGAAGTTCATATAATTTATTTATTGACTGGGCATGCCTATCCATTAGAAATCATATTAGATGAAATTCACCCTACTGATTTTATTGGAATCTCTTACATACAATACAACCTGTGAACTTGTGAATAAACATCTGGTGAAAAGTGTAAAAATTTGAATTGATACAATAAAACATTTTGAGAATTGTGGTTGAATGCAACACATAATTATAATAGCCTGATTTTAACCAGCTCCTTTAATGGTGAATTAAGTGACTCTGTAGACATCCTATAATAGTATCTAGAATCATGGGATCATGCTTCAATTGAACCCTGGCAAGATTGAGTGTCTTTGGGTTTTCAGTCCTTCTGTTTCTGGAACTTTACAAAGTGGCATTCTAACATGAATTGACATGCAAGCATGATGAAATCTTAGGTGACTTATCAAATTAAGATTTTAGCTTTTTAATTTTAAATTATTTTGTATTTATCCTAAAATCTTAGTGGATATTGTCTAGGAGTGTCCAGAATGGCTTCAGAAAGTGTGGAAGTCATGGGGGCTGGGCTAATGACTAAGATTTATAGAATTAAGATTAAAATTATGAATGAAATTATAAAAGTGAAAATGTATAAGACATCTACAAAGTAAAATGGATGGAAGTATAATATCTTTATATTTGTAAATACTGAATAGACCAATTGTACATAGGCATGATGGTTATGATATTTAACTTTATACATACTATGCCATACATACTTTTAGTATTTATGGCAAAGACATTGTCAGGACACTGTGCCCAATGTTTCAATGTGTGCTTAATAAAAAAACTTTAAAAAAAAGGAAGTGTGGAGATCATGAATTTGTTCTGTAGATATATATTCCTTTTATACTGTTGTTTTCTTCCTGTTTCTTTTGGTTGCCTAGCTGTATAAAAGGAAATGGGATGCGTTTTCATATATACCCTAACCATATTGACCATGAATCATTTCAAAAACTGTGCTTGGATACAAATTGGTTCCAAATCTAAACAAGCTAAAATACACCCTTATGAGTTAAAATTGTTATTCGGTAACTTGAGTAAGGTCTTGAAGCCTAAAAAGGATTAAGGTCTTGCTTTCCTCTTTGCATGCCTTATATTTTAGTAACAGGAAATGTGGTCAACTGAAATGCTCTGTTTTTCCTGTAAGATTCAACATTAGCAGGTGTTAGTTGCCTTGATAGAAAAGCATCCAACTGTCTAACAAGGGCTATGTCCTAGGATATGGTGTTAGTTCTGGTACAGTGATGGTGAACCTTTTTTGCCTCAGGTGCCAAAAGCACGCACTTGCGTACTATTGCATGCACTCGGGTGCCCCCCCCCATAATTTAATCCCTCCATGCCACACTCCCTGTGCATGCATGTGTGACACCCTGCCCTGCTGCCCCACGCATGCACACACAACTTTCTTGGAGCCTGGGGAGAGCAAAAATGCCCACCTCCCAGAGGCCCTCCAGAGGCCAGAAACTGCCCATTTTCCAACTTTGGGTGGGCCCGGTAAGTCCATTTTTCACTCTCTGGAGGCTTCAGGAGGCTTTCCTAAAGCCTCCAGAGGACAAAAAACTGCTGAAAATCAAGGCCGAAAATCAGCTGGCCAGCGTGTACATGCGTGCTGGAGCTGACAAGGAAACACCTCGCGTGCCCTCAGAAATGGCTCCGCGTGCCCCCTGTGGCACGCGTGCCATAGGTTCGCCATCACGGTTCTAGTATTTTCAGATTCAAAAGAACTTTTGATCCCATTTTTCTGCATTGAAATTTATTATGGAGCACCCAAATGAAAGTCATCCATTCTAACTATTCCACTAATATAAGAATCAATCTAGATTAGAAAATCTAGGAAGCACCAATCCCGTATTTGCAAAATGAAAGGAATGTGCATCCACATATTCTTAGTGCTAAATCCAAAACAAATACATGCCTAGTGTGGCCACTAAAATTTTGGAGACTTATGTTGTTGTATAGAAGTACAAGAGCTAAGAAACAGATAGGGGATCCTGGCATGCTATGGTCCATGGAGTCAGATATGACTGAACGACGACAATAAGAGCTAAACTAGTTATGATGTGGAGTGCATCCTTTGATTTAATATTGAATTTTTAAAAGCAGCAGTATTGGTCAGTGTGATAATTAGAATAAGCCATTGGAACCATTGGAAGTATTTGTGTCAAAGCCAATGGAAGTGCTCCTGAAAGAAAGAATGATTGGAGGAACCTGACAGAGCAGTTTAGCAGATCCTTCAATCTGGCAAGGGAATGGTAAAGGTTCCCCTCGCACGTATGTGGTAGTCATTCCTGACTCGGGGGGGTGGGGGGAGCTCATCTCCGTTTCAAAGCCGAAGAGCTAGTGCTGTCCAAAGACATCTCCGTGGTCGTGTGGCCAACATGACTAAATGCCAAAGGTGCACGGAACGCTGTTATCTTCCCACCAAAGGTGGTCCCTATTTTTCTACTTGCATTTTTTACATGCTTTCAAAATGGTAGGTTTGAAAGCACACTCAGGAGCTCACTCTGTTATGCAGCGCTAGAGATTTGAACTGCCACCCTTTCTGATCGACAAGCTCAGCGTCTTAGCCACTGAGCCACCATGTCTCTCCTTCAATCTGGTAGTGCTGTGCTTTAAAAATGCCCCACATTAATGGAACTTACACTTTGTGTATTGGCCTTCATTTTCCTGACACAATATTAATTAAATTAATTAACCCGCCCTGGGTCCTAACAAGGAGAAGGGCGGGGTATAAATTTAATAAAATAAAAAATAAATAAATAAATTTCAGATGGACTAGCAAATGGCTAGTTTTCAGATTCTGTTGTAGACATGAAAACAAGAGCGAACTACCCTTTAGTTGATACATCAACTTAGATCTAATTTCGACTTACTCAGATGCTTTGCATGACATGTTTTTAGAATTAGGCTAGAACTCTATCTGCAATCACTATTTTAATTTACTATATGAGAATGGAAATATGCAAGCCGGTCTGATTCTCCCTCAAAACAAAACACCCCCCCCCAACCCAATGACTTTTCCAGCTGTTGTGGCTAAGTCTCTTTTCCTGTTACAATAACAGCGGAATGCAAAAAGTCTAAAGCCCTATCATTATGGTTATTAGAATTTTTTTCTTTAGTACATTTCGTTAATGTTAACTATCCAGAATGCTGGAAATAACAGCCTAAGAAAACAGGCCATCACAAATTCCCTCCAGTGGTGCCATGAGACATAATCTATATAATAAGATTTATTAAGCCCTATTTCTAGCTTTCGTGCAATAGATTTTAGCATTGTTTGTTGCTGCTGCTGTTTTTCAACTAGTCACTTTTGGCTTATGTGACAGTAAAGGGTCAAGCAGAATTCCTTGGTAATGCACATCAGGGAATGTAGGTGTGTCATTGGGGGACAGTTAAATTGCTGTTCCATTCATATTTCTGCAAATGTAAAATTCTGGCTAGAGGACACTCAAACAGAAGGGAAGTTGGATCAACCAATCAGCATGCAAGATGCATTCTTCTGCGCAACCTACAGTTGGGATTTAAGAGGTATGCATGTCAGCCCATCTTCAGCCATCTGTAACTTATGCTAATCCCTCAACCCCTTCACAGTTTAGGTATGCAACAACACTTATATGCAGTTGCAAGCAACTCTAAAGCAAGCTTCAGTCAAAATCCTTATGACTGTAATCATACCTAGGCCAATATAAAACTAAATGCTATTTAATAACACCAAAAATATCCTTCAAGTTGAAACATATCAAGAGCTGCTAGCTGAGAACAAAGGAGCCAACAGATACTAAAATGCCAGAACAAGTGTCATTGACTGAGATGGGTGCCCATAGAAATTGACCAAATAAGTAAATAAAATAAACAAATTAGGGAACCAGGTTTATGTATCATACTAAGCAAACCAGAGGTTGGCAGTCCCCACAAAAATACGCGTGCTGCCTCAGTACTGCTTATCAGAGTTAAATCATCAGACTTAATGTCTACCTTCTGCAGCCAACTATAAGAACTTTCTCTAACAGGACAAACCAAATTGAGAAATTTACAGTACAATTTTAATGCAACTTTGCTTAAAATTAAATATCTATCAACGGCTTCTCAATCATTACAAAGGATGAAGAGAGAACTAACATTCTAAAAATTAAAAAAGGCAGTAGTAGTTAACATGAGCTAAACAGGCAACATGTAATTTATTCCCTTATCTTTATTTGTACTGGCTGAAGACCAAGATCCCATTTTAATCACAACATTGATTCCCAATTTGCCAGACATAGAACTCCATTTACTTTCAAGTGGTTTCTCCATTTTTACAAAGGACTGGAGAAATGTAAGATTTTTGAAATTTAGGTTTTGGTTGAGAAGGTGTAAAGTGTGGAAATACGGACTATAAACACTTATGTATAAACAGAAAAAAGATGTCTTTACAAATGCAAATAATTGCAATTGATTTAGTAAGAAACAAATTAAGCTTATCTATCCAGCTGTTTGCACAATGTCCATTGCAGTTTCATAGTTCTGTTTAGGTTTACTGTTACTGTGGTCTTTGACCAAGATCTGAGGTATGAATTAAACATTTTAATGTTTAACTGATTGCAAGAGTAGTCTTCCTCCTTACTAACAAAATTGAGAATAAGTATCATGCTAATTGAATTTTTAAAAGTGGACATTGGCAGCACCCAAACAGATTATATTTATTTTTGTACTGTTCTCTTAACTTTTATGACATATAAAGTGATAAATGGAGTGTTGATATATCCATCCCATGCATAAAACTAATACTTTTGTTAACATAACTACCAATGGTAAACTTTGAAAAACAAAGTAGGCACACTGTCAAAATTAGTGCCTGCTTTGTGCAAGTTCTGAAAAACTGCAGCAGAGAGCAAAGCCCAGAGCAAATAAATTTAACTGTATAAAACAACATTAAAAATAAAGTTTTCAATTTTTAAAAATCAAAAATTAAATTTTAATTAAAATTAAAAGCAGAACCCTCTCATTAAGAAACACGCAAGAATTTGTACCACCGTGACTTCTATGGATCCTGGATTGATGATGGCCATCATAGGGAGTTGTTTGAAAGTGATTTTCATATAATGGCCATTATATATGTGTTGGTGAATTAATGTGGTATTGTTATGCCATGTGCGCTTGACGCTGTGGGTGAACGGTTGCTGCAACACTAAAAATCATTGTTAATGTTGCAAAGACTTAAATTTAGCAGTAGAGTAAATAATTCCTATGCAAATATTTAAGTTCAAGGACCCAGGTTTTCTCTCTAGCAAACAAAATTATTATCTGGTTTGCCCAAAGGGTCCAAGTCCCTAAAAATGTAGTAAAACTCTAACACTCAAAACTGCAGAAAACGTCTAGGCTTGAGTACTACTGTTTTAATTATTCAAACAACTCTTTCACCCTCCAATATTGTTGGAATAGTCTGGGTTTTCTGAAGACAATAATTTTGGGGTTGCTGCTTAAAGCCTTGAAAAAACGGGAGGAAACTTAGATTTACTGTTTTCACTGAACCGATGGCTGCAAAATTTGCTTTTCTCAGAGAAGCAACATTTTTTACCCTTATGAGCTATTGCTAAACATGGATCATTTCCAGTCTAGTGTGCATGACAGAAAGGGTAGTGAGTTTGCATTTAATAGAAATCAGAGCCCAGATGTGTGTTTCAAGCATATCCTAGTGAGTCAGTGGGGAATGGGAAATCATTTTTGAATTTCAGTGCAGTACAAAGTTCTTAACTTATTGAGCAACTGCAACTTCTTGTTTTATATGACTGACCTACTAAGCTGTCCAGAGATGGGTTGCTGCCAGTTTGGCCCAGATCAGCCAAACCAGTAGTAGCGGCAGCAGGAAGCTTCGCCCACCCGCCTGGACGCCTCTGCACATGCTCAGAAGTGTCATACACATGGAGCGTGCGGGGGAGCGCGCCCGAACCAGTAGTAAAGAAATTGGCAACCCACCTCTGATGCTGTCGCTTGTTTAACTACGATTCATATGAATAAACTCCAATGGCTGTAATTTATCCTATAACTTGTTTCGCAAAAAGCTAATAAAGCTTAATTTAGGAACACACAGCATAAATACAGACAGCTACAGTGTTGCTTTACATTCAAATAACCTTTTTTTTAAGAGGTAAGAAAATAGGTTTGAATGAGCAGCCCGTTTTATTCCAGGGCAGCGGATTGGTTTCATTCAGTCCCAGAAAAGTACAGGATGTATGTATCTCAGTTTATATGCATTGTTTTAAGATGAAGGGGGAAAATAGCAGGAAACAATTGGATTAGCTTTAGGATATTTCCAAGGAATGGAAATGCCCAAATGTAAACCCTAGGAAGGGCCTCACGGTGACCAGACAGCAAGATATTTAATAGACACTTTGTGTATGCATATGACTATATATAGGCTTTTATATCTTGATGAGGTCTCACAGAAGATTTGCATCAGTTAAAGTTGAACTTGATAACTTTTCTCTGGTTCCAAAAATGATCAAGGGAAGTACACTTGAATCATGATGTATAGATTTCAGATAGTCTTTTATTTACGACCACAATTGAGCCCCAAATTTCTATTGCTAAGCCAAACATTAAAATGAATTTTGCCCCATTTTATGACCTTTCGTGCCACAGTCATTAACTGTGGCAAGGAATCAGTGCAGTTGTTATTTAGTAACCCAGTTGAGTGAATCTGATTTCCCCATTGACTTTGCTTGCTTGCCAGAAGTTCGCAAAAGGCAATCACGTAACTTTAGGACACTGCAACCGTCATAAATACGAGTCAGTTGTGAAGTGTCTGAATTTTGATCACGTGACTGTGGGGATGCTGCAACAATCATACATGTGAAAAAGGCTCATTTTTTTCACTACTATTGTAACTTTGAATGGTTACTAAACAAACTGTTGTAAGTCAGGGACTGCCTGTCTCACAGTCCCAGTGCAATAATCCTTTACAGACCTCGCTTCTCTAAGTTTGGAAACTTTCTGACTATCTTTTTCTGGCCACTGATTGATATCAAATGCTCAGCTCATTGGGTTGCAGCCAAAACCAGCACGGCTGCTCTTATGTGCAGAAGTGGGGAGGCAAGCTGATCCTTGACCACAAGCAATAAAATTCTGTCTGCATTTTAGGCCTTTACCCTCTTGGTATTTTGCAGCCATAATGTATGTTTGAGATGCTTCTTGAGCAATATGAGGAAAATAATTCCATAGGCGTGTGCTTTGTAAAAGAATAATTGCTCTACCATTTGGGAAGGTTCTTGTTTGAGAGCTTAAAAACCATGGCATGTGTAATTTTAGTTGCATCTGGAGATAACAATCTGGACCCTGTCTTTGGGAACCCTGTCATGCCTCTCCCAGGATTTCTAAGGAGATCTTTGCCTCCTTTAGTTCTTGGCTTTCCTTTCCCTCCCCAGCTGGGGACAAGCCGAGAAGTCAAGCACATTAATTGAAAAAAACTTGGCTGCAGTTCACCTTAAACAACTGCAATATGCATGCCAGAGATTCAAGACCAAATTTGGAAATGTGCTAGTAAGGGGGCACAGGGGTTTGGGGATGTGGGGTGGGGAGAGTTCATTTCTCCAATCTTTGGAAATATATTCTGAATTTAAAAGATGGCTTCTATCGATCATATCAGTAGAAGTTTGCTTCTCAGGCATTTTTGACATGAGATATCATTCTGGTTTAATAAACCTTTAATTGGCTATTATGTCCTGTTGTATTTGTGCAGATCAAGTACAGTCAGTCCATGCATAGAAATACACCGATTTTTAAGACATGAAGAGTTCTCGTAATGTTTTCTTTGGTGTCTATTGTTTAAACGTCTGAGAGATTATAGTAGTAGGATATCAAATATGAGAGATTCAGTAATAGGAAATATCTCAACTGCAACAGGGAAGGTCAATCATATGGTTGTCTCCACTCATTGTACAAACTTCATGTCCCAACAAGATGACAAATTTTTTATAGTCAGTGGTGTGATTCAAAATGTTTTACTACCGGCTCTGTGGGCGTGGTGTGGCTTTGTGGGCATGGCAGGGGAAGGATACTGCAAAATCCCCATCCCCTCTCCACTCCTGGGGAAGGTTACTGAAAAATTCCCATTTCCTCCCCACGCCACTAACCTGCTTCCCAACTCTGTTCTCCTGTTCAGGGCAACAACAACAAAAAATCAGCTGGGGGGCTGGGAGCCAGCAGGGATGGAGCCAGTCTATTTGCTGGTTCTCAGAACTACTCAAAGTTTCTGCTACTGGTTCTCCAGAACCTGTCAGAACTGGCTGAATACTAGCTCTGTATAGTGTTCATATATGATATTCTTATCCTAAATCTGATTTTCTACTACTGTAGATGTATTGTTAATTACTGATTGTTAATTACTTGTTATATTTATTTGTAATTGGTGATATTTTGTTTCCGGGAGTATTTTTGTTTACCAATTTGCTGCATACTGTTCAGAGTTGCATTGTTTGAGTGGGGCAACTATATGAATGCTTGAAATAAATCAATAATGTGAGCAAGGCTGGATTGAGAGAGAACATGATTGGTTAAAGTTCCCCATGGGGCTTCTGTAACCAGTGTTTCCCCTGTTTGACTCCCAAATTAAGTTCTATACCACACAGATTCTCGATAGCTGTAGTACTTCTCTTTTTAGAAGCAGGAGGGAAATTGATTTGTAATTCTGCGTGTCATCTGGAATCAGATAAGTAAAAGTGTTATGTTTGAGGACTGTTATCTGCCTTTGCAACTTATCACTGTACACTGGTACAAGAACAAGGAGATTTCTTTAAGTGATGAAATATCCTGTCATGATGTTTTTAAAGCCAGAAGCGGGATAAAATCAGATAAAACAAAGGCTATTTGGTCAGGGAATATTAGCGTTCATAATAGAATCTTATATTGCTTCTCAGTACAGATACATGTAAAGTGGTACTTTGATACTAAGCTGTTTGAAACTCATTTAATTTGGTACTGAACACATTTTGAGTAAAAAATTTCATTGTTTGATACTCAATGCATATTCCTTAAGAGAAAAATTTGGTATTGGTACATCATTTTTGGTATTCACTGCACCTCCCAGAACCAATTAATGATGAGTACCAAGGTACCACTCTATGTAGTTCTATAGTCCTTTTGCAGAAAATGTTTTCTAAAATAGTTTGGGGATGGGACTCATGCCCTTGTGAAGCCTAAGCAAAATGGAGCCTAAATGTGATATATTTAACATGCCTTTTCAGGAAAGACTGAAGCGGTGATCAGAAACTTCAGCCCACACTATAAGCGCCAATATGCTCTATCTTTTTGCAAGCACATCCAGAATGAGCTGGAACAAAACAGAGATCTGCAGTCTCAATTCTTAAAAATAAAGGTAACAAGAAGAAGTATTTTTATTATTACTACCTTTTGATGTTTTAGGCGGTTGGTGTCAGTCTTGCAAGGTGGACTAAACAGGAAACACAGCCAGATGAGCTAATTCTACTCTATTGTAAAGTTACATAAACAAAGTCTCATAAGTCTCAAAATACAAAATATACAAACTGTTTCTTTCCCTGTCCCTCTTTACAGCCTATGAAACTTAGGAGGGCCTTCTGAACTGTTTGCCCCAGCTACATTCCTGCTGCAGGCTAAGCTGTCTTTTATCTGACCCTTTCTTTGGTTTCATCTTTTTGCTCAGCCTCCCAAGATCATCTGCACATACCATTGCCATTGGCCATATATTTGTTGCGCATGTTCCAATTATTCAGATGCACTAGTTCCTTCCTACCCTTCATAATTCAGACTCTTTGTAGTTGTTGTTATATCACAATCTGGCAAACTGTGTTATGAAGGGAAGGTTCCAGTTGGCTCTGAGGGTTACTGGCTGATCATGCCCTCATTTGTGGTCTAGTTCACACATCAAGATAAGCCAGAATGTGATTTCATTTAGTTTCACTTTTGCATATTATGCAAAAACGATTTTTATGTGTGAATGATAATTTATGCCTTAGTCAGGATGCCAATTTATCTAGTTTTGGTTTATTTAATCAACCAGTATTGCATAAACCATGGTTTAATGTATGAGTACAGTTATCCTCTTTGAGTTGCAGCTATTTCACAAGAGCCTAAAATACCATATTTGTTCTATTCCACACACAAATAGAAACACATGTTATGCTTCGCAAGAACTCTGTCGAACCACAATAGATGAAAATACCTAGATTCCTGAGCAAAATGTATCAGCATGGGTCGGGTAGAGAAAATGAAAACATTTTAAAATAGGCTTCATTGTGAATCAATCCAAGAGTTCATTGGAGTTGAACGGCTAATAAATTTAATGAATTAACTAACTAGCTACTGGTAAATAAATAAATACTGTAAATTGGTTTTGTTTCTAAACCCTTTTCCTCTCAAGTGAATATCGAAAGCAGAATATTCAGGGTTCATTTAAAAAAACTGAATTTGAGGATACAGGCTTCAGACACAGTATACTGTAATCTTCTTGTAGCATGAAAAATATCATATGTTCATATCAGTACTTTGAAGTTCTACACCATTCTTTCCAAGGTGCTAAATCCTTTTCCTTATTTTACAAAAGAAAAGTAACATAATGCTTGCATGAAACTCATTCTGTTTCTTGGTGTCATTTTTCTATAGCCACCTGGATTATCCAGCATGGTCCTTTATGAAGGAGAGGTGTCACATTTTGCTGAAGATCTGAAGAAATGGAAAGAGAGATACATAGTAATTAAAAATAATTACACTGTGGAAAGCTTTGAAAGCAAAGAGGTAAACTGTTGATTCATTAAGTGCTGTGGCATTCATGATATTTAGCACTGCTGATCTATTGGCTACTATTCTGAAATGTAAACTAGTGAATGACTATACTTTCTGAGCCATGGGGCACATTTGTAACCCTTAGAGCAAATTATAGGCATTTCCAAGTAAATGCTTAGATATTTAAAATACTTGATTTGATTATTCAGTTGTTTCCATAATTAATTTGATGATGAATGCAATATCTTAATTTTGGAATGGTTATTTCCCAGCTTTTCATCTTGAAAATAAGATACTAATGCACATGGGCTTCACTTCAAGCCTACATTAATCTTGGCAACTAGTGATATTTAACACAATAAAAACAATATAAGAAAACTATAAATAGCAGTGAGGAAAAACAACCAATAGCAATAGTGAATTCAAAGCAGTAAATACAACCAAGAAATGGCTTCACTTGCATCATCAGGGCCCCAGTCTCAGTGATAAAACTAAGTCTTCAAGGCTTTACAAAAGGTTAGTAGGGTTAGAGTAAGTCTGATCTCTGTGGGAATGATGTTCTGAAGAACAGGGGCCACAACAGAAAAGACTCTTCAGATCACATTCTCTGATGGGACCAGAAGCATTCATCTCCTATCAGACAGGTAGATACAAGCAGGGAGAAAAAGTCCTATAAGTAACCTAGTCCCAAGCCATGAAGACCAACACCTTGCATTAAATCTGGAAGAATACTGGCCACCAATGTGCTTTGCAGAGCAGAGATGGTACAGGCAGTCATGGGTGTCTGTTATACAGCACATTTTGCACCACCTGAAGCTTCTGAACACTCTTCAAGGGCAGCTCTGTGTACAGCATGTTACAGAAGCCCACCAATCTGGGAGGCCAATAATGTGATGATGTTAGCATGTTGAAGAATGAAGATTTATTTGTGTGCTACAGGGGAGGGGGGGAGCAGCAATAGAAATTTCATTTAGTGAATGAAAGATATAATTAATGATCCACTTTCCCTAGAGAGCCTAAAGAGACAATCAGCCTCATTTACTGACAATGTCTTCTTCAAACTAATAATAATAAGCTTCTCTTCTTGATTAGTTTCCATCCATTGTTTTGTGT
The DNA here is from genome assembly GCA_039707465.1 of Rhabdophis nuchalis. Classification (NCBI taxonomy): domain Eukaryota; kingdom Metazoa; phylum Chordata; class Lepidosauria; order Squamata; family Natricidae; genus Rhabdophis; species Rhabdophis nuchalis. The sequence goes on from CM077644.1 coordinate 111,440,601, forward strand.
CTTGCCTACTGGTTTTCGGAAGGTTTATTTAAAACTTATTCTGGATTTTGAAATTTAAGTGTTGTTTACATTTTCTCATTCATTTTTAGCATCTACTTTATAAGTTGAGGGGTTTTTGTTTTTTGTTTTTGTTTTGTTTTAAAGAAAATCTTTATTAATTTTTCTTAATTCTAGGCATTTCAGAAAGGAGTAAGTTCAAAAACCTGCATTCTCCCTGTTGGAGGCAAAGTGCTAATTACAGGGGAAGAATATAACACACTATCTGATAAGCATTTTCCAGAACCTAATGGTAAGGTATAGTCCAGCCCAGTCCTCTTTATATTTTATACTACTTGGCATATTAATTGATGTTCTCTTTCAAGTGTTGCATTGTCTTTATAAATAGCTACACACATAGTTTAAAGGCATACATTTAATAAGCTTGCCTATCTTACACTATAAAGTATTATCCTGTGATTGCCCTGAAATGTACATATAGTTTGAGTCATGTCAAACTCAAAACCCAGAGCAACAATGGAAGCCAAATAGAAGCAAAGAAAGTAAGAGACAGAGTCATAATCAAAGTAAACATCAATATTCAAGAAATCAGGCACAGAGGCACAATCCTGATACCAGAGACAAATTACTTAGATTAGGGATGGTATGTATTTATGCATGCGTGTATTAAATTTATATAACTGCTCATCTGATACACATATCTTATACATTCTGAATCTGGGTAATTGTGAGTCCAAACTAAGGAATCTGCTCACTGAATGCTCAGATAGGCTGATGCTACAACCTGGGTGGTGTCTAGAGCACAAAGAGTTACAATGAAAACTAGGCATTGGTGGCACAAATGTTAAGCAAAGATCACCTATCTACTGGGAATTTGTCTATAATTATATGTAAACTTGATGGAATGACTAAAAACATAATATGTGCATTTTTAAAGGTTCCAGTGAAAAGGAAAATACCCAGGCCTTTGTTGTCCCTCCAAAGGAATTTCCAGTCTACCTATGGCAGCCTTTCCTTAGACATAGTTATTACTGTTTTCCGGATTCAGAAGCCCAGAAGAAATTCAGCACTACATTGAATGATTGCATTAGGCATTTAAACCATGGTGAGTCTAGCAGACACAATCTGATAACTTTGTTATTGTTCTACCTTTCAGGAAAAAAATCAGTTTGACCATTAGTTCCTAACCAATCCTTGCAGCAAAATTAAAATCTATCTTTCTCTTAGAGTTCACCCAACAACTTCTAAATGAGAGAAATATGATTTCATGTTATATACGCTCTTATCTCTTTAAGCATCAGCTAGTGGGTACTAGGTGGAGAAAACAACTGAGTAGACAGTAGCAAAATCATCCTATATATTGTGGGGAGAACTTGGCTGGTAATTCAGTCAGACATAAAGAAGGCAAAAATTGAGTTGGGAATCCTATAATTTATTTCCTTATCCTGTCATTTTGCCTAACTATACAGGAAAGAGAGTTGTAGAGTTGCTATGAGAGTGTAATTTGCAGCTTCAAAAGTCCAATCTGACAAAGTGAATTACACTAACTTCATTAACATTAGAGAAAATACTTTCTCATTTTTTACTTTTTGGCTCTTCAGAGCATAAGATTTGCCAGAAAGAGCTGATTCTGGAGAAGCAGTAGTTTGTGACATCACACTGGTTTGTAATTCTGATGAGACCTCCAAATGCTGTGGCTACATTTGAACATAATGTTGAAATGTAGAATACTCTTATTCAGAAAGCCCAATATGCTTTAAAATTTCTAAATTACATACAGATATACTGCATATCACAAAAGAGCAGAAAGGAGGAAAAATATCCAACTATTGTCCTTTAACAATTTTCATATGCATTTGAAATTTGTATAACAGTTATGTTAAGACTCCCCAGAAAAAGTCTGCTGTACTTATTGACACAGAGAATATGTGAACTCCTGTTTTCTCATGCAGAGAAATTAGCCATATCTCTCCAAAACCACCTGGATTGATTTGTTCCCTGATCATTCTGCTCTTAAGAAAGTCCCCCCCCCTCTTTTTTTCAGTCAGGAGGATTTGCAGAATAATCTTCAGTGTGCATTAAGCCATTTGATTAAATTTCTCCCATTTTGCCAGTGTAGGAAAAAAGGGAGCAAGTTGAAATGGCTAAACTTATACTTCTTCAAGCAAAGAGAAAATGTGTATTTAACTGTTTCAACTTCTTTTTTTTTTGGCTTGTGGAAGCCTCTTGGTTCTGCAGGCAAATGGAGAATAAGTGGTGGCAAGTAGCTAAACACTGTTCTTTATGAGCCCTTTTTAAAACCAACTGGGTAACCCAGACAGGAATATAAAACTGGGATGATCTCAGTCAAAATGTGCTTTGTCATCAACATATGGCAAAAGGATAACAGACTCTCAAGTTTCAGTGTTGAGATGATTTCATATTTAGTAGATGATTTCATATGTATTTTGAAAATTTATATGAAGTATTGACTGATTTTAAAATCATCACAATTCTAGTGGAATTGATGGAATGAACTGGTGGTGGAAGAAGTAACCCTCACTCCATGGTCAATGTTGGGATGTAAACGGCTATGGCAGGCCAAACATGCTTTAAAAACCTCGAGGCCTGAAATTCAGGAGTGGTAACCAGAATATTTTCCTTTACCACTTTTATCTTCCCTCTTCATGAATGAGGCCCATTCCTTTCAAACTATAGTTCTGTAAGCAGAACTGTGAAATATACAGTGTATTTGGCACTGAAAGGTTAAGGAAGATTAAGTCCAAACCTACATATGGTACTGCAAATCCCACAGGAGGAACACATGCTCTGGTATTTTACAAACCATTGAATCTGTAAGCTTTAGGGAACATGTTTGGTAAAGCAGTCAGCTGAAATCAATTTCCTGTAAAGCATTCTTAAAGAGAAAGTTTTCCATTTCATGGCTTATAATTCCCTTATTCATTTCTCAAAACCTTGGTAATAAAATCATCTGTGTGGAGTCTAATACCTTTTGTTTTGTCCTGGGAAAGTAATAGAAGCGCTCAGTTTTTCCTGGCACACTGTGAATCTTCTGTGACTCTAGATCTTCAGTAATGCTTTAGTTTGCTCAAAAGACAACTATTTCCAGACGTGCAATGCTCTTGGTAGTTTCTGTTTTAAATTGAATTTCAAACCATCACTTTGGAGGACAATAGGGTATTTGCAAAATGACCGTAGTGTTTTCAATCTTTGAACAGTTTTGGATTTCTTTTCTGAAATGTTTGCTCCTTTTCTTCCTCCTCTTACTTCTTCTTGTCAGAAGGGTGGAACTACCTTACTCTAGAAAGTTCTCCCACTTATTAAACACTTGTAAACATTGAATTAAAAATTGTCTGGCCTAGATGCTTCTAGGTGCCTTTTGTTTTGCTTTTTATGATATACTTGTTGCACAAAGTGGCATTTCTTAATCATGTGATCTTGTTTTGAGGAAGGAAGTTCATTGCAATATGTTTTTAACTGAAGATTAGTATGGAATCTAGCAACAAGATGGCCGTGCCTTGACTGATTTCCTTTTCTGGCATCAATTACCTCAGGATGGTCATTTATGAGGTGGACCTTGGGAGACAAGGCAAAGAGATGCAGCCAGGGGAGAAGTCAGTTGAGCCTGCAGCAGGAATGTGCAGCAGTTTTGTAAAAGAGCTTGGGGGTGAGACAGAGAATTGTATTTCAGATTTGCAAGATTCTGCTAATGTAACTTAACAATAAAGTAGAATTAGCTCCTCTGGTTGTGCTTCCTGTCTGGTGAACCTAGTTAGGCTGATATACTACCTCAGGAAAATAACTAGCTAGCACCAATAAAATCTTAAGTCTATGTAAAAGCTAAACAGTTATCGGAGCAAGTATAGACACACTGTAACTAACACCTCCAGCCCTCCTGTTATAGCTTGTGTTCCCTTGAGAGACATTGTAGTTTTACATGCCAGTCTGATAATTCTAAGCAAGTTAAATTTGATATGATTTGATAAGGACAAATTCCGAATTTGTTAAGACTGTTAGAAATAATTAGGCTGAAGGTCAGCTCTGCTTTTGCTCAAAATGTTCCCATTAAAGTTCAGTCATGTTGCATATAAATATTGTAGTGTTTCTGAAAGTGAAAGGTGACCTACTTCTTATTAATGTGTTGGCTCAAATATTTGAAATTATAGCCAGAATCTAATAATGCCGAGGATATGTGATATTATTTTGCCAGAAAAATGGGAGGTGCATATAGCATGACGTGGATAGGTCATATCTGGAATCAATGGACTTCAGATGGCATAATGTGAAAATGAAGGTTCAATGTGGCATCTATATTTGGCATATAGTTTTTGTTCCTAAACAGATTAAGGTTGCACATAAGCAAAAATTTAAGATCTCTAAAGTCAGATCCCCAAATAATGTCTCAATTTTTGGTTAATTTTCTCCACTTGCATTAATAGAGGAACAAAGTGAAAATAAACAGATCATGTGTAGTAGCATATTCATAATAGATCAGGTTGGGCTATAAATCCTTATAATATGTGCAAGAGTGAACATAATGGACAGCTAGATGGGCGTCATACAAATTTAATAATAAAGAAGAATAGCTAATGTTGATTGAAATGTCCAGCACTCATGGCTATGATTCTTCATGCATACTTCTTATCTGCAAAATAATACAGGTAGTCCTCAATTTTCAACAGTTTGTTTAGTGACCATTCAAAGTTACAATGAATGGTATTGAAAAAAGTGGTTTATGACCGTGTTTCACATGACTGTTGCAGCATCCCCATGGTCATATGATCAAGATTCAGATTTTTTAAAAATTTTGATCCATATTTATGACAGTTGCAGTGTCCTGGGGCCATGTGATCCCCTTATGCATCCTTATGACCAGCAAAGTCAATAGGAAAGCCAGATTCACTTAACTAACTGCAGTGATTCACTTCACCACTGAGGCATGAAAAATCGTAAAATGGGGCAAAATTTACTTAACAAATGTTTACCATAGCAACAGAAATTTTGGGCTCAATTTTGGTTGTAAGTTGTGGATTACCTGTATTAGAGGCATAAAAGTTCATTTGTTGCATATGCAAAAGAAGTAGATTTTGTATGTGTTCTGTAAGTATTCATTATTTTAGCATGGAGTTTCTGTTTACTTGATGAATTCAGTTGACTTTTGGTTCAAGTGATTCTTCCAAATACTATAGTATATAGTGCTATATACACCTGTATGTATAGCATCACATACTGTATAGCACCACATACTGCACCACCTACTGACTTTTTGTGAGCATTGATTTGAGAATTAGAATAGTGCAGTTGAATTAAGATTAGAAAGACCAAAATCCAAGTCCAATTTCAGCCCTCAGAGCTCATTGGCCGATTTTAGACTGGTGCTTTCTCTCAGACCAACTGACACCAGACAGTTTTGGGTAAAAACGGAAGGTGTTTTGTATTAGCATCTTGAGTGGTTGAAGACAGACAGGATATAAATCTAAAATTAAATAATTTGTTAGATAGGCTAACATTATAATTTCTAAAGCATTTTAAAGATACTGTACCAAATCACCAGAGGTAAAAGCTATTAATGGAATTGTTTTTTCTCTCTTGATAAATGTTGCTAACCTTCTCTTTCATCTTGACTAAAATTCTTCAGATATTTTATCTGAAGAGGAAACAGTGAAATATTCACTTTGGGATTTATTCTTGGAGAGATTTCTATGGCACATTTGGTTGTTATCATCCTTGAGCCCTTGAAATTGTGGAACTAAAAGATTTAATTCCTAAAATACGTTCATATTTATTACCTCATTTTAGTCCTTGTGCTTTGGGCACCAGGTTTTGGAAAATTCCAGGAAAGAAATTAGGCAGCACGTATTGCAAATTATTAGGAAGTGTTCATACAAATATCAAAACCTGTAACATTTGTATTCAATAATGTGTAACTCTGCATATGAAGTATGTAGTTTTTCAGTGGCTATAAATACAGCATATGAATACAGGCCTGTATCCTGTTTGGAAGTGACCTCATCTAATTTCTGTTGGTGGTTAGCAGCTTTTCTATCACATGATGTGGCTAAGGAAACCTCTGAGTCTTGGTTCTTTGCATTCTTAAGCAAGTCAGCTCTTCTTAACAATAGTTGATACTCAGTGAAGTTTATGTAAAAAAAAAAGTCAAGCTCTCCAAAAATCTGCTCTTAATCAACCTTCCAGGTTAACAAACTGTAGTCAAATGCTGAACCACAAAGCTACTATTCAAAATTAAACCTCAGAACACTTTAGAATATAGAAGTAATGATTGCAGGGGAAATGATTGCAGCAAAGACTTCCTATAATGCAGCTGGATCCTCAACTACAATAATAATTTGTAAATGTATGAAACTGTACATAACTGGCATTTGCATCCTTTGCCAAATATTCCATAGTTTCTCCTACTATTTTTTTTCAAACTTCCCTCTACAAGAGTAAAACATTGATTTAAAAAAAGAAAAACAATATTCTTGATTCCCAGTTTTCCTAACAGGACTCTTTAGAGTACAAAATCTTAACCTCCCATGGGGGACTAGCCTAACCTAGCCTAACCTCCCATGGGGGACTTTTAGGTAGTTTTAAATTGGGTTTTTAAAATTGGTTTTAGCGCAGGATAGGTTATTTAATAGTTTTTTAAATTATATTTATTGTATTTTGTATGTTTTTAAATTTTCCTGTGCGCCGCCCTGGGTCCTTCGTGGAGAAGGGCGGGATATAAATTTAAATAAATAAATAAATAAATAAAATAAATAAAATTACAACTAGTTCTCCCTAATCACCCATCCTGTTCATGTCAGAAGGACTGCTTAAGATGCTTGTAGGTTGAAAGATTAACCAATGACATCACCATTGCCCGAGAGACACCTGTGGGTATTCCTTTCATATCCATGCAAGGAGCTGGGGCAAATGATAGGAGCTCACCCCACCATGCAGCAGCACTCAAGTCTCAAATGTGGGTTTGCTAATCTCCAACCCAATATCCTAACCTAGTGATGGCTAACCTTTTTTGGCTCATGTGCCAAAAGTGGGGGGAGCTCAGGGGGGTTGTGCATGGTTGTGCCACACCCATAATGTTATGTGCGTGACCCCCTGCTTTTGGCGTGCTTTTTTCACCCTCCCCAGGCTCCAGAGGCTTTCTAGGAGCTTCCCTGAAACCTCCAGAGGGCGAAAAACAGCCTCAAAAGAAGGCCTAAATCAGCTGGCCAGCACACACAAGCATGCTGGAACTGACAGGGCAATGCCTCGCGTGCCCTAAGAAATGGTTCCACGTGCCACTTGTGGCACCCGTGCCATAGGTTCGCCATCACTGTCCTAACCCCTTGAGCCACTGTGCTCCCTTCCCAATCTAATTGCACAGGACAAATTAGGCTTCTAATTTTTTCTTCGGAAAGCCAGACAATGTCTTTAACTTACAAAGTTTAACTACAAGGATACCACGCTATAGCTTGAGCTCCAAGAGAGGTACAAAAAAAGTTCATGGCATCATACATGGAAGTAACAAAGCTATGATATACAATTAGTCTTTTTGTTTCCTCTTTTATAGTTTATCTAGTGTACATGATTTAAGCACAAAAATGAGCTGGTATAGCATGGGGACTAAGCTCCAAATTAGAAATTCAAATTTTGCCTGTGCTATTAACTTACTAAGTGCCATGAAGCAGCTAAATCTGTTACCACTTTTTATCTACAGTATGGAAATCATAACATATATTTTAAGTGTCTCTGGCAAATATCACTAGATAGTCCATGGGAAATGCATTGGACCTTATAAAACAGTATTTAAAAGATAATACATGGTTTAATATTTGGAGGGCATTGATAGTACTGCAAGCACATTGACTAAGAGAGAAAGGAATGGTTGTTCTATTGTATAGTTGAAGCACTTCATCTCTTTTTGCTATGTGAGAGCTGCATGGATAGTTCACAATCCGATTAATACTGTTCCTCCAAAGATGGACTGGGTAATCTGAAAACACCGCAGTGCATAGGTTTGGTGATTCATCATCTCTGTCTCTTTTAACTGAGTTTATTTATCTTTGGTCACTTCTTCCCTTGATTTCAGGGCAACTAGCACGATTTGTGTTGCCCAGTATGAAAGTGGCCTGACACAGTCTTCTTCCTCCTCAACAGGCAACTAGTGAACCTATGGCTTGTTGGTGCCAGTCAGAATCTACTGTATGTCCTTGACTACTTTTTTTCCAGTGTTCTTTCATTATAAAATTAAATTGGATGTTGTGAAGTAAAGCACCAGCCTCTGGGGCTGGAGATAAGAAACTGATTTGTTTTCTGGAACTGGCTGGAGTAGCAATTTCATGACTTGATAAGATTCACACATAAGCCATTTTATCATCACTCCTACCATCTGAAAATTTCCAAATCTGCTCCAACATAAATAAATAGATTGTCTCTAATTATTGCTACCACCCCTTAGACTACTATATTAAAAGTGATAACTAGTTAACTATCCCATTACTCTAGATTTCCTGGAGCCAAGAGTATGGAAATTGGATATTATTAATTTTTGGGACATCATGATTTTTATTCAGAGGAAACTAGTAATAAAAAGGGGAGGGCAGACAGAATGAAGAACAGGAGTAAAACTACTTTTTCAGTCAATCTTTGTAACATTGGCATGGTCTGCTGAGAAGCAAAAACTAATAGACAGTTTTTATGTTTAAATGCCAGCTCATAGTTCTCATTTCTCCAGAATTATGGGAGTAGCTTCATGAACCCAAAAACATTGCCTCTTCTGTTTCGGGAAGCTCTGAGTTTTGCAATGGTCTTTCTATATACAATGGAGGAAATACTGTAATGTTCTCACTACTGCAGGAGTGTAGTAATTGGATACTCCTATCTATTGGATAACCTAGTAGTTTCTCCTCTTGTAGCATTTTGGAAGATGAGAGGTTGAAGAGCAGGAAAAATGGTTCTGCACATCCACAGACCTGTCATCCAGGTTTCCATGTGATAAATAAACAGCAGAACCGAGCAAGGCTTATTTTTTTTAAACTCGGACTTACTATTTCACACAGTGGTTCATTTATGGAGGAGAGACCTAGACAGAAAGCCCAGTGTTTTCTATGTCTATTTGTCTAAGCATCTGGGTTTAGGTTACACAGACATAGATTAAAGTTTTCGTTCTTACTTGCAAGTTGCCCAACAGGTTGCACCACTGCTTCCTCTGTGAGGTTTGTATTGTGTTTTGACATTTGTAAAACTGGAAAGTATTGCATGGCTGTTTTGCCATTAATTTTTAAGGTTAAGGCTTTTAGTGTTGGCTGATCAAGTGCTTAAAAATGGAACCCAGCCTCTGAGTCTGAACGATTAATTAGTTACCAGAAAAGACATAAGAAAGTAAACTTGACTACATCATACTGAGCTAAGATGAAACAAAGACCAAAAGGAAGATCTAATTTTTGAATGTTCTGTAAATCAGAAGAGAGAAACTGGAAGAGAAGAGCAGGATTTTGCAGGGGAACTGATATTGTAATGGGTGATCTTGTTTGGGTCTCCTGATCAGTCTTTGTTCAAGATGAAATGGGGAGTGTACTGGGCTTAACAGAAAACAATAACAGAATTGGAAGAGACCTTAGAGATCTCCTAGTCCAACCTCCTGCTCAAGTTGGTAACCCTATACCATTTTAGACAATTAGTTGTTCTCGAAAACCTCCACAACTTCTGAAGGCAAGTCATCCCACTGTTTAATTGTCTTATGGTCAGGGAATTTCTCCTTAGTTCTGGATTTGTTCTCTCCTTGATTAGTTTCTATCCATTGCTTCTTGTCCTGCCTTCAAGTGCTTTAGAGAATAGGTTGGCTCCCTTTTCTTTGGGGCAACCCCTTAGATATTGGAACACTGCTATCATGTCACCCCAGTCCTTCTTTTCATTAAACTAGATATACCCACTTTCTGCAATAATTCTTCATATATTTTAGCCTCCAGTCCCCTAATCATCTTCGGTGTTCTTCTCTTTCACAAAAAAATACTTCCCTTCCTGAACTAGCCAGAGTGATCTTGGGCACAGTGAAGGGATTCTCCTGGCTTCTTGTGTTGGAGAGAATTAAATCTATATGCAATGTATTGTCCTATTTGCTATATGATTCTACTCATTCAGCAGTGTACATGCTGGTATGGTTTTTATACTAGCAAAGATTTGGGTATAGATAGGATCCGTAACTGGCATGGCTTGGATCTGCTGAAATTTAGAAACTTTACTGGAATGCAGGATATTAAGGTGGTCCCTTCCAATAAATTGGCACATCTGAAGGATTTTTAGAAAAATAATTTTTGGTGATTTTGCAGACATATCTGCAGGGGATTGTTTTGAAACATTCAGTGTCTCTGAGAGAAATCTCATTAATGTACCATATCAGTTGATTACCTTGCTTGATGAGCCATCCTAGGAAAATCTCCTTGGGAACCTTTAAGTTGTCTAAAAGTTCTTGCTTTTCAATAGAGACTTTCAAATATGCATCAGAATTATCACTTAAATATAACAAGATAAAGAGTCACGCTAAATCATGAGTGAACAAACTAGGATCATGGTATAGGATTTTAGGATCATAGTATCTCTCAAACCATAAGTTGAAACAAACTCAGATACCAGGTTCCTTTTTTCTCTCTTCAGTAGCTAATTTTTTTCATTAATAATTGCCATTCTATTCCTCCATCCCAGATTTAAATTGAATAGGGGAGTGAAATTAATTAACAAAAAGTTTTGCAAAAATAAGTTCTTGAGAAGCTATATTTCTATTTCATTAACTTCCTATTTAGAACAGAAGAGTATTCTGTGCAGATAATATGCTTAATTGTGGTTCAGATGCCACAATCCACAAAATAGTCTCATGTTTGCTAGCACTGTACTATATCAAGCGAATCGTTTGTTCCCCAAAAAAGAAAATATATATAATTGTCTCATCCCTGTGGAATGATGATATCATTGTGTTGTGCTATGTAGCAGGCAAAGCTATCTGATACATTTTAATAGTTCCCTGGTTATTAGAATCAACTAATGAAACAATAAATAATCATGTTTGTTATTCCAAAGATTAGTTTTGGGATCTTATTCCAATTTTCAGAAGAGGTAGAGAATAATGTTACAGAAGATTGTTTGGATTAAATTCAGTGGTGACAGAATTAATTCCCAATTGGTAAGGATTATTCCAAAAATACTATATTGTCAAATGCTTGTTAGTTTGTTTTTACAGAAAAACTAAAACAAAACCCCTTCATTTTAATGATAAAACCGTAGGCACTTTTATTCATTCTGATTACCCAAAGTTACACTATCAAGTGAATCTAGTAATTGATGATTCTATTGGCCTTGACAAAACTGATATTTTTGGCATTTGAACCTATGAGCCTCATAACATTTCAAATCAGACTGTTTCCTTTGGAACCTTTAATAAGTAAAAAGAGTCTTTAGCTCTGCTAGTGTTTGAGAATCTGCCATAATACTTAGAGTGAAAAATGATATCCTCTAACTAAGCTACTTTTCTTTAACCCAGGCCCACTGCCATGTTAGGATTCAGGAAGGGTGCTACTCCTATCTCTGAAAGCATGTGGATGCGTGAGAAGACCCATTAGCAATGACAATGACTAAGGCAGAAGGGATGAGCATGTTGTATCTTCTTTGCATTCAGATAGCAGCACTCCACAAATGGTCCTTGTTAGGAATCACAATTCAATTTGAAAATAGGTGACTTAGTCCTACCACTGCAATGATTTAAAACTTCTGGGTCTTCATCTGACTTCTTTTCTGGTTTTGGTAGAAGCTTCCAGTCATTCCCCCCCTACCCCTCCTGCACCTAATACAGATAGTCCTTGATTTACAACAGTTTACTTAGTAAACGTATGTGAGTTATGACCATTTTCTATAGTTACAACCTTTGCAGCATCCCCATGATCACATGATCTAAATTTGGATGCTTGGCAATTGCAGTGTCCTGGGTCATGTGATCACCTTTTGCGACTTTCTGACAAGCAACATCAATGGGAAAGCCAGATTCAGTTAACAATTAGGTTACTAACATCAACTGCAATGATTCACTTAACAACTATGGAAAGAAAAGTCATAAAATGGGATAAAACTCACTTAACAGGCTCACTTAACCACAGACATTTTGGGCTCAATTGTGGTCGTAAGACAAGGACTACCTATATGTATACATATACATATGTGTGTATGTGTGTGTATCCATTCTATTCCATTCTCCACTTCAGCATCTAACATCATCTCGAGTGTTTGCTATATGTTTGTGGAAATGCAGAGACTTAAATCTCATATCTGCTTACCAGTTCCACTGGCAATACAGTGGGAGCCATGTGTGACATCCCTGTACTTTCCCATAGCTAATTGGGGGTGGAAACTGCATCATTGCAAAAAAGACATTTCAACCCAGGAAGAAGATAAATGTGACAAAGAAACATGAGATTATTTATGCTACCTGTACATTAATCTGAGAATTTCTAAAGCCAGCTGTCAAGCTTCTGTATTTTACCCTTTTCAGAAATCCATGTGATTCTTTTTCATGAGTGTGTCTGCCTCGCAGGATTTAACAATGGATGTGATAGTCTTCTCCTACATTCTGTTTATAGTGTTCGTAGCACACTACCTATGATAGAAGAGGCAACAAATAACCGGTATCGGAATTAGTAACCACCATAGTCTCATTCTTCACAAATGTGTCCAGGCCCTTTTTAAAATGATCCAAATTTCTATTATCACAACGGTCAGTATCAAATTCTACAGTTTACTTATGCACTTTAGGAAAAAGTAGTTCCTTCTGCTAGTTCTAAATGTTCCTGCAAAAAGTTTCAATGCATGAACCGGAGTCCTAGCACTGTCAAAGAATAACCAATGTTTTTTAGCTACATTTTCTTTGTTTTTCATGATATTATATGCCTTTATCAGATCCTCTCTTTTCTTCTTTCATGCTAAGTGAAATAATCTTTCTTTGTAGGGAGCTGAAACACCTTAACCATTTTGATTGCCCTTTCTTGTATCCGTGCAGATATACCGTATTTTATAGAATATATTTTAAGTACAGCTACACAACACTCTGAAATGTGTTCTTATCATAGATTTGTGCAGTATTAACTATTATGTTTTGACTCATTTTCTTAAGGCTTGCAAACATGAAATGATTGAGTTGTCCACTTTGACCCTAAGATCTTTTTCTAGAGGCTGATCTGTACTTCCTGCTTGCCTCAGCATGAGCTCCATTACTGTTTGGGGAGCAAAGGGATGGATGATGATGTCATCTTCTGCCTGCCCCTATTATTCTGGGAATGTGATACTCATCTGAACTTTCTGCTTCTGCAACAAAAGTAATACTTCTCCTCCTCTACAATTCAAGTGAGACAATCCAGTCCACCTGCTGAACCTCATTCCATACTCAACAAAGGCCTTCTATCAAATTAACTAATGTTACTCTGGCTGGCATGCTTTCCAGAACCCATTTTCTGCATTTGATGGCCATTTGTGCTAGATTACTTGCTGTGAAAGGCAGAATCCCTCTCTCCTTTCTTTTTATAGGTTTAGGAGCAGATCAGTGAAATCACTTTTATTAATTTTTTTAAGAGGTCAGCAGAGAAAGGATGGTTTCTTTTAAAAAACACCCTGGATGAAATTGAACAGAGTTTTCTCAAGTTTCCATTCTAGTTCCAGAAAGAATTAGAATCTTTCTGGTTGAAGCACAAATTGGCAGCAACAAGCCCTCACATGAACATCATGAAAATAGAGGAAAGAGTTGAAATCCAGGAAGGGATTTGTTCAATTGATTTCATTTCATTTCAGTTTATGTGTAGGGTTCAGTGTGGAAAAGCTCCTAGTCACTGCCATAAATAGATTCCATAAATAAATGAAATTTTGAATTTCTATGCCAATGTGTATCAATTTACACTTGTTTACACCGAAACGTACTTGCTTCCTAGAATGCATTCTTCTTCTTGTATTATTAGAATTATTCCATTAGTTTGGTGAGGACTTTTTGGAAGTTAACAACTATATAGTGGTCAAATTAAAGATATCTATGTTGATTTCTGGTCCAGGTAGTCAGAAAGGTATTTTTTTATCTGTCTGGTTGTCTCAAGCCTTATATACTTTATCAGGACAAGTCATCCTAGTACAATTAAAATAATAAATTTCAAATCTAATAAAAGTCGATCAAATGATATATTAATATTAGAATCTTTTTAATGCGGGCTGCTGTGAGGCTTTTGCTCCTAAAGCTTTCCTAGAACAAAAAATGTAGAGAAAATGCTAGAGGGATGCTCTCACACACAAATGACAAGTTAAACATGGGTGCAAGATGCCAAGGCTGAGCTTTCATATAGCATGGTACATTACCTGTCTTTTTGGTTTCATAATAGGCTTTGCCTATCAAAATTATTTCATATCTAGCAACTGAAAAAACAAGTACTGTAACTGGAAAAAAATAATCCTCCAGATAGCGGCCCTGATGGTGCAGTGGTTAGGATGCAGTATTCCAGGCTGACTCTGGCCACAGTTTGGAGTTCGAACATGACTGGCTCAAGGTTGATTCAGCCTTCCACTCTTCTGAGGTTGGTAAAAGGAGGACCCAGGTTGTTGAGGGGACCAATATGCTGACTCTATAAACTGCTTAGAAAGGGGTGTAAACACTGTGAATATATATATATATAAATCTAAGTGCTATTGCTATCCAGAATGAATAGCTAAAGAAGCATTCAAGGTTTTTATTTTCTTTAAAACACTATGAGAAAGAAAACCAACATCACATTTATTTATCCAAATCGGTTGTTTCTTGTGTCTTTCAGCTCATTTCAAGCAGCCTTCCTTTGAAAGTCAAGCATTTTTAGAAGCTGTCCAGTTTTTTCGTCAGGAGAAAGGCCATTATGGACTGTCAGAAATGATGATAGGAAATGAAAATCAGGTACTTACATCGAGAAGTGTGGGTATAGAAAACTGTGATGAAAAGTCTTCCATTCTTTTTGACAGAACTCCATTCTTTATGGAAAGATTTTTATGAAAATGGGGGTTCATCTCAGCCATTCTCAGGTCAAACCAATTTCTGTGCTTATTAAATGTTATCTCTTTTCAGATTCTTAGCAACCTTGTGATGGAGGAACTCCTATCTAGCCTTCAGAGCATGGTGCTCCCTAAAATGAAAGGGAAAAGAAATGACCGAAAGCGGGCCTGGTTTGGTGTAAGTACTATATTATATTTTCTGATCAGGAAGTTCTTTAAAAAAAAAAAAAGTTGATAACAACTACTTCTTTTCAATGTGGATGTGTATATAAAGGCAATAGGTCTTGAGCTGAAAAAAAGGAGACTGTTTTCACATTTTTGAAAAGTAGAATATTTTAAAGATTGATGTTACCGGTTTTTTTTTAATAGTATGTTTCAAATTTAAGCAGCTTATTTATAAATGTAATTAGCTGAAAACATTAAAACCATCACTCCTCTAAGATGTTGCTTGCTAGCAAATGGCAAAACTCAGATTTCTTTTCACTAAATATTTCCAAACCATTTGTTCTTTCTTTAATCTGGAGCCTAGTATCTGTCAAGAGATGTTGCAGCTGGATGTAGCCCCTGAGAGACAAAGATTTCAGGTAGTCCTCAACTTACAAAAGTTCATTTAGTTACAATTCAAAATTGTAACAGGACTGAAAAAGTGACATGACTGTTATGATTTACAACCGTTGCAGCATCCCCATGGTCACATGATCAAAATTCACATGCTAGCCAGTGTCCCAGGGTCATGTGATCACCTTTTGCAATCTTCTGCCAAGCAAAGTCAATGGAGAAGCCAGATTCACTGAACAACCATGTTACTAACTGAATAACTGCCATGATTCAATTAACAACTGTGTCAAAAAAAGGTTGTAAAATGGGGCAAAATTCACTTAACAAATGTCTCACTTAGCAACAAAAATGGACTCAATTATGGTCAAAAGTTGAAGACTTCCTGTATTAACAAAATATGTGACTCTACTTTATACTTTTATATATATATATATATAGTTCTATATTAATTAGAAGAACATTCATTAACTTAATGGTTAATTTATGAAGCTGGTTTGGAGTTGGTTTGAATGGCTGGCAAATAATTTCATTCATGTTTTTTGTTATAGATTCTAGAAGAAACATACCATTTGGTACATGATCAGGTATCAGATGGTTTACGTGCTCTGAAAGAAGAATGCAAAGAGGCCACTCTAGGACTAGAGGGAACTATTCGTTCAAATATAGACCAGATTGTGACTTCGAAAAACTTTCTGGCTGCAAAAATAAAAGGTAAATTGAATGTCACAAGTTAGTATTTGTACATTTCCTTTTTACATCTATTAATCACAGTATCAGTTGACAATGCTAATTTGCCTATGGCGAAGAGAAAGTTATTTCAGACTTTTATATTTGCTCCTTTTGAACATATCTACATTTATATGTCATGGGCCTAAGCTTATTTCATAATATGTTCACACTGCATGTTGTTTCTTTTGAGATGGAAAGAACAATTGGAAATCCCTGTTTAAATGGATGCAACAAATGCATGATTAATATTGTAGATCCATGATGGCGAACCTATGGCTTAAACTCCACCGTACATGTGCCCGTACCTCCCACCAGCCAGCTGATTATTGGGTTTCTGCTGCGCATGCACAGGGGGAGGGGGGAGTATGGGGGGTGCAGCGCGCCCTCCCATGGCCCATTTCTGATCCCAGGAGGCTGCAGGGAGGCCTGCTAAGCCCAAAATGGGGCACAGGGGGGGTGCACGCACATGCGTGAGAGGGTGACAGGTGCAGGTGCAGGGGGGGCACGTGGGAGGGGTGTCACATGCACATTGCATTATGGGTATGGGCACATACATGCACACGTGCTGTCACATGCACGCTTTCAGCACACGACAACAAAAAGGTTAGCTGTCACTGTTGTAGATGATCTAATTCTATTTTGCTAAAAAGCAAAAAAACAACACCAAACCTATAAGCCGTATAGTACAAATGAAGATGATCAATAGCACTTCCAGTTGTGGCCTGCATTTCTGTGCACATTTATCAGGACTAGCGTCATTGAACAATTAGGGCTTTTTTTCTTCTTTAAAAAGTATAAATTGGGTTGCATGCAGGGTGGATAAAAATTGATGTTTTTTATTTAGATCATTTTTTTTTAATTTTTATCAAAAAAAATTAATAAAATGCTTTTTGAGTTAAAATTGATCTATAGATAGTTTTCTATTTAAGATACATTAATAATCTAGTTTATTCAGCATGAAATGTAACTTAGTTATGTAGCATGAGGCTGTATATTCTGCAAAGTTGGGACTGTTGCTGAGTCAACAGCAGGTCAGAGAAGAAGCTGCTGTGGGACAGATGTGACAGGTGCTCTTTAAAAATTATGATTTAAATCAAGTTGGTTTAAATCAAGCCTATTTACTAGTGATTTAAATCATGATTTAACTCAAATCCACCCTGGTTCCATGTCTTGTCAGATTATTGGAAAATTTCATAGTAGCAGAATCTGCAAATCAGTTCCATCACTGAGCCAACTTTATTAGTTTGAGTTAGAAATCATTAATTATCATATTGTAATATCATTAAAAAGGGTTTTAGCTGCCCACTACGATGACTGAAACCCAACATTTATAGCTGTTTTAATAATATTACAATAGGGTCAAGAAATTTACCACAGACTAACACTTGGTGGAGCAGTCATGAAGGCCTTGGAAAAAATGTCAAATACTGGGATGTGTCTATACCAGTGTTTTCAACCTTGATAGCTTTCATTTGGGTGGATTCCAACCCCCAAGCTACTTGGGGAATTTTGGGATTTGGAGTCCACACACCCGCGAGCTCCCAAAGTTGAGAAAAACTGGTCTATACTGTAAAGATCAGAATCTGTGATACTCCCTGTGATATTCTATAGCAGTGGCCCCAACCTTTTGGGGATCAGAGACTGGTTCCATGGAGAGAGCTTTTTCTGCGGACTGGAGGGGACATGGTTTTGTATGCTGCCTGCATCCCATGGATGGGGCTTCACTTGTTTGTGCGGCCTGGTTGCTGGTATGGTGTGGACCAGTGCCAGTCCATGGACTGGGGGTTGGGGACCCTCCTCTATGGAAATGAAAGTTGGACTTTAAAGAAGGAGGATGGAAGAGTATACATGCTTTTGAACTTTTGTATTGGAAAAGACTACTGAGAATACTGTGGACAACCAAGAAAACAAACCAAAGGACCTCTGAACAAATCCACTCAAAGTTGTTGTTTGAGTACAAATAACCAGGCCTTAATTATTATTATTTTTTATATTGAAAAAGTTTTATTGGTTTTACATTTTTTCTATAGGGTAGGGTAAGGGATACAAAGAAATTTTGAGAGCATTCACGTCAGAGTCGTCGGCCCTTCCGAGACCTCAAAATACACAATAAAAAAATAACAAAAAAAAAGCATTTTTCATAACACTACAAGGTAAAAGCAAGTACATATACCTAAATTCTCAATTCCATGCTGTCAGACATTTACAAAAAATCCAGATACAAATATTATGCAAAATTGTTCAGAAAAATCAAGGCAAAGTTATTTTTTCGATCTAAGTCTCTTGGCTATTGTATCTTCTTTTTCTCCTCCCTGGCCCCCAGCGGGCGGGGCCGCGGCCCCCTCCGTCCCTCCTGGATCTTCCCCCAGGGCAGAGGAATGTTTTTTAAGAAAGGCTTCCGCCTCAGCAACTGTTTTAATCCTCACTCTTCCTCCTTCCCAGAACACCAGCATCCCTTCGGGTGTCACCCACTTGAACCAAATCCCATGATCAAATAAAATTTTTGACAAGAAGGAAAATTCCCTCCTTGCTTCTCGAATCTTTCTAGGGATCTGCTTCAAGATAGCAACCTCTTTTTGTTGGTAGATTAATGGACTACCTCTCTGCGCTTTCAGGATTTCCTCTCTGGTTGACCTTCTAACAAATTTCACATGTATCTCTCTAGGCACTTCATTTATCCTGGCATATGCTGAGTTAATTCTGTAGGCTAGGTCAATGTCCCCCCTGATCTCATCTTTAGGTTTTTGTAAATAGTCTGCTAAAATTGTGCTCATAAGATCAGGGAGGCATTCACCAGATTCCTCAAGAACGTTCTGAAATCTCAAAAAATATGTCATTCTTTCCATATCAATCCTAGACACATGCCCATTTGTTTCCCCAACCTCTTTAGTAACATTTTTAATCTCTCCCTTAACCCCCACCAACCCCCCTTCCAATTCTTCAGTCCTCTGTGTGTTTTCCAGCACTTGCTTCCGTGTGTCCAATAGCTCCTTCTTGAAATTGATGTTTTCTGCCCTCTGGGCCTGAATTTCTTTTACCAAAGTTTGTATAACAGTTTCAAGAGAAGCCATCCGTTGTTCTAAACTTGTCAGTGCTGTTTCTTGAGCCATGCTTAACTGTTAAAGTCAGTGCCACCAAAATGGCGTTTTCAGGGTGGGGTTGGTGAGACTAAGCGGGAGCCAAAAGTTCTGATCAAGGTTGAAACGTTGTAAAATTCAGGAACCAAGAGAGAGACAATTTTCCAACTCAATAGTTATAATAGCGAAGGTACTCCAGAAAGGAAATCACAAATCCAGCAAGAGAAAAATTCTTCATTAATATCCAGAGAGAGTCCCAATTGTAAAGAGACGCTGGGAATTTTCCATAGTTGAAATAGTCAGGCAGGGACAAAGAAAAGCCACCTTCCACCGCCCATCTCAGAGCCCAGAGGAGAGAGTAGAAAAATAAAAAAAAATTTATCCAGCCAGACCTAGAAACAATGTTGCAAGTAGCCGCATACCACTTTCCCTTGTTAGAGACAGTCTGGATTTAAGATTTCCGCTTTCTCTTCCAGAGAAGCCATTTTAAAGTGCCGCTTAAGTCCGAGGTTTTTTTTTTTAAACAAACACCCCCCTCCCAGTCCGTTCAGCCTGGCTGGCAGCAAGGAAAAAAAAGTCTTTTTTAAACTCACTCTCCCTCGCAGCTGAAGCCTCGGCAAACCTTCCGATCTCTCCGCTCAGCCCTCTGCATTGAAGTGAATGGCGCCGACAGCCGTTGGCGAAGGGAGAACCCCCCGCAGCATGTTCCTCCTCACCTAGGTCGCGGAGGGGAACGCTCTCCCCACCGCCGTGAGGAAGAACGTCCCCTCCGAGCCGACCCTACGGGAGACCTCCGGTAACCGGAGTGTCTCGCCCCCGTGGGGGGGCAGAAAAGGCAACAAAGCGGCGAGCGAGCGCTAGGCTCGCCCGTCGCCGCTGGAGCCGGAACCGGATTAACAGGCCTTAATTATTTAATTATTATATTTCGGGCACATTATGCAAAGAACCAGATTCTGGAAAAGTCTCTAATCCTGGGAAAGGTAGAAGGAAAGGGAAGAATATTAGCTATGTGGATGGACACAGTGGCAAAGAGCATATGGTTGGGAAACCTGAAAGAGCAGATTAAGAGTAAATCACCATGGAGAAAAACTCTATGTGGTCACTGGGAGTTGAAAACAATGACATATAATCAATCAATTAATCAAAAATTAATTATTTCTAATTCAAGTAAACAAAGCTTGCACAGTGATAGAACTGGTTAGATTCTGATACTATCAGATTTTCCAATAGTTTTCTAATATGACATGCAAACTGGGCTCATCCTGGTGCAAATTATTCTGTACCAGGAATCTGTTAAAGTGACCAGCTATATTCAGCTTCCTAGAGAAAATACAAGGTATTTTCTTAATTCTGAAATGTAATTGCATAGTAGGGCAGCATCATTGCATTAATCATATTTAAGCTGGTGGTTTTATACTGTACTTGTATTCTCTAACAGTGAAATAGTCCCATTATTATGTTTTTTCAATTAAGTGGTATGCTAGTATGCAAATGCACCAACACATAAATTTTGCATTTCTACAATATGATGTCTACATGCATACATAAGTAGTCCCAGTCTTGCAATCCAACTGGCAATAGGTGTTTAGCAGGGATGTTAAACATTTGAAGACTGGTTCTAAATCTACATTTTCAGTGCTGTTGTACATTCAAATGTTTCTTGAATGTGCAGACAGTAAGGGAGAATTACGTGTAATAAATTATACAAGATGGAAATTTTTGTTTAAAGTCTTCTTCCTTCTTAGAATTCAACTCAGGTTTATCTTAAATCTTCAGGGAGCATAACTGAACCTATCCAGATCTGTTGCAGTGAAAGTATTCAGCCCTTTTTAGCTTCTGTACTAGAGGAGCTCATGGGACCAGTGAGCTCTGGATTCACCGAAATCTGTCTGCTGTTTGAAAAGGAAGTCAACGCAATCAGCCAAACCTTTCAAGCAACAAATGATGTTGCAACACTAAATGAGGTAAGGAAGCCATGATGCTAAATTGTTTGCCTTTTGTATGAAAGGGAGTCACTTGGGGTCATCAGCCTTTATCCTCTGAGGCATAATAGTTTTATCTTGGTCAGATGTTTCCAAGTCTGAATGAGATCCCATACACTTGCCTTTGGCAAATAACTATCTCTTAGTTTCTATCTGTACATTAAAATAAGAAGAACCTGTCTCACCCGAAATGTAGAGCACAGGATTATAAAAATTGGTAAACTACATTCCATAACCTGGACTTGTCATATTTTTGTTTATTGTTAAACAATCAAATTCCCCTGAAAATCTCAGAAACATGTTTGAAAGGAAAAAAAATACTGTACAAAATAGCCTACAAAAATATAGGTATTTTTTAGATGTAGATAATATATAGATAATATAGATAAACTGCAGTACAACAGAAGACACAAGTCAACCATGTAACATGAGGATACAATTCAGGAATTGCCTTCTTTCCTTTCCCTTTCCTTCCATGATAGCTTAATCATTCCTTTTTACTGAGGAGTGCCAGCAGAACTCCAGAAACCTTTCTCATTTACCATATGACACTAAGGGCTGCTGTAATTGTGTAACTACCAGGTTACACAACCTTCTAATTTTTGAATGGACAGTAAATGTACCACTACTGGAAAATCTACTTGCTTCCCAATCTGTGTTTTTGACAGAATGTGAATCACCTGATGAACCTGCCATACGACTCTGTCAAAATGGAACCTTCCTATCTAAAAGTTGATTTTCTTCAAGAGCAACTCCAGGATCTCAAGACCCGCTTCAAATTCCATAATATTGACTTAGTTATCCAGAGGACACATAATATAATGCAGGAGGTATGATAAGATTCATATATACTTTGACCATCAACAATATGCAGGTTGATCTTCTGAGGTGTTTAATATAGGTTTGGATTACTTGCCAACCACTACTTGGTTACTCCTTTCTTGATTTGTAATGATTTGAGTTTCCAAATGCAAGTAAGAATTCCCTTTAGAGATATAACCAAGACTTACTAAGTCAAACCTCTCAATCACTTAGTCATGAAGGTAGATTCACTTCCATCAGGCAAGGTTCTGATGATATAAACCATAAATGGTTTGTGGATTATGTTAAACCACAGTTTCTTGAGCATGATTTAAAATCTCTAATACATGAGTTCATATAATATATTAACATAAACAAAAAAAAAACCCTGCATTATAACTTTGTGTACAAACCAATTCATGAAATATTTCATAAAGACAAAGATATTTGCAATAAGAAGAAAAACATTGCCAACGTGCTTTATAAATAAATATTGCTACATACAACTAGATGTTGACAGAGACAGATCTGAGTGGCAGATGGACCGCTGCAAGAAAATAAATAAAGCAACTATTTTTAAATCTGTTTTTAGATTCTGGAAAATGCAGTATATACATTTGAGCAGCTACTGGGTTTAAATCACTCCAAAGACATAACCAAAACGGCAACTGCCATAGAAAAAGTCAAACTT
The DNA here is from genome assembly GCA_039707465.1 of Rhabdophis nuchalis. Classification (NCBI taxonomy): domain Eukaryota; kingdom Metazoa; phylum Chordata; class Lepidosauria; order Squamata; family Natricidae; genus Rhabdophis; species Rhabdophis nuchalis. The sequence goes on from CM077644.1 coordinate 111,463,457, forward strand.
CGTGTTCTTAAGGTGAAGTATTTATTTCTTTGGTTTGTTCTCAAAGTAGGAATGTTGGGCTATAATGTTATTGCCTTGTAGGGCTAACAGTTCTACAACCTGATGTATTTAGATGTGCTAGGAATTCTGGGAACTGTAACCCAGACACCCATAGAGGCACATTTTAGAAAGATGACGTAAAAGGCATGTATGCATTTTATTGTTGATATAATGCCATATACCTAGTTGGATCTAATATTAAGAATAAATATGAATGAATAAATTAACAAATAAACACACTAGGAATAAATCCTCACGACCGATTCGCTCCCACAGAGAGGGACTTCTCCGGGTGCCGTCCACTAGACTTTGTCAGCAGGCGACACCCAGGGGAAGGGCTCTCTCTGTGGCGGGCCCAGCCCTCTGGAACGACCTCCCCCCCGATATTAGGACCACCACGGACCTCCGCTCCTTCCGTCTTAAATTGAAAACACACTTTTTCTGCCTTGCCGGCCTGGGATAGCTACTCCTCTGTCTTTAGGGTTTATTGGGGATCTCTAGTTAGATAGTTTTAACGGGTATTTTAGCACAGGTCACTTAATTTAATGTATTTTTAATGACATATGTATATAGTTATTGTTCTTATTCCTCCTGTGCACCGCCCCGAGTCCCTGTGGGGAGAGGGTGCGGTTTATAAGAAATAAATTATTATTATTATTATTATTATTATTAAATAAGTTTATTCTACGTTTGCTACAGAGAAATGACTTCCTATCTTCTTAAGATTTTTGTAACTTTTCTTTCTTTTTCTTTCTTTTCTACTTCTCTCATTACTTCTTTAATTATTATTTTTCTTTATTCTTTCAATTTTCAAATTGCAGCACCATTTTTATTCTGTTGAAAACTTCCTTAGTAAAAAATTATATATTTATAAAAAAGACAACATTGAGTTTACTCTGATCCTACAGATAAATATCTGTGTATTTAGAGATAGTTATTGGCTTTATGCTTGATTTTAATGTACATTAGCAGGGAAGGAAATTGGGAAGTGGGTGTTTGGCTTTCCAAAATCTCATACCTGAGTCTTCTTTTTACACAACTTATATGGCAGCAATATGATTATGACAGCAGTACTATCCGGAAGAGGATATTTCAGGATATCTTGATCCAGGTTACTCTGCCCACACTGCAGCGGACATTGGCTTCAACATGTAAACCGGTATGTTAATATACTGACATATATGACTCAAAAGTATATGAAAATCAAAACTAAAATGCTAATAATATCAGCAGACAATAGTTTTAAAGTCTGTCAAAATGAAATGATAGAGGCAAGACAGCAACAGTGAGTTGGAGTTGGCCTTAGTTATTCAGGGCCAAGCCATTGAAATCTGTAGGATTTATGATTAACTTAAATCCTGTTGATTTTCACTGATCTAGATTACAAATGACAAGTTTTTCTTAAACCTACCTCTCTTCCTAAAGCTCCAAGATTGTTTGTAAAAAAGCTAGTCTCTTCTTTTTTCTTGAAAGCTCAAGGAATATATTTGGCGCAGGATATGGTTAGTTCCTCATGTTAGAACAAATCATAAAATATAAGGATTGAAGGGGACCTTGGTGAGGATCTGTATTCTTCTGAAATATGAAAAGATAATTAAAAGTTACTTTGAGCAAAATGGTGAGATGTTGGAAAGAACCCCTTGCATATTATACCTGTAAAAATGAGTTAGAACTTATATGATCCTGTATATAAAGCATGTGTTATGTTTACTTGAAAAACTAATTCATGCAGTTCTTCTCATGGACATTCTGTTAAGAAACATATATACTGTGTGTGTGTGTGTGTATGTGTGTCCCTACCCTCTGGAACGACCTACCTCCCGATCTCCGTACCACCTCGGACCTCCGCCTTTTCCGCCAGCGTTTAAAAACGCACCTGTTTCAGCAAGCCGGCTTAGGGTAATCCACCCGATAAATGACTGAGGGTTAGTTGCACAAATTTTTAATTAGAGGGTTTTTTAAACAATATTTTTAGCGCAGGAGTATTAAGTTTAATAGGGTTTTAGGATGTTTGATTTTGTATTGTATATAGTGTTTTTAAATCCCTATGCGCCACCCTGGGTCCCATAGGACAGGGGTCCCCAACCTTTTTTGCACCAGGGACCGGTTTCATTTTAAAGAAAATTCTGCGGACCGGCTGGCCTAGAGGAGGAGGGGGGGAGGGGGAACAGGTGGCGCATGCGCATGCGGGGGGGGGGGGAGTCGGCTCACTTGGCCCTCTAGGGCAGTGGTGAGCAAACTTATTAGTCAATAGAGCCAAATATCAACAGTACCACTACTGAAATTTCTTTTGAGAGCCAAAAGGTGTGGCCTGTTTTGTGGGAGTGGCTCAGTTGTCATGTGACCCGGTGGGCGTGGCCAACTTGGAAAATGTGGTGAAACTCACTTAACAGTCTTGCTTAGCAACCAAAATTTTGGGATCAATTGTGGTCATAAGTTCTTTCTTTCTTTCTTTCTTTCTTTCTTTCTTTCTTTCTTTTTCTTTCTTTCTTTCTTTCTTTCTTCCATTTCTGGCTGGTCTTTGGTCTTCTGAAGATGGTAAAAATGGATTTATGGGCAGTCAGTATATATAAAGGCAGCCCATGACTCTTTGGGATGCTGGTTTGAATCCAGGAAATGACTCAGAGGATGTGATTTCTGTGAAATGACCACTGGGAGAAAAATAGATCTTTAATCTGGTTAACCAAACAGGTAGCTTGAGGTGGACGGAAATAGGAAAATAGATTTCTTCCTTTCCTTTCCTTCATTCCATTGTCTCCCTCCCTCCCCCTTCCTCCCTTCTTTCCTTCCCTCCCTCCTACCCTCCATCCCTCTTTCTTTTTCTTTCTTTCTTTCTTTCTTTCCTTCCTTTCCTTCCTTCCTTCTTTCACCCCTCCCTTCCTCCTCCCTCCCCCTTCTTTCCTTCACTTCCTCCCTCCCACCCTCCATTCATCTTTCTTTTCTATTTTTCTTTCTTTCTCTTTCTCTGTTTTTTTGTCTCTCTCTCTCTCTGTATCTGTCTCTCTCTCCTCCCTCCACCCATCTCTGTCACTCTGTGTGTGTGTGTGTGTGTGTGTGTGTCTGTCTGTCTGTTTCCCCCCCCCTCTCTTTCTGTCTCTCTAAGTCTGCCTCTCTGTGTGTCTGCCATTCTCTCCCTCCCTCCCCCCGGGGAAGCAGCAGAGGGGGAGGCATGTTGGCTGCGGAGGTTATCCCACAGCGAGCGAGCGGAGGACCCGAGCTGCGGCTAGTGCCGCCGAAGCCATCCGGGCGCGCACGCCCACCTCCCTTCCAGCCCCGTGTGCGCCGCTGAAGCCGTCCGGGCGCCGCACGGGGCTGGAAGGGAGGTGGGCGTGCGGCGCCAGGATGGCTTTGGCGGCACGCAGCTTGGGTCCTTCGCCCGCCCGCTGCGGGATAACCTCCCCAGCCGACATGCCGGCCCCTCCAGGAAGCCCCGGAAAGTGCAGTGCGCCGCGGTGGCCGTTGGAAGGAGCTGGTGGAGGCGCATTCGGCCATCCTCTGCCCAGGGGGCTGCTCCCTCCTCCTCTCCGGCCCTGCGGCCCGGTTCCTATGAAGCCGCGGACCGGCATCGGTCTGCGGACCGGGGGTTGGCGACCCCTGCCATAGGAGATAGGTGCGGGATATAAATTTAATAAAATCTAAAAATCTAAATCTAAAATGCATACATACTGTATGTATATACTGTACTGTATGTACAGTATGTATGTATGCATATATATATATATATATATATGCTTGTGTCACAACACCCTGTTAAGCCCCAATTAAGGGAGGAAGCATACTGCTTTCCTTTTCTGCCTTTCAGCTCATCACCAGAGACCATCTAGACAGAAAGCTATTAGTTTGGTTGTGTACTTTTTTTTATATGTGTGTTAGGTTTTTTGAGATGATCAATAAATAAATCAGGGAGTCTCCCTGATTTATATATTGATCAGCTCAAAAAACCTAACACACACACGCACGCACACACACACATGAGATATTTTAAAAACAGATGGAAAGACATAAACATGTACATAGTATTTGTGGCATCTTTTTGCAATGGGTTTTCAGAGCTTGAGAAAGAGGATGGCAGTTTGCAAAAGGCTACATTATTTTTTAATCAATATAGATACTGTATATTAGAAAAAATATTTTACCCATTTAGAAAATGGATAGCCACATTCCTAGTGCATCAAAGAGTGATTGGCAAAAAATGAAGAAATGTATCTGTTTTCCTAGTAAATGAAGAATGTGCCGATATTCTGTACTCATAATATTTTTGCAAACCACATTGTCTTTCCAGTGCCTGAGGACTTTACTGTGCTTACTTGTGGCAGTTCCCAGTGAAATTCATCTTGTTGCAGAGATAAATTAAGACACCTTCACTCTCAGATATTCTAATAAACCTCACTTGTATTAGATTTTATTATTCTTTCATTAAATGTGTTATTTTCTAATTAGCAATTATTACTTTAAATTATATCTTGTATTGTAGATGCTTCAGGAGTATGAACAGTACATCTTTGCTGAATATAACAGTTTGATACAAGTTGAAAATGTCTATGAAGAGATTCTTTTTCAGACATTGCTTGATGAATCCTTAAAAGGTAACTTTGCTTCTTGTGAGATGGATATTGATTTGTCTTGGCAAGTATAAAAATGGTGGTATAATTCAGTGTTTCTCAACCTGTGGGTCGGGATGCCTTTGGGGGTTGAACGACCCTTTCACAGGGGGTCGCCTAAGACCATCGGAAAACACATATTTTCGATGGTCTTAGGAGCCGAGACACCAATTTTATGTTTGGGGGTCACCACAACATGAGGAACTGTATTAAAGGGTCACGGCATTGGGAAGGTTGAGAACCACTGGATTAATTCAAGGAGTGTTAAGTTTTACCTTGATCTTTTTCATTCAACAGTCTTTGGATTCTTCCAAAAAACTAATAGGTTTAAAACAGGGTTGAAAAATCAAAATATATTATTATCTATACTGTCACTGGGCATTGTCAGAGTTGAAGATTAATACATCTGGGGGTACAGGATTGAGGAAGGTGCTTTATTGACTTTATGGATAATTTGAGAAGAGACACTTCCCTCCATTTAGTTCTTCCAAAATAATATTGCCTTGTTTTCAGCATGTTTTTGTGCTCTTCTTCTATGGATGAATATCTTTTTTCTGTTTGTTTATGTCTATCTCCTGCTTAGTGATAAAAGAAGCAGCCCATCTGAAGAAACATAACCTTTATGAGGAAATAAACCTGCCTTCTGAAAGCGTATCCAGTTTGAGTGATCTAAAAACTCCTGTAGAATCAGCACAGGCTAGCCCAGTTAGAGAGCCAGCTCCCAATTTGATGGATGAATCAAATGCTGGCCTTGGAAGTAATGAAGTTTTCTTAACAGAAAAACTCCATCAAGAAGAGGAATGTGATGAGGCTAGGAAGACAAAAGAAGAGGGGGTAATAATTTCAGTTTTCGATGGCAGTGAATCTTCTCCAAAAATATTTACTGTTGTAGAGGGAGCCCTTCCAATCACAAATGTCAGTGAAATCACAATAAAAGAAAATAAAGGAACAGCAGAAGAAGAAGAGCCCCCAGTTCATGATGATGTGAATGAAATTAGAAATTTGTTGACCTTGACTGTTGAACTGAAAGAATATGAACAGTCTACGAACAAAGAACAAGATTTACAGGAGTGTAGAATGTCAAACCCAAAGGAAGAAGCAGAAGAAAAGAGTAAAGAGGACTATCGAACAGGTGATTTGCAGAAGCCCTGTTCTCCCACTGTAAAGGCAGATGATACAAATATTATAAGTAGCTCTGGGAAAACAAGCACCATAATTTATCAGGATGCTCCTGAGAAGTCTGAAGAACAGAGTCTCAAAGATATCTCAAGGGAAGAACTGAAAGTATATGAACAGTCTACGAACAAAGAACAAGATTTACAGGAGTGTGGACTGTCAAATCCAAAGGAAGAAGCAGAAGAAAAGAGTAAAGAGGACTATCGAACAGGTGATTTGCAGAAGCCCTGTTCTCCCACTGTAAAGGCAGATGATACAAATATTATAAGTAGCTCTGGGGAAACAAGCACCATAATTCATCAGGATGCTCCTGAGAAGTCTGAAGAACAGAGTCTCAAAGATATCTCAAGGGAAGAACTGAAAGTATATGAACAGTCTACGAACAAAGAACAAGATTTACAGGAGTGTGGACTGTCAAATCCAAAGGAAGAAGCAGAAGAAAAGAGTAAAGAGGACTATCGAACAGGTGATTTGCAGAAGCCCTGTTCTCCCACTGTAAAGGCAGATGATACAAATATTATAAGTAGCTCTGGGGAAACAAGCACCATAATTCATCAGGATGCTCCTGAGAAGTCTGAAGAACAGAGTCTCAAAGATATCTCAAGGGAAGAACTGAAAGTATATGAACAGTCTACGAACAAAGAACAAGATTTACAGGAGTGTGGACTGTCAAATCCAAAGGAAGAAGCAGAAGAAAAGAGTAAAGAGGACTATCGAACAGGTGATTTGCAGAAGCCCTGTTCTCCCACTGTAAAGGCAGATGATACAAATATTATAAGTAGCTCTGGGGAAACAAGCACCATAATTCATCAGGATGCTCCTGAGAAGTCTGAAGAACAGAGTCTCAAAGATATCTCAAAGGAAGAACTGAAAGTATATGAACAGTCTACGAACAAAGAACAAGATTTACAGGAGTGTGGACTGTCAAACCCAAAGGAAGAAGCAGAAGAAAAGAGTAAAGAGGACTATCAAACAGGTGATTTTCAGAAGCCCTGTTCTCCCACTGTAAAGGCAGATGATACAAATATTGTAAGTAGCTCTGGGGAAACAAGCACCATAATTCATCAGGATGCTCCTGAGAAGTCTGAAGAACAAAGTCCCAGTGATATCTCAAGGGAAGAGTTGAACGTAGAGCCAAACATTGCACATCCAGATGAAAAGAATGATGACCAGTCTCAAACTGAGCTATATACTGAAAGCGAACAATCTGACCAGAGTAAAATAAAACCTCATCATGTTTTGTCTGAAGAAGAGAGGTCACAAACAGAGTATGTTGAAGGTGAACAACCTGACCAGATAAGAGAGGGATTTTCCTCTCTCCATTCTTTTCCAAAGGAAGATCATTCCCAAATGGGACAATGTATTAAAGCAGATTCTCAGGAAGCAGAATTGTCCCTTCTGCAATCTGTCCTGAGGGAAACAGAGATATCACCCTTCTTGTGCTGTTCTGTTGAAACTCAAGATAGCATGTTGCATACAGAATCTTTAAGTATCGACTCCCACCCTCTGCTAGTTTCCTTAGAAGTAAAAGAAACTGAGGCTAACAATGTGGAAAGCATGGACTCAGAAAATATCACTTTTGATCAAGGGGGTGATCCTGGACAAGCAGGTGAGTCCTTGCTGCAAACGGATGCTGCCGATAAAATTAAAAGTGATGAAAGTTGAAAAAAATACTGAGGGCAACTGTTCTGATTCACCACTTACAATTTTGTAAATTTAAAGCCTGAGCCCAAGTTATGAGTACTTTCCTTAAAATTAGAAATTCACAACCTACTTGAGAGCCATGTTTTAATTTGAACCCGTGGCTTTCTGAAAATTTGCATTGTTTGAATAATACTCTTATGCCACTTGCTTCTTCTTGTCACTTACTCATTCAGAAGTGAATCATGAAAGAATCATCACTCAAGTGGTGAATAATTTTGCAAACTACCAGTTATAACCTGACAGAATGTTTAGCCTTTCCTATTTTTTGAAAGCACAGTTCATTGGGAATATTGATTGCCCTGTTGACAATGAACAATCTATTTGTGGATGAAATGACAGTGACTCTCAGTAGAATTTAGAAGGAAGTGCTAAAATCAGGTGTTGCAAGAGAGAGAAAAATATTACGTGATAAAGAAAAAAGGAAGGCAAATCTTTAACAGAAGTAATAGTAAAATTTCTTTACTGGAATCTTATGGAAGATAATTGTACAGTGTTTTGAATTTTCATAGGTATATTGTTGTTTTTGTACTTAAAAGCTTTGGCACATATTTTGAGAATGGAGAGAACGAATTCTTTTTTTACCATTGTTATTGTTGCTATGTTTAAAATTTACCAGAATAATCGGAACAGATTTTTCTATCCTATTTTTCTATATCTTCTGTGGAGCACTTTATACCTGCTTTTTTTCCAAAGGGAATGACAAATTTTTACTGTAACCTGTGCCATGCACAAAAATGAAACAGAAGCAAGCCAGCCAATAATTAATAATCCATACCTCTGTATCGTGGCAGTCCATTTTCTTAATATTGAATTATATTCCTGCACATGTTCTGCATCTGCAAGACAGTTTCTTTGTTATTTATTTGAGACCATTTATTCCGATTGTGCTAAATAAGGAGACGAGAAGTAGTAGTAGGCCATTGGATCAGTCCAAAGCCTGTAAACTAATTTGGCTAGAAGACTGGAAACCAGAATGTCTTTAATTGTTCATGTGCAGTGCCTGTCTGTTTTCCCTTTTTATATCTACAAATAAGAGGGCTTCAGATATTCAATGACTCTTCCAGAGTAGGTACAGAGCATTTATAACTCCACTCCTCTGACTCTCAACTTGAAAAGAGCATTCTAAGGACTAAGGCTAACTTTTATTTGCCTGACTAGAATGATTTTTTTCTGACTCCTGTCCTTGAACAGGATTAAGGGACATCGATTGCAGTAAGACTGGTTGATGGCCACATAGTACAGTGTTTTAAAATTGATAGCAAGGGCAAATAAGTTAATTCATTTATTAAAAGCAAGTGCCGCAAATGTAGTCAAGCTGAATAACTAAAACAATTTTAAAAGCTTGTAATTAGTTCCATTAGGGAGATTTCAGAGCAGCTGCAGATAGTATTAACCACAAAATAAGAAATTTGGCACTCATTTTGGGCAGGAAGAAAACTCTCCAGCTAGAGCAGAGAACAACAACTATGCTTTTGGCTGCTTGAAAATGTTCCCACAAAATTACTATTTAAATTTACTAACTTATTGCTCATATTTCATCATCCTGTTTTCTAACTGCTGTTCACAACCCCCAGAACTAAAATACTTTTAGATTATAATTCTTTGAACTCTAAACTGCACAAGTACCTTTTAAATGCATAGGCCGTCAGATTATTTTGATGATAAGTCACCATTTACTATTTTAGTTCAGTGCATCAAATAAAAAAAATTAAACAAATTTGCGTAATGACATATCTCTTTTTTTAATATGTTGGAATAATTGATAGCATGCTATGTCAGTTATACATTTAGCATCCTATATTCTAGAGGTGTTATATACGGAAAATATTTATGGCTACATAAATTTCCTGTAGATCCAGAACAGTAAAATATGTCCTCTTGCTGTTAGTCATGCAACAGAAAAAAACACACAGGATTTGATCTGTACAACAATAGAGCGTCACTGTGCATGCAGAGGGGAAAATTGAATAATGGCAGATTAGCAAAATAATAGAAACAATTAGTCACCAATTATTTCTACACTTGTTACAAGCAATACTTACCACTCTTAACTGATTTCTCATTATTTGACAGTTGGAAAAAGGCAAAGTGGGCAGATTTAGCCCTAAAGACTCCAGTTGCTAATCTTCATCATAGTTATATTACAATATGAATTAATTTGAGATTTTAAATATTTAATTCAGGAGTGAAATCAACTTACTTTTGTTACCAGTTCACAAACGTGAGGGTGCACTATTAATTAATACCGTGTTTTCCCCAAAATAAGACAGGGTCTTATTTTCTTTTGATCCCTGAAATAAACGCTTGGCCTTATTTTTGGGAAGGTCTTATTATTTTTGAGGTGCGGGAGGCGGCAAGCATGGTCACCTCATGGCTGCTGCTGTATTGCAATATTTTTGGGGAGGGTTATTTTTAGGGGAGGGCTTATTTTAGCGCATGCATTCAAAAGCCTGATTAGCCTTATTATCCAGGGAGGTCTTATTTTCAGGGAAACAGGGTAATTCGGAACATTCCTTTTGAATTGTTTACTAAGTTTGCATAGCCTGTACATGATAAACCAGTATTTAGCATCCTGAGATTTCAGAAAAGGCTCTTCCACTACTATTAATTACTGCCACCATTCATTTTTTCAAGCTCATAGGTAAGCCTAAAAAAAGATGCAGCTGCTTTAATGAGTCAACTTACATGACTCTTAAAACAATGGTGAATTATCATTTGAGAAGTAGAGCATCTTTATGATGTTCTGTGAAACTTGACATGGGTACTGAAAATAATAATCTATGTCGTGCTCCTATTTTCACAAAATGCTTTCATGATGTTTCCTAAACTCCATTCTATAGTATTTGATGTGGAAGCAGGTCTTTGTTTATTGAATATAACGAGATCTTAAGAAAGATGTGTTGGATCTTTATATTTTAAAAGAATGACTTGGTACTTGGCAATGGAGCATGCACAGGCATAATATCTCTTTCAAGCAGTAAACTTGTTTTCAGGTTTCCATAGGAGACTGAAAAATAATTTAGCTGTTCTAGAGCAATGCTGTGCTTATGCTCTCCTATCTACCAAAATATCTTTTCTGCATTATTTTCAAAGCATCTAGAAGATTTCATAAAAGGGAGATAAAATTAATGCAAGTCTACCATTTTCATTCAAAAATTGACTATCATGCTTATGATTGATAATACATGTTTCATCAAACAAGGGATCTAAATATTTACTTATAATTACATCTGAAATAGCTCCAATTGCTTGCAATTGAGCCTTAAGAGAATATATTTAGGATTATAGTCTTATAATAAGCAAATTCCTTTTTTATCATTTTGAAGATTTGAGTATTTAATAGGAAATAATCATTTTAGAAAGTTTCTTCTCTTGAGACTTTTAAAAAATCTGATATA